>CM053606.1:17310036-17345140 GCA_028646535.1 Procyon lotor
AAAAAAAAAAAATCCTGGTTTGGGATATATAGTGAATGAAGAGCCTGTTCGGGAAGATTTATTTGGAGAATGAGTTTGGGAATATGAGAATGTGTTTAGGGAAGTAGCGAGATGAGGACGGAGTTAGCTTAGTGTTTGGGTTTTGCAGTCAATCTGAGAAAAGCAAATTAACCACGGCGGTCTTAATTTTCTCAGTTTTGTAAAAGGGAAAATAACTCTTGTTTTGTCGAATTACTTTGCTTCCACCTTTAAAAAACCGATTTTCCATTATCTATTCTGAACATATGGTTAGAACATTGTCCTTTGTTGTGATAGAGCTTATGAACAAATGAATTGCAGTGAAGATTCATACATAGTATGTGCTCAATAAATATTATTATTATTATTGTCATCACTTTATTGTTTAGATTAGAAGAGGGGTGGAGGGAGAAATGAAAGCGGTCTGTAAACCATCAAAGAGCTCCGCAATTACTACAAAGCCTACAGGATGGAAGTAGAGTGAGGAATTTCTGGAGTTTGATTACCGAGCTGAGTTTCAGGGTTGTCGAATTCTCCCATATTTGGGCCTGAATTCTCTGAATAGAACAGAATAGACTGTCAGGGCTGAGATCATCTGGTCCAATTTTATGCTAATCGAAAATTCTTGCCTCCTGTCACCGTGCTCCGGCGAGAAACAACACTACCACACCAGCTCCTCCAATCCGAGCCCCGACCGTGTGACGTCACTCCCCGCCCAGTTTCCCCAAGGCCAAGGCGTCCAGTCTCTAAGCTACAGTCCCCAGCACCAGTTCCAGTGGCGCCTGCGCACTGTGGGGCGGGGCGGGACGGACGCGTGCGCGCGGCGTAGGGGCGGGGCCAGTGCGCACGCAGCACCAGCCCCTTCCCCCGCCCTTTCTCTTCTCGGTTTCCCCGTCAGGCTGCGGGTTCAGTCTGGTGGCTGCTTCCGGTAGGATCTCGGTGCAGGGCGAGTCGGTCCCAGTTCCTCGTCATGTCCTACGGTCCCTTAGACATGTATCGGAACCCGGGGTCCTCTGGGCCCCAGCTCCGGGACTTCAACAGCATCATACAGACGTGCAGTGGCAACATCCAGCGGATCAGCCAAGCCAGTGAGCTGGGGGACCTGGCTGGGGGGCGGGGGCCGCCCCGGAGACAGGCCTGGGCGAGGTTGCCGGGATGCGGAGCCCGGCCGAGGCTTCGGCCAAAGCCACACCTGAGGCCCTCTCGGGCTCTCCACTGCGGGGGCGGCGGCTGCCATCCTCGAGTCTGTCAGGCCCAGGCTCCCCGAGGGTCCCGAGCCCCAGCGGAAGCTTGAGTTTCTTCTCAGGTGTACTGCCCTTATAGTTTGGGGGCCGAAGCAGCAGCCTGACAGCCCTAGGGTGGGAGGGGTGTGTGTGTGTCATCTCGGGAGCAGCGAGTGAGTTCACTTGGCGCAGTGGTCAGCCGAGTTTTTCCTGTCATCTGCCTTACCCCCACCCACCTCTTTCCTCTCTGGCCAGTTTGGATCGGGAGTTGTTTACTGATCTAGACTTTAAGTTACATTCTACTCAGCTTCTTGCTCCTTGGAAATCAGCAGCTTTCAATTAAGGGAAGTGGAGAGTGCATGTGTTTGGGTGACTTAATACCCAGTTCTTCCTGTAATGAATTTGGAAATGACATGTATTTGAGGGGTAAAATGACTTCTGTTTTAATAAAGAGAATTCACCGAAAACATTCCCATTTACATGGTTTTGTCTTTTGTAGCAAAAGATTTGCACATATTTTTGGATTTCAAGCTGATGAAACTTCTGGATTCCTTCTCTGTTTAGCAGCTTTTTTGAACATATTTCATACACAGAGAAGTTCAGGGACTTGGCCACAATCACATAGCAAGTAAGACATGGTAGAGTTGGTGGTGGATTTCAGAATGTCATTGCTCATCTTAAAACTAACCCCCCACCCCATCACTAAGGTCTGAGTAAGACCGATTGAGTCAAATACAGGCAGTTTCTTGTGCCTGGAAATCATCACAGAGCCTTATAAACACAGGTCAGTGGCACAGCTTTACTTGGAAAGAATAGTGATCAGCATCCTTGTTTATTACTGTGTTTTTGTGAGCTTGGCTGTACTCTGTTAATAGGTAGAACTGAGTTAGTCCTGAATTATAATTATGTTCTATATGAAGAGGGGGAAAGTTTCTGATGAAGAATGTGAATCTGGGTGAATTGGAATAGGAAGGAAGACTATGTGGCCTGTTATGTATAAAAATTTAAAAGAAAATTAATGTGACCACTGGTTTGAAAGTATAGTACTTTGTGTTCTAATATCTCCTTTTGTGAGGGAGCTGTAGTACCAGTTAGATCAGAAGATTCTGGATCAAGGCTGAAAGTTTATTGTTGAGGCTAAATCAAACCTTAATGTCTGTCTGTGGAATATTCATTCTATATATATTTGAGTATTAGGCATATCCATATACTGAGTATAAAAACTGGCATGGCATGGATTCTTTCGATAGGGAGCCTGTGGAGCACATAACAACTGAAATATAAAGTTAAAAGGGTTCAGTACTAGAGAAGAGATCTAGCAGCATTGAGTAGGTATTCAGGGGAGAAAGATACCGTTTTCACTTGGGAAGGATCTGGGAGGGCATTGTGGCATTTGAGCTAGGTCTGGAAAGCGGTGGCAAGGATTTGAACTTGTAAGGGAATAAAATGAATAAGGTATGGTAGTGGGAAAGCATGGGGGGGTATATAGAAAAGTAGAGTGATTTAATTTGGCTAGAGGGGTGGACTCTAGAAAGTAGTGGACAGCTGGGTTGGAAAGGTAAGTTGGGGCCCAAACATGAAGGACTCTAAGTGCTAAACTAAGGGCGCTGGATTTAGTTCTTTTTTAAAAATTTTTATTTATTTGAGAGAGAGAGAGAGAATGAGTGGTGGGGTGTGGGAAGGGGCAAAAGGAGAAGCAGGCTCCCCACTGAGCAGAGAGCCTGACGGGGGGTGCTCAAGCCCAGGACCCTGAGACCATGACCTGAGCCAGAGGCAGCTGCTTAACTGACTGAGTCACCCAGATGTGCCTTGGATTTAGTTCTTTAGAAATGTATAAATTGAGTTGGAAGGGAGAGAGTGGAATTAGAGACACCAGTTAGGAACTGTGAAAATGAAAAGGAAGGAAAGGATAGGCTTCTTTGGTGACAGAATTGAATAGGATTTAGCTGTTGGTTGGGTATCAGGCTCAAGGGGTCATTGGAGTCAACCATTAATAACACTAATAGCTAACATTTGAGTACATACTGTGTGCCAGGCAATGCGAAAGTGCATTATATGCATTATCTTAATTTTTTTAACAACTCTTAAGTAATTACCAATATTATTTCTTTTTATGGGTTAGGAAACAGGCTGAGAAATTTTAAATAATTACCAAGCAAACAGGTTCGTGGGTGGCTCAGTCAGTTAAGCATCTGCCTTTAGTTCAGGTCATGATCCAAGGGTTGTGGGATGGATCCCAGTGTTGGGCTTCCTCCTCAGCAGACAATCTCCTTCTTCCTTTCCCTCTTCCTCTGCCTCTCCCTCTACTTGTGCTTTTCTCTCTCTCTCTCTCTCTCAAATAAATAAAATCTTTTTAAAAATTACAGAGCAAACAAATGGCAATGCCTGTATTTGAAACCAGGTCTATCTCTTATGACCAGTAATTAGCCTTGTTATAATTTTTAACTTTAACTAATACTACAGTATTGTAGCAGCTGGCAGTTCAAGTTAGAAGTGACTTGGTTTTTTTACTCTCCATAGGAAATTGGGGAATACCCGGGTCTGTAGAACTTTCTCATGTGGTGTGTCTAACCTCTGCTGCTAGATTGTTAGCTCCTTTGCTGAAGCATGGGACATGACTTGCTCGTTTTTATATTTCTGGTACTTATCTCAGTCCCAAATATATGATAGATTCATACATTTACTGTTAACAAATTTTCTTTGAGCACCCTCTGTGCCCTGGAATTGGAGTCATGAATGAGAGACAGAATCACTGCCGTGAGTGTGTGTGTGTGTACATATGTGTGTGTTTACACGTATATATATATCCAGTAGTAACAGCCGCTATGAAGAAAATGGCAGGGTAAGGGGATGGAAGTGAGGAGAGAAAGAGGGTGGGTGTGCTCTATTTTAGATCACATGGTTAAGGAAGGGCTCTTTGAGGGGACATTTGAGTAGACACCTGAGTGAAGTGAGGAAGAGAGTCGTGTGAGTAGCTGGGGGAAGGCATTCTAGGCAGAGAGGATAGCAAGAGCAAAGACCTTAGTGTGTTCTTTTTTTTTAAGTAGGCTCAATGCCCAGTGTGGAGCCCAACTTAGGGCTTGAACTCACAACCTTGAGATCAAGATCTGAGCTGAGATCAAGATATTTCACCAACTGGGTCAGCCAGGTGCCCCCCTCTGGGGTGTTCAAAGAGTATCAAGGAAGCTAGTGTGGCTACACTGCAGTTAAAGAAAGGGAGCATAGTTAGAAAGAAATCAGGGAGGTAGCCAGGGGTCATATCATTTAGGGTCTTGATGCTTACTACATAGAACATTTGAATGAATGAGGTTTTTCTACCATCTTTCGAGTCTTCCTGCCTCAAACTCCCTGTACTATGTGGCACCTACCACATCTTATGACCCTAGGTGGTGTCAGTTGAAATTCTTCCCTTAGGGTTGTTTGGTGAGGAATTGGGAATTTGAAATTAGCAGGGTAACACTGTTTCTACCCTGCTATCAAGTTAATGACTTTCCCCACGTCTCTCCCAAGACCTGCTGGTCATACTAAGTATACATGCTGAATGTGAGCTCACAGACATATACCCACGTCCATACAGCCCTGCAAGGAGTCTGTATCCGTTGAGAATTTGAGAGGATAGTTGTTCTTTTTTCTCAGCTGTTCAGCCACAGATGTGGATTGGGAATTGCTGAGCATATCCGCTGAAACATGGCAGGCCACCACGTGGATTGTTGTAGATACAGCTAGGGTTGACTGCCTGGTACAGAAAGGGTTGTTATCAGTATGTGTGGGGTACAGAAAAAATGTACTTGACTCTGCCTATTATGGAGTGGGGGTCTGGGCAAGTATTACTGTGTCAGATATAGGAAGAACCTAATAGCCTCCAAGTTATCTCTGAAGAGATTAAAGAACAGCATTTCTGCTCTTTAATGTTGGTTATTTGTTGCTATGGTTTTTTAACTAAAAAAAATGAAAAGGAGTTGAATTTTTAAAACAAATTATCATGAAGTCCCATCGGTTTTTTCAGAGTTATTTTCACATTTCCCCTTTTTGTTCGTAACCCTATCTGTAAAATGAATAGAATTGTTTTTTTTTTTAAAGATTTATTTATGCATCAGAGAGAAAAGGGGGGAAGGGCAGAGGGGGGGAGAGAGAGAGAGAGAGAATCCCAAGTAGACTCCCTGCTGAGTGTGAAGCCCTAGTGGGGCTCCATCCTAGGACCCTGAGATCATGACCTGAGCCAAAATCAAGAGTTGGCCATGTAACTAACTAAGCCACCCAGGCGCCCCATGAATAGAATTATTAAAATGTTTGAAAGTAGAGTGACTGGCACTTAGTAGATATTCAGTAAATGGTGATATAATTGGTTGAGTCTCTTGCCCTACTACGGTTTAGTCATTAGGTAAGCAGGCTCAGGAGTCAGACTGTCCTGTCTGGATTTGAATCCTAATCTTCTTACTACCTGTGTAAACATACTGCTGTACCTCTCTATTTCTCAATTTCCTCATCTATAGAGTTAAAAATAATATCTACTTCATAGGGTTTTGAGAATTCAATGATGTAATTATGTAAAGTGCTTAAAACAGTGCCTGCAACATAGTAAGTGTTTAAGAAATGTTGGCTATCCTCATGTTGTTGTTGTTGTTTCTTTGAATTTGCGAGCACTTGTCATTCACAGTTTAGCACTTTTCTGGTATTCTTTAATTAATTTTTTTTGACCTTGTCATTCTGACTAGAGAGATTACTTTTCGTTTTCTGGGGTTAGAGAGAGCATGCATTGTACAGTTAGTTCTCGTTAGCTCCAGTGCCTGGCACAGCAATGGATATGTAGTTGGCATTCAGTATGTACTTAATTGATGTTATCATTGCTAAATATATTGTTCTTGGTCCTGAGTTTGATAATTATAGCTATCCTTAATTGAGTTCTTTTATGTGCCAGACACTGTTCTAAATTTAGCGCCATATTATTCTCATTTTATCTGCTGAAAAACTGTATGAGAGTTCTCTTGTTATTCCCATTTTTTTAGGTGAGGAAACTGAGACACAGAGGAGTGAAGCCTTTTGCTCAAGATTATAAAGCTAAGTTGGATGCCTGGCTGGCTCAGTTGTTGGAACATGCAACTCTTGATCTTGTCGTTGTGAGTTCAAGCCCCACATTGGATATAGAACTTACTAAAAAAAAAAGAAGATTGTAAAGCTAAGAAGTGGTAGAACCAGGAATAACACATAGGCAGTCTTAATTCAGAGTATGCTCTTAACCATTATATATTCTATCACTGGTAGAGTAAATGGAAGATTATGCCTTTGATATTTAGTGCTCTTGTTTAGTTTAGTTTAGAACCTTAATATTGTAATATAGTGGCTACATTTTTCAAGTCAGGTCATTCTCATTGTAGCTATATGAGAACAGAATATAAACCTGATTTTCAGAGTAAGACACTGAGATGACTTCATTGTCATAATCACCACATAGGCTATCATTTTCCCATTTGGTGTAAATAATGGTTTTTTTCTTTGAAAAAGAAACAACTATGATGGTAGTTACTTTGATATGACTAGACTTTTTTTTTTTTTTTAAAGATTTTATTTATTTATTTGACAGAGAGAAGAGAGATCACAAGTAGACAGAGAGGCAGGCAGAGAGAGAGGGGGAAGCAGACTCCCTGCTGAGCAGAGAGCCCTATGTGGGGCTTGATCCCAGGACCCTGAGATCATGACCTGAGCCGAAGGCAGAGGCTTTAACCCACTGAGCCACCTAGGCGCCCATATGACTAGACTTTGACTTGGATTAAGGTTCATTTGGAGATTCGGGGGTGCCTGGGTGGCTTAGGCAGTTAAGCATCCAACTCTTGGTTTCAGCTCAAGTCATGGTCTCAGGATCATGGTCTTAGAGTTGTGAGATTGAGCCCTGCGTTGGGTTCCTTGCTCAGTGCAGAGTCTGCTTGAGATTCTCTCCCTCTACACCCCCCCAAAGAAATAAATAAATAAAATCTTAAAAAAAAGATTAATTTGGAGATTCAGGTTCTACTTAAAGCTGATATCAGCTAAAAGCACATAAAGAGTGTTCAATTTAGAGTAGTTCATAGTGTGGATATCAGCTGTAATGTACAATAAATTGATTTGTTTTGTAGTCTTAAAAGTTTTAGCCAGGACATGCTTTTAAAAGTAAGAGGTCAATGATAGAAATTGAGCTCTAGTTTTAAAAATAACAAAATTGCTTACACAGAACTTAAGGACTTGTCTTTATATTTGGCCTAGTCATCTGGTTTCCAGGATTATGGAGCATTTCATAGACTATTATTTTCATCCAAAATGTTGTAACACGTCAATCTAAGGTAAAATTTTTATTTACCAGAGTGCTTAGAAAAGGAGTTTTCTCACTAATCAAGTTGACCAGAAAACCCTTTTATTTATTATTATTATTGTTAAAAGATTTTATTTATTTATTTATTTGACAGAGACAGCGAGAGCGGGGAAC
This sequence comes from Procyon lotor, assembly GCA_028646535.1. Taxonomy (NCBI): domain Eukaryota; kingdom Metazoa; phylum Chordata; class Mammalia; order Carnivora; family Procyonidae; genus Procyon; species Procyon lotor. Next base: position 17,317,735 of record CM053606.1, read on the forward strand.
ACAAGCAGGGGGAGTGGAAGAGGGAAACCAGGCTTTCTGTGAGCAGGGAGCCTGATGCGGGGCTTGATCCCAGGACCCTGGGATCATGACCTGAGCCAAAGGCAGTTGCTTAACCATCTGAGCTACCCAGGCTCCCCTGCATTGACCAGAAAACCCTTTTAGATTCAACCCATTTTTATAAAAATCTTTCCAAAAATTATCACTTTACTTCATTGTAAGTACACTCCAGTGAAAATAACTGTGTATGGGAACATTCTATTCCTTTCTGGGCTTTAGGTTTACTAAGGGATAATATTCTTAGATATAAAATAGATGGGTCATTGAGTCACTATTTTTGAATAAATCCCTGATGTTGGTGGTTATGGAGGGCAGTACACAAAAAATTCTGCTTCTTTGGATTCCAGTAAAGTAAGACACTACTGTCCTTATGATTTGAGTTTTGGGGTATCTGATACCTGAGTCTTGCTGGAAACTTTTAGGAAAATATCTTAATATTCAGAAATTGAGAAAGAGTTGATGGAGGCTTACATTAATTCTGGGTGCTTAGCTAGGAAATGACTCTATAAATCCCCCTTCCCTGAACTTCTGTAACTGCCCTCCCCCAACAAATTCAGGTGACCTCAACAAACAAAAGAAGTCAGAAAAGTCTAGATGAAAAAATGCTAAAGTTTTTAGCTGAGAATACACAAAGAATAGCTGATTTTTTTTTTTTTTTTTTTTTTTTAGAATAGCTGATTTTTAATAGGTTTTTTTCCATGTCCTATAAAATCCCCATTGCTCTCTAGGATATTTAATAAAAAATTTTTTAAGTTTATTTTTTATTTTTTAAAATATTTTATTTATTTGTTTGACAGAGATCACAATTGGCAGAGAGGTAGGCAGAGAGAGAGGGGGAAGCAGGCTCCCCAATGAGCAGAGAGCCCGATGTGGGGCTTGATCCCAGGACCCTGAGATCATGACCTGAGCTGAAGGCAGAGGCTTAACCCACTGAGCCACCCAGGCGCCCCTAAATTTATTTTTTAGTAATCTCTACACCCGATGTAGGGACCAAACTCACAACCTTGAGATCAAGAGTCACATGCTCAGGGTGCCTGGGTGGCTCAATCAGTTAAGGGTCTATCTTCGGCTCAGGTCATGATCCCAGGGTCCTGAGATCTAGTCCAGCATTCAGCTCCCTGCTCAGTGGGGGAGACTACTTCTCCCTCTTCCTCTGCCCTTCCCCCAGCTTGTGCTCTTTATTGCGCACTCTCTCAAATAAATAAATAAAATCTTAAAAAAAAAAAAAGAGAGAGAGAAGAGTCACATGCTCTCCCTACTGAGCCAGCCAGGTGCCCTGGGTATTTAATAAGTTTTGATAGATGATTATTGATACCTTGATGCTTTGACATGTTTCTAGAGTTTCTAAGGAGGGTACTCTATAAAGACAGTCAATAAGATGAGATCTGTTTCCTTAAACTTTTTGTAAGATCTATCTTAATATGTCTTCATATATTCAACCAACTATTCTCTGGAGGTATATATGTTGTGTGTGTGTGTGTGTGTGTGTGTGTGTGTGGTTATGCAAATTCAGAAATGAGTAGAATGTGGTCCCTGCCCTCCTGGATGGGAGGATGGAGCACATAGTCCCTCCAGTCCCATTTGTATGCAGGTGGAACCTCTCTGAGCCAAATTCTGGCTTGCAAAAGACACTCCTTGGTCACATAGCATCATTTTCTGGAACTAGAGCTTATTTATTATTGTTTTAGCACTGAGCAGTGATGGGAGGACTCAGAACATTTATTCTTCACATAGTTGTAAAGATTTAATGAGAAAAAAATTATAACAATACTAACTACTCAGTGTATGTTAGTTAAACCTGAATATCACATACAATTGGTGAAAAGAGACCCAGCAACATGAAATGACTTGCTTGGCGCCATGCATCTAGATAGTGGTCAAGTGTGGCTTAGAGGTCAGGTCCATTATTCCCAGCTCATGTTCTCTCATATCTTCTGCCTTAAAGAAAGTGTCATGATCTAAAAGGGAGGTTAACTCAACCAGCAATGACTTATGTACCCACTGGGTGCCTGGCACTCTGCTGGACTCTGGGGAGTACTCAAGAATGTTCCCCCCCAAAAAAAAAAAGAATGTTCCCAAAGGTGGGAGGGAGTTGGGGAAGAGAGCAGGTTAGAGCAAGGACATCAGCCTACCTGGGGCAGAGAGCTATTAAGTTAGGGAGGTATCAGATAAGCAGGGTGGGGCTAAGTGGAACACTGGAATTGAGGCCTGCCCTGTGTCACTCCATTTTATTTCCTTTAAGCCTCAGCCTTTTGAGAAAACAGAACGTGGCACAAAGAATATAGCACTTGGAATTTGCCCTGGGTTTGAGTTCCGGTTATTACCATACTATGCGGCTTCCCATTTCATTCCAGTTTGAAGTTCTTGCTCCAGTTTAGAAGGCACTGTATGATCTGGCCTTTACCTCTTTGGCCACTTCTCTTACCCCTCTCTTGCTTGCTCTACTGTAGCCGCAGTGGCCTCCTCACTGTTTTTCCTTCACAAGAAGCGCTCTTGCCTTGGGACTTCCACTCCATACTCCATTTAGAAGCTGCTTCCCCCTGTGTATGGCTTGATCTTTCACTCCCTTTGGATCTCTTCTCTGTGTCACCTTCTCAGAGAGGTTTTCTCTAACCATACTATGTAAGCCAGTACCCTCTCCCTGCCCTGTCTTTCCAGCCCCTACCTGAATTTCTTTTTCTTATTTTTTAAGATTTTATTTATTTATTTGACAGAGAGAGAGAGAGCACAAGCAAGGGGAGTGTCAGGCAGAGGGAGGGAGAAGCAGGCCTCCCGCTAGGCAAGGAGCCTGATGTGGCACTTGATCCCAGGACCCTGGGATCATGACCTGAGCCAAAGGCAGATGCTTAACCAACTAAGCCACCCAGGCGCCACTATTTTCCTTTATAGTACTTAATCACCTCCTGAGATACATGCTTCTTGTCATTCTCTTTTCTTTAAAATGTTAGCTTCTTAAGAGCAGTTGTCTTCTAGAGCATAGGACATAGAGAGTAAGTGCTCTGAATGAATGGATGAATGAATGAGTGAATGAATTCTGTCTCAGTCATGAGCCTCTGTAATATTGAAGTATTATATAATACCTCTATGATATTGAGATAATAGTGCTTATTTAAAGGGTTGTTGGGGGCACCTGGGTGGCTCAGTTGTTAAGCGGCTGCCTCTGGCTCAGGTCATGATCCCAGGGTCCTGGGATCGAATCCCGCATCGGGATCCCTGCTCAGCAGGAAGCCTGCTTCTCCCGCTACCGTTCCCTCTGCTTGTGTTCCCTCTCTCGCTGTGTTTCTCTCTGTCAAATAAATAAAATCTTTAAAATAAATAAATAAATAAAGGGTTGTTGGGATCAAATAAAATAATGCTTATCAAGTATAAAGGAAGAATACTCCTGTTTTTCCTCTGCTTCAATACTTCTGACATCAGATGTGTGGGTTTTCCACACACCAAACAATTCTGAGATTCTCCAAACACCAGTTAGATATCCTACAATTTAAACCAATTCTGACACTTCTACCTGGAGTTAATATCAGATGCCACAGGTGAAGGGCTGAGTCCCACATGACTATTCCCCTTCAGACAACAAGTTCTGGTTGTCACGTGTGCTTCTGACCAGTGGGCTCTAAATCAGAGATTCCCACGAACCCCTCCTTGGCTTTGATAATTTGATAGCAGAATTCAGGAAAACATTTACTTATTACATTATCAATTTATTATAAAAGGACATAATTCAGGAACAGCCAGATGGAAGAGATGCCCAGGGCAAAGTATGTAGGAAGGAGCTTGGACACCCTCCAACACCCTCCCTGTATCTTCACCTATTGACCAACCCAGAAGCTCATCAAACGGAGTTCTAGAGTTTTTATAATGCTTAGTCTTAATCTGCAGTGCCTATCATCCCCCCTCCCACTACCATTTCCCCAAAGTAAGTGGGTGGGGCTAAAAATTCCAATGTAATCACTTGGTATTTCTGGTGACTAGCCCCACCCAACCTAAGGGTTTCTCGCTCTAACTCACCCTAGGAGCATAAACTCAGTGTGCTCAGAAAGGGCTCTTTATGGGGCACCTGGATGGCTCAGTTTCTTAAGCAACTGACTTTTGACATTGGCTGAGGTCGTGATCTCAGGGTCCTGGGATCGAGCCCTGCCCAGGGCTGTGCACTCAGCCTGGAGTCTACCTAAGGAATCTCTTCTCTCTCCCTCTGCCTGTGCCCCTGGCACTCTCTCTCTTTCTCAAATAAATGAATAAATCTTAAAAAAAGGGGGAATCTCTATGAATAACAAAAGACATTCCTATTGTGTACAAAATTCCAAGGGCTTTAAGTGCTTTGTGCCAGAATATATTTTATATATGTATATAAAATATATGTATTTTAAGGATTTTATTAATTTCTTTATTTGACAGAGAAAGAGAGACAGCAAGAGAGGGAACACAAGCAGGGGGAATGGGAGAGGGAGAAGCAGGCTCCCTGAGTACAGAGCCCGATGCAGGGTTTGATCCCAGGATCACCTGAGCTGAAGGCAGAGGCTTAACCAACTGAGCCACCCAGGCACCCCCCCAAATATATTTTTTATTATAGCATGTCAAGTACCTAGCCCTGGGTCTCGGGCATAATAAATGCTCAATTAATGCTAATGTCGGCCCTCTTGATAAATTATTTGTGTGGCTAACCAGTTGATAGCTCTGTTGGTATCCTGATTCCAATTTGACTGAGATAGGGGGAAATTCCACATGTTAGTGATGAAAAACTGTTATTTATATCTTACAGAATGCTGTCTTAGCAAAATACATTCATTGTAGTGCTTATTTTTTCCTGTGGAACCACTAAGCTAAAAGTAACAATAGCATAATTTATATATTTTAGGAAAGTTGGTCAAAAGGGAAAGTTTAAATCACTTGAACAATATATTTCCATTATAAAATTGAAGTTACTTTTTTGCTAAACAAAACAAAAACATGGTCTCGAAGTAAGATAAAATCATAATTTGAAGTGCTACAAGTTTATATATTCTTGACTTTGGAATTTTTTGCTTTGTAACACCCACGATGTAGTGATTTTGGCTAGATAGAAATAACTTGTTCATATTTCTAAGGACTGGGTTGTTCAATTTCTACTTACGAGTTGAGTCACCAACAATCAGATTTTGCTTCATCATTGTTTCTTATCAGACTTAGAATCTATTAACTCATCTGTGTTCATATTTTATAAACTTCAGCTTGCCTTTTTACTACTACTACTCTCTCTCTCTCTCTCTTTTTTTAGGATTTGTGTATTTGTTTTAGAGAGAGAGTATGGGGGGCAGGGCAGAGGGAAAGGGAGACAGAAGCAGACACCCTGCTCAGCTCAGAGCCAGTTCACAGTCCAGGACCCTAAGATTATGACCTGAGCCAAAATCAAGAATTGGGCTCTTAACTGACTGAGCCACCTAGGTGCCCGCTTCTTGGTTACTCGTGGTGACCAAATTAGGAGCAAGATTACGGTTGACCCTCAAATTTTGAGGAACACCCTATCATAAGTTCTATAAGTGAAGGTTTTTTTCTTACCGGATATGGAAGCATTGTATGAACGTTTTCCCTATAATGTATACAAATGATATATATGGGTTTCCTCCTCATCTTCCACTAAGCCAGGCATTTAGCAGTCTCCTATCTCACAAGCGAAACTTTGGCATTAATGCTGGGACAATAGGAAAGGCCTTCACAAAGGAGACTGTTTTGGCTGGAAGAGTCAATACCTATTGTGTTACGTTATCTCTTGAAGTTCTGGTGAAACTTGAAGATAACCCTGTTTCCGCTGGGCAGGGAGTACTCTATTATTATGTGCTGTGCTCCTGCAACGTGGAATAGAAGGTAGTGAGTGCTCTTCAGAAGCCAGCAAGCAGGGGTGCCTGGGTAGTGCAGTCGGTTGAGCCTCTGACTTGGTTTCAGCTTAGGTTGTGAACTCGAGGATGTGAAATGGAGCTCAGCATCAAGTGCACACGTGCTCTGTCTCAAATAAATAAATCTTAAAAAAAAAAAAAAAAGCAACCAAACAACAACAAAAAAGAAATACAAGAAAATTCCAACTTCTTACAAATGAATGAATGAATCCAACTCCTTTATCCTCCCCAGAGGAGGATCAAGAAAAGAACAGAAAGCAGGACACAAAAGAAATCAGAAGGTCAACTGCACTTCAAAAAAGCCCACAAAAAAATCCCAAAAATATTTAGAATAAGAAAAAGAAAAAAAAAAAAATAAATCAACGCTCTGGGGCGCCTGGGTGGCTCAGTGGGTTGAAGCCTCTGCCTTCGGTTCGGGTCATGATCTCAGGGTCCTGGGATCGAGCCCCGCATCGGGCTCTCTGCTCAGTGGGGAGCCTGCTTCCCCCCCCCCCCCCCCCCCCGCCTCTCTGCCTACTTGTGATGTCTCTCTCTGTGTACCAAATAAATAAATAAATAATCTAAAAAAAAAAAAAAGAAATCAACGCCCTATTTCTGGTGCACAAATCAGTAAGGTACAGAGCTACTCACATTCCCAGGCAAGCTGATGCTTCTCCTTATTGATAGATGATCGTTTCTCTGGACCTCTGCTTTCCTCGTCCAGGGCTAGAGGCCTAAACATCTAGAATTCAAACATGACCATTTCCCGTGTTAGTAAAATATCTAGGAAAAGTTAGAGGACCTTATCTGAGCAAAACCATATATTTGACGATAGACAACATAGTTAAAAGAACATAGGCCTTGGAGTTCAATGTATCTGGGATTGAAGTTTTTGCCCTGTTACTTAATAATTGTGTACGCTTGCATAATTATGTGAATTTAACTTATATAACTTAACTATGTTTCCTCATCGGCAAAATGAAGACATACCTACCTCAGACCGTTGCTGTGAAAATTAATAAAATAATGTACACAGAGCTCCTAATATAAAAGCTTCTGGCACATAGAGGTGCTCAGTCAATAGTAATTTATTATTATTTTTAATGGTAATTTATTACTAAGAACAAATGTACATTGTCTTTCCAAAAATGTTTGCTATAAAAAACTATGAGAAAAAATTATTATGTATTATGAATTTAAATTTTAATTGTTGTAAGTTGATTTTGGTAGCAAGGCCCTTGCAAAGGTGTTGAAATTTTAAACCAGCGCCATGGGAAATCTGGAAAATTTTGGAAGTTCTTTGGGAATGATGAACACAACTGCCACCCCCTACTTGGTGACATAGTTATCTATAGGAGAAAGGTGAATCTCATAATTAGTTTTAGAAGGAATATGCATGCCGAAGTTTTGATCATAACATTCTTTCTGTTAGTTGCATGAACTTATTCAGGATGTGGAGACAGACCAGTGATCTGAGAAGCAGGTTGCTCATGATGAATGTATTTTTCTTTTAAATAAATCTTTTCCCCCCCCCTCTCCCCAGCTGCTCAGATAAAGAATTTGATGAGCCAACTAGGAACTAAGCAGGACTCAAGCAAGCTACAGGAAAATCTGTGAGTAGCTTCCTAACATGGTTGGGTTCTGTGGGGCCCTGTGAGGGCCCTTTGAGGACACACCCAATGTCCTTGCTGTGTGTGGCAGCTTAGGTTTCCGGCTTGTGGAGTCGGAATGACAGGCAGTGGGACATGAAGTAATAGCTGGATCTAGAAGAGGGGCAACAAAATATATTCTTGGGTTGTGATCTCTGCTGCCTTTCAAAATCCTTGAACTCAGATTCTTTCTTCCCTTGGGCTGTTTAGCAGAACAGTCTGAGAAAGTAGGGAGGGGAACTTGTACCACTGTTAGAATGTATTCTGCCTAAACGAGCCTCCTTGTTGGCCCAGGACTTCTGATGATCCGCAGAACTCATCTAGTCTAGTGGGATTTCCAACTGTAAATATTAGAAAAATGTATTCACAATGATCTGAGGGGCATCTGAAGGAGAGGAGAATGGATTGGTAGTAGGGACTCACGATTCTTTTTATTACATCCTTCTTGACCCCATTTCTGCTTTTAGAAGTTCTAGTCTTCATCTTTAAAATATACCGAACGATATTCTTTGTTTCCTGTCCTAGACAGTGTGAAGTGAGAGAATGACTTACTACTTTGAGCTTTTTCCAGGGAGATGTGAAAAATCTTTGAATGTGTTAGTGATGTCTGGGAGGTATAGGCTCCTGATTGCCTCCCTCTTGTTTTTGACTCCCTCGTTTTTTATCTTGGAGGCCCCTTTACAGTGAAAAAATAGTAATGATTGAGTAGTATTGTTTCTCTGTCCTCCCTTAAAACCTCTGCAGAAATGGCCACAGAGTAGAGGAAAGCATGACTAAAAGGTGCTCTTTCTGTGTTTCCATTACTTTCCAACCCCACTTAATAGAATGCATATTCTTCCTTCTTTAATATTCTTCCCCTTATACTCCTTGTATTTTTTTTTTTAAGATTTTATTTATTTATTTGACAGAGAGAGAAAGAGAGATCACAAGTAGGCAGAGAGGCAGACAGAGAGAGGGGGAAGCAGGCTCCCCGCTGAGCAGAGCCCGATGCGGGACTCGATCCCAGGACCTTGAGATCATGACCCAAGACCAAGGCAGAGGCTTTAACCCACTGAGCCACCCAGGTGCCCCCCCCCCCTTGTATGTTTTTATGCAGTACAGGGCTTCTTTGTTTTGGAGGGAAGAGCCAGAAAGTCAAGCATGAAGGAGGATAGGGAGCCAAGAATAAAGCTGAAAAAGCACCAGCTTTAAGCAAGAACGTGGGAGTAGATCTTCGGAGATTGTTCCTTAGGGTAGAAGCTGTGCTTTTAATGCACATTTCATCCAACCCCCAGTGTCTAGATTCCGTCTCTAGTCAGTGGCCTGTGACAGACGGCAGCGAGGCAGAACTGCCGGCTGATGGACGGGAGAGTTTTGTGAGACCTCAGTGTGTTCAAACTATTACATTTATATGTGGGGACAGTTGCTCTTATATTTCTGTCAGAACTGCTGATAAGCATTTCTTTTCTTCCCAAAGAGTTAAAATACCTGATCAGCAGGTTTCACTGATGTAGGTTCTTTCTTCTCAGTAACATGGAGATGCCTTGCAGTGGGTTTCACTGAGTAGTATTTCTGGAATTTTTTTTTTTTTTTTTTTTTTTGGTGAACCTGGGCCTCTGGGAACCCATTCCTTAAAGTACCCCTTTTATTGCCTGCAGTGGGGCACTCTGAGAACTAACTGTACTAACTGTAACAGCTCTCAAGCCATGGAAATATCCTGAAACATGTCTTTTCTTTCTTAGGCAACAGTTACAGCACTCTACAAATCAGCTCGCCAAGGAAACAAATGAATTACTGAAGGAATTAGGGTCCTTGCCTCTTCCCTTATCTGCTTCAGAACAGGTTGGTATTTTCTGATGTGTGTGTTTGTTTAATAGGAAGGGACTTTATTTTAATGGGAAGGCAGTAGGTGAAACAAAAATAACTTGGCCTTTGGTGCTAGGTAGACCTTGTCTGAACCTCAGTTTCCTTATCTGTAAAATTGGGTTATGTGACTATTGTGACGATACAAAGAATGTATGCAGTAGGTCTTGCAAAGTGCTTGGCATTTGGTAGGTACTCAGTTTCTGCTGCTATTATTAATAATAACGACGTACTAACAGGGGCACCCGGGTGGCTCAGTCATTCAGTTGCTAAGCATCTGCCTTTGGCTCAGGTCTCCTGGGATTGAGCAGCGGATAGGGCTCCCTGCTTGGTGGGAAGCCTGCTTCTCCCTCTTCCTCTTCCACTTCCCTTGCTTGTGTTCCCTCTCTCTCTGCATCTCTCTCTGTTAAACAAACAAACAAATAAATAAAGTCTTGGGGAAAAAAAAAAACACCAAACCATACTAACATTGATAAAATTAATTTTTTTTTTTTTAAAGATTTTATTTATTTGACAGAGAGAAACACAGCGAGAGAGGGAACACAAGCAGAGGGAATGGTAGCGGGAGAAGCAGGCTTTCCGCTGAGCAGAGAGCCTGATGCGGGGCTCGATCGCAGGAAGCTGGGATCATGACCTGGGCCGAAGGCAGCCGCTTAACGACTGAGCCACCCAGGCGCCCTGATAAAATTAATTTAACTGGTAAAGAATCTCAATGTTTGCATCTCTGGGGTTTGGCCAGCAGCTTTATGTTTGCAGGTTTAGTCCTAGTTGGTCTTGTAGTCAGTTTCTATAAATCTCAGTCAGATGGGGACGCCTGGGTGGCTCAGTGGGTTAAAGCCTCTGCCTTCAGCTCAGGTCATGATCCTAGGGTCCTGGGATCGAGCCCCACATTGGGCTCTCTGCTCAGCAGGGAGCCTGCTTCCCCCTCTCTCTCTGCCTGCCTCTTTGCCTACTTGTGATCTCTCTCCCTCTGTCAAATAAATAAATAAATAAAATCTTTTAAAAAAAAAAAAAAAATCTCAGTCAGATGTTTTTGCCTTCTATTTTGCAGTCACTTTCATGTCCCATCATGAGTCATTCATAGCTTTCAGGTTGAAGAAATGCCCAGGGGAGATTTCTCTTTTCAAGTCATTTTATTCAGTGGTCACTGAAATCCTTTTAAGAAAAACACAATTTTTAACTGGAGTTCATTGTTCCCTTGATGTGTGTGGGCCTTTTTTTCACACGTTCCAGAAGTCAGTGTGCCTCTGCCTTTATAGTGGCTTCACCTGTTTTAATTATCGTTCATGGTCTACCTCAAGTCCTCTCTCTTCCGGGAAGAAAAACCAAAAACCTTCTCCAGGTTTTTGCCTGGAGATTGTGATTCCATTTTTCTTTTAGCTTCTCTACCATTCCTAGGAGCACTTGACTTATTTTGCTTTTTATTATTGAATTTTTTTCTGATGATATCCTGTCTCTGATGGCTATAAAGACAAAGCCTACAACTTCCCTGTTCTGGGTTATTTTTCACTCTGTGAGTTGTACTTGCTTAGAACATGAAATAATTTTAGTGTGCTGTGATCATCATTTAAAAAAAATAAAATAGAGTAAGAATATCAGAATGTATACCATGTAATAAAGGGAACTATTATTACAGGAAGCTTTTGCTTTATACCTATGTGTATATATGGTACTAGGTCAAGATGTCACATTATTTCTGCATGTCTCCATCAAAAAAGTTTGAAAATATTAGTTTAACCCATAGGTGGCAAGCTGTTTAATGAAGCAGATGTTAGTCTTTGGAGTTTTGGCGCCCCCTTGCACAAAAGAGAGAAACCAAGACTAGATGCTTTGTCATTATGCTACAAAGTAGCTCTGATAAAAAGTAATCTTAATGTAGTCACCTTCGGTTGTCCATAGATGTGCTGTTGTCATTCATGCTGGAATTTCACTGAGAGACCAGTTCCCCTTGCCGTCCAGTATCTCCAGTAAAAATCTCCCCTTTCGTCCTCCCAGCTGGGCACTTCAGGGAATACACACTTGCAGATGGTTTTAGTCAGTAATAAAAAAAAGGAGTCCACGGGTCTTGATGAAAGCAGAGTGTTGGGGCGCCTGGGTGGCTCGGTTGGTTAAGCGGCTGCCTTTGGCTCAGGTCATGATTCCAGGGTCCTGGGATCGAGCCCTGCATCGGGCTCCCTGCTCAGCAGAGAGCCTGCTTCTCTCTCTCTCTGCCTGCCGCTCTGCTTACTTGTGCTCTCTCTCTGTCGAATAAATAAATAAAATCTTAAAAAAAAAAAAAATCAGTGTTGAAAGTACTTAAGAGTTAATAGTAGCCTAAGCAAAAATAAATAGAAGTTAAATCTGCTACCGAGAGAGAGAAAGAGAGAGAGAGAGAGAGAGAAGGATTTAATATAGTCCAAAATCAAATAGAAGTTATTTTTGGATCATGCATGCTATTGTTCCCTTCCATTATCTTGGATCATTAAGAACACGAAATAGATCTGCAAATAATTTCTTGATGCCTGCCCCTGTTGTACTGAATACCATTTGCCCTTTCGATTCTTTCTTCCTCTAATCAATCTTAGCCTTATCACAATCTTTTGGCTGCTGTCATGTATATCAGATCATAATCTTCCTTCCAGTCTTTTTTCGTACTCATGTGCTATCATCAGTGATCTTTTTGCTGCCAAATCCAATGGGCTTTTTTGAGCTTTTATTCATTTTTTCTTTCTCATTTGAAACAGCCCATCACGTCTCTACTGAAACTGTCTTCTTCTTTCCATGATCCCCTTTCAGTATGTCTTCCAACTCTGGTATCCCTTGCTGGCCTCTTTTACCCTTCCCCAGGTGGAGTCTCAGCCTCCTTCTCTGACTTTCGGTCTTCCTAGAAGTAGACATGTCCCAGGGCTCTGCCATTGACCTCTCATTTTCTTAGTCTCTACTTTCTCCCTCAGGAGTCTTATCTATTTTTTTTTATTTTTTTATTTTTTAAAGATTTTTTTATTTATTTGACAGAGAGAAACACAGAGAGAGAGGGAGCACAAGCAGAGGAAATGGTAGCGGGAGAAGCAGGCTTCCCGCAGAGCAGGGAGCCCGATGCGGGGCTCGATCCCAGGATCCTGGGATCATGACCTGAGCCGAAGGCAGACGCTTAACGACTGAGCCACCCAGGCGCCCCGTCTTATCTATTTTTATGAGCTCTCTGTCACCTTTATGAACATGACCCCAAGATCTTTTCCTGGCTCTGTCTCTTAACCTCTAAGGACTAGGCCCATATTGCCAATTCCTACTCTAATATCTCTTCTTGAATATATTGCCTTCATCTAAAATTTAATGTGTTGTCTTATACAGAATTCCTCTCATTTCACTCATATCCCTTAACTAAGCTAATTGATAATACTAATTGTCTTTAAAAAAGTTTGTGCCTTTTGACCTAATATTCCCATTCATGAAAATTTGTCCTAAGGAAAAAAAGTTGGAAGGAAAAAACGAGTAGTCTGGAGCTGGATTTCCTGTATTTAAATTCTACCCCTTCCACTTACTGACTGTGTGATCCTAGGCAAATTACTTAACTTCTTTGTGCCTTGGTTTTCTGATCTGTAAAGCAAGGACTATAATATGGGTTGTTGTATAGGTTAAAGTGAGTTTTTATGTTAAAGTACTTATAACCGTATTGGTACATGGTAAGCACTGTATTAATATTAGCAATTGTAGTGGGGCTCACATTAGCTTTATTTATAATAGTTAAAACCTGGGAATAATCTAGAAGGAATGTTTCCATAAAATTTCCTAGATCAACTTGATAGAATATTATATAACAAAGACCATAATTGTGAAGAGTATGATAACATGGGAAATGTTTATGATATACTTAAAGATAGTATTTTCATGGGGCACCTGTCTGGCTTAGTTGATGGAGCCTGCAACTCTTGATATCAAGGTTGTGAGTTCAAGCCCCACATGGAGCCTACTCAAAAAAAAAAAAAAATGTTTTTGAATAGTGAGATTAGGGAATGATGGTTTTTCCCTCTTATTGTTATAATGTTAATGTGAAAATTTAAAAAATCCGGGGCGCCTGGGTGGCTCAGTCGTTAAGCGGCTGCCTTCGGCTCGGGTCATGATCCCAGAGTCCTGGGATCGAGCCCCGCATCGGGCTCCTTGCTCTACAGGAAGTCTGCTTCTTCCGCTACCATTCCCTCTGCTTGTGTTCCTTCTCTCGCTGTGTTTCTCTCTGTCAAATAAATAAAATCTTAAAAAAAAAAAAAAAAGAAAAGAAAATTTAAAAAATCCCAGAAACAGGGGGAAAAGTTCCTCATATAAATTTGCTCTCAGGGGGCACCTGAGTGGTTCAGTCGGTTAAGTGTCTGTCTTAGGCTCAGGTTATGATCCCAGAGTCCCTGGACTGAGCCCCACATTGGGCTCCCTGTTCAGTGGTGAGTCTGCTTCTCCCTCTGCCCTTTACCCTGCTTGTGCATGCTCTCTCTCACTCACTCTCTCACTTTTTTTTTTTTAAATATTTTATTTATTTATTTGACAGAGAGAGATTACAAGTAGGCAGAGGGGCAGACAGAGAGAGAGGAGGAAGCAGGCTCCCTGCCCAGCAGAGAGCCAGATGCGGGGCTCAATCCCAGGACCCTGAGCTCATGACCTGAGCAGAAGGCAGAGGCTTTAACCCACTGAGCCACCCAGGTGCCCCTGATATTTGAGTCATTCTTACTTTAGCCCCCTTGCACCCCTATAGGCAGTTGCTAAGTCATAATGTTTCTTAAATTCATGTCCTTTGTGTTCCCATTACTGACACAATGTCCTCCTGACTTTTAACCTAGAATATTGCAATAGTCTTTTTAACATGTTTCTTTTTTCCATCCTATCCTGTATACCATCACAGACTACTTTTTGTAAATGATCATTTTGTACCCATCATGTTTCCTGCTCAGAAATCTTTGGTGCTTTTTGTTTGTTAGGGATTGAATCCCAAACTCATTAGCTTGGCATTTAAGACCTGCTCCCGTCAGCCCCTTCTGTGTCTTCCCAGTTCTGTCTTTTAGCTATTCTTAGGAAAAAAACTTTGGTTCCAGCCAAACTATTTCCTTAGAGATCCTCTTCAGATGTTTACTGCCATGCCTTTGCTCACACTGTTTTCTTTCTTGGATTTGCCTTACTCCTTCCATCTGCTTATTCAGACCTTTCTCTTCCTTCAGTATCCACTTTCTCTTGGCCTTTATGGCCACTTATACCTGCCTCCAAACTCCGGTAGTACTAATTGGATATAGCAGTTATTTATAATGACTTGTAATTTGTGTGTCTGTATCCCTTATCTATCAGTAGTTGGTAAGCTGTTTGAGGTCAAGGACGAGTTTTTACTTCTGCATTCTCAGCACATAGTAGGTGCTCTCAGTATGTGTTTTTGGAGACAGAATCAGTAAACTTAGTAAAGATAGCCTATAATAGTTTTCAGGTTCTCAAAGATTTTAAACCTCACTACACTATAAAGGAAAATGATTCTGTAGTTTTTAGGGAATCTATGAACTCAGTGTAGATGAATATTTTTAACATTTTAGCATAAAACAATCTCTTTTGGGGTTCAATCTGAGTCTAAAGTTATTTATTCTGCTTTTAGATTCTCCAGGGAACCAAAATTCTCAATTGCAATTCCCTCTGAGATTACCTTACAAGGTAAATGACACATAGTTCCCAGGTTTGTCAGAATGAAAGAAGGAACAGTCAGACTTGGTCTATGGCATTAATGAGGGATTTGAGTTAGCAAAAAACCAAATTTATTAACTTAAGGAAGAGCCTATTTTATAGTAATTTTCTTGGTTAGAAATCTTTAGGGGGAATAATTTTATTTTTAATGTTTTAATATTTTTATTTTTCATTAAAACCAAACTATTCAGAGTTAATATGAAATTTCATATCCTTGTTTATTTCCTTAGCGCCAGCAGAAACTTCAGAAGGAACGGCTCATGAATGACTTCTCTGCAGCCTTAAATAATTTCCAGGCTGTGCAGAGAAGGGTATCTGAAAAGGAAAAGGAGAGCATTGCCAGAGCAAGAGCTGGATCTCGTCTCTCGGTGAGTTTATTCCTCAAAGAAGAAGACCCTTGCAATCGCAGGATGTTCTTTCCCACGTTGTTGGGTTTTTTTTTTCCTCCTATTTCTGACCATTTTGACCATTAGCTTTTACTTATTATCTGCCCCTCTCAATAATAATATAGTCATTAGCTGTTGTGAAAATGCCAGACTGGTACAACCAATATAAAAAATATGTATGCAGAGTACCTGGCTGGCTCAGTTGGTAGAGCATGTGATTCTTGATCTCAGGGTCGTGAGTTCAAGCCCCAAGTTGGATGAGGAGCCTACTTAAAAAATTTTTTTTATAAAAATAAATTAAAAAAATATGTGTGCCTCTGGTCTAAGACTAGAAAAGAATATGCACAAAGATTTGGAAAAGTGACAGAATTATGTATAATTTCTTTTTTATTATTTTATTTGCCTTACATTAAAAACTTAAAAAAGAAACAGTGAATCTATTTCTTAGAATATGGGAGGCTAGGTTATTTGCACTAGACCTCTCTGTGAAACAAATTAACAACTACTAAATTTTAACAACCCAACTTCTCAAATGTATCAAAGACCCATGAAAATATTAAGGTCAAAATCTAAGAGAAGATGGGAACCCATAGAGAGGTAAGCTGAGCACTGAAACTACTTTTGCATGGAGTACATTTACTGAGGGCAAACTTGAACTTCAGTTTTGATGTCCTCATGGCATGAGGGGGAAGAAAAGCTCAGAGTCCACACAAAGTGGTGTGGACTAGTAGATTTCCTACTAGATTAGTAGGAAAATCTAAAAGAAGAGGCTCCTCTAATTAAACTGGACCCCAAAAGGCTATATCCTTTGGGTATGGGTAAACCGAAAGTAAACCCTTCTTTCCTACAAAAAGATCGCATTAGCACTGAACTGAGTGAGGACAGCAAGAGAGGGGGGAGATCTAGACAATAACTTGTACCACAGAGGAACCTTGAGGCAAATTTACTGCCCAAATTCATGTTGCATGAATGACCCAAAAGCATCAAGCTCGGTGCTAGGCAGAAGCAAATATAAATAAATCCTCTCTGGTTAGACACCTTTATCCTAGTCCTGAAAGAATACCCTCAAACAATTTTTGAAGTGTCATGAGCAGCACAGGGTTAAAAATACTCAAGTACACAAAGAAACAAATAACTCTAAATAAGAACTAATAGAAACAACAGTGAGGTGAAAGGGACCTACTTCAGGTATTAGAATTAAGACAACTGTCCTTATTGTATTTAAAGAAAATCTTGAAAACATCTGCAGGAAGCAGGAAACTACAAAAAAACTTTGGAAAAGAGTCAAAATACTTTCTAGAATTGAAAAATATAATATGGAAACTAAAAACTTAATGAATAGGTGGTTTAACTAGAAAATAGAAGATATTTTCTATCTCGTGATATTATGTATCAGCATGTAGGACAGGGGGTTATGAAGTTCAGTAGGAAAAAAGATTATGAGAAATGGAAAATGAAGAGAAGGGATCTGACCTAGTTTTAATTGGAGTTTCAGAATTAGAGTGGAGCAAACATGGAAGAGGGGATATTTGAAGAGATAATGGCTGGTAATATTTTAGAGCTTATGAGAGACACTCATCTGCAGTTTCAAGAAGCCCAGCAAATCCCAAATATGATAAATAAAAGACTCTCATCTAGATACATCAGAGAGAAACTTCAGAACACCAAAGACAAAGAGAAAATCATAAAAATAGCCAGGGAAACAATACCTTTGGAGATGCAGTAGTTGGATTGGCAGTTGACTTCTCAGCCGCAACAGTGGAACCCAGTTGAGGGCTATCTGTAATGTTCTAAAGGACAATAACTGCCTACCTGGGAATCTAAACCCAGTGAGAGAAGATACACAGAATGAGAAAGACATTTTCAGTCAAAAATTAGTTAGCTCTCAGCACACCTTACTTAAGAACATTCTAGAAAATATACTTCAGGCAGAAGGAAGGTGATCCCAGATGGGAAGTCTTAAAAGCAAAAAAGAATGAAGAGCAAAGAAGGTGGTAAATATGTGAAAAAACAAACTAAAAACAGGGAGAAGATATTGCTATATGTATAATTGACGAGGGACTAGTAACCAGAATTATACAGAACATACAAAGAATTTCTGTGAATCAATATGAAAAAGATACAACCCAATAGAACATTAGTTTCTCAGACTTTTTGATCTCAGAACCCTATTACACTTAAAAATTATTAGGGACCCCAGTGAGCTTTTATTTGTATGAGTGGCATCTATTGATATATATTACAAATTAAAACTGTGAGGTTTTAAAAATGTTTATTCATTTACAAATGATAATAAACCCAATATATAGTAACATAAATATAAGTGACATTTTAATTAAAAATAGTGACTTTTCCAGGGACGCCTGGGTGGCTCAGTTGGTTAAGCAGCTGCCTTCGGCTCAGGTCATGATCCCAGCGTCCTGGGATCGAGTCCCACATCGGGCTCCTTGCTCACCAGGGAGCCTGCTTCACCCTCCACCTCTGCCTGCTTGTGTTTTCTGTCTCTTTCTCTCTAATAAATAAATAAAATATTAAAAAAAAAAAATAGTGACTTTTCCGAAACAAAAAAAAAATTAGGAAGAGTGGCATTGTTTGCATTTTTGCAAATCTTTTTAATATTCGGCTTAACAGAACGAAGCTAGATTTTCACATCTGCTTCTGTATTCAGTCTGTTGTGATAGGTTGTTTTGGTTGAGGTATCTGAAGAAAATCAGCCTTACAGAAGTATGCAGTTGGAAAAGGAAGGAGTATTTTAATTAACCTCTTCAGATCATTGTTAATACTATTCTTAGATACTACATCAAAACTTGACAAAAGTTAGTGGAATTGTGTATTCTCACACTGTATTAATGACTTTTTCATACTCTGCTACATCCAAATCTGTTGGTCTCTTATATTTTGATTGGATCTTTTTTCCACGTGTGATTTTTATATCATATATTTATCATTTGGAAAATATTGATTTCCTGAGTTATGCAGGTCTTCCAGATGTTGGTATATTTCATTATACAATATCAAAAGGTAATGTAGTATCTTTAGTTTTATCAGAAAAGTCTTTTAGATACTTTAAGAGTTGTGAATCTCTTAAGTTCACAAGTAGTAGATACAGGTTTTCCAGTATTCTGTTTTTTTATTTGAAAGCCAGATTTATATTTATTTTTTATTTTTATTTTATTTTTAAAGATTTTTATTTATGCATTTGAGAGAGAGAGCAAACGAGAGCATGAGCAAGGGGGAGAGGCAGAGGGAGAGGAAGAAGCAGACTCCCCACTGAGCCTGATGTGGGACTCGATCCCAGGACCCTGAGATCATGACCTGAGCTGAAGGCAAGATGCTTGACCAACTGAGCCACTCAGGTGCCCCTTATTTTTTATTTTTATTTTTTAAAGATTTTATTTATTTATGTGAGAGGGAGAGATAGAGCAAACGAGCACAAGCAGGGGAGGGGCAAAGGGAGAGGGAGAAGCAGACTCCCGTGCTCAGCAGGGAGCCCGACTTGGGGCCCAATCCCAGGACCCAGGGATCATGACCTGAACCAAAGGCAGACACTTAACCAACTGAGCCACCCAGGACCCCGTATAGATTTTTATCACTGGCAACACACGCTGTCCATTGTTCTCCTTGATGTAATAGGCTTACACTTTTTTCTTCAAGAACTTATCTGCCAGGGGCGCCTTTGTGGCAGTCAGTTAAGCGTCTGCCTTCAGCTCAGGTCCTGATCCTGGGGTCCTGGGATCAAGCCCCGTATCAGGCTCCCTGCTCAGCAGGGAGTCTGCTTCTCCCTCTGCCTGCTACTCCCCCTTTTTTTACTCTCTCTTTCTCTTTCTCTCAAATAAATAAATAAAATCTTAAAAAAAAAAAAAAAAGTCGGCTTCACATGGAGCCCAATGGGGGGCTTGACCTCACAATCACAACTCTGAGATCAAAGTCCTGAGGTGAGATCAAGAGTCGGACACTCAATGGACTGAGCCACCTGTCTTTTTGTTCCATGAGTGTGAATGTCAACACAGTGAAAATGGCAAGTAACATGTTAGTATTATTTTGAATAATGGTCATACAAAGGGAAAAGTGCCCAACTTCTTTAATCATCATGAAATTGCAAATTAAAACCACAGTGAGGTACTATTTCATATCCAAACGTGGGGCAAAAATGTAAAATTCTGTGAACACTGAGGATGATTGTTATAGACATGATACAGGAGAAACTTTCCAACCTGGCCAGTTAGAGTATGAATTGGAACAGCCACTGGAAGACATTTTGCCTGTAACTTCAGAACACGTCAGTTCGACCCTAGAGAAAACTGGAAATGTTTATATCAGGATATATGTAGAGGAATGTTTACAGCAGCATTATTGGTAGCAGTCAAAAGTTGGAAACATCTGACTGTACCTAGTTGAATAGGTAAATGCTTTATGGTATATTCACATAATATCATACAGCAGAGAAAATGAATGAACAGCAGTTACATTCAGCATCAGGGATGGATCTGGCACAATCTAGCGGGATCCAGTCAAAGCATGGAAGAGTACAAACAGTATAATTCCATTCATGTGAAGTTCAGAAGCAGGTAAAATGATGCTAAATAAGGATACATGTCTATATTGAAAATACAAGAAAATGATCATTGTAAAGTCAGAATAGTGGTTACTTTAAGGGCAAGGGAGGGGTGTGGTAATCAGAGAAGAGCATAGAGGTGGCTTGAGGGCACTAGCAGTGTTCTGTTTCTTGATTTGGGAAAAAAAGTAAAAATTTAAAATAAGAGCAACAACAAAAAACCTCACAGTGTTTCTCTGGGTGAGTAGAATTTTGAAATTTTCTTCATTTTTTTTTTTAATTTTTTATTTTTTGAAATTTTCTTCATTTTTGTTCTTTTAATTACTGCTATTATAAAAAGGGACTTATTTTTTAGTGGGAATAGATTGCTCTTTTGACATTTTTTTTCTTAACTTTTTTATACATGCATTAGACTGATTTTTGAAATGACTGCCTGCTATGCCATATCCATTTTTAAAAATCTTTACGTGTTCTGAAAATTTGTGTCCCTTCAAGTTTTCAACTCTTTCCCTTTTTCTGCCTCCCTGCAGATTGTAAAATAGGTTATCACTATTCCTGTTGTTTACTCCTCTCCAACCCATGTCCCCTCCACCCTGTTTAGTAAGGTTACCATTCCAAGTCCAGCTTTGCTTTAAACTACTTCACACCCATTTTCTAGTTGAGACAGATTGCCAGAGCCCTGTGTCGTCTTACAGATCCTGTTGGAGCCAAGGGATGTTGCTTCTTTATACTGTAGCGAAAGGAAGCCATTGTTTTGTGTGTCTGTCTGTGACATGTTTCTGGATAATAGCAGCAATAATGCCATCTGCTTTCTAGGCGGAGGAGAGGCAAAGAGAGGAGCAGCTCGTCTCATTTGATGGGTAAGGAATTATCCATACAACCCGCTGCCTTGTTGAGATGGGATTCTATACTTTCTGCTTACTTCTAATTTTAAAAATCAGTGTGGAGAAGAAGGAAAAGAAAGGGAGACCTGGGGTGGCTGACTTATAATCCACCAAGTAAAATAAAAAAGTCAAAACCTTGGGCTGTTCCAAGATCTTTGAATTAGGGAAGAAACAATTTCAAGTTAAATAAAAAAGCCAGAGAAATCCCCGATGTCTTTGTGTTGGGGAGAGAGTTTGGCTCGCTAGGAATAAGTACGAATCCATGAATCTATAGATTAGGATTTTAACTCCAATACAGATTAAAGTTTTTCAAAGTTCTTAGGTGTCCGTTTACCCATCTATAAAACAGAGCCAACTTATTCTTTTAGGAGTAGTACAAGAAAAGCAAACAGTTTGCATCTGAAAGACATCTTCTTTCTTAACTTCTCCAGACTGAGTTAACTAATTGCACAGAAATGTGTTGGTGTTATTAATTTAGAACTTAAAATGCTTTGTCATAGATGTGTATCTCTTTTCTTCCCACTACACTGTGAGTGCCTCAAAGGGGTGACTGATGGGCTCTACTGTAGTCCATTTTGTATCTCTAGCATGTGAAAGAAACTTTTTTTTTTTTAAGATTTTATTTATTTATTTGACAGAGGGAGAGAGATCACAAGTAGGCAGAGAGGCAGGCAGAGAGAGAGAGGAGGAAGCAAGCTCCCTGCTGAGCAGAGAGCCCGATGCAGGGCTTGATCCCAGGACCCCGAGATCGTGATCTGAGCTGAAGGCAGAGGCTTTAACCCGCTGAGCCACCCAGGTGCCCCTGGAAGAAACTCTTTAAATACTATGGAGTTGATGTCTGATTTATGCACGGTTGGAAAAATGCTTAATATTGGATTTTTTTTTTTTAAATTTTATTTATTAATTTGACTCAGAGAGAGAGAGAGAGATCACAAGCAGGCAGAGAGGCTGGCAGAGAGGGGGGAAGCAGGCTCCCTGCTGAGCAGAGAGCCCGATATGGGGCTCGATCCCAGGACCCTGAGATCATGACCTGAGCTAAAGGCAGAGGCTTTAACCCACTGAACCACCCAGGCACCCTGATACTGGATTTTCAAAGCATTTTATGTCTAGCATCATATGTAGTATGCCTTTCTTCTAAATATGGTACCTGAAAAGAAGAGTTATAACATTTCACTAGCTTTTTATTTTAATTTTCTCTTAAGAGGCATTTAACCCAGGAGCTCCTGGGTGGCTCAGGCAGTTAGGTGTCTGCCTTTGACTCAGGTCCTGATCCCAGAGTCCTGGGACAGAGCCCCGAGGTAGGCTCCCTGCTCAGGGGAGTCTGCTCCTCCCTCTCCCTCTGACCCTCCCCTTACTTGTGCTCTCATGCTCTCTCTCTCTCTCTCTCTTAAATGAATAAATACAAAAAACTTCAAAAATATTTTTTAAAAAAGAGGCATTTAACCCAAAATATAATCTCAGGGAATGTTCTGAAAACCAGAAGATGTGATTCTGTTAGACCAATTGGAGAAGCACTGACAGTGCTTGCTTGCTCTCACTGACAGACACTTAGCTTGCTGTCCTCCATTCATTTAGT
The DNA here is from genome assembly GCA_028646535.1 of Procyon lotor. Taxonomy (NCBI): domain Eukaryota; kingdom Metazoa; phylum Chordata; class Mammalia; order Carnivora; family Procyonidae; genus Procyon; species Procyon lotor. The sequence continues at coordinate 17,340,218 of CM053606.1, forward strand.
ACCCAAGAGACCAACACAGCTTACACTCTGAGAGTGCTCTAGAAGAGGATGGGCCAGCGGTGCTTCATTGACTTCAGGTCTCTGTCTGCTTTCCTTGTCTAGCAAGCCCTAGCAGGATTGCAGGGTGGACCCTAATTGGAAAACAGCAAGGAGTCCCATCCCTCATAATCCTGGTTCATCTCAGTTTTGCCCAGGGAAGCGGAGACTTTGTTTTCTTGGTATTATCAGCTCTTTGCCTCCAGATATGAAGAATGTGGCCCTCAAGGACTTTGTATCGCTACCAGAGGAGTTGGAGCCCTGGTAATGTCCTTGGAGAGGTTCTGCTGGTAGTAGAAATGTTGTGGGTGTCTCAGGCACACCTTAGAGAGGAGGAATCAACTAGTGTGCTTGTCTCCTTGCAGCCATGAGGAGTGGAACCAGATGCAGAGCCAGGAGGATGAGGCGGCCATCACCGAACAGGATCTGGAACTTATTAAAGAGAGAGAAACAGCGATTCGGCAGTTGGAGGTAAGAGCCAGGTCGTGTTTTTTGTTTGACACAATGTATCTGCAACTCTAATCCACTTGGATTTTCTCTCAGCCATTAGGAAAAAGTATGAACTGAGTCCTTATGTGGTTGGCATATTGTGTCTCAATGTAATCATGGTGAATTTGAACTGCTCTTACGATGGTCCTGGTCGTGGTGCGGAGAAGACTCAGATCCTTTCTTCCATTAACCATATCTTGCACGGTCTCTGGGAGAACAGACATGAAAAACAGAGCAAGGCAAACAAATACTTTATCGCTCATTAAGACTCAGTCATTTGGGCATCTGCCTGTGGCTCGGGTTGTGAGTCAAGTCCCAAAATCGAGTCCCTGCCCAGCGGGGAGCCTGCTTCTCCTCCTCCCTCTGCCCCTCCCCTGCGCTTATGCTCTCTCTCTCCTGCTCTCTCTCTCTCAGATAAATAGGTAAAATCTTAAAAAAGGGGCAAAAAAAGACTTTGCCCCCAGACCTCAATGCCAACTTCTAGGTTGGGTGGGATTCTATGGAGAGAGCCCCTTTGGGGTGCCTGGGTGGCCCAGTTGGTGAAACGTCTGCCTTCAGCTCAGATCATGGGATGATCTGAGGTCCTGGGATCAGGTCCTGGGATCAGGCCCCTTGTCACGTTCCGTGGTCAGTGGGGTGTCTGCTTCTCCCTTTGACCTGTGTCCCCACCCCACCCCACCCCTGCTTGTGCTCTCTCTCTCTCTCTTTCAGATAAATAAAGTCTTAAAAAAAAGGAAGAAGAAGAGAGCCCCTTTGCTTAGTCTGAATAGCTCAGCATAAAGGCAGGCCAAAAAGTTTTTTAATTTTTGTGCATCCCAAAGTCCAATCCCAAGTTGTGGATATGACTTCACTGCAGAGAAGCAGGAACAGTTTTTGAGGTGGGGGTTGAGGGAAAGGTCTTGAGGCCTTTGTTACCTGATTTTCCAACTTTAACTTTACATAATGGCCAGTATATTCTTAAACCTGTTTTCTCCTCCATGCAGCTAGAAGACTGCCACCCCTGGGGGGGACAGTGAGGAGGGTGGGTTGTAGAGAGGAGAAACTTGGAGCTCCTCCGTGACCTTCCTCTGTGACAGTGGCTCTGAACTCTGACTGTACCTTAGAGTCACTTGGAAATTTTTTTTTCCAAATGCCCAGCTGTTCTCCTTCCCTCGCCGCTATTAGTTTGGACTACGTGAAATTCCTGTTTTTTGTAGGTTAAAAATGGGCAAATAGCCACAAGATTTTTTTTTTTCAAACTTCCCAGGTGATTATAATGTGCATTCAGGATAGAGACCATCAGTGTCTGTTTATTTATTTCTTTATCTATTTTTAAAGATTTTATTTATTTATTTGTCAGAGAGAGTGGGAGAGACAGAGAAAGAGCACAAGCAGGGGGAGAAGCAGGCTCCCCGATGAGCAAGGAGCCTGATGTGGGACTTGATCCCAGGACCCTGGGATCATGACCTGAGCCGAAGGCAGCCACTTAACCAACCGAGCCACCCAGGTGTCCCAGGGTCTATGTTTAGATGGAACAGTTCATCCCCAAATTTGATGATTTTATTGCCTTCGAAGATGTCCTATTTTTTCTCTTTTTCACCTACTGCAACTAACCATCCATCGACTTGGTTCTCTCACATTAGAAAGACTGTTCTAGCAGAGTGAAACATGGAGCTAAGGAAAGGAATATAAGGTAGAGGATGTCAGGAACATAATGGGCACTTCACAAGTCCAGCATTAAGTCCAAATGCTTTAGCTGGGACTGGATTTTCACATCTAGTCATTCCCACATCTAATATACAAGCCCTATTCTTATGGAAAAACAATATACTGTTATGTCTCCTCAACTCTCACATTGCACATCTGACATTTCTGGCTACCAAATGTGTGGGCTTTTTCCACATCAAGCAATCCTTTGACACCAGCGAGGTGTTTTATAATTTAACCCAGTTCAGATACTGTCTACCTGGAGTTTGCATCAGATCCCACAGGTTCAGGGCTCAGTCCCACAGGACTGCACCTTCCCCCCAGCTTGGGAAGCCACCTAAGTCTAGGTTGTTACCTATACTTCTGACTGATAGGCTATCAATTGAAGGTTTCCGTGACCACCTTGTTGGGTTTGGTTAATTTGCTAGAGCAGCTAAGAACTTAGGAAAACAGTTTATTTACTAGGTTACCGGTTTATTATAAAAGGATACAACTCAGGAACAGCCAGATGGAGGAGATACACAGAGCAAGGTGTGTGGGAAGGGGTGCGGAGCTGCCTGCCCTCTCCACCTGTACCACCCTCTTCGACCTCTGTGTTCACCAACCCGAAAGCGCTTTCAGTCCTACCATTTAGGATTTTTTTTAAGATTTTATTTATTTGACAGAGAGGAGAGAGATCACAAGTAGGCAGAGAGGCAGGCAGAGAAAGAGGGGGAAACAGGCTCCCCGCTGAGCAGAGAGCCCGATGCGGGGCTCAATCCCAGGACCCTGAGATCATGACCTGGGCCAAAGGCAGAGGCTTTAACCTACTGAGCCACCCAGGTGCCCCCATTTAGGATTTTTATGGAGGCTTCCTTATGTAGACACGATTGATTAAATCATTGGCTCTTGGTGGTTGATTCAGCCTCCAGCCCTCTGATAACAAGGTTGGTTCCCCTGGCAACCAGCCTCCATCCTGAGGGGTTGTTCTTTAAGCTCAAATGTGGTTGAAAAGGGTTTGTTATAAGTAACAAAGGCTAATTTTCTCTCTTTTACCACTTAGGGAATTTCAAACGTTTTAGGAGCTCTGCTCCAGGAATGGGATGAAGACTAAATATATATTTCTTATTATAAATCACAGTTTCACACCCATGTTATAACCAAGCTGAGCTATTTGCTCTGTAACTCAATTAACTTTTTGTTTATATGACTTCTCTTTTGCTTTAAGGTACAACTCAAGTCTTGCTTCTGCAAGCCTTCCTCTGCGCACCTTCCTATTCCATTTACTAGTCACTTCCTCTATGATGACTTTTCTTATTTATCTTATTGTGTGCTCATCCCACCCCCGTTAGCTAGTAAGCTTTTTTGTATCCACAGCAACTAGCAGATTGTCCCAACTACAGTAGACTCTTAGCAAGTAATTAAGGTTTTGATGTGCTAGTAAGAACTAGTCTTGCCAAGTTTTGATTTGGAAGTCATGGCTTTCAAGGTATTGTTTTTAACTGTAGCATTCTGAGAGGCAGTATATTGCAATCAACAGAGCATGGGCATTAGAGAGATTCTGGCTGCAATGCTTAGTTTCCTTATTGACCAGCTTTGTGACTAGACAGTTATATAACCTCCCTGAGCCTTATTATCCTCAAAGATACTTGACTTCATAGAGGGACTGATTAATTTACATTAATCATAGTAACATTAGGCATAATAACATTATGAAAACATCATGAACTTTTAATTCTCAACTCCGCCACTTGCTAGCTTTGAGACCTTGGGACAAGTCATCAAACCTCCCTGAGCCCCAGTTTTCTCTTTTGTACGATGGGGATGTCTCATTGTGTTGTCATGAGGACCAACTAAATAATGATTCATCATAGCTGACACTTACGAAGTGCTTATTGGAAAGTTCCAAGAATTTTAATAAGCTTTTTTTTTTTTTTTAAGGATTTTATTTATTTGACAGAGAGAGAGACAGTGAGAGAGGAAATACAGCAGGGGGAGTAGGAGAGGGAGAAGCAGGCTCCCCGCCGAGCAGGGAGCCCGATGCGGGGCTCGATCCCAGGACCCTGGGATCATGACCTGAGCTGAAGGCAGCCACTTAATGACTGAGCCACCCAGGCACCCCCCCAAGAATTTTAAATATATCTACTTATTTCGTGTTTCTGCACTTTAGTATGAGATGGGTACTGTCATTGTCCACATTTTAGAGGGAACAGCCCAGAGAGGTTCTTAACCTAAGATGGTACAACAAGACTATGGAGGGTTAACGTCACACAGCAAGGCTTCGTGTCCTCTCTAGCTAACTATGAGGGTCCAAGAGTCTGTGCTTAATTCCCTACCTGGTATAGTTCTTGGCACATAGTAGGCATTTAGTAGATATTAACTTTATTTTCATTTTCAGTTTATGGAGAAAGCATGATTTATAAGCCTTAGAAACACATGTGTTATGTTTACAGCCAAAATTTTAGCGAAGTAGAGGAATTGTCTAGCTTGTTACTTAATGTTAATTATTTTTTGTGTTCCTTAGGCTGACATTTTGGATGTCAATCAAATATTTAAAGATTTGGCCATGATGATCCATGATCAAGGTGATCTAATTGGTATGTATCATTGATACCTTTAACCTCAAGGTGAGTTGATAGTAGTACTTGTGTGTGAACAAGTCAATAAGACATGTCTGGAGAAATCAGACATTTAAAAATTGGTAAATTCTTTTTTTTGGCCCCCTTTTTATAT
>CM053606.1:17345640-17392029 GCA_028646535.1 Procyon lotor
TATTCCTAGGATAGTTGTATTTTACCTGGAAATATTCTTAAATAAATTTGTATTTAATAATAGTGTTTCCTTTCGGGGCACCTGGGTGGCTCAGTGGGTTAAAGCCTCTGCCTTCAGCTCAGGTCATGATCTCAGAGTCCTGGGATCGAGCCCCGCCCGCATCGGGCTCTCTGCTCAGCAGGGAGCCTGCTTCTCCCTCTCTCTCTGCCTGCCTCTCTGCCTACTTGTGATCTCTCTGTGTCAAATAAATAAATAAAATCTTTAAAAAATAATAATAATAATAGTGTTTCCTTTTAAAAATCAAGTGATGATGTTAGTGTCAGACAGTAAAAGAATTATGAAGTAAATTATATACATCCGCTCAATATTATATTATGTGGGAATTAAAAGAGATGTTTATGAAGAGTTTATAATAACAATTTTATGCTAAGGTATTAAGTGAAAAAAACGTCAAACATCATATAGTATGATCCCAATTCTGTCAGATAACAATATGCATAGATAAAAGATTATGAGAAAATACAATCAAAATGTCAGCAATTTTATCTGTAGGTGATCATTTCCTTGTATTTTTTAAGACGAACACAAAATTTTATCATAGGTAAAAACCTTTATTAAAATGCACATGCAACAACAACAACAACAAAAAAAAAATAAATAAAATAAAATAAAATGCACATGCACAGGGGCACCTGGGTGGCTCAGTCGTTAAGCGTCTGCCTTCGGCCCAGGTCAGATCCCAGGGACCTGGCATCGAGCCCCGCATCGGGCTCTCTGCTCAGCGGGAAGCCTGCTTCTCTCGCTACCATTCCCTCTGCTTGTGTTCCCTCTCTCGCTGTGTTTCTCTCTGTCAAATAAATAAAATCTTAAAAAAAAAAAATGCACATGCACAAATAAATAATTTATTTTATTACAAATAATGCCTAGCAGCATGGGTATCAACAATTCCTTTGCAGAAATGTATTAGGGGATCTGGAATTAGAACAGGCACTACTGCCTTGTGCTGATAACTTGTTGAGAGTTGGGGAAGGTCTCTGCATTTTCGTGCATGCATAGAGTTAATGCTGGATTACGAGGAGGCAGATTTATGAAGCACTCTGGGAGTCTCAGATAGGAAAAATTTTACTTGTCTCACGAGTGTCTTCATTATATATTTTTCTCCTCAGAAAAAATCTCGCAAGAAGATCTGTATCCTGGTGCTTGTCCTGTCCGTGATTATTGCAATCTTGGCACTTCTTATCTGGGGAATTTATAAATGAAGTGATTGCCTCAGAGCCGCCTTCCGCTGAGCTGTTTTCAAGGGCACGTGCTTCCTGGGAGTCTTGCCAGAAGAAACTGATCACAAGAAGAGAGCACACACCAGAATGTCCTGTAATAATTTAGTTAGAAAATAACTACTAACTCGTCCTTTGGAATTAGTGACCTATGGAGACAGTATTTATCAATTTATGCATTTTATTGATTTCTCAAATTAGGAATTAATTTATGTGGATTTTGCTTTCTCTCATATTCTGATTGCCCTTCATCTCCGAAAATTCTAGATATTCTTGTTTTGACAGGGACACTACAGTCTTGTAATATTATCATTTTATGTATATACTAGATTCACCTTTTTACTAGAAACTGAGATAGAATTACTTTCTGACAGCCAGCACATTTGTCAGAAACTATATAATAAGCTGGTAATTTTATTATTTTAACATTTTAATTTGAATTTCCAAGAAGCCTATTCTCTATCTGCTTTGAAAGATTTTGGCAACGTATTTAACTGGAAAGTAAAAAAAAAGGCACATTTGATCCCAATTAAAAGTATTTATTTGAGCTGGCCAGTTGTCAAGGTACCCATTAATGGGGTTTAAAGTTCACCTTATTATGTGCTAGTGTCATCCATGGCAGTCCATCTGCACACACACTAAACCCTCTTGTTCACTTTTTAAGAGGTTAATTTAATTTAACATTATGCTCTCTGGGGTCCCTCTCCCCCTGTCTGTATAGAAAGGGAGAATTAGACAAAGCATGCTTTTGGAAAGCAAATAGGAACTGTTTGGAATGACTTAAATTTTTTGTTGTTGTTCACTTGTGGTTCTACATTCCTGGTGAATGATGAATATTGCTGTCAAAAGGCTGCCCCTTCCCCATAAGGGTTGCTGGGCATTTGATGGCAGGAAGATTTTAAAAGGTAGACTGAAGTTGGTTTAAAATTTAGTTCTGTGAACCTGTGATAAAGCAAAGAAAAGGTTCATTTTTGTAAATACTGCCGGTTTGGAAGAGTGATGTTAGACTTATCCTAATTTATGAACAAGAGATTAATCTCCATGCATAGTTTTAGACAAAAAAAAAAGTTTCAATAAAAGATTGCTGTCTTGTAATAGAAATGTTGTCCACTTCCCTTTTTCACACAGGTCTAGAGCAGTTAAAGGGAGTATAATTTCTGTAGGCTCTCACATATGTGTGAATTGGGCCAACAATTTCAGTTCATCCTTTAGTGAATTAGAAAACGGGGCTACCCTGGATATATTTATATTCATTTCTTCCACTCCATTTAATGTTACTTGATCTACTTTTTACCAAACTAATGTGAATAGTAGGAAAACAAGGGCCCAAATGCCTAAGTTTCTTTGTACTCTTGCACCATTCCACTCCTTAATACGAATAAACATTTTAAAAGTTTTTGTCGTAAGTTTTTGTGAGTTAACACATGGTAGCTATTAGGTAATGTGCTGTCCTGAGAAAAACTGAAACTGGCAAGAAGACTGGAGATCAGTTGAGGATTGGCTTGGGGTGGAATAAGGGCTGCTGCTGCCTTTTCCTTGAAAAACGGGATGGAGCTATTGGGGTGTCACAGTGGCCCAAGCAGCAGCTTCAGGGTTCATTCCTTGGTGCTACAATCATGGCGCCTTCAGCTCCAAATTACAGCTGGACTTGGGTACATCATTTGTAACATTTCAGACAAAAAATTCCTGATCGTGAAAGACGATAGTTCTGTTCTATAATACTGTGTAATCCAGTGGCGGTGGTGATAGTGGTTGTGGGTAGCAAATTTGACCTTGGCTTAGAATTCGAATGGCCTGGAGTTTAGAGTAGTTGCCAAGAGGTTCTGCTAGATGATCTTAATAAACCTGTTCACAGAATTTTCCTTATCTGTGCTTTGTCTGTCTTTGGGGGGATGGAGGCACCATGGTCCAGGACAGTGGTTTTTAACCATGGCTTCGCATTAGAAACTAAAGAAATACTGATACCTCGGTGCCCCTGCCACAAGATTTTAATTCAGTTAGTCTGGAGTATAGCCTGGGCATTTAAAACCTCTAGATAATTCTCATGTGTAACCATGGTTGAGAACCATTAGTTTGGAGGTCAAAAACTAGACCAGAGCACAGAAGGCTGAAGGATCTTGGCTCTGCCATTAACTTGCCATAGGTATTTGGATAAGTCATTTAGCCTCTAGGCCCCAGGTTTTCTCAGCAGCTCTACTCTAGCTATAACATTTTCTCATTATAAGGGTCACAGGGGTGTGGTGTGAGCAGACCAATTCTGATTTACCTTGGTATTTCTTTCCTTTTCTCTTCCCCTTTCTCCTTCCTTTATGGAATATTCTGGAAGTACTAAGCACATCTACAATTCTTTCAAGTAAATTAAACTATACTACTATATAGGGGAAAGTAGAAATGTCATTGTGGGGCTTCCTTTCCTCTGGGACTGTTCCAGAAAAGGAACTTGTAGCTGCTAGACCAATGCTCTCAGGGCAGGTTTTGTTTTATCTGCTAAGGGGTGGTGATGCACACTGCGTTATACCATTGGGCAACAACATCAGATTGGAATTACCATCGCATCAGTGCAAAGTAAAACACCCTAAGCCTCCTCCACTCATTTTTTAAATTGAAGTATAATTGGCATACAATATTATATAGTTTCAGATATACAACATGGTGATTTTATATCTATACAAAATATGAAATGGTCACCACGAAAGTCCTGTTACCATCTGTCACCAGTTTTTACGTTATTGACGATGTTACCTATGCTGTTACATTATGTCCCCATGAGTTACTTTATAACTGGAAGTTTGTACCTCTGAATCCCCTTCTTCATCTACTTTGCCTGCCCCCCCACCACTCCCCTCCCTGGTAGCCAGCAGTTTTCTCCTGTATATATGAGTCAGTTTGTTTTATTTTCTTTGTTCATTTGTTTTCTAGATTCCATTTAAGTGAAATCATATGGTATTTGTCTTTCTCTGGCCTATTTTATCTAGCCTAATACCCTCTAGGTCTGTCTGTGTTGTTGCAAATAGCAAGATTTCATTCTTTTTTATGGCTGAGAAATATTCCATTATATATTTATGTCCCATTTTCTTTATCCATTCCTCTATCAATGGACACTTGCTTCCATGCCTTGGCTATTGTAAATAATGCAGTGAACATTGGAGTGCATATGTCTTTTTGAATTAGTATTTCCATTTTCTTCAGATAAATACCCAGAAATATTGGAATTGCTGGATCATGTGGTAGTTCTGGTTTTTTTTCTCTATTTTTTTTTTAAAGATTTTATTTATTTATTTGACAGAGAGAGAGATCACAAGTAGGCAGAGAGGCAGGCAGAGAGAGAGGGGGAAGCAGGCTCCCTGCTGAGCAGAGAGCCCGATGCGGGGCTTGATCCCAGGACCCTGAGATCATGGCCTGGGCCGGAGGCAGAGGTTTTAACCCACTGAGCCACCCAGGCGCCCCTTTTTTCTCTATTTTTAATTTTTTTAGGAAACTCCATACTGTTTTCCATAGAGGCTGTACCAATTTACATTTCACCAACAGTGCACAAGTGTTCCCTTTTCTCCACATTCTCACCAACACTTGTTATTTCTTTTCTTTTTTTTTTTTTTAAAGATTTTATTTATTTGACAGAGAGAAACACAGCGAGAGAGGGAATACAAGCAGAGGGAATGGTAGTGGGAGAAGCAGGCTTCCTGCTGGGCAGGTTGCCCGATGCAGGGCTCGATCCCAGGACTCTGGGATCATGACCTGAGCTGAAGGCAGACGCTTAATGACTGAGCCACCCAGGCACCCCAACACTTGTTATTTCTTTTCTTGTCTTTTTAATACTGGACATTCTGACAGCTGTGAGGTGCTATCTCATTGTGGTTTTGCTTTGTATTTCCCTGATTATGAGTAACATTGAGTATCTTTTCATGTGTCTATTGACCATTTGGATGTCTTGGAAAAGTGTCTACTCAGGTCCTCTGCCCATTTTTTAATTGAATTTTTTTATATGGAGTTGCCTGAGTTCTTTATATATTTTGGATGTTAACTCCTTATTGGATATATCATTAGCAAATATCTTCTCTCATTCAGTAGGTTGCCTTTTCATGAACAAAAGGTTCATGAAAGTGAAGTTGCCTTCACTGAACAAAAGCCTTTTAGTTCGATATAGTGCCATTTGTTTATTTTTGCTTTTGTTGTCCTTGCCTCAGGAGACAGATTAAAAAAAAAAACAAAAAACTATTGCTAAGGTCAATGTCAAAAAACTTACTGCCTGTTTTCTTCTAGGAATTTTATGGTTTCAGGTCTTATATTTAAGTCTTTAACCACTTTGACTTAGTATATAATTTAAAAGAGTGGTTCAGTTTCATTGTTTTGTATGTAGCTGTCCAGTTTTGCCTATACCCTTTATTGAAGAGACTGTCTTTTCCCCTGTTATATAGTCTTGCCTCTTTTTGTCATAGATTAATTGACCATATGAGAGTTAGTTTGTCTTTGGGCTCTCTGTTACATTGATCCATGTGTCTGTTTTTATGCCAGTAACATACTGTTGTTTTGTTTTTTTAAGATTTTATTTATTTATTTGACAGAGAGAGAGATCACAAGTAGGGAGAGAGGCAGACAGAGAGAGAGAGAGGGGGAAGCAGGCTCCCTGCTGAGCAGAGAGCCCGATGTGGGGCTCGATCCCAGGACCCTGAGATCATGACCTGAGCTGAAGAAGGCAGAGGCTTTAACCCACTGAGCCACTCAGGTGCCCCCATACTGTTCTGATTACTATAGCTTTGCAGTATAGTTTAAAATCCAGGAGTATGATATTTCCAACTTTGTTCTTCTTAAAACTCTGTTCTTTTTTAGGGGTGCCTGGCTGGCTCAGTTGGTGGAGTGTGTGACTCTTGATCTCAGGGTCATGAATTTGAGCCCCATGTTGGGTGTAGAGATTATTTAAAATAAAGTCTTTTAGAAAACCCAGACAATTCCTTTTTTTTTTTTTTCTCTTCCTATTCCGAAGTTATCCTTAGTCACAGGAATGAAGCTTTTGCTTTTGATCACTAAATGCAGACCAAAACCCAACTGAGATTTCATTCTATCTTATTTCCTAGGGCTAGGAATCACCTGCTTCTCTAAACACATTAACTATATCCATAAGTTTCATAGGATTTTTCAGTACTGTTTTTCAGTGCCATGAAATATGACTACTTTAGACTCTCCATTTAACCAGGATATAATAGTGTGAAGAGTTTTGATACCCAGCCCCTGATCCTACTTACAGGCCGTTTGAGTAATTCAATACTTATCCAAAATGAAATTTGATTGACAATGTGGCACTTGATTTTTAAGGGGTAAACTTGAAATAATAGGATTTTTAATGTTGGACTCCAATTATGGACCAAGTTTTTACCAGTCCATGAAGAAATGAGAAAAATGATGCAGTGAGTTTTTTGTTTTTTATTTGAGAGAGTGTGAGAGAGCACAAGCAGGGGTAACTGCAGAGGGAGAGGGAGAAGCAGGCTCCTCTCCGAGCAGGGAGCCCAACACAGGGCTCCAGGGGATCATGACCTGAGCTGAAGGCAGACACTTAGCCAACTGAGCCACCCAGCCGCCCATGTATTGGGCTTTTTAAAGTGCCATCTTTGAGTGTGAGATAAGGACCTTCCACCTTTTTTTAAAAAAATTTTTAAAAACATTTTATTTATTTATTTGACAGAGAGAGAGATCACAAGTAGGCAGGGGGGCAGGCAGAGAGGGAGGGGGGAAGCAGGCTCCCTGCTGAGCAGAGAGCCTGATGTGGGGCTCGATCCCAGGACCCTGAGATCATGACCTGAGCTGAAGGCAGAGACTTTAACCCACTGAGTCACCCAGGCGCCCCGACCTTCCACCTTTTTAAAAAGGATATTTCAACACTATAAAAATGAATAGGTGGTGATGTCAGTTGGAAGTCTTCATTTTTAAATCTCCTTAGTTGACAAAAATTGACATCCCTATATTACTTTTTTCCCCTGGTCCACGACATCTCTAATGTCTGTGAGACACTCATCTAGACTAGCTCCATCACTTTATAACTGAAGAAACTGAGGCTGGGAATGGCAGTCTAATACAGGAATTTAAAGCTAGAGAAGTGCTCTATGTGTGCATGGTCATTTGTGGGATAACATTTGAACCCTTACCACCAGTAATTTACAATGCTAAACGTAAAATATTTTTGTATATTTCTTGTCCCCTTTTTATGGATTAGGAAACTGAAGTAATCTGCCCGTGGGCACACCATTTAGGAATGACGGAGCCAGGATTTGATCTCAAGCACTCAGACTTCAAACCACACCTTGAGACACTCTACACTGTGTTTTTGCTCACCTCCTCTTTCAAGAAGTGTTCTCTAAAAATCTGGAGTCGTGGCAATTCCTGCCCATCTTTTCTTTGGTCAGCACCTTGTGAAAAACTTTTCATTCGCCATCCTGCTAAATGAAGCCTCTGCTTTGTAGTATCTATTCACAAACAGGAATTTTTTGTGTCTCCATTTGTTCACTCATAAATCAAAAAGTTTTAAGAAAGTTTTCTGACATCAAGATGCTCCTAATGTCTTTAGGTTCTATTCTAAGGGGGTCTCAAAGTCTAAGAAATTAATCTTAGTTGAGACACCAGATCGCAAGGCAGCTGGCCCATCAGTCTTTCCATTTCAGGGACTGCTGCCTTTCAGTTTGCTGATCTATACTGACATCATTGGCGCCCAAACAAAGAGCATTTTGCTTTATAAGGGCCTAGGTAAATGTAAGGTGCCATTACATCAGAAGCCAGTGTGACTATCAGCTGTGCTGGAAATAAGAAACATGGCCAAGGAGTAAAGAATTATAAGGGTAAGAACATAGCTTTAGGTTTTTTGAGTGTATAGTCAGCACTAGAAGGGATCAAATAATGGACCACACACAGAAGCTGAGAAATTGAAAGGCAAAGTTGACGTTTGTTATCAGGTCACCGTTAGCTAGAAATGGTTTCAACACCACTATATGCGTGAAAAGGGCATGGAAACTTGAAGGCCTGGACAATCTCTGTAGATAAAAGTACATTGTTCTTTCTGTTACACTCGAAACACTTGAGAATAATTCCTTCTCAAGAATCACATACTTGTGCTCAGAGGAGGAGCCATAGCCTGTTTTCTTGAAACTAAGTTCAGAATTTGTATTTTTCCCATCAGCCTGGTATTTGGAATCCCATGTATGGAAAGGAGGATATTAACAGGTCATTTGATAAATGTTCCGATCAGTTAGCATCCTTGCTGTGCTTTTGAAGGCCAGAGAAAAAGGTGATTCTCCTGCCTGCCTAAGAGTTGATAATTTAAAAATCCAAGTTAATATTATGCTGCAGTTAAATTCTGATGCCTTGGAGATGTCAAAAGGGCAAACCAGGCTGATGTTTGATTTAAAAATCTAAAGGACCAGTAGCAGGGAATGAAGATAAGAAGTAACTCCACATGTACCGACATCTAAGTATGAGAGACAATGATGATTTAAGAACATGGCCTTTGGCATCATATAGATTTAGGTTCGAATCCCACTCACCACTTGTTCTAGGGTGAGACTGGGTAACTCATTCTCTTTGAGCCTCCCCTCAGGAATCGTTATACCTATCTCAACAGTATTGTGAGGATTAAATGAGATGATCCACATAAAACACATACTTGCACAGATAAGTAAGCATTCAAAAAAGCCATTACAATCAGAGGCCCTGCTATTTATTGGTCTCTTTCAGCCCGCCGTAGGCCTAGGGAAGGTCTGAATCCTAACAATTCCTCGCACTGTTTTATCACCATGATCAAAATTTTAAAATCCAAAGGGGCCACACATTCATGCACACTTAAGATTTGGACGCCTGCCTTAAAATTGGGTCCGCTCTTTGCTGCAGTTTGTCCAGTTTTCATAAACAAATTAGATGACCCCCTAAAGCAGCCTCCCAGATAATCTACAGAAGTCCTCAGACCCAGATTTGGATTAGGGAGGGGATGTAGTAGCATGCATGCAGCTCTGCGGAGAAGGGCCGTTAGAAGAGAAATTGAGCACTCCGTGCTCTGAATTCTGCCCTCTAGCTTCTCTCCAGATTGGGGTGGAAAGGCTGATAGTGCAAGCCAAGCGCAAAGACAGTATGCCAAGACAAGCCCAGGGGCGTGTCCGGAGGAGAATACAGGGGAGACCGATACCCCTCCTTACAAGCCCCTTTCCTCAAGCACTCTCCGGCCAAGGAAAGTCCTACCCCTCCCGAGACTCTTCCAGAGAAGGCTGGCTGTCTCAAAACACAGAAAAATAACTTTAACACCAGATCCCTCTTTCCACTGCCGCTAGACACGTCCTACGCGTACGTAGATATACGTGCGCGCGCGCGCGCGCGCGCGCGCGAGTACGTACGCACAGACTGCTGGGATGCCGCCTCTCCCCTCGGGTCTTCCAGTTTCCCGGCGTGCTTAGGGCCCGCCAAATGGGAGGGGGAGACGCAAGATGGCGGCAGCCGCGAACTCCGGCTCCAGCCTCCCGCTGTTCGACTGCCCGACCTGGTGAGTGGTGGGGCGGCCAGGGCCGGAGTGGCCTGGCCTGGCCTGGCTTGGCTCGACCTGGCAGGGCGGCTCTTTCTCGCAGCAAGCCGAACGGCTCAGAGACCCTGGAACTGATTGAGGGAGAACTGCCCGTCGGGCCGGGCGGCGTGTGGAGGAACCGGGAGCCTGGAGCCCGGGCCCAGAAACTGAGGAAACCCAGACTTGGGGGGCTCTGAGGTGTTCGCTTAGGCAGTCCCTTGGGCGATCAGCCGGTTGCCGGGGCGCTTCGGGGCCTTGGCCCCGAACTTACCCCAACTCCTGACTGAGTGCCTGGTGCTCTTGCGGAGCACCGTACCTGCCCCCCTGCTCTGTGTCCCGAGCGCGCACGAGCCCGCTTCCCGGCCCCAGCCCAAGCTCAGTGTCCCGCATCCCCCTATCGTTGCTGCATCTCTCGTGCGTTACTTGTCTGTCTCCTGCAGACTGGAAGCTCCCTGAGGGCAGGGACGGCTCTGACCCACCTCGAAGCCGGGCTCAAGTGGGCATCAGTAGTTGTTGGGATTAACCCCTTTCAACCCTTCTCAAGCTCTTGGGGATAATGGAATAATTTATTTTAGCCTTTGAGCAGGGTACAAGATGAATATACATATGAATTGCCTTGCAAGAAGACCCATCCTAGTTAGAGCTGTTTCTGCTGTAGCTCATCACAGTTTATGCATTATTTCTTTCTCTTTCCCTTTATAGTGAGCTCCTCAAGGGCAAGGGCTGTCTGGTCTGATTCATCTTCGTGTTCCCAGCTCCTAGGCCTAAGCCAGGCACATAGTAGGAGTTCAGAAAGCGTTAACATTCCTTTCCCTGTTTTCTGTACAAAATGAGCTTTTGTCCAGTGCACTGCCCTTTCAACAAGATGACTGTGTTGCATCTTCCTTCAGTTAAATGGATGAGGATGCATTCATTGTGTGTGTGTCTGCATGCGGGTGTGCATAGGCAAATGTAGGGGCTCTGGCAAGATTGTTCTTTCTTCAAACTTAAAAGGAGCAAAGACCAGAAGCAAGTGAAAGTATGGCCATTTTCTGGGTCCCTCTGCATATTTGTAGCACCTAGTTGTTTCAGTCTACAAATTGTATGCCTATTTTGGTCCCTTGCTGCCTTGATTTCAGAAGTTGGACCAGGACTGTAAACTTACAGTTAGAAGAGACGGTTTGAGATCACCTAGCATTTCCTCAGAGTCTGGTATGTACCAGGAACTGTTTGGTGTTTTGACGTATATGTATCCCCCATGAATGGTGTTATAAGGAGTTATAAGAGAACAGTTCCCTTAAATATGCCATTGTAGGAAGACCTGTTCAAGAGTGACAAACATCTTTTGTATTTATTGGTACCTGGTTTTATGGGCATGCTTTTGGATTAGCTCCCTAATTATATACCTCTGATTTGGTCTCAGAGCTCAGGACAGTACCCTCTGTTTATTCTGTGATGAGACTAATCTTGATCAGCCCCAATCACCAACTGATTTATTCTACCTTTATAGGGTATTAGTGGTAGTGGTAAATCTTAGATTCAAACTCGAAGTAACCAAACTACCCTAGCTGTAGTACTTGGACTCTCTGTGCTGCTTTTTCTCTGAGGTTGATATCCAGTGTTAAAATATAGGTTTCTTTGGTGCTGCTCTAAATACAGATCCAGTAAAGTCTGTTTTAGAGCAATTGAATCACTGGGGAAGTGTCAAATGGAGAAAGGAACTGTAATAACAGTGAAGTAGATGACATTTCTGCTTGAACATGAACTAATTATAGGCTGGTAGAAGAGCTGCATTGTTGAATGGGAAAGTGATTGTAAATGGCATTTACAAACTCATCCTGAAAATGCTGTTTTTGCTCTTATTTTTCAGGGCAGGTAAACCCCCACCTGGTTTACATCTGGATGTAGTCAAAGGAGACAAGCTAATTGAGGTATGGAAATACATGTCTTCCTTTTTTTTCTCATCACACTAAACATTTTTGCCAATGACTCACTTTTCCACCCCCTCTCCTGTGCTTTGTTTTCCACCAATGCTACTTTCGTTCATCCTGATTTTTTTTTTCCTATTAAAAGCACATGGTGATATAACACATTCAAACCTGGTTTCTCCTACAGACACTCAGTTTTTTGTGACTTCTCTCACCTTCCAAATGAAGGGTTTTAATTGATCACAGGCTTATGGGTCCCTTTCAAACTGGACTTGGTGAATTCTATCTCTCTGAGTACATGGAGTTGTGTGGAAGTTGCAAGATATCCAGTAACTGAAGAAGAAAGTGAATGATGTAGATTACATTTCACTTTTGAGTTCCTTTTATGCTGAAAATTCAAGCCCAAGCCCTTCAAAGAACTATAGTAAGCTAAGATGATTGCTCAGAAAAGAGAATGGCATGATGATGAAATTCAAAACACTTATTGAATGTTTACTGTGCACCAGTCTTCGTACTTAGCTGAGGGACTACAACAGTGAACAAAACAAACATGGTTCCTGTCCTCAAATTATCTGGTAGGAAACACAATCACACAAAAATTACATGACTATAATTGAAATAAGTACAATACAGGAAAAGTTTAGCAGAATTCCAGCTTTTATACAAGTCTTTAGAATGAACACCACATGGAACTTCAAGAGAGCATGAATTTTGATTAGCTGTTAGGATCTGTAAGTGTTTAATCCTTATGGTGCCATTTACTTACCAAGAAATGGAGATCGTGCCCCCTATGACCATGGAGTTGTGAGTCTCCATGTCTTAAGACAATTTTATGTTTGCTTACTTAGGTAGGATTTAGGTTCAGGGCCCCCATTATTGAATGCAATTGGTTTTCTTTGGTGTGTATAGTAAAGATCAAGATGTTCTGTGGTTGAAAGGCATCTGTGAGATCTGAAGGAGACCCAGGTGTTCTGCAAAGTATTAAGGCATGAGTTGTGATGAATTCTGTTAATTCATCATGCCCTTAGCCAGTCACTGATAGAGGCCTTTTGTCTTAAGTTCTTCTATCTTAAAGGTTACAGAACATCCAGATTATTCAAGGAAATAATTTAGCTATAATGTCTGTCTTTTTTACAATAGACTGTTCCACAGATGTAAAATATTGTTGGTAAATAGCATGAAGCTTTGAAGACATATAGGAATTTATTTTGATACTAGAATTTAGTAAATCTTTAGTTTGTGGTAGAAAGAAACAGATGATGAGGCATAGCCTTAATGCTAATATCACATTCCTTTGTGAAATAATTTATATTTTCAAAGCACTGTAATTTGTCAAACATCCCTCTGATTACTGGTTCCCATTAAATGATCATGTTCTCTGTCTTTCAGTGCTCTTAGGTATGCTTAGTTGCCACACAATTATCAAGGTACAATCCTTAGGCGCCACTGTATTGTTTCTGAGAGGAATAGGCCTAAGTTGTGCTTATTTTTAAGGATTTAGGCAGCACTTGATACTAACCGGGCTATCTATATCCTAGCCTTGTGTCAAAGGCTTGTGATGTGTTGTGATAGCTGGGTTTAAGAAGTGCAATATTAAAACAAAAGCCATGAGTCTTTTAAGCCCAGTGTGTAAAGTCACACTCTGAGTTATAACTCAGAGGCACAACTGAATAGTGCTATTGCCATAGCTAGTCAAGAAATTGTGGTGTTAGTCACTATTGAAAGAGCAATGTATTACTTCATTCACTTGGTATTGTTCAAGAATTAACACATTTCTGGGGCATTCGGGTAGCTCAGTGGCTTAAAGCCTCTGCCTTTGGCTCAGGTCATGATCTCAGGGTCCTGGGATCGAGCCTGGCGTTGGGCTCTCTTCTCAGCAGGGAGCCTGCTTCACCCTCTTTCTCTCTCTGCCTGCCTCTCTGCCTACTTGTGATCTCTCTCCTCTCTGTCAAATAAATAAATAAAATCTTAAAAAAAAATTAGCACGTTTCCTTGATTCTAAGACATACTATTACCACCATATATTTAAACATTCCTGTAATTGAGATACTTTTTTTTTTTTTTTTTTAAAGATTTTACTTATTTATTTGACAGAGAGCGAGGGAGAGAACACAAGCAAGGGGAATGGCAGGCAGGAGGAGAGGGAGAAGCAGGCTTCAGCACTGAACAGGGTGCCCAAATGCTCAATCCCAGGATCCTGGGATCGTGACTGAACTAAAGGCAGATGCTTATCCGACTGAGCTACCCAGGCGCCCCTTGAGATACCTTTAATAATGAATGTATATCTTTAATTTGGAGACCCTTTCTCCTTCCCCACCTCTCAGACACCTAAATCTCTGATAGGTCTTTGGCACCTTAGAATTATATAAATTTGGTCAGTGTTATATTAGAACCCAGGAGTGGGGGATCTTATATATTACTTCCTTGAGACCAGCCTATAAGCACTGTAATTAGCAAACTTAAGTTTGTGCCTTCATAATCTGTGTGCATATGAATATAAATGAAAAATGCCATGAGATTCAGCCTACATAGATCGTACCTGAAAAGAACAAGATGTTGAAATTTCAAGGCTCTCTCAGTTCTAAATCGGGTCTTATTTTTAACCTAAATCTTAAAACTTGGGGGAGATATGGGGATGGTTGATTGAGCTGTCAGGCTGTGGTTCAGTCTTGGTGCTCCATAGTGGTACAGGCCTGGCACAGGCTCTGCCAGCAGCACATGGGCGCTGCTCGACAGAGTTTCCCAGAGGTGACCCACATACCTAGACTAGCTTGAACGAATTGAGTGTTAAGGCTAAGCTTGGAAGAGAATGGGTAAGTGATAGTTAAAAGAAAAATTAACAATGTGACCCATAGTACTTGTTCACTTCTTTAAATATTCCTTATGGTGCATTTTTTTTGGTGTAGGTAGTGAAGAAAATAAATAATGTAGTGGCTAAAAGAGCTTGGACTCTGAAGTAAGATGGACCTGAATTTTTTTTTTTTTTTTTTGGACTTGAATTTCTAATCCAGCTTACAAATCAGTAGTGTCTCCCGTTATCCGTGGTTTTGCTTCCCACATTTCAGTTACTGGCACAGCTGATCCTTCTGACATGTTGTCAGAGGTCAGTAGTGGCCTGATGCTGTGTCACAGTGTCTGTGTCTTTCACCTCACTTCATTTCATCACATAGGCATTTTATCATCTCACATCATCTCAGAAAGGGTGAGTATAGTACAATAAAATATTTGAGAGAGATACCACATTCACATTAACTTTTATTGCAGTATACTGTTACAGTTGTTCTCTTTTATTGTTGTTAATCTGTTACTGTGCCTAATTAATAAATTAAACTTTATCATAGTTATATATTTGTAGGAAAAGACACAAGATACAGGATTTGGTGTTATATGAGGTTTCAGGCATCCACTAGTGGTCTTGGAATGTATCCCCCGCAGATAAGGGGGCAACTACTGTGTTTAGTTGCCTGAACTTGAATATGTTAATTACTTTCTTTGTGCCTCAATTTTGTCATCATAAAAACCACTGCACAGAGTGGTTGTGGAGATGAAGGGACGTAGCAGGAAACCTAGCACAGTGTAGGGCACTCAAGTGCTCTGCAGTTGCTGCAGTATCAGTGGGAGATATATTTCTGGATTCATAAGGGGAACACTAAAGCACAGGGGGGAATAGGGCCCACTGTGCGTTCAGTGACACAGCCAGGAATGAAATCTAAGCCTCTTGGGTCCTACCTGGTACTGTAGTAACTTGACTGTTTCTCTACTCAGCTTTGTGCTATCTTTTGGGGATTTTAGGAGGAGTGTAGTATGAAATGTGAACTAGAGCTTAAGGAGGCCTTGTGTATAAAGGAAAAACAACATTTTCTTGAGCAGTCAAGTTGTAGACTTCTGGAACTGGGAGAAGTGTTAGCAGTAATTCATCTAGAGTCCTTCATCGTAACAACCCAGTCTACAGCCAACCAACAAGGGCTTTACTGATTCAGAATTTACCGATTCAGAAAGATAAGGATCCGTTGGTGGAGCATGCCACTCTTGATCTCGGGGTCGTGAGTTCAGGCCCCACATTGGGTGTAGGGATTACTTAAATAAAAATTTAAAAAAATAAAATAAAAGTAAGGATAATGTTGTGAGTGTTCCATAAAGCCAAAATGAGCTTGAAGAATGTCCTTTATCCTTATCCTTCCTATTTATTTGATGTTGAAATGACCTTTCTTTTATAAAATGATTATGATGATACTAATTGGTAACAGTTTTTTATAATGTCCTTATTTGTCAGTATCAGAAGTTAATAATTCTGCATCAGCTCCTTCGTCCCTCATAGTTTTTTTTAGATAATAGTTTGCTGGTCTGTGAAACCTCTTTTTATGCTATTATATTGGGGCATTCTATAGTTTTGGGTTCTTTTTAGTGCCATAGCAGTATCTAGAAACGTTCTAGAGCTCTTCTCTTAGAATTGTTTCAGACAATGGCACATTGTTTACAATATTGGCATTGCAGGTCATTCACACCTGAGTTCAAATCCCAGCTCTGCTACTTAACCAGCAGGGCCACCTTGGATGAGTGACTTCGTCTCTCTCCATCAGTTTTCTTGTCTTTAACAATAGAGGTGATACTTGTTTCACAGAGTTGTTTTGAGAATTAGGTGAGATCATGCTTAAAATGCCTAGCACTAGTCTGTCAGTAAATGTTAATCCTCATACCCTTCTTGCCCAAACTTAGAATATCTTTGCCCCATGAAGTAGTTCTGTTTGGACACAGCAAATACTCAATTTAGAGTTAACTTAGAGTAATACTTTTTTGTGGCCAATGAAGTTGGATTTAGGTACTCATACAGTGGTATGTAATGTAACTATATTTCCTAAAGAGAGTTCCAAAAATACTTTGGGGCTATATAGCAGCATGATTAGAATACCCATAGGGTTCACACCCCTTTCCTTTCCTCACCAATTGTTAATATTCATCCGAATGTAGGTTTTCTGAATAGCAGTCTCATTACTTTGTAGACATGCTTTGTACTTCTTGTTTCCTGGTTGATGTAAAATTAAGATCTAGTAAAATCTTAAATTTCCAATGGATGGAAGACAGCCTTTCCCACAGGCTATATTCATCTAATAGAATTAAGAAAAGTTCTTTTCGTACCAACATAAGACATTTAACCACTGCATTTGGGGAGATTAATTGCCATCCATCCCCCAAAATGCTAGTAAATTATTCTGAGCTTTTTATCTTGAAGAATAGTGGGAAATAGTTCTGTTTCCACCGTAGCAAGGAATTTTATCTACTCGGGATTCTCTGTTTACTAAATTGGAAGAATTTTTGCTAAACCCTGTTAAAACAAGATTTAAGTAATATTTAATTTAATATTTATTTAGAAACTGATTATTGATGAGAAGAAGTATTACTTATTTGGGAGAAACCCTGATTTGTGTGACTTTACCATTGACCACCAGTCTTGCTCTCGGGTCCACGCTGCCTTGGTCTACCACAAGCATCTGAAGAGAGTTTTCCTAATAGATCTCAACAGTAGTAAGTAACTCACATCCCATCCCGTTTCACACATTCCCTTTGGGGCAATGTGCAAATGCTCTTTGGGTTCTTCAGTTTGAAATCATGTTTTGTTTCTCATCAAGGAAGAAGTTTATGTTTGGTTTTTAAATCAGCTCTTTCTTTTTCTGATATCTCTTATTTTCTTGAAAATCGATGACTAGAGAGAGAAGAGGGTTTTGGGGAATCATGTCCTGGAAATGGCAATAGGTATATACAGAGAACAAAAAAAAGGTACCCAGGAACCGGGGGCTCTGGGTGTTCACGTGTTTATAGGATTGCGATGAAATTGTGGTCTGGTTTAAGCAGAGGCCATGGAAAGTTCCATTAATATATTAGAGTAGTATTGCAGGACATTAAAAAATACTTGCTTTGAGCAAAATTTAATTTTTTATAATGGGTTCTTTATTCCAGCTGCATTTTGCTCTGACTACTAATAATAACAATTTTAATTCCATGAGCACACTCTCAGTAAGATTTTCATCTTTGCCAAAGATAATCCCAGAAATGCATTAAAGACTTAACCATATGGGGCTCTGAAGTTTGTTCTTTTTGCCCATGTATCAGTGTAGTGTAAAATGTAAAACCTGGCTCCTGGGCTGATCATGTGCTACTCCTTCTCCCCTCCTCTAACACACACACACACACACACACACACACACACACACACACACACGTCTGCTTATATAATGGCTTTGGAGAGTCTTGTCTCACAAGTACTTACCTGCAAATTTGTTGCATCTTTTATCTTTTCTCTCCATTTTATAACATGAAGAATGCTGACATGTAAAGATATTGAGACTCTCCAGTAGAATTTTGGCTTGCCTTGGCATACATATTGCACTTGTTTTAGCCAATGTCCTTTATTGCCGTGGGAAAACCCAAACATAACTGCTACCAGGCCAGAAGTTCATATGTTCCTTACACTTGGGGCTGGAGAGGTCAGACCACAGCAGTGCCTATCTTCTGCCTTGCAGGGCATGGCTGTTGCAGGGTTAGAGCCATTCCTGCTGGACCCAGAATGAAGTCATGCTTGTCTGGCAGCAGAGAACGAGCAGTGGTCTTTGATTTGTGGGGTAACAACAGGTCTGGAGATGTGTAAGAAATCCGCTAAAGAGATTCAAGACTCAGTGAAGAGTTTCCTTTTCATTGTGACCCATGACAAGGGAGGCAAAGTGGACCCAGTGCTATTTTCATTTTCAAAAGCAAAACTGATGTGCTGGGAGGAGCTTCTTGCCCTCCTACAACTTAGATTGGTTTTTGTTTCTGTTTTTCTCTCTTATATTTCTGATTTGGTTATTCCCAGCACACGGCACTTTCTTGGGTCACATTCGGTTGGAACCTCACAAGCCTCAGCAGATTCCCATCGATTCCACAGTCTCGTTTGGCGCATCCACAAGGGCCTACACTCTACGTGAGAAGCCTCAGACACTGCCATCAGCTGTGAAGGGAGATGAGAAGATGGGTGGAGAGGACGATGAGCTCAAGGGCTTACTGGGGCTTCCAGAGGAGGAGACTGAGCTTGATGTAATTCCACGTCCGTCTACGGTGTTGTTTTGTCTCTGGGGACTCTGGTTTTTGCAGTATATAACTCTTCTGTGTAGCTTGAAATGCCAGTGACTTAGCATCAGGAAGTCTTCTTGAGCGCAGTAGTGGGGCCTCTGCCACTTTGCCAGTGCGGTGTGGTCAGATGTGACGCACCTGGGACAGCACCGTGTGGGCTTGGTTATGTCCAGCCGGGCCTCACGAGGAGTTCCTGTCAGACCTTCGTGGTCGTCTGTGCCCCATCACTGGATATTAGAAGCCAAGGCCGGGAGTTGGACTTTTCTAGAGCTGCCCTGTCTAGTCTGGTAGCTACTAACCACATTTCTGGTACTCAGTAGTCGACATGTGGTTAGTGACTACAGTAGTGAATGACAAGGATATGGAACATTTCTATCACCCAGAAAGTTCAGTTAGCACAGGCTTAGAGAGACTGAGGCTTTTGTTCACTTACGTTGCTTTTTTTTGATATGGTTCAAATAGCCTAAGAATCTCTCTGAGTAGAACTGGATTGCTTTTGGTCTTATGGACCTAGCTGCTCTGAAGGCCATGAATTTATAGGGTGTAATTTTAAAGTGCTAAAATTGTCCTTTTCTAGAGGCTGGCCCCAGTGGTTTACGATGCAGCTGTCGTCCCTAACGTGTCCGTCACTGCACTGGTGTGACTGGTCTGCCCCTGCAGACCAATGCCAGCGTGTCCTTAACCACCCTCGTGCATTTACCTCCTGTTCATCAAGGCAGCTTCCTGGCCCTTAGGGAAAAAAACACAACAGAAATCTTAACATTTAGAAGTTATTTTGTTCTAAAAAAGTAGCCTCGTAGCTGGGCACCTCGCTGAGTCACTCGTGCCCATCTCTCCTCCAGGTTGCTTCCCTGCTTTCCTGTCTTTTAAGTTTAGTTTGTTAGGTCTGCCCTGGGTGTTCATTCTCAAGACTTTTGGAGCGTCTCCGACCGCAGTGCAGATTGGAATAAGTCCAAGGGATTGGGAAGAGGCAGGCAGCAGTGCTGAAGCCAAGTTAATCATTGAAATAGATGGGTGGTTATGAATAGAAATGGGGCCGTACACAGGGACGGGTTGTGATGAACTATTAATGCCAAACATTAAGTGCACTGGCGCTGCCCTTCTGAGCCTCAGTGGGGAGAGCTGCTGGGAAAGACGCTGTCAGTTGCCCTCTCTCATCTCTTTCGTTACTTTAAGGCAGTTCGTGGAGTTCCTCCCAGTCACATTCTTGAATTCTCAGCATGAAGACATGATAGTCTTTTCCCCTAAAACACAGAACCTCACCTCAGGGATATTTGCACTGATAACCTGTTCTCAACTCAAGGTTCTGCACCTCCTTGTGACCATCACTGTCTCACTAGTCAGTGAGGATGTTCCATGTTTTGTCAAAAGAGGCTTGTTAATAGTCTAAGGGCAGTAATGAGTTTTCTGAATACAAAAGAGAATCTTAAATTTGCCTGGAGAGGTTAATGTTCACTCCTAAAGCCTTCTTGTCCTTTGTTTAGCTCTATACTCTTCAGATTCCCTGTGTACTGACTCCTGTCTGTCTTGTGTGAACCCTGGCCTAGAACCTGACAGAGTTCAACACTGCCCACAACAAGCGGATTTCCACCCTGACCATTGAGGAGGGGAATCTTGACATTCAGAGACCAAAGAGGAAGAGGAAGAACTCGCGGGTGACTTTCAGTGAGGATGATGAGATCATCAACCCAGGTGAGGTGTCTTCCTAGTTTCTTCCGATGAAAAAGCTGTGATCTCAGAGAATAGTGTGCACAATGTGTAGGTTGGTTGTAATGTTTCTCAATAAGGTGTAGGATAACCAGTGCTATATTAAGGAATGAGAATTCTTACAGGTCACCGGTGGAGTACCCTCAAACACTCAGCCGTCATGCAGTTGCAGTGTGAAAGAAATAGAGGAAAGGCCTTTATAATTCAGTAAACAGAGCCAGGCTCTAATTCCTACCTGCTGATCCAGTAGGTCTGTGTCATAGTCATTCACCTCAGAGTAGAGCATTACTATCTTTGTGGAATTCTAAAGTGTGAGTGGTAACTCTAAGATTGAAGAGCCTTCTGCTGCATTAAACGCACTAGAGACTTCTCTGGAAGGAAGTAATGTGTAGAGAGTTTGTATGGCAGTGTCAGCAAGGTGGGAAGGCCACCAAATTCACCAGTTTGTTCCGTCATTCAGCATCCATTTATTGGGCTCACGTTGTATGTCAAGTATCTGGTAGATAGATGACATTGAGCCAGGAGGTTTACAAACATACATCATTGTTTGTATGATGAGGATGGAATTGAGATTCTGAAAACTTTGTTAGAAATCAGTCTCAATGGATAGAAACAAGGATCCCAAAGTAACAAGTTGCTTTTACTTCCCAAATGAACTACAGTGAGAATAACCTTCAGGTCCTGCATTTAAGTTCAAAATATCAATTATTTAAATGGAGACGATCCGTTCCAGTGACAGCTCATGAAAAAAAAAGATCTAAGGAGTTTAGTTAATTGAATGAGTCATCAGGGGCACGTGGAAACTAATCAAGTACAGTTTAAAATTGCGTTAATAGAAGAGTAGGGGACGGCAACCCCACTTAGCTTGTTCTGAGCAGAACTCACCCAAACAGGTTACCAAACGCAAGCGTAGCCTCAACCGTCAAACGTGTTATGTAGTTCCTGAGGGAGGAGGAGACTCAGAGCTATGGAAAACTGTCCCCCAAATGCTGGGAACGTAGGGGATCCATGCTTGAGGAGGCACAGCACTTGTTGGATATTTGCGGGGCTGACCTTAGGGAGGAAGGAATAGGCAAAGCCAGAGCCTGTGAGTAGCAAGTATTTGGCTCAGCATAAAAAGAAACAACAAATCCTTCTTATATTTAGAAGAAGAATCAAAAAGAGCCCTGTGAAAGATCCAGGCATTCATTTGGTGTGGGAAGTAGAGAGGATTACTATCCAAGCAGTGACTGCCCCATGGAAGTCTTCAGGCAAGGGCTGAGTGACCAGTTGGGGGAACTTATTTCTGGGCCCCAGAACCTATTGAATAAGAATTCCTATGGGTTGGATCTAGAAATTTTATATATATATTTTTTTTTAAACTTTTTTTTTTTTTTAAGATTTTATTTATTTGACAGAGAGAAACGCAGCGAGAGAGGGAACACAAGCAGAGGGAATGGTAGCGGGAGAAGCAGGCTTCCTGCCGAGCAGGGAGCCCGATGTGGGGTTCGATCCCAGGACCCTGGGATCATGACCTGAGCCGAAGGCAGACGCTTAACGACTGAGCCACCCAGGCACCCCTAGAAATTTTATATTTTTAAACAAGCTCTTTTTTTGTACTGATGAACAGCCAATAATTTGGGAATCACTGGACTAGTCAGTCTTTTAAATCCCCTTTAGAACTCAGGGTCTGGTCTGCTCTATTTTTCTCCTTGAAAATTATTACCCCCGGGGGCACCTGAGTGGCTCAGTCAGTTAAGCTTCCCATTCTTGGATTTGGCTCAGGTCGTGTTCTCAGGATTGTGGGATCAAGCCCCTTGTCGGGCTCTGTGCTGCGCGTGGAGTCTGCTGGAGTTTCTCTCTCTCTCTCTCTCTCCCTCTGCCTCTCCCCTCGTGTGCTTATGCTATCGCTCCCTCTTCTTCTCAAATAAATAAATCTTTTAAAAATTTTTTTTAAAAAAGAAAGTCATTTCCCTGGAGTGAAATGTGTATTCAGACAGAGCCTAGCATACCGGTTAAGAGGACATGGGTTCGAAATGGACCTCTTCACTTAGTATAAGCTCTGTGACTTTGACCAAGTGACTTAACACATATTGGCCTCACAGGATTTGGTGGGGAGGCTAAATGATTAATACGTGTATAAATACTTTAGATCAGTGCTCGGCACTCAGTAAGCCACTGACAGATGTTAGCCACGATCCCCACTGTTATCAACCCTTCCTTTTGCATTTTATCCATGCAACTGTTCCTATACCAGAAGTAGATGTGTGATCAAAGATCTTCGAGGAGCAGAGATCTCATGGAATGGGTGTATCCTCTTTCTTAAAGTGGAGTGGCTAGAGATGAGGAGAGGGTGAGAGGCCCGAGTACTGTTCAGCCAGCGTGGCGTAGGATGGGGCCCCCCAGAGAGTGACCCTGCCCCTCCGCAGGCCTGTTGCACACAGCGGCTGCAAACCCCATGAGCCAGCCCAAGGTGCTCTCTTGCTTCCTGTAGCTTGCTTGCTGAAGGGATGCTTGTAACAGGGCTCCTATGGGGATGAGGAAAAAGGTAAGGATGCCTTTTATAGAAACCTCATCTCTTTCTTAATGAGCCTGGATATCTTTCCTTGTTTCCTCTATATAGAAGTCATTCAATTGTTCGTTCACTGAGCAAAGACTAGTTGTGAATGCAATTCCAGAGTATATTCTTTGGAGGCATTGTAATATGTGAAAAACCAGACTTATTAAATAAACCAGGAATTAATTACTCAAATACTGAATTTCATAGGAGTGTTTCTTTGAATAGCAGGCACCCTCTATGCATTTAAAATAAGCTATGCAGCCCCTATTAGGGAAACAGTTCCTTTCCCACCACTATAGTGAGACAAAGGGGGCTTGGAGTCTTTTTTTAGTAATGATAGTAATTCTGCCTGCCTTTCTCCAGACCCTCAGCCTTTAGCGAGAAAGGCCCTGTTCATCCCACGTGATCCAGCCCAAGTCATCCCCTGTGTGCTTCAGGAACACTATTCTGCACCCCCCGTTAGGTTGTAGCTTGTCTGCTTTTGTGAACTTCTTAAAGGCAGGACAGTATCTTGCTCTTGATTTCTGTGCTTGATATCCAGTAAATGAGGCATGAAAGAGTTACCGCAAGCACGTTCCTTCCTTGGTCTCAGCACTTTCTTCCTGCAGTGAATGAGGCTAGAACCAATAATGTGTGTGTAACCTGTGAAAACGGGGCTGCTCTCACCCTGCCTGGACCGGGGGCTTCAGCTCCTTTAGTAAGTCTTGATTGTATACAGTTGTTCAGGTCAGAAGGTCAGGTTAACTTGGAAGCCCTGAGCCTGAATCCTATTTCTGGTGTTGGCTAACGAGCGGGCACTGGCAAGGTACGGAGTGTGTGATCCCTTTCCATGTGTCACGTGTCATTGTTTTATTACTAGCATGGGGTTGATGAAATCTCCTTGGTTTCTCCCTTCTAAGAAGGATGTATATGGAATGGAAAAGAACTGGGGAAAGGCAGCACAGTGCAGTGGTCCAGAGCCCAGGCTATTTCTGGCTGTTTGGATGCGAACCCTGGTCCCTCCACTCCCCAGCAGGGTGACTGGACCAGGCACTTCACCCCTGCAGGCCCGAGCATGTCTGTTAGGTGCTGACAGTAGTCATGCCTGGGGTTGTGAGGATTTAACACAGTGCCAGCGCTCAGTAAGCACTTGAAGTGCTTGCTGTATTTTACTGTTTTGATAGGAGTTGTGATTACTTTGCCTTGGGTCCTCTTCCCTTAATCTTCCCAGCAGAGCATCAGACTAACCCATCTCTCGTGTCTTCTGCAGAGGACGTGGATCCCTCAGTCGGTCGCTTCCGGAACATGGTGCAGACTGCAGTGGTCCCAGTCAAGGTAGGAAGCATGTTGTAATAGTATTTGAAATGCCATACAGTCTGGCTTAAAAACCCACTGTTTTATGTGTAGGTAAGTGTTAATTGTATGCTTAATTTTAAAACACATTCTTTGCTTTTCTCCTGTTTTTCGTCATGTGGAAATACTTTCATTCCACCTGGATCCAGAGGATCCTGGAGTGCCATAGAAAGACCGCAGGTGACCGGCCAGCTTGATGCTGTGTGTAAATTGTGGTACACAGTCTGTAAATTTACCTCCCAGCAGAGTGCAGAGAGACCCACTCTTCTTTAGCCTTGCCCTTCTGACTCCAAGTAAGCTAATCGGAGAGGAAGAGGCATTGTTGCATTTCTGCATGGCCCCTCCAACTTTGGCCGTGCCTTTGTTTTGTGATTAGGAATGGCATTGATAGGAAAGGCAGCCCAGATCTGGATTAGGCTGCAAGGTCAGGTATGTTGAAGAACCAGGAGGTGGAAGTTACAGAGATGTTCTGATTGCTCAACATGTGGAGGAACTATGTGACCGCTCAGGCTGTCCAAAAGGAGCAGATGGCCCCTTGAAGTAGTGAGATCCCTGTGAATTAGAGATATTCAAGAAGTGATTGGAAGATGGTCAGAGGTGCTTTAGAAAGCTTTCTTTTAAAAAAAGTTTTGGGGCGCCTGGGTGGCTCAGTGGGTAAAGCCTCTGCCTTGGCTCAGGTCATGATCTCAGGGTCCTGGGATCGAGCCCCACATCGGGCTCTCAGCAGGGAGCCTGCTTCCCCCTTTCTTTGCCTGCCTCTGCCTACTTGTGATCTCTCTCTCTCTCTGTCTCTGTCAAATAAATAAAAAATCTTTTAAAAAATTTTTTAAGAAGTCTTTAGGGGCAACTGGATGGCTCAGTTGGTTAACCGTCTGCCTTTGGCTTAGGTCATGATCCCAGGGTCCAGGGATTGAGACCCACATCAGGCTCCTTGCTCAGTGGGGAGTCTGCTTCTCCCTCTTCCACTCCCCCTGCTTGTACTTACACTTTCTCTCGCTCTCTCTCAAATAAATAAAATCATTAAAAAAAATTCTTTAGGGGCACCTGAGTGGCTCAGTCAGTTAAGTGTCCAGCTTTTGATCTCAGCTCAGGTCTTGATCTCAGGGTTGTGAGTTCAAGTCCTGAGTTGGGTTCCTCGCTGGGTGTGGAGCCTACTTTAAGGGAAAAAAAAAAAATCTTGGGGCACCTAGGTATCTCAGTTGGTTGGGCATCTGCCTTCAGCTCAGGTCATGATCCCGGCGTCCTGGCTGAGCAGGGAATCTGCTTCTCCCTGTCACTCTGCTGCTCCTCCTCCTTGTGTGTGTGCTCTCTCTGTCTCTCTCTTGGTGTCAAATAAATAAATAAAATCTTTAAAAAATAAAAAAATAAA
Source organism: Procyon lotor (assembly GCA_028646535.1). Lineage (NCBI taxonomy): Eukaryota > Metazoa > Chordata > Mammalia > Carnivora > Procyonidae > Procyon > Procyon lotor. Next base: position 17,371,403 of record CM053606.1, read on the forward strand.
AAATCTTTATAGTAGACTAGATTGATTACCTAGTCCAGTTTTTGGTTAGTCTTTTTTAATCCAAAAGGGTTAGAGGCTTGAGGGGGATCTTTCATGAACGTTCATAAGTGTAAAAAAGTACAAGAGGGAATGTTTCTCTGCATCTCCATAGCATTTATGTCCCATTTCTCCTAGAGCTCTTTTCTCTTTTTGCTTCTTCCTTTGGAATGTTCTCTTGTCATTCAGATATAAAACCAGGGGCTCCCGGGTGGCTCATTTGGTTAAGTGTACTCTTGATTTTGGCTCAGGTCATGATCTCAGGGTTGTGGGATTAAGCCCTGCGTCAGGTTCTGGGCAGGCGTGAATCCTGCTTAAGATTCCCTCTCTCCCTCCAGCCCTCCCGCACTAAAAAAAAAAGTATAAAACCAGCAAGGGGCACCTGGCTGGCTCAGTCAGTAGAGCGTGTGACTTTGGATCTTGGAGTTGTGAGTTTGAGCCCCACTTTGGGTGTAGAGATTACTTTTTATTTTTTTTTATTTTTTTATTATTTTTTTTTTTAGAGATTACTTTTTAAAAAAAAGTGTAAAACCAGCAAATATTTTTACTTTGTCAGTTTTATTATAATTTACATACAATAAAATACACACACTTTAAGTGGATAGTTTGACTTCTGACAAATGTATACACATGAGTAACCACCACTATTCTAATTGTATAGATTTCCATCACCCTAGAAAGTTCCCGTATGTCCCCCTTGCTGTCAGTCCCCCCACTCCCAGCCCCAGGCACCCAGTAGACTACTTTCCATCACTACAGATTTGTTTTGCTCTCAGAGTAAGGTTCAAAAATTGGGTGGTTAGTGTGAAGATACTTTTTACTTAAATTCTTACTACCACCTTGTAACACCTCTGTTTCCTAAAAGAGTATTTTAACATTAGAAGAGAGGAAGGCTATGACTATTGAATAGAGTAGTCACTTAAACTGGATAGGTTTTACTTAATGAAAAGCTCACACACTGTCCTCATTTTTCTCAGTGTGACGTGGGATGGTCAACCCTTTGTGGGGAGTGGTATTTGCGAAGCATCACATACTGTCCGGTCTCTTCAAATCCTGAGACTTCAAGACAGTGAAATAGGTTGTCCGGGAAACAAAACAGGCTAGAGGGTTGGGCGCATTCTCCCTGCTTTCTAGGGCTGGAATAGAAAAGCCTAACTAACACCCTCTTGTGCCTCACCTCTTGCTTCCTCTGTTCCTTATGAACCACAGAAGAAGCGGGTGGAAGGCCCTGGCTCCCTGGGCCTGGAGGAGTCGGGGAGCAGGCGCATGCAGAACTTTGCCTTCAGTGGAGGACTCTACGGGGGCCTGCCCCCCACGCACAGTGAGGCCGGCTCCCAGCCGCACGGCATCCACGGGACAGCACTCATCGGGGGCTTGCCCATGCCATACCCGAACCTCGCCCCTGACGTGGACTTGACTCCCGTCGTGCCATCAGCAGTGAACATGAACCCTGCACCAAACCCTGCGGTCTATAACCCCGAAGCCGTCAACGAACCCAAGAAGAAGAAATATGCAAAAGAGGCTTGGCCGGGCAAGAAGCCCACACCTTCCTTACTGATTTGATATTTTTGGTCATGGAGAAGGGTGGGATTGGGTGGGAATTGGGTGGAAGGGTGAGGGGGGAGCTAATGAACTAGGGAGAAAAACTTTACATGTGTGCGGTCTCGTCTTTCAGAATGTCTCCTGGGGCCCTAACCATGTACTTCTAAAGCTGGGGAGTGTCCCATAAAGACCTGTCTTCAGAACACTTCAACTGTAGAGCAGTGTTTCCTATTTCCTGCTAAGTAGGCTGCCCTGGCTCTTTCCCAGGCCTTCCATCACCTCTTTTTTCTGTTCTCCCTAGTTTTAGGGTCATTTTGATTTAGAGTCACGTACCCTGGGGGGAGACTCCACGCCCTCGGGTGAGATCTTGAGCCGCGGTGGTGGCGGCAGCATCACCTGGACCCGTGGGTCCAGCAGCCTGATTTCTGTTGACTGTCCCTGCAAGTCCCAGATAGCAAAGGGGTTGCCCTGGATCCCAGGTCGATCAGAAGGGGGTTTAGAATTCTTCAGTTAAGCTAAGGTTTCAACTGAGAAATGTTTGCCTAGGTCACTGGTGCTGAGGTCCAATGGTTAGGCTTTTTTCTCTTTTGTCCTTTCTGTTGGAATGAGAACATTTTGATTTTCCTTCATCTGTGACCAGTGCTGTAGACACAGATGGGTAGTTGGAAACTTACAGTATTGTTGGAACTTTACCTGTTTCCTCTCGTCACACCTGGGTACTCTATTTGCCGAAGTTTCTCGTTTGATTCCAGAGTATTGTCCTCTCTTTGCTAAAGCCTTGCTTTCCTTTTCAAGTGTGTTGTGAAGGCAATTTTTTAAGGATATGACCAGTTAGAGCAGCAATTGCAATTAAAAAGGAAAAGATTACTTTGCAAGTAACTGATGTCTTTAAGAGGACATTTTTAAATGTTGGTTCAGAGGCTCTCCCCTCCCTTACTGAGAGCTCTCATAACTTGGAGCTCCAGGACTGGGCCCGGCTAACACACCTAGGAGACGAAGGTAGCAAACAGTGATACGAGCTTTGTACAGAGATTTGTACATTTGTGTAATAGGCCTTTTCACGCTTTATGTGTAGCTTTTTACCTGTAACCTTTATTACATTGTAAATTAAACGTACCTTTTGTCATTCGTGCCGTCTGTGATTGGGTCGCTGTCGCGGGTTCCGGCCACTGTCAGGAGCCCCAGAGGTATAGCCGATGGGCTTGGGAGGCGATGCTCTGGCCCCGTTTTATGACCACAAGTAAAGATGCCCCTTGCCGAATGTGGAAATTCTCCTTAGAGATTCCAGTTCCCCAGACTGAAGCCTCACCGAGCAAAGTGGGTTAAGAGGTGCCTGCTGCCATTTCTCGGGAGGCAGAACTGCTCGATGGATGCAGGGAGACCCGGCCTCGGGCCGCCCGTCCCTGGTGGGCGCTGCTCCAGTCGCTCCCATGGGGAGGTTTGTACCCACGACCTCGGATGCGGGGAGTGGCTTTGTGCTGAAGATGCCAAGTAGCTTCCAGATTCCTTGGGTTGAGAGTGTGGACCGGGGGCAGGAGTAGCCTGAAGAAGAGGGGTCCGTCAGAGCTCAGCTATGTAAGAAGTGGACTTCTCAGCTAGCTTCGTAAAAGTGAGGGTCCTCGTCCTACAAGGATGCCTCCCTTTACTGTGGCAAAGGTGACCAGCCGTGCTGGTCACAGCCCTTCACCGAGCACCTGTCTACCCCGCCCACCATTTACAGCAAGTCATTTCATTTCCATAGCCTTAAGGAGGGGCCTCTTTTTATCCCCACTTTCCAGGTGAGAAAACAGACAAAACGAACTTCCCTCTGGTCCCACTGCAGCTAAACTCTGGTCTGAATCCAGAGCCCGAGCGCGGGCTTACGCAGCCTCTAGGGCGAGCAAGGGCGACCGGTGTGCTGGGCAGCCTGTAGCTCTGCTCGGGGCTGGGTTTGTTTTGGTTTAAAAATAAAGTTTCCCAAACCAGACAGCTCACTGGAAGTTACGTTCAAGAGTTTAGATCTAGATTAGATGATGCATGCTTTGGTTTCAGAATTTGAGCTGGGGGGTGGTGGGACTTGCAGTGTCGTCTCAGAGAAGGCTCAGCAGAGAACATCTAAGCCTGCCAAGCTACTCCTTTCCCTGTAAGGGCCCGGTTTGACTTCAGTGGAAGCAGGACCGGCCTCATCCAACAGTTCCCTGACATAAGGAGGCGTGTGTGTGCGGGGAAAGCTGGCCCCTCTGCACCCTGCTTCCAAGTCACTCCGGTCATGTCTGGTGCTTCTCAGAGATGAGCACCGCGGAAAGGGGCTCAGTTGCCTCCTGTCCTTCATGCGGCTCTAGATGGGCCGCAGGTGGCCAAGCCCCTCCTATTCCCCCCCAGGGTCCGCAGATGGTTATCACTCTGGTGAGCATGACTCTGCGGAGGGACACAGCGCCTCCCCAGCCTGGGACACGCACCCACTGGAGGAGAAGCAGGTTTCCCTGGAGTCCTGTGCCCATTCATGGGCCATAGGCTAAGGAAGGGGGGAATGACCCTTGTGCCCTTCCCCAGGGCGGGAGAGAGTAGTGAACCCTATGGAGAAGGCTACCTGCTGAGGGGAAGCAACCCATCCCCCAGGTGTTCCTGGTTCAGGATCCGCTTTTTGGTGACAACTTGCCAAAAATAGGCCCATTATCTGCAAATCAGAGTTCTAGAGTCTGAAGGACTTAAGAGATCCTGTCTGGATCCTTCATTTTGCTTGTGACCAAACCATGGCAGTGGGGGACCCACTTCTTTCAACTCATTCGGATGGAAATGTGCGAGCTGGGCGCACGGAAGCGCACCACCCTGCCTGCAAGAAGCTTGCCTTCTGGAGGGAAGCACGCACACTAGTGATGCGGTCACCAGCTGAGCGCGTTAGTGGAACGATGGACAGGGTGAGGACAGCAGACATGGGCACAGAGGTCAGGGAGGCCTCTAGGGAGATGACATTGGAGCAGAGCACCGAAGAAAAGTAGGGAATTGCCATACAGAAGAGTGGATTCAAGCTTCTCCAGGCAAAGGAACCAGAAGGACGCAGGTATGACCCGTAGAGAGAGGAGGAAATCAGAAAGGCAGAGGCCAGATCCCACCCTGTAAGCTTTCCTGGGGAACTGGAAAGTTTCGAGTTACCAGGAGACCACAGAAGGTGTTTTTTCCTCCTTACTTTAAAAAAGAAAAGAGGAAGGAAGGGGAAGGGAAGGGTTAGTAGAGACATGCTCATATAGAATATACTAGAAAATCCAGAGCTCATGCATCTCGCCCCACCCCACCTCAAGTCAGGAAGACTTCCTTGGGGGGATTTGAGGAATCAGATGTTAGAAATGCCTCTGGCTATTCTGACCGCAGGTGAGTCTCCCTGAAGCCAGTTCTAGAGTCCCTCTCTCACAGTTTAGTAAACCGAAAATTAAGTCTACATGTGAGACTTACATGTAGAATGAGAATACAGAGAAGTTTCCAGTAATTCTGTCTTCGGAAGGGAGGTGGGGCTTAGGGGAGAGAGGGTCCTTTGATGTTTTCAAGTGGCAGAGGGAGGGCATGCAGGAGCAAAGGGGGCAGGTGGATTAAAGTTCCCGGCATACGATGGGGGTGGTGGGAGGGCTCTCGAGTGCTCACCTACTGAGTTCTGTTGGCATCTACCTCCGTGGAATAAAACCATTACCTGTTCCACCGGGGGAATTGGATTCGGAGGCAACCCTCTCTGAACCAGGGCAGAGGTGCAGTTCCAAACTCGGCCAGCAGGCGGGGCCCCGCTCCCATTCTTGGAGCCGCGGGGGTTCCAGCATGACCTCCCAGGGCTGAAGCCAAGAGGAAGGAAACCGGCCTGGCTCGCTGTCCCGCCCCCTGCCCGCACTTTGTGTGTGTCATTCCCCTTCACTCTCCCAACGGCTCTGAGAGGAGGCCGGGAGAGCCCCATTTCACAGCTGGGGAACTCGAGGCTCTGGCAGAGTGCGCAGCCCAAGGTCACACGCTGGCCAGCCTGGGCCGGATGTGTTGGACTCTGAAGGGCACAAGGAGGCTCCTGACCTGGTTGCTGCCCTGGCAGTGCCGGGGGCGGGGGGCTGTGAGAGACTGGCACTTGGCCCCTTTCTAGGTTTTCTCCGTCTCAATGTCCTACTGTGGCCAGGACACGGGGGCTCAAGAGCACCCAGCTCCGGGGCCCCAGACAGACCAGGTTCAGCCACTCACCACCGACAAAATCCAAAGGCAGAGGAATGAGCGGTGGTGGGACAGGAACGGATTGTACTCAGTGAGGCTGACTCCGGGAAGACGGGACTAATGTCCTCGGACGGTCTCCAAAGTCCCGAAAATACCTCTAGGCTTAGATGAGGAGAATGCGGGACAGGGGCGGGTGGGTCCGAGCAGGGGGACAGTGAAGGTCAGTCAGGTCCGTCATTGTCTTGGGGTCGCGCGGTCTTGCTGGCTCAGGGCGGTCCTTATTGCTTGAGGGGGGCAGTTGCGGTTCCCTCAGGGGAGGCTTTGCCTGCTGGGTCTTTCGCCCGAGTTAAGAGGTAAGCTGGAAGGAACTTAGAAAGTTTGGGGTCAAAATGGAGGTAATGCGAGGCCTCTTTACCCCTTCTGTCTCCACCTCTGGTGCCCTCTTCCCGCTGGGCTCTCTCCACTCCTAGGCCAGGGGGACCGAAGCACACACACTGTTGCACCTTAGCCTGGGGCAAGCTTACTCATCACTTGTGGCGGGAGCCCCTGCTGCCCAGGTCTCCCGGCCTGCCTGGCTGCCTCGGCCCCCGCCCGCCATTGCCTCAGCCTTCCTGCACCAGCCAAGCCGTCATCCGGGCACCAGAGCCCGTGGGCCCGCCCCGCAGCGATGCCCTCCTACCGACGGCCAGCCCCCCTCTCCTGGGCCCGTCCCGCCAGCACTCCAGCTCAGACCGCTCTAGACCTTCTCTTGATTCCATTTCCCCACAAGCTACCTCGGCTTCCTTCCATTTCTGTGCTCGGCTTTGCCGTCCGCCTCCTGGAAAGAATGGCCTCATCCTGCTGTCTTAGCTTCCTCTCCTCCACTCGCTCTTGTGTCCGCTCCTGGCAGGCTTTAGCCCCAACACTCCATCAAAACCTCACCTGCTGATGCCCTGCTCAATCAGGTCACAGTCACTGCTCCTCCTAGAATACTCCAGAGGCCGCTCGTCATCTCCAGAGGAAGACCCCATCTTTCCACTGCAAGTCTGGCCCTACTCCGCACGCGCTCCCATTACCTCTCAGTTTTCCTACCTCTCCCTGCCTTGCTGACACTGCTGCAGCCACCCCGGGGGGCTGGCCGGTCGCCCAACCCTGGCCCCCCACCCCCGTGGCTAGGACTCTTAACCAGATGTCGGCATGCCCCCCTCCCTCACTGCCCTCAAGTCATGAAAGAGGAAAGCTGGCCTTGACCTCTAGGAGCTGGCCTGGCACTCATGGCCGGGCCTTGGAGTCTGTGTCAGTGATGAGCCCAGTCAGGATCGCTCTGTAACCGGGTCTGAACACAGACAGGACATGAACATCGCCCAAGCCACAAAAAGGACCAACCATCTTTATCACGGGTTGACTTGTGGTTCCAAGAGGTATGTCCACCCAGAACCTCAGAATGTGACCTTCTTTGGAAGGTCAAATTTTTGCCTTGTAACTAAAGGATAAGGTAGGGATCTTGAAATGAGATCATCCTGGATTAGAATGGGCACTGAATCCAGTGACAAATGTCCTTCTAAGGGACAGAAAGGAGGAGACGGACACACAGAGGGGGAGGCACGTGAGGATGGAGGCAGAGATTGGAATGACGCATCTACAAGCCAAGGAACACTGGGGATTGCCGGCAGCCCCCAGAAGCCAGGAGCGAGGCGGGGGACAGGTTCTTCCACAGAGCCTCCAGAAGGAACCAGGCCTCCTGCTGACCTTGATATCTCCCCCACCCCCCACCTCATTAGTGCCACCATAAGCCGCCCACTGTGTGGTGATTGGTTACAGCAAACCTGGGAAGGGAATGCACTCTCCCTTGCCGGCTCCTAGGAGCAACTGTGGCTTCTTACCAGACAGCTGTGGCCTCGGCCGGGTCTCCCCTCCTAGATAGAGTTTATTCGGATCCCCAGGAGTGGAATTGGCCTGGCTTCCTGAAAGCATCCAATCTGGAGTCAAAGTCTGTTTCCATCAGCGCCCCCCTACCCCAAGCTCAAATCCTATGACAAGGCCTTCCTATCCCTCTCTCACGGAGTCACCCGTAATCCCTATGGAGCGGGCAGTCCCTCGATACGGAGTCATAAACCCAACTTGCTAACTGCCCTGTGTTCCTGGCAGTCTGAGGCTGGAGGGCATTGACAAAGTCTTCACCCAAAGACCCGCCCACCTCCCTCTCCTACCCCCTCCCCTTGCTCCGTTTCCCCCTGCCCGTCCCCACCTTGTCCTGCACTGACTTTCTCTGTACTGTTTGTGGTCTGTCTCCCCCCACCCCCCTTTTGAACGTGAACTACACTGGGGGGCAGGGATTGGTTGTCTGTTTTGTTTCTGGACTTACTCAAAATGGCGAGGACCTAGCCTTCCGTGGGGTTGAGTGGATGCATTGGAGCCAGGCCAGGAGCAAGCCCAGCGAGCTCCTAACCAGTTTGGCCATCGATGAAACTTATGGTAGGCAGGCCTAAAGGCATTTAGGAGGCAGCTGGAGGGGCCAGGAGGGCCCAGGAGGGCTGGGACTGGATGGGTAAACAGGTGATCCAGGCACGAGAGTGGGCTTTACAAGAGTGTTCGGGCAGGGGCGAGAAGCCTGGTGAGGGGAGGGGTTACTTCAAGACTGGAGGAGAACAAGCACTTCAAGGTGGCTGAAGAGGAGGTTCTGGAAGAATCAAGCAAGAGATGGGGTGCCTGGGTGGCTCAGTGGGTTTAGTCTCTGCCTTTGGCTCAGGTCATGATCTCAGGGTCCTGGGATCAAGCCCCACATCAGGCTCTCTGCTCAGCAGGGAGCCTGCTTCCTCCTCTCTCTGCCTGCCTCTCTGCCTACTTGTGATCTCTCTCTGTCAAATATATAAATAAAATATTAAAAAAAAAAAAAAAGGCAAGAGATGAGGCTGAGAGCTGTCAGGGGCTGGGACGTGAGACCAGGTCATCTGGTGGCGGACCATGCTGGGGAGCAAGTGAGCTTGAGAAGGTCAAGGGCATGGTTGCCGGAGGGTGAAATGACCGTGAGTTTGGTCAGTGGCAGCTGGAGAGAAGTGACATGGTCCGAGAAGAAGGGAGAAAGCCCACGGTGAATTCTGGGTGTCTGGTCTGGGCATCTGGGGGTTCGGAGGTGCCATTCACCACGGAGGGGAACTCACACCTGGAGTTCAAGATTGGACTGGAGACCAAGCTTGGCAGATGATACTGAAGCTGCAGAGGGGGTTCCCAAGACTTCTACCAGAGAAGCCATAGCGGGAAGGGCTTCAGGGAAGGGCCGAGGAAGGCCCACTTCCTTCCTCCTCTCTCTCTGGGGCTCAGGGTCAATTGCTGGGACAGAGGGCTCCTATCTCTGCTAATGAGTAATTCACTGCTTTGAGCTTCTTTCAAAAGCAGGGTGGGGCTTTGAGCTCCACCAGCGCAGCAGTAGCCGCTCTGAAACCAAAGCCCCACCTGGAGGTGGAGAGGGTGCTCCGGCCCTGGGACTCAGGGCCCCGTTATTCTGGGAAAGCACATTACCGAGGCTGAAGTGGCGGTCACCAGAGGACGTCCAGCCACCACCAGCAGTCCACAGGCAGCAGGGCTGGGAGCGAGCCTGGCACAGGCCAGCAGGCTCCCTCCTCGTCCCGATGGCCTCAGCCCCCTGCTCCCTGACAACCTACACCTGAGCCGGAGGCAGCCCTGCCCAGGTGGGAAGGGGCAGGTGCTCCAACCCAGAGCCCATGGGCTCCATCCCCCACTCCCTGTGCTGCCTCCTAAATGCCTTTCGGGTCGCCTACCACCCCCTACCTTGCCCCCGACCCCCACACCCCCCTGCCAGGCCAGATGGGGCTTCCCTCCCCTCTCCTCTGAGCCCAGCAACAGCGTCCTCAGAGCCGGGCTCTGCCTTCCATGCCCTCTTTCTCGCTTCCTCCAGAATCTTGCTAAAGTGCAATTTACCTCATTCAGGGAATCAGGGACTCATTCCCAAAACCTTTGGGTTAAAGGCCAAACAGGGTTTTGCAGGGCCTGTTCCTTCCAGAAACTTCTTTCAGTTCCTCAGTGTGTATCCTTCGTGCTGCCCGCCCCCTTGATCTCTCACTCGTCCTCAGCTCACCCATCACTTCCCCTGGGCAGCCGTCTCTGGTCCCCAGGGTGCGGAAGGGTCTGCTTGTGTAACCCTCACCCGCTGGGTTTTCCCCCACCTGGGGGCCAGAGGGCAGAGACCGGCGGCCTTGTTTACCATGATTTCCCAGCAAACCCACAGGGGGCCAGAAATAGAGATGGCTATGGAGCTCTTCCACCCCCCTTCCCTCCCTGGACCCTTGGAGTTTGGCCTTGAACCCAGAAGATGAAGTCTGAAATTTCCTAACAATTTCCTAGAATATAGAACAAGAGGGCAGGAGATAAAAGAATGGTCCGGAAGATACAACATATATTTAAAGGAGCTCCCGAAAGAAATAAAAACGGAAAACAAAGAAACAGAAAAGCAAGGAAGTTTCTAGAACTGAGGGGTGTGAGTTACCAGATGAAAAATATCCACAGGAGCCCAGAAGCAAGAATGAAAGACCCACAGGTGGCTTGAGCGTGTGAAATGAGCCTCAGGGACTGAGAGAAGACTCCCAACCTTCATACTCAAGGGGTCTAAGATAAGAATGACATTGGACTTCCCAACAGCAAACACGTTACTACATGACCATGGAGCCATGCTCCCACATTTGGGGGGAACATCGCTTACAACCTGCACCTCAGTACCAGCCAGATCGCTGTCAAAGAATAAACAATGCTGTACATTGGGTTTAGGCTCAGAAACAGAGATGATTTTTTTAAACATTGTGATAAAATATACATAACATAAAATTCACCATCTTAACCATCTAAAAAATTTTCTCTACCTATCATCTATCTGTCTATCTATCTATATTCATTTAGAGCATGTGTGTGTAGTGGGAAGGGACAGAGGGAGAGGGAGAAGGGAGAATCTTAAGCAAGTAAGGAAACAAGTAAACAAACAAATAAATAAAAGTTTCCAAAAGAAAAAAAAAAATTATTAGATGGGCCGTGCATGGCGGGCTCAGTTAGAAGAGCATGTGTCTCTTGATCTTGGGGCCGTGAGTTCAAGCCCCATTTGGGGTGTTTGCTTACTTGAGAGAGAGCGGGGGAGGAGCAGAGGGATGGGGACAAGCTCACTCTGCACTGAGCAGGAGCCCCATAGGGGGCTCAATCCCAGGACCCCGAGATCGGGACCTGAGCCAAAATCAAGAGTTGGACGCTGAACCAACGGAGCCACCCAGGTGCCCCTCAACCAAACTACCGACTTCAGTGATGTTAATAAGTACATTCACACTGTCCTACAACCAATCCCCAGAACTTTTTCATCTTGTAAAACTGAAACTCGATCCTCCTTAACAATTCCTATTTTCCCTCCCTGCAGCTCTGGGCAGCCGCCATTTTACCTTTTCTTTATGAAGCTGGCGCTTCTAGGGACCTCCTAGAGGTACCTTACTTGTGTTTTTGTGGCTGACTCATCTCACTGAGCATAATGTCCTCAAGGTTCATTCTCACCGAAGCCTGTGTCAGGATTTCATCCTTTTTTACGGCCGAACAGTATTCCACTGTATATTGGTCCTTTCATCCGTGGATGGACACTTGGGTTTCTTCCACCTCCTGGTTATTATGAACAATGCTGCCATGGGCATCGGTGTGCAAATATCTACTTGAGTCCCTGCTTTTAATTCTTCTGGGTTTGCTGGATCCTATGGTAACTCTATTTTTAATATTTTGAGAAAGAGACCACTTTTCATTTAAATTCTGCTGAAAGGAGGCAGCAGACCCGGGCTGCCCTCCTCCAGCCCCGAAAACCTGGACCCTGTCCCAGAAGGGAGCCCCCGTCCTTCCCTCTGCTCAGGCTTAATGAGCAGATGGTCTGGCTTCCATCGGGTCTCAGTTAGGAAGTACAGGGCCAGAAAGTTCTCTGGGTTCAAACTTGCTTCCCTAGGCTGGAGGTGGATGGTTTCACCTTCTGGTCTGTTCCTTCCCGGGCTCTCCAACTTGAGACCTAGCCAGCTCCCTGGCCGGAGGAGCTCCTGCCCAGCCCTCCTCAGCAGCCCCTCTCCCTCCCCTCTTTCCCTCTTCCTCTCTCCTCCAGTCTCCTCCCCTCCCCGACCCTCCCCTCCCTCAACCTCTCAATCCTCTGTCCCCTCCCTTCTCCCGCTCATATTCCCTCCCCTCCCCTCTCCTCTCCTTTTCTCTCCCCTCCTTTCTCTCCTCTCCTTCCCCTTCCTTTTTCCTCTGCCCCTCATCCCTCTCACCTCTCTCGCGCCCTGCCCCTACACCTCTTCACACCCCCATACTGGAGGCTGTGAAATTTCCTTCGCCTGCCCCGGCTTCACAAGTCTAGAAGGCAAGGTCTGAAGGTCTTTCTCATCACACGGAGCATGACAGCCCTTCAAAGCTTCACAACCAACCGCGTGAAGTCCTCACTGAGGACATATGGAGAGTGAACATGTCTTTCGAGAAGCCAGTTCCCCCACCCTCGTGGAAATCTGCAATGGGGGTGGGGGCTCCCTCCAGGATGGCCTCCTGCTGTGGTCTCAGAATCCTTGGCAGGAAGCTGTTTATATTATCCTTACAAACCATGTTCTAGAAAATCTGGAAAACAGGGAAGAGACAACAGATCGTTCTGCAAATCCCTGGGGCTCCCAGTGCGGTGAGCAGTCCTGGTTTCCCCCTGTGAGTTCTGGGCACTTGTCTCTGCTGACCTGGAGGGTGACACACCCCGGGGCTGAGCCTACGAGCGGGTGTGTAACTGTGCGGGTGTGTAACTGTGCGGGTGGGCGCCCCCTAAGCCCAGAGGCGCCTGGGGACTTGGCAAGGGGCCACCTCCGAGCAGCCAGCGGGGCCTGGGCCAAGAGGCAGAAGCCCACAGCACCAGAAGCCTCCAGACTGCTACCGTGTTTTCCACCGGCGCCCCCCCTTGGCCACGCTGGTGGACATAAGAGGACAGTGGGTCACTGTAACCACCCCCGACAAATGCTGCATTCCCCTCCTGGAGAGGACCCGCCCCTGGAAGGGCCAAGTACCAAGTGCAAGAGTGTTTGATGCCAACAAAGCAGGCGGGGACCCAGCCCCCACCTCCACACCCCCTCCAGTCGCCCTGAGTCACCCTTCTATTGTGACCACAGGAAGCCTGGAGCCACTCACCCTCCTATGCTGAAAATTGTGAGACTTACAGAAATGAGGAACTCCAGTTGTGGGTTGTGGCAGGCCTCTCTCCTCAAGCCTCCTTCCCCACTTCCCCCTGCCCGCCTGCCCCTCCTCCCCCGACCCCTCCCCTGGGCCCCGCCCCCACCTCTATATACCCTGCTCAACTCCTGAGGAGCAGGAGACTCAGGCTGGTGTTCCCAGGCTGGGAAAAGTGCCAAGGGCTGGGGTTAAGGCTGCCTCAGGCCAGCCTGGTCCCAATCCCATTTCCTCCATTTGCATGCTGTGTAACAGCAAGGAGGACGGTTTTCCGCTCAGAATCTCATTTTCCTAAACTAGAAAGCAGGGAGTTAAGTAAATGAGGTGAGATCCTTGAGAAATTTCAGAGGCACAGGAGGCCCTCGGAAAATGATAAGGATGTTGAGCACCTGGCATGTGCCCTGTGCCCATCACACCATCATTTCCCCCAAGACCCTGCTCCTGCCAGCGCCCATGGTACAGAGGGGACGGAGGCTCAGAGAGGTTAAGGAACTTGCCCAAGATCACACAGCTAAGAAGTGGTGGAGCCAGGCTTTGGGCCCAGCTCTATTTTCAAAGCTTCATCCTTTGCTGCAGATCTAGAGCAAACTGAACCAAGCAGAAATCTGTCAGACTTGCTCGGTCCACTGAAACCCCTGGGGAAGAGATGAGTAATTGCCACTGTCTCCTCCAGCCTGCCCCAGAAGCCCTCACTTCCTCGGGGCGCCAGGCTGGCTCAGCGGAAGAGCAGCGGCTCTTGATCTCGGGGTTGTGAGTCTGAGCACCACAGTGGGTGTAGAGATTACTTATATGAATAAATAAAAACTTAAAAAGAAAATTCCTAGCCTCCCCCACTTTCTTGTCGCATGATCTCAGGCAATACTTTTCTGAGCCGCTACTGAGCCTCAGCCTCCTCAGCCTCCTCACCTGTAAAGTGGGAATGATAGTGTCTATCTAGCTTGCTTGTAGGGAGGAGTAAGTGGACGTATGTTTGTACTGAGCCTGCTCAAAATAGGTGCCCACAGAATCATACCTGCCAGTGTTTCTGGAAACATAGAAATGCCCCCTTTGTCCCATCCACCCTGCTTAGCATATCCTCCTCCTGGGCCTGTGGCCCCGTGGCCCCTGGCATACCTGTGTACCACTCCTCTTAGCTCTTGCAAGCGTCCTTCCTTTTTTTATTGGGTCCACTGGAGGCTCAGCAACCTTTCAATATGACAGATACGCCCTCAGAAGCTACAAACACCAGCATACCGTTTGACCCAGAAATTCCACTTCGGGGATCTATCTCAAGCAAACATTTTCCATGCCTTCATTCAGTGAGTCATTAACAACAGTAATTTATTGAGCATCTACTGTTTGCCAGGCCCCGTGATATGCTGAGGCTACACTGTGGAGCAAAGCAGACTGCCACTCCAACCTCTGACCACCAGAAGACAACTGTCTTTTTTTTAAAGTAAGTTCTGGATTAAAAAAAAATTTTTTTTTTCAATTTTATTTTAAGTAGGCTCCACACCCAATGTGGGGCTCGAACTCACGACTCTGATATCCAGTCGCATGCTGCACCCAGTGAGCCGGCCAGGTGCCCCCAGGAGCCAACTGTCTAATTGCTGAGGAGACATGAAATAAACAATTATACATATAAATATATAACTGCAAAATTGTAACGGCAAGGAAATGTTTCAATGTGTTGGCTGTAGTGGCTTTTGCCTGCTAATTCCGTAGGTCCGTTTCTGTGTCCAGGAATCTGGGAAAAGCTAAAGCAAAGGGAAAGGGAGGATTTTAATGTTTTCTGTTGAGTGTTATCACTCAGGAGCTTCTCCTTGAAGGTCAGGGCTGGACCTGATGTCAGCAGGGTCATGGGGTGGGCAGAGGTGTCTGTAATGTTTATGCCAAGAAAGCAAAAGACAAAAATAAGAGGCAACCCAGTGGCAAGGCAAACTCTGTGATCGGATGGTGGGTTCCGAATGCCATTCTCTAATAAAAGGCACCAAGCTTCTGGGAGAAATGCTGCGTGCCGGGCTGGGGCAGAAGAAAGACAGGATGAGCCGGAAGCGTCTTGTAGCATCAGACAGTAAGGAAGCACTGAGAAAGCAGAACGAGGAGGGCATGGCGGGAAGGAACTCCCAAAGCTGGAACAATTTGAGCAACAACAAAAATAACGTCGTATTAAATTATAAGTCAAAGTATAAAGTAAATACCCATGAGTCCGTACTGACCTAAATAAATGGCAGAATAAATAAATAAATGGGGGCACCTGAGTGGCTCAGTGGGTTAAACCTCTGCCTTCGGCTCAGGTCATGATCTCAGGGTCCTGGGATCGAGCCCCGCATCGGGCTCTCTGCTCAGCAGGGAGCCTGCTTCCTCCTCTCTCTCTGCCTGCCTCTCTGCCTACTTGTGATCTCTCTCAGTCAGATAAATAAATAAAATCTTTAAAAAAAATAAAAAAAGATAATTTATTTGCATGTTCCTCACTCAGGGAAGTGGGGCTTAACTTCCCGGAAAGGGGCTGCACTTAGCGACTTGTTTCTTTGTTTCCAATGATCGGAGTCTGGACAGTGGAAATAGCAAGTTTCCAGGGGAGAAACCCGGAAACACCGCCTTAACTAAGCCATCACAGTTAACATCACAGTGAAAAGTCCTGTGCCCTTGTCCTGTGCCCCCTTGGAGAGGCCGTGATGAGAAGGGCATATCACCTTGATAGTATCCTCCCGGAAAACCCACAGCCCCCTTCTAGTCATGAGGAAAACATCAGAAAAAAATCCCATTTGAGGGGCATTCTGCAAAATGCCTGACCAGTTCCCCTCAAGACTGTCAAGCTTAGAAGAAGAACCGGGAAAGGTTGAGAACAGGTCACACACAGTAGCCATGAGGAGTAAATGCAATACGGACTCCTGGGTGAGATTCTGGAACAGAAAAAGGACATCAGGGAAAAAGCAGATAAAATCCAAATAAAGTCTACAATTTAGTTAACATAAACGTAGCAATGTTGGTTTCTTAGTTTTGACAAATGCGCCCAGGTAATGTTAGATGGTAGCATTAAGGGAATTTGAAACTAGCTGAGGGATGGATGGGAAATCTATTTTTTGCAATTTTAGTGTAAATTTTAAAAAGTTAAAAATCTGCACACAGAGTAAAGAGTAGAAAGAAACACAGCCAAGTGTTAGTAATAAGTATATTTGGATAGTGGGAAAGAATGTCCTCTTTTTGTCAGTGTCTTTAATTAGGGTTTATTCCTTTTATTTTATTTTATTTTATTTTATTTTATTTTATTTTATTCCTTTTATTTTAAACATTTATTATTTCCTTTTTTTTTTAAAAAAAAAGATTTATTTATTTTAGAGAGAGACCGAGCAGTGGGGAGAGGCAGAGGGAGAGGGAGAGAGCATCTCAGGCAGGCTCCTTCCGGGCGGGGCTTGGCTCTCTCTCCACTGGGAGATCATGACCTCAGCCCAAACCAAGAGTTGGAGGCTCAACCGATGGAGCCACCCAGGTGCCCCAAACCTTTTATTATTTCTGATAAGTCTATTATTTTTCTAGTGACAAAAAGCGAAATAATTTTGCACAATACCTAAATGATCTCATTTAATCCTCACAACCAGCTAAGAAAAGATTCTTTGCCCTATTCTACGGATAAAGAAACTGAAACTCCGAAGTCAGTGATTTGTTTAAAGTTAGATACCAAGCAAGAGGGCTCTTGCCTAAGCAGATTTCCCTTTAGCCCAAGGAAGAAATTTTAACTACAAATGTGTTAATTTGTAGTTAACAGGTGTTAAGCAGCAGGTGTGAGCGTCCTGGCAAGGACGAGCTCCCCATCAGTAGAGGACCCTGAGTTCCTGGAGAGGGAGTCAGGAGACCTGACATTGCATCTTTCTCCGGGGACGCAGAGCGCAGGGCACAGGTCTCCTGTGAGACCCAGAACTACAGCAGGCCAGTCGCCCTTCCTCCTTCTACCTGGGAAGACGGCGGGGGCAGGTGGGGGGCGGCTGGGGTTTCTCCTTCATCCATTAGCGCCCCCTCCTCCATCATAGACTACTGGGGACGTGGGGACATTTAATCAGAGCCTCCGGGCGTCAGGCCCTGATCTAGACCTTCGACGTCGCGCCGCCAAGGTGAGAGGTAGGCACTGCTGCCCATTTTAGGCCTGAGGAAACCGAGGCGGTCAGAGGGCACCCTTAGGTCCCCCCGCCCAGACGGAGAGGCCCCGCCCAGACGAGAGGCTCCGCCCATGGGGCTGGGCTGGGCTGGGCTGGGCGGGGCGGGGCTGCAGGCTCCGAGCGCGGGCTGCGGCCACTCGGTCCGCGTCCAGCGAGCCGAGAGGACCATGGAGCCGGTGTCGTTGCAGGACTTCATTTGCGCCTTGGACCTCGCCTCCCTTCCGCGTGTGCTGCGGGTCTGCTCGGGGGTCTACTTCCAGGGTGAGTGAGGGGCCGCGACCCCGCGACCCCCGCCCCCGCCGCTGCCTGGCTTTCGCTGGGTGGTGGGGCAGGGGCGCTGCCCGGGCCACGGAAACCGGGGAAACCCGTCCATGCCGCCACTGCCCAAACCCAAGTGTGCCTTGGGGCCACACTCAACCTCTCTGGGCCTCGGCTTTTGCTTTCGTGGAATGGGAGAGCGCTGATTGCCCCGCAGGGTGATGATGAGAAGTCAATGAGCTTAGACACTCAGGTGGGTGGAACCGAGCCAAGCGCGGGGTGAAACCGCCGTGCGCGCCCAGGGAGGTCTGACCGTGGGAAAGAGGAACATCGGGGCTCATGCCAGGTCAGCCCTCCCCTCCGCCTGCCCTCCCACTCCTACCCCTTGATGCCTATCTGCGCGCCTTCTGACCTCTCAGCTTTTCGGTTCTCAGCTTGTGTGGCTGTTCCCCGCAGCAGCCTTCTCCGCTCTCTGCTCCTTGCGCATCTGCCTAACTGGTTCTGGGTGGGTTCAGAGCAGGGGCTCAGCGGCTGGCTGCTGCGGGAAGGAGCAAGAAGGGCGAGATGGACAGGCAGTGGAGGGGAGGGGAAGCTGCTCAGAGGGTGAGGCCACAGAGTGGGGACGTCAGAGGTAGAGGGAACTTGGAAGACTGGGTGAAGAGGGAGAGGCTCCTTCCTGAGAAAGCAAACTAAGGCAGGGGTGCTCTGTCGCTTCTGTTCCTTCTTTCTCTTCCCTTGTTTTGCCACAGCAGGCTCCAGGGATGTGTTCTGAGGCTCCAAGGGGGAGCGAGTTCCTAGACCAACAGGGAGACACATGGCCGGCCACACAGGGGACAGGACCTGCCTCCACACACTGGGTTGGGCCAGGAACTCTTGGGAATCAAAGGCTGACTTCTCCTCTGGGGGCTCCCTGCAGGCGCCCCTGCTGTTTGCGCTCCTGCTATCATCCCCTGACCACCGTGTGTCACAATGGCTGCTTCCTCATTCTGCCTGACCCCGGGCGTGGGAAATGGTGGACATTTGGTGAGATAAGAACCTGGGAGGAGGACAGGTGGTGGGAGTCCTGGGGCAGGGGAAGGGACCCCACCCTCCAAAGCAGTTAGGGTGAGGGGTTCCAGCTGTAGGGACAAGGGCCCCGGGCTGGAGTCCCCATTCCGCCCCCTTTGACTTGATCATCTGCGGACCCCACCCAGCCTCACCCTGGCCCAGCTCATTATTTAGGATGGGGAACTGGTCCTCCCTTGGAGGGCAGTCATGGGTCCTCACTGCAAAGATCATCCACAGCCTGGTGCCCAGCGCCCCAGCTGCTCTTCATACCAGAGGGGCCGCCCCCCCGAAGCTGCAGACAGACCTGCAGTTTATGAGCCCGTGTGCGTTTTCCCGGGATAAGGGGTGGGATTATCATCAGCTTCTGAAAGGCGTGCTGGGGATGCCTTGGAAGGGCGGGGGTCAGGTGGCCCAAGGCTGACCTACGTGCGCTGTCCCATCCTGAGTCCGCAGACGGCGCCTGTCCAGTCTGTGGGGGTGGAGGGAGATCTTTATCGAGCACCTTCTGTGTTCCGGACACTGGTCAGACACCTTAAAATCGTTCAGTGGGGCTGCTGTGCTTGATGGCTGCAGCCCAGAAACCTACTTCCTGCGCCCACCGTGTCGGTCGCCGTCCTTTTCCTCCCGCACTGCCTTGAAACACAATTCACGTGAAGAAGAAAGCACCAGTGCGGGTGTCCGGCTATGTGTGACCTTCAGGCGGTCCCTGTCCTTCCCCGGGCCTGACGCCCTAGCCGTGTATGGAGGGAGTTGGGACTTGCGGCGTTACTGACTCGGCCGGGACTTCAGCACGGGCTTGGCCGCGAGGCCTGGGCCCGGGCCGGCGATGCTGGGATGGACCAGCCCTGCCCTGCCTGTGAGCTCTGTTCAGGTGGCAGGGGGTGTGGAGAAGGCCGAGAAGCATCTCACAGAGGGGTCCATCCAGTGCTGAAGGAAGGCACAGGCAGGGTTCCTGCGGCCTGAGTGGGGCCGAGCCAGGGGCCGTCTGGCGGGGAAGGATAGGGAAGGCTGCTCCCGGCAGCAGGAAGGGGTGCAGAGTGGAGGCAGAATGCAGCCTGTGGGGGAGCAGGGTGCAGGCAGCCAGCACTTGGCTCTTGCGGCACCCAGAAACCAAATCTGTTTCTCGGCAGGCTCCATCTATGAGATCTCTGGGAATGAGTGCTGCCTCTCCACAGGGGACCTGATCAAGGTCACCCAGGTTCGCCTCCAGAAGGTGATCTGCGAAAACCCAGGAACGGGCCAGACCATGGAAATCGCCCCCAACTTCTGTGGTAAGGCAGGCAGCTCTGTGTCCCCCCGCCCCGAGTGCACCGGTCCCCTCCAGCCCCAGCATGCACTCCTACCCCTCTAGTTTGGCCCTGTGCTCTGACATCCCCTGCTGCCCTGCCCCGAGGCCCCCGGATGTCCTCCGAGGGGTCTGACAATGCCCTTAGCCTGGGGTGGCCACATCCTCTCCATGTCCATCTCTCTGGTCACATCTGCCTCTCGGCTGGGACTCTCTTTGTTCCAGGTCTTCGTCCACGTGCCTGTCTCTGTGTTTGCACACACATTCCCCCGCCACACATTTACTGACCCCTGTTGTGTACTTGGGGCCAGGGGTGTGGGACTCAGGATGAACCGGACGCAGCAGGGAGAGGAGGGCAAGAGTCGACACAGAGTTTAGAGAGGGTTCCTGGCAGGAGGAGACCGCCTCAGGGGTGGTCTGGGCAGGCTTCCTGGAGGAGGTGGCACCTGAGTGGGAAGGAGGACTCCCAGAGGGAGTAGAATGGGCATATCTGGTGCTCCAGAAATGACGGAGCTTGGTTCCTGCAGGACGCGTGTAGTGGGCCGGGGGCCGGGACGCTGAAGCCAACAGCCCGGATGGGAAGCCCCACTCTGCCGGCTGAGCGCCATGGCCTTGGCCAGTTCCTGGCACTTCTCTGTGCCTCAGCGTACCCCTCTAGGGCGGAGTAGTCAGGCTTGAGGAGAGGAGAAAATGAGTTGCCCAAAAGGCATAGAACAGGACCCAGAGCAGGTGTATTCTGAGCGCTTCTCCTTCATGTGACGTCCTGAGATCTCCTGAGTGGGACAGGCGAGGGCTTGGGTTCCCGGTGAGGGCAGGTGGTGGGGAGGCAGTGGGGAGGCCGATTCCCAGAGAGCTCTGGGGGGCCGCGGGCACAGTTTGGTCTTTGAGAGCACCAAGGAGCCAGTGAGGGTTTTAAATGTGGAAGTAGTATGCTTTATGTTGTATCTCGAGGGCTTTTCCTTTTT
>CM053606.1:17392529-17439060 GCA_028646535.1 Procyon lotor
GAAGCAGGCTCCCTGCTGAGCAGAGAGCCCGATGTGGGGCTCGATCCCAGGACCCTGAGATCATGACCTGAGCCGAAGGCAGAGGCTTTAACCCACTGAGCCACCCAGGTGCCCCTATTTTTTAAGTAATCTCTACACCCAACATGGGGCTCGAACCCACAACCCCAAGATCAAGAACTGCATGCTCTACCATCTGAGCCAGCCATGCGCCCCTGGGTATAGCCCTTTTTGGAGAATAGTTTGACAGTGTGTAGTGCTCTGAGATGTGCATAACCCCATGATCAAGCAACTCCACTTTTAAATAAATACATTTTAGTGCAGAGGTCTGCAGACTATAACCCATGTGCCAGGTTCTGTCCACTGCCTATTTTTGTAAAGTTTTATTGAAACATAGCCATGTCAGGTCATTTTTGTAGCTACTTTCACCCTGTAGGAGCAGTAGTTCCAACAGAGATCATTATCACCTGGAAAGCCTGGAATATTTACTGCCTGGCTCTTTACATGGAAAGTTGGCCCACCCCTGCCCTTGAGTAATTCTCATGTGCACAAGGAGACGTGTGAGGATTTTTTTGATGCCACAGTATTCATGATAGAATATAATTGGAAACAGCCATTCTGTGAACCTATCCATGAAAAGAAAATGATAGATGTATCCAAACAATGGAATGCTATATGGCAGTTAAAAGTGAATGAACTCAAACTCCATACATCTGTAAGGATTAATATGGAAGATGATGTTCAACACAAAAAACACAGTGCAGATATAGATAAGTATAGTGTGTATCTTTTATCTAAAGGTCAAAAATGTTCACAACCATGTACTATATATTGTTTATGGATATAAACTATTTATATATATATATATAAATTCAGAGAAAGGAAGGGTCAACAGATAGGGGTACACAGGAAATCAAACAAATCTGATTTCTCATATTTTTTTTTTAATCTAAAGCAACTATAAAGTGTTACGATTTGACAAAAATGGGTTGGCAGTAGGTATACAGGAATTTATTTTCATTCTCCTTTTTCTGTATGTTGAATTATTTCATTTACAAGGGATTGGGGGGGAACCCACCCCCCTTTATGTTTTGCTCTCACTACCACTGCTTCACTATGTGTTTCATAAGAACCCAGAGCAGGCACTAAACCTTTCACACCTAAAAGGTAGAATTTCTGTAGTGCTTGTTATAGTGAGTTCTGACACCTGAAGCCTCATCAGACTAATGGGAATGATTTTTTTTTCCCTTTGACAGTATGTGTGTTTATTTGGTAACTTTCCTCAGTCTCATTTCATCCAGAGCTAATTTGTGAAGCCTTAGGTACCTGGCATCTTGGTAACTACTTGAGGCTTTCCTTGTGAAATGGGAGCAAGGAGAAGAAATATTTGATTTCAGAGTTGTGGTTCTTTTAATGGCCACTCTGTTATCTTGGACATTGAAAAGAATTCTCAAAATTGTTTCTGAAAATTTCAGAAGTGTTTTTGATAGAGGAAGCCCAGAAACCTAACACTCTTCAAAGTCTCAGTTGGCCTTGCAGTTAGATTCAGCTGTTTGACATTGGGTAAGCTGAGTGATCATTGGCCACATCCTCCTGAATGGAAAGCTCATCTTCAGGATTGTTTGGAGAGTATAAAATGGAGGAAGTTTATTTATCAATGGTATGGGAGTCATTTTTTTATGTAGCTACTTCTTCACTGTGAGTTGTTAATAACTCTGTCTCTTAATCCTTTTAGAGGAGACATTCATAAATGGATTTCATCCTTGACCATTATATGCCATGACAATGAAAAACTTTTTATGTCCTTGTCCTCTAAATATGAGACATTCCCAGGGCACCTGGGTGGCTCAGTTGGTTGGTTAGGCATCTATCTACCTTTGGCTCAGGTCATGATCTTGGGATCAAGTCCCGAAACAGGCTCCCTGCTCAGTGGGGAGCCTGCTTTTCCCACTCCTTCTGCCTCTACCCCTGCTTGTGCTCTCTCACTCTTTCTCTCTGTCAAATGAATTAATAAAATCTTTTTTCTTTTTTTTTTTAAGATTTATTTATTTATTTATTTGACAGAGGGAGAGAGATCACAAGTAGGTAGAGAGGCAGGCAGAGAGGAGGGGGAAGCAGGCTCCCCGCTGAGCAGAGAGCCCAACACGGTGCTCAATCCCAGGACCCTGAGATCATGACCTGAGCCACCCAGGCGTCCCTAAAATCTTTTTTTCTTAAATAAATATGAAACATTCCCTTTGTTAGGTCTTAAGGGAAAAGTCTAAAATCTGACTGACTTAGGTTGTTTTCCACAGACAGATCATAAAGCAGATTGGGTCTGGCAGAGGTTGTCTTAGGTTATAAGGATATAATATTTGCCGTGGAATTAGGCAAACAACTCTTCACTTTGAACATAATAAGAATTTATTTATTTTTTTATTAACATATAATGTATTATTTACCCCAGGGTACATGTCTGTGAATCGTCAGGTTTACACATTTCATAGCACTTACCATAGCACATACCCTCCACAATGTCCATACATAATAAGAATTTATTAGTTGAACTATTTATTATCTGAATTAGTGCTCAAGACTAGTCATCTGTTGAATCATTTATGAGATTAACATGCATTTATTCTGCAAACATTGACTGCATTGCCTGTTTTTTGTTTTTTTTTTTTTTAAAGATTTTATTTATTTGACAGAGAGAAACACAGCGAGAGAGGGAACACAAGCAGAGGGAATGGTAGCAGGAGAAGCAGGCTTCCTGCCGAGCAGAAAGCCCGATGCGGGGCTCGATCCCAAGCCCCTGGGATCTGACCTGGGCCGAAGGCAGACGCTTAACGACTGAGCCACCCAGGCGCCCCTGCATTGCCTGTTTTGAATGTCAGGCATGACAGTGCTATTATAAAATGTTAGCACTGAAAGGACCTAAGTGCTCCTGAGCTAAGCTTTTTATTGTAAGTGGGAAACTGAAGCCCAAAGTGGACTAGGTGTCTGGTCCAGGTGACTTGCTCACCAGGGTTGAGGTTCCGGTTGGGCTAGGGATTTTAGAGACTTGCAGTTGCTCCGATGTGCCAAGCAGGACTTCTGAGTATGGGTGGATAGGTTCTTGTCGATTATAGTGTAGTCGGGCCCAGATTCATGTATTTATATATTTATTACAACAATTTTCCAGCAGATGGCAGTCAAGTGCCTTGAAGAAGAGGCACCTTTTTCTTATTGACACTGGAACCCTGGTGCTAAGTCATTGGATCTGGCAAGAAGAAAGGATGAGAAGGTTAATGGAGCAGGATGAAGAAGAAAGCAGAGTTAGGACCTTACTTAACTGAAGAAGGTGGCAGAAACAGGGAAATAAAGTAAAAGATGGTGAAGAAAGAGCAAGGGAAATAATTTCCCTTTTTTTATGCAAATAAAGTATCTTTCCCACAGCATTATCATCTGTGCAAGTTGCTGGTGTGTTCCAGATGGAATTTGAATTTTGATACACTGCCATGTTTCTCAACTGTCTGCAGTGGATTGAAATCACCCTTTCCCAAGGTCAACTTCAGAGATACACTATCTCAGTTGCAGTTACAGCATATAATAGATATTCTGGTGGTGACAGATTTACTGCCATATTCATTGGTACTCTGGGGCTGTTCCCCCCCCCCACTGAAAGGCCTGAAGACCCAAGCCAGGACTGTTTCTGGAAAATGAAGAATTGGAGGAAGATGGCTGTTTGCCTGTTTCTTGTTACTAATAAGAAATCAGGACCTTATGCTTCCACTTTTTTTCCCTACTCTTAAAGGGTTTCCCTCCAAAATTATCCTTCCATCATGTCCAGAGAGCCCCAGCCTAGATTGGATCCTGGAGCCCAGAGTGTAGCTGCTAGCTTGTTTGTGATCTGAGACAAGTAACTAACCCTTTCAATCCCATTTTCATCTTTACAATAGGGAATGGTACTCATCTCACTGGATTATTTTGAGAGTTCATTAAAGGAATTACCTTTGTAAGCTATAAAGTACAGGAGATATGGAAGAGGGAGGTGGTATCCCAGCTCTCACACTGCCTAGGCCCCTTAGCTTCCCATTTATAAAAATTCCCCACACTAAGGGGCACCTGGGTGACTCCCTCAATTAGGCGTCCAACTCTTGATCTCAGCTCAGATCTTGATCTTGTGATCATGAGTTCAAGCCCCTGCTGGGCGTGGGACCTACTTAAAAACAAAACAAAACAAAACAAAACCCACACTTATTAAAATAAGAACCTAAAAAGCACAATGCTTAGAAAGTCTTATCTTAATAGCACAATTCCACATTCTTTGGGCAGCGGGCCTGCTGGATCTCTAGCTGCCAACCCCACTCCCCACCAGACAAACTACATGGGCTGTCCCTTGTTTTGTCTCAGCCTAGGCAGGTGAACCGGCAGCAGCCCTTTTCTTTGGTGTTGAAAAAGGTAGGGGGAATGTCCTAATGGGAAATTTCTTTTTCTCATCAGGTAAGGAGAGCTGCTTCGAGAGAATTGTGTCTAGGTTTGGAAAGAAAGTCACATATGTAGTGATCGGAGATGGACGAGATGAAGAAATCGCAGCCAAACAGGTAACCATGGTAAAGAGAGTAGTCTCTGTGGGAATGCATCAAGCAATTAGAAAAATGGTAAAAGTCAGAAATTATAGCAATCTTGAGCATTTATAGTGTTTTCCCTTCTCTGTCCTATTTTTCTTTAAAGAAAGATGTTCATTTTTCCCCCAAGTAGAGTTTTCCCTATAAGTTGTTAGGTCCTTCCTTTCCCCCTCCTCCCTGCCACTCAGAAATTTTAAAATCTTTGAGCCCTGCTGAAGGGTCCCCCATCATTAAGCCTGACATGGGCCCCATCATCCATCTTCATCTTAGAGGGCAGTGCCTTCCCAAGAACATGAGACTTCACTACAAAAAGGTGAATGAGTCTGACTTTTCCAGGCTTTAGGTTCCCAAAAAGCCAGTACAATCAAGTGAAAATTGTTCAGATGAAGTCCTTCCTACTTTCAAGCCCAGAAAAGGTTGTTCTGCTGTTAATCTCATCACTGTGCAGGTCCCAACTCCAGGCCACCTCATCTCACTGCAGGAAACAGTGGATGAAGCAGTCTTGACTCTGGAATCTAAAATTAAGTTGGGTCAGCTCTCCTCCTTTGATAGCTGTGTGACTTTGGACAGTTTACTTTTCCTCTTTGAGTTTCCTCATCTGCGTTTATTAAATGATCTTCAGAAGTTCTTTTTCTACACCCTAGTTTCCTTCCAGCAGCTCTGTTTCTTACGTTTGGAGGCAGAGGGTTGCCAGCTAGGACCAGCTGTCCTGGTTTCCTTCATCCAGTTAATGTAAAAACTTCCACTATTAATAAACTGTGAGATTGCTAATGGGGTGGCATTATTACCTCATTATGTTTTCATTTACCATTTTATGTAGCAATTCAAGGACTTTTATCTTTTTTCCATGTGCTATCCTTGAGGCTTTGATTCTCAAGTGCTTGTTGCCCTCTGGGGGGAAGAAGACACTAGTGGATGGAGGCGACAGTGCTGCCTGGTGTGAGGAAGGGAGTCGGGAGATAAAGAATGACGACGTCATTAGCGGCATAGGCGCCTCTCAGCTGCTGCCTGTGATCACCTACCATAGCATATACCCATTGGCGGATGCCTTAGAGTCCCATCTAGTTCAGCCTCCACGCTGTGAGGGACCTTTTCTGCAGCCCCTTCCCCAGAGGACTTTCTAGTCCTTGCTTGAATAAGCTCAAGGATGGGGAGACTGCTTCCTATACATCGTGTTCTACCACGGGGTGATCCAAATTGTTAGGGTATTCCTCCTCCTACTGAACTAAAACTTGTATGTCTAACTTTTACATCCTGGTCCGAGTCCTGAGTGCGACGTAACAAGTCTGTTTCCTGTTCTGTATATTAAAAGCTGCTTAAATATTATGTGTGAGCAGCATGCTTGAAAAACACCGAGCTTACTGCCAAAAGAACTGCTGTAAGACTTCAGTATTTCGGGTAACTTGCAACCAGTTAGAGCAAAACGATCGGTAAAGCTAATCCCCTTCAGCTTCATGGAACATGGTTTCCAAAACTTGGATTTTTCAAATCCCTTCTTTAAAATGTGGCTTCCACAACAGCACACGGTATTTTGGATATGATTTTGACAACATGGTAAATGGGATTATTATTTCTTAGATCTGTGTATTCTGCATCTTAGTCGCGAACAAGATTTGGGCTTTGTAGAAACTTAGAGAAACTTTGAAACTTACACAAAACTAACCATCTGTAAGAAAATGTAATATATTAATAGTAATTTCTTACAAGGGTCATTTTATTTGACCCTGAAGACCCTGTATAATGGCTAGAACAAGTACATATCATAAAAGCATCCAGTTACCACAAAAGACCTGGTAAAAGTCTCTCACATTTAGAAAGTGTCCTATAGCGTACAGAGTCCTTACACATATGACTTACTTGATCCTTATAATAGCCCAATAAGGTGGGCAGGAGGAGAGAGTGTTCCCAAGTATCTTGGGGAGAGGAAGAGGTATATAGGTAAGTAGAAGCTCCCAGAAGAAGTTGGGCTAATCAACTATGAACTATCCCCCCTCTCTTCCAGCACAACATGCCTTTCTGGAGAATCACCAACCATGGAGACCTCGTGTCCCTCCACCAGGCATTGGAGCTTGATTTTCTCTGAGAACTGGAACGAAGACCCTTCCCCGTGAGCTCCTTTTCACTCCTGAAAGGAGCTAGAGACCGGAACCATCTGGGAACTCTCTCTCTCTCTCTCTGTGTCTCTGTCTCCACTCCATTTCTGTCTCTGTCTCTGTGTGTGTGTGTCTCTCTCTCTTTCTCCATGGAATGCTGGCGAGAACACAATCAGAACCAACAACTGCAAGGGACGAAGCTTATTTTTGCTAAGAGTGAGCTGCAGCCCTGTGCTCATCCTCGGACAGAGGCGGGAGACGGTCGGATTGAGAGAACAAAAGACCGCAGCTACCGTGCTTTTAATTCTTCCGGGTTTTGTTTCGTTTTATTTTGTTTCAAAAAATGAAGAAAAGAAAAGGAAATTCTCGGGGCAGAGTTGCACTCTTAGTTCGTGCCCAGTTTGAGAACTGCGCTGAACTTGCGGGAACAGGATAAACGTGGCTGACTTCTGTGATACCATCTCTTGTGACCTTTGTAGTCTCCTTAGCTCTAGAACGTATTCCCAGGGAATGTATATGTTATTTTTATAGTTAAGGGTCTGGTCTCTGAAGCAGGTTTTCCCTCCTTTCTTGTTCTAGTAAGAAAGGGGTGTGTAAAGTTTCCTTGGAAAATAGCAATGGAAATATCTAAAATACCTCTCTGTGACAGTAGCACCTCTTAGCTGCTCCGGCGGTCTGCTTTCTAGGGTGGTTTCCTTCCCATTCTTCCATCTCCTAGTTTGCTGAACTTGTGGGGCACTGGACACTGATTACCTTGAGACTTTGGAATTTCCCATCCTAGGAGCCTTAGTCCCCTTTCCAATCCCTGTTCCCCTTCAACCAAATGGCACAACCCTAGAAACTCCCCCTCTGAAGATGTAAATTCTAAGCCTTCAGCTTGACTTTTATTCAAAGACTATCTCCCAGAGGGCTTACCTCCCAACTGGAGGGAAAGGACTAAGGCTTCGTAGGAATTTCTGCTTCTTTGGCTCTTGAAACAAGATTCCACCTTCTCCTCCTGTGGAGAAGCACCCTTCCCCAGCAGATGCTCACCCCCACAGCCTTCTCTTCCTTCTTAGTTACCAGTACTAGACTCTTGCCCCTTTCCTGCCCTCTGTACCTCACATCTGCCTCCATGCAGCTCTGGCCAGTCCCTCAGCTTTGGACCCAAGAAGTTAAATCAAGCCTAAGAACAGACCCGTAACTACACTTGACTTCCTTTGAAGCCCTTAAGCCAAGAAAGGTATTTTGGGCACATATTTACCCAAATCTCTTCCTAAAACTGAAGAACAGATTGCTGTGATCAAAACCCACTTTTCCCATGGAACACCCTTCCTGCTTCTCAAATCCCATTCTAAAATGGGAAACCAGAAGGCCAGAAAGACTTTCCTGATTTAAATGAGGGTGTTGGGACCCTACTCCATGCCTGAAGGTTTACTCCTAGGCTACATGCAGGAACATCTGTCACCCTGACCTCTAGGAAGATTGGTGGGTACCCGGCAACTAATCCCAGCCTTACAGCCCAGCTGTGTTCGTGGATGCTCCATCCCTCCAAGACAAATGTGGACCCCTGCTCAGGCAGGATAAACTTCCTAGAGCTGAGGAAGTCGAACCTCTCCCGGGCTGCCTCCCGGAGGCGATCACATAAGCCCCTCAAGCGTGCAGTCTGGGTCCTCAGGACGAGGCGTCCCTTGACCAACCCCAGCGGTAATCGCTCACCCCCAGAGATTCCGTGTCCCTTTCCAGGGATGATGTGGCACAGAAGGGCCAGGCTCCTTCCGAGGCCAGGCCA
This sequence comes from Procyon lotor, assembly GCA_028646535.1. Lineage (NCBI taxonomy): Eukaryota > Metazoa > Chordata > Mammalia > Carnivora > Procyonidae > Procyon > Procyon lotor. The sequence continues at coordinate 17,400,977 of CM053606.1, forward strand.
CCAGATGGCAGCAGAGAAAGACTGATAGACATTCCTTCAGAACTGAGAAAAGTGCTCCGTTACAGTTTTGGGGAAGGAGCCCAAGTCAGTGCTCATTACTTCACTGTCTGTCCAATCTCATCTCCTTTGTAGTCGGAGGCCAACCTTCCACGGTCTGTGTTCGGCATGGTTGTCCACATGCCGCTCTGCCTTGCTTGATGATCGATCTTAGAAAGCTCTCTGACGGGCCTCTCCTCCCGGCCCCAAGCTCTCCCCCTACTCGCAGTATCACTGTGGGTCGCCTGCTCCGGACAGAGGCCACCTGGTTGGTGCTGCACTTCAGGCTTGTGAGGCTGTGCGGTGGTCCCCCCCGACCTCCCGTCACGCACACAGGGCCACACACAGACACCTCCCTCTCCCTGCCCTTTGGGAGAAGCTCTTAATCCCTATGAGTTGGCCTCCTCTTTGAATGGTATTTCCCCCACTCCCCCACGCCCGCCCTGACTGCCCAGCCTGGGTCTTTGCAAAAGGAACTTGGAATTGGCTAAGAGAGGTGAGGAAGCTTTACCAAGCAGAGCACCTCTTCTTTCTTCTGGTTGTTGTTGCCCTCGTTACAGGATAGACAGAAAGTGAGAGCTTCCCGATTCCTCTGCCAAAATGAGTTGTGCAGGGAACACAGTGTTCTTTTACCCTGTGTTTTCTTCCTCCCCAGCACAAAGATCTGTAAAGGAAAGTAAGTGGGTAGCACCGAGAGCTCTTGGAAACTGAGACTGAGGCCAAGAGGATACCGTGGGTCATTTCTTCAAGGGGAAGCCCTCTTTACTAGAAAGTGTTCCCCACGAAATTAGCCACATGATGAGTCTTTCCCCCAGCCGGGCACTGTGGGTTCTGCAAGATGGATCTGCACGTTTCGTGGTGAGGACTGTCTCTAGGGCAGGATCTGGAGCTGTCAGATGCGTCCTGGGTTTAAGAGTTGGCTTGACTTTCGAATGTAAAACTGACTGTGCCTTAGCATCACCCTGTCCAGTGCCCCGGGGGCGGCTGGTGGCGTCTGGAAGAGTAGATGCCTGTTTGGGCTTTTATTTGGTTTGGGATGTTCCTGTCTTCTGCTCTGCAAGCTGAGGGGCAAAGCTAGGGTCCCGAGAGACTTGTGCCATAGCTTGTTTGCAGTTTATACGAACTCACTTTTCAAGCTCCAAGTAGAATCTGATTGGCAAACTAGCTGCAGCATATGGAGCATCTAGACGTTCACTACCTTGAATGGGCGTCAGTGCCACTGAACCACGGGGCGGGGGTGGGGGGCACATTCTTCCTCTTCCTGGGAGAACGACGGTCTAAACCGAGGGTGGTGAGCTGGGGACTTCTCCTCACTCCTGTAGAAGGGGGGACAGGGAGGGCCCTTCTTAAGCAGGCTTCTACTTCTTACCACCTTTTTCATTGGCTTCCTTTTTCATCCAAAACTTGGAACTCCCCAGATGTTCTCACTCACAAAGAAGCCAAATCTGAATTCTGGGATTCTAAAATATCTTAAACTATGAAAGAAAATCTAGTTCTGTCCCATCCCCAGTTTGCAGGCCCTCTGTCCCTTCCTCTCCTCTGATCTAGACAGCTCCAGCAAGCAGGGCTCCATGGCTAGTCCCTAATGCACTGACAGGAGCCATCTCCTTAAGGACAACTTGTACTCAAAACGTGACCCTCTGGACTTTAGATGCCTCATTTAGCAGGAAAAGGCATTGAGTGGATCGGATATATTTATGTGACTGCGGGCATTCGTGGCTGTGTAGAGTCCTTGACCATAATGTTATATGTAATGGGAACTATCTTATAAACTTGAAAAAAATAAAGTTTTTATTTTCTATACAGTTTGCTCCTGTGTCTTTTCTGAGTAGGATCAGCCCAGTTGCCCAGCTAAGGAGGCTTCTAAGTAGGGCTTCATAAAAAAAATCTGAATAGCTCCTTAGAAAGATGGTACCCTTCAATAACCCGGTCATTAATTTTATCATAAATAAAGACTAACCATTTGGTATAAACAAATGTACATGGGGAATAAAAAATATTTTAAAATAACTTGCAAGGGAAAGTTTATTAATTGTTTCTAAAATCTATTGCTTTTTAAAGTTTAGGACTGGAATGATAAGAGGTTTCATTTGCTGTCAAATGTGCTGAAATTTAATTATTAAAGAGATATCAATACTTTGCTGTGATGAGCTTAACATGCAAAAGCAATAAAACTGACAAACTGATATCAAACCTCGCTTGATTTGGCCTCATTTCCTGTCACATCAACTACTTTTGTTCATTTCGTTTCTTCAGATTTGGGTCTGACTGTCCCTCACTGATCTGGAAAACAGTCGAGAACCCCTTTGCCTTTTATTGCAATGAAGGAGGCCAGAATTCAGGCTAGCTTCCAAGTAACCACATGTGTCAGACTCTAAGATGTATTTTTTTTACATCTTAGTAAAAGATGTAAATTAAATTAATTTACAAATTAATTACCCCCTTTAAAAAGGGGGTTGCCTTGTATTCTGGGCTTTAAATTTTTCATCAAAGGTACATATTTCGAACCACATCTTAGCTGAAACAAACTTGTTACATCTTTAACTTGGTCATAAGTACAAATACTGGAGTATTATTTGCTTTTCAAGCCCTAGAAGTAAATCTCTCCATCTTCCCTATAGTAAGTATAACGTCTGTGCATTTCTCAAAAACCTTTTGCTGGCAGGTAAAAATTAGTAATTCGGGGTGGTTTTATTCTTCAAAAATAAGTTTCTTGACCTTTAAAAGAAACTCTTGATGGGAATCTTGAAAGGAAATTTCTAATTACAAATCCTGTCACTGCCATCTTTTTAAAACTCTTTAATTCTATAAACTATATACAAATGAAGTGACTACTTCATTCCACAGATTTTAGGTGGTATACTTTGTATGTTATTTCAATTTAATTACATATTACCATTATTTGACAATTTCATTTAGTGATCACAGATGAGAGTTTAGCCAAAACGTTAACACATCTTGGGGATTTTTCTCAGGAAAGTAGGGAATTGCCTAAAACAGTGTCTTCTGTTTGGGCATATATGGCATCTCCCCTGAACCTAATCTCTACATATAACAGAAAGCTTGGAAAAGTAAACAGCACCAGTGTTTGTTTTAGAAACCCTTAGGGTCTATGTCCGAAGCTAGGTTGGGCACTAAGCCTATCCTCTGGGGTCTCAACCCTTGATATTCTCAGTGACTTGAGAGAACTATAATGATTTCACTTATGGATGTGTTTATGTGTGTTTAAATGCATTCAATTAAAAGAATGGTTCTTTCATAATACCGTATGTCAATTATACCTCAATTAATTAAATCACCCAGATGGAGGAAAAAAATCCTTTTACTAAGACCATTATATCCTATTAAGAAATGATGAAGATAATAATAAATGGTAGTTTTTACTGCCTTCTTTTGTTGTTAAGATTAAGTCAGCAGCCATGTTGGCCATTTTACTGGTCCGTGGAATTCAAGTCCAGAAATCACTGGACGGGATGATCCTGGAGATCCTTCCGGCCTTCCCTTTCTACGTCAAAAAGCACCAGCATCACCTCCCCGGGGCTCCCCCGCACACACCCCGCCCCGCCCCGCCCCGCTCCGCCCGGCCGCCCCGCCCACCTCTGCCATCCTTGGCTCCAGGCCCACACAGCTGGGCAAGCCTCCCGCCAGGCCCCGCTGATTTGGCCCCTGGGACAGGAGCACCTCCTTTAGGGGTGAACCAGTTTCTCAGGGAGGCCAAGCTACACGGGACTGGAATTCCCACCCACAAGACGCATTCACCCTCTCCCTGTGCCCTTCCCTACTTTATCTTTTACACTAGCCCGGACAGTTTTACTTATTCGGTTTGTTGTGTCTCCACTAAGATGAATAAAAGAACAGGGACTATCCTGGCTCCCCCCGCACGGATGACTGCACCTTTTTCTTCTGTCTCCAGTGCCCTTTTCCTGTTCCCCAGTTTCCGCAAACCACAGATCTTCCAGTGCGACAGAAGTTCCACCTCCCTGGTCCCTCGGCCCACATCCACACCCCCTAAGCGGCGCTCCCAGCACGGTACCTTTCTTCCCCCCAGGCTCTGGGATTCACTTCCTGGTTCCCGAGGCGTTGGTGGCTCCTCCTGCCAGGCCCAGCAGCAAAGCTGGCTAACGGCACACACTAGAGAGGCTCCAGATCTGGGTTCTGAAGCCCACCTGGCGACCCTCAACCCCACAATGGCTTACTAGCTCCCGAGAGTTGGAAAACAAGGTTGAGATCCAGCCCTCTTCTCTGGTCCCGGGGCCCTTACCGATTTCAAGGGTGGACTTCATGTCCCTGACCCTTCTTTCCAGGCGTCTTTGAGCTCTGTAGATTTAATGACACAACTAGGTTGGAGGGTTTCATGAGGTTTTTAATAATAATCTAATAATACTGTTAAACGAAAACAACACATACGTGTCCTTCACTTGCAGACACATACGCATGCACCCTCTCTTCCTCTCACATAGACTCTGAGGTAGAAAAATACTAAAGTAGAAAAATACTCAATGGGACGAGCCCCGGCCCAGACCACAGGCGCACAAGCACTTGGTTGAAAGATGTCCGCTTGAGAGCAGGGCCCGAGGCTTGGCCGGCTGCACCTGAGGCCTTGGGGAGGCAGACGGGGGCCACCAGCTGGACGTCCCTGGCGTCCAGCATGACCGCCCACTCAGGAGTAGCTAGAGAGGGTAGTCTTGTTCCAGACTCCGAGGATAGAATATTCCTGCCACAGACGATGCTCTCGGTGAACATCTGTTGGATGAGCAGAATGCAAAGTGAGGCAGAGAGGGAAAATTCTGAACACGACCTGGAGATCCATGGCCTTCTAGCCCAGGATCGGGGAACCGAGCTGTGGGACAGCACCTCCACCAACGATTTTAGGGGAGGCCAGGGAGGTGAAAATACCATCTCTCGGAGCTTTGGGGTACCAGCTCTACCGGTTGGTGGGGATGGGGTTGGGAAGGGGGGGGGTCTCTTCTTTCCTTCCAAAGTGTTTTTATGTAACTGGAGCCCTTGACTCTCCAGGGCCCAGCCGTCCGCATCTTGTTCTCATCCTCAAAAGCAAGCCTGGGTCTTTACTCAACTCTGGTCTCCAGGGCCTGGCACATCGGGCCTCAGGTCCTTCTGGAGGGACCCAAGGCCCATAGCAGCATCGTGAGCTTATCCTCTGCATTCTGCCGGTTGAGTCCATCTGTTCTGGGTCTGGCCTCGCCTCAAAGGACCCCATTCACCTCTCCTTTCTGCGGCAAAGCAGCCTCCTCCTCCCTGACCCTGGGGAAGAAGTTCTGCGCCAATCGGCTCATGCGCCTGTTGTGAGGCAGCAGACGCCCCTCGAGGGAGCGGAGTCCCCGGGTCCCATCCACCCGGTCAGGCTCCCAGCGGCAGCTCGGGTGCAGCCAGCGGTAGTAGGCGAGCCGCAGAGCCAGGCCCAGAAGGAAGCAGAGGCCGCTCGCGGGCAGCAGCACATGCAGCGGGACCCCGCTGGGCAGCCAGCTGGTGTGGGTCGACCAGGTGACCGCCATGAGGACGCTGTCGCTCAGAAGGAACACCAGGTGGATGGTGGCACGGCCCCGGGTGCGACCCTCGGCCACGTTGAACCAGGAGAAATAGAGAATGACGGCCACGGTGGCCCGGTACAGCCACTCGGAGCGGGAGTCCGGCATAAAGTCCGTGCCCTGCAGCCAGGCCCAGAGGAGCAGCACCAGCCAGAGGCCCAGGAAGTGCAGGGCCGCGGACTGGGGGAAGAGAGCGGAGAAGAGGGCCACGGCCAGGACTCGGGGCCACAGCAGCAGCAGGTTCCACAGGAAGTAGACCACGGAGGAGCCTAGCCCCAGGGGCGACTTGGAGGGGAGGCAGGTGCGCAAGGCCCGGTGGTAGTCGAGCAGCGCCCACGAGATGCCCACGAAGGACGTGCCGATGCCGACCCCTGTGGAGAGGAAGCGGGGATGGGTGAGCCTGCCTGGCACCCCCTAGAGGTCACGCATTCCACGGGGCCCCCGGCCACCCCGAGGCGGGTGGGAGAGCCCCTGATGGCTGGAGGGAAATTACAGCTGGAGAACATCCGTTCACACGACCAAAAACAGAGCGAGGGTTCGAGCATGGAGTCTGCCCTTCGCCACACGGCTTAACTTTTCAGGTGCTACCATGGTGAGAGTCTTCTAGGATTGCAGGGGGTGGCGGAGGGAGGGCTGTGTGACTTACACAGCGTCATCTGCACCTGCACCCATATCACCCAGCATCTGCCGGCCGGGGCCCTGGCCACACCCTGAGCATCTTCTAGGACCCTATAACCCTTCCTTTCCCAGAAGAGCCCAGGCCTTTCTTGGCACTGAAAATCCATAATCCCGGTTCCCTGTCTGCAGTCTCGGAAACGGAAGAAGGAAATCCCAGGGGTGGCAATCTGCCCATGGTGGAAGCCGCCCTCCAGGCCAGGAGGACCAGCCCTGCCATACACATACAACGTCCCGGCTCAGGCTTGGCCTTCGTCTTGATTTTTCAATGCTCCAAGTTCACGGTGGAGATCCTCTCCCACCTCCTGGTTCCCCACCCAGGACTAGAAGCACCAAGACCTCCAGGGAGGGGTGCAAGCAGCATTGGAAGGCCTCTAGAATGCTCACTCCCCAGTCCACAACAGATGTTTCCTGGGAATCTGTTGTGGACCAGGAAGCCACCCCACCCTGGAAGCAGATCTGGGGCAACATCCCTTCTAACTGCCACACACGAGTTCTCGGCAGGGCTGATATCCTCCCAGTTTGCCCAGCATGCTGCGTTCGCTGACCTGGACAAGCTCGACCCACAATACCAGGTGGGCCAGGAGCATGTGCCAGAACTGCCCATAGAGTCAGCCATCCTGACCCTGCCCCACCTCGAAGGTGACCCGCTACACCTCACCCACTTCCGTCTGGAGTCTTAGCACATAGCCATTCTCCATTGCCTTGTGTCCGAGCTCCTCTGTACAAGACATTCTGCCCCCCCAGTGGCCCGGTACCTGGCACCTAAGAGCCACTGATGGATTGTTTGCTAAGTAGAAAGTCAGGAAAATCTGTCTCTTCCCTGGCTCCCTGCCTCGCCCGCACACAGTGGAGACCATCCCCAGGTGGCCCTGATCCCTCAGCCCTCAGAGTAAGTGCCCCGTGAGTGCCGTGTGCCCCGGTGCAGACCCCTTCACCTCTCTGCACCTCTTTCCTCTTGTGTCCGGTGGACCCAGCTGGCGCCAGCCCCTGAGGCCGCTGTGCGTGGGAGCAGCAGGGACAGCAAAGCACTCCGCACCACGCCCGGCCCGACGGCAGCCCCTCAACCCCCACGGCCCCTGCTCCTGTCATTTGTCCTCACTCAGAAGGCTAAGGAGTAACCTCCGGGAGTAACCTGCCTAAGGGACATCCTCCTATTTTCCAAGCAGCCTTTAGAAAAGAGTGAAAACCCTCCAGAGATTCATCAGCCGCTCCCCCACCGTAAAAGGGGGGACGGGCCCCCGGCCCATCACTCACACTGGTAGGACTCGGCCCGGCCGCTCTGCAACACGATGGCCAGCACCAGCGTGAGCTGTGGCGTCGTCTCCAAGAAGGTCTCGAAGAGCCGCAGCATGCTGATGTCCAGGGTCAGGAAGTCGGCATAAGCCAGGTCAAACTCAGAGGGCACCTCCTGCTGCCACACCAGGAGCCCCTGCTGCAGCCCCTGCACACACCTAGGCCAATGACCCCAGGGGCCAGGTTAGTGTCCGCTGCCTTCCACCTCCCCTCCCCCACTGCACAGATGCAGGCGGGCTCCAATCCTAGCTGCCACTCACATGCTGCGGGGCCTTGGGCACGAGTGACTACCTCACCGAACTCGTTCATTATTGTAAAATGGGGATCGGAATGAACTACCACCATTCGGCCCGGCCAGGATGTCCCCAGGTCATCCCAAACCCTGTCCCATTTCCTCCTTACAACATCCCCACCTGACAGACGGGGACACAAGACCAAAGAGCTAATGAATGGTGGAAACAAGATTTGCACGCGAAGCTGGGTGGATTTCAAAGGCATACTATGAAATTGCCCCAGGTGATAGTTCTCAAGGTTTAGCAAGCCTAAGATTTTCTTAGGACCCTGTGGGGGAAGAGGAGCCACCGAGAGCTCCTGAGCACAGGTAAGATAGGTCAGATTGTGCCGTAGAAAGATCTCTCTGGCTATGAAGGGAGTGGAAGGGGAGGAAGGCTTAGACGGGAAGGACAGATCCATTTAAGAGGACTGTCCGGAGTGATGGGCATGCAGACAGACACAGAGTTAAGGGAGTCCAGAGGTGGGACAGTCGGGCCCGGGTGACCCGTCGGCATGTGGGGGGTAGTGGAAGATGCACCACGATCTCCCCCACCCGGAACTGACCTCCGTTGGCTACTGGGAGGTGAGCCCATTCACTCTGTGCCAAGTCATTCATCATTTACTGTGCTTCCCCTGGATGGACTTGACAACACATTAAGGAGCAGGGGGGTTAGGCCCAGGCTGGGGCTCTCCCTCAGCAGGAGCCTCTGCCCCGGGTCCCCCAAGGCCGCTGCCTCAGTCTAGTCAAAGGCAGGAACAGACACCCCATTTTCAAAACCAAAGTTCAGTAAAGCCTGTCTGCCTCGTGCTCAGCAGAAATGGGAGCAGGGAGGGTGCACGACCCAGTTACGGATTCGGGGCTCCTCCAGGCTGCCGGGACCCTAACAACTGCCCTCCTTTGTGCCCACCCGGCATTTCAGCGAGCCCCGTGCAGTCCCTCAGGCAAAACCGCAATATTCAAAGCTCCTCTTGTCCCCTCCTGGAGACTCAAGGCAGCTTTGTCAAAGCAAGATCCGGAGAGAGTCTGCAAAATGGATTCAAGAGCAGGTCCTGACTCCAGCCACAAGATCCCAACCCAAACCACCGCGTGTCCTGACTCCATCTCACGACTCTCATCCCTCGGTTTCAGCCTCTTCATCTCTAGCGGGCCCTGCCCATTCTGGGAAGGAGTACCACCCACCCAGATTTTCTGGAACCCAGCCTGTGCCCAGCCCTGGCTGGCTCAAGGGACACGGCTGAGTCAGACCCCATCACTGCTCTCTTGCTTGCTCTGGGGATGAGCGGGTGGGGGTGGGGGAGAATGAAACTGGGAAAGAGGGCTTGGGAGAACAAGCTATGCTCTGGGGGTCAGGGCTGCAGGCGCTCGCCGGTGACCCGGGGAATCAAGCCAGCTGACATCTGAGGAAGGCTTACTCTGCACCAAAGCAATTCAATCCCTGATTTCTTTTAATCCCTACCAACCGGAAGCAGGTGCTACAACCATCCCCACTGGAACAATGAGTAAACTGAGACCCGGAGGGCTCAAGGGACTTGCCCAAGGAAGGCCCCACCCACAGCAAAAAGGAACATTTTTTTGTATGGAACAGGTCAGGGGTCGGCTAGAGTCCACCAAGAGCCCAGAGCCCCACGCTGGGCACATTGGGCTCTTGCCTTCACTCCCCAAACAGGCCTGCCGGCCAGACCTGTCTCTATGCTCCTGCCCCCCTTTCACAGAGGAGGAAACTGAGGCAGGAATGAGGCCACGGATGGTAAATTAGCTAGGACTGGAGCCGAGACAGGCCTGACTCCAAATCACGTGCCTCCTTTTCTTCTCCGGGCTTCAGTCTCTTCCCCAGTGCCAGGGAGGGGAGGGCCAGCTGGGCTCCGAGGGCCGTCAGTCGGCCCCTCTTTCTTTAGGGGCGGGGAGCTCACCTGTAAGCAGAAGTCCCCACTAGGGCTTGGCTTCCTCTCCTGGGCCCCGGGCCTCTCCTTCCCCCCTTCCCGGCGTCAGGGCTCTCCCCGGGGCTAGAGGCGCGGCTGCGGGGGCTGCGGGCTCCGTCCTCCTCCCCCTTCCGAGGGCGTGATGCTCACCTGTACAGGTAGCCCAGCTGCACCAGGTGCAGCAGCGCCAGGCAGCGGCCCGGGGGCTGCGGCGCGTGCAAGCCGGCGGGATCGGCGCGGAGCCAGACCCAGCTGAAGAGCTGCAGCGCGACCGAGGCGAGGCCCAGCAGCGCCAGCACCAGCGCGGCCCACAGGTAGCGGCCGCTGAGCACATACTGGCCCGCGGCCCACAGGTCGGCGCCCAGATCGATCAGGAAGGAGGCGGTGCCCAAAACGCCCAGGACCACGTCCCAGAGGAGAGCGGCGCGGGGTGACCACGGCATGACCCGCCAGCCTCTCCCCCTCCTCTAGGCTCGGACCCGCCCTCTGGGCCCGGGGTCGCCGCGGCAGGAAGAAGGCGGGCGCAGCCCTACGGGCCGCCCGGGGCCCGGGCCTCCTGGGCGGGACTTCCCCGTCCCGCCCCGTCCGGGGAGGAGCGAGGCCCGCGGACCCCGCACCCCTCCGCCCCCAGCGGGGCTGCGGCCCAGTAACCAGCGCAGGGCACCCGCACGCAGCCCTGCTGAGCCCCGAGGTCCGCTAGGCCCGCAGACGGCCTGGTGCAGCCACACCGCCCTTCGTTAGCGCGGCCGACTTCTGATTGCCTCGCTTTGCAATTGAGGCAAGAGAAGGCCCGAGACGACGGCAACCGTCCGGGGAGTAGCGCCCGGGGTTGGACCGCGCGACCCCCCACGTCCGCGTCGTTGCAAAACAGAAAGGCCCGTTCTGCTCCCCGATTGCGGGACTTCGCAAACTGAGTGTGCCTCGCTTGCGGGCGAGGGCACGGGATCCCTCAGGCACATCTTCCCGGCGGCTCATTTCACTCCGATTATCCAAATGCAAGGGGCACGGGTTGGGGGCGGACGTTCAGTAACTGTTCAGTCACTGTTCAGTCACCCTGGAGTAGGGAGTCGCGGTAAACATCATTTACACATGAAAAGGGGAAACGCACAGAATGAGATGCTCGAGGAGCATTGTTTTTTGGATGAAACTTAAAAAAAAAGTGCGCTGGGGACGGGGCAGGTCTTCGGCGCTTCATTTCCTGCCGGGGCTGCTGCTCCACGCGGGTTCCGGCTGCGGACGCGGGGCAGGGGTGGCGGCGCGTCTCCGCGGGGAAGCGGCGGGCGGGCGCCGGAGGTCAGGGCGCGAGCAGCGCGTGCAGGCCCAGCGGCGCAGCCAGCAGGAGCGCGAGCCCGGGCGCGGGCGCGGCGCCGGGGGCGCGCAGGCAGGCGGCGTACGCGTCGAAGGCCACCTCGCGCAGCGCGCACACGTGCTCGGCGCGGCAGGCCGGGCCGCACGCCTCCTGGTCGTAGCCGACCGAGTTGTAGACGTAGTAGCGCTGCAGCGCGCCGGGGTCGTCAGCGATGCGGCCCAGCGCCGCGTGCATGGAGCGGACGCCTGCGTCGGGCACCCCGTAGGCCTCGGTCAGCCGGTACTCGAGCTCCCAGAGCGGGGTCCCCTGCGCGTTCGCCTGGCTCAGGTTCACGAAGTAGGTCACCATATCCTGGAGAGAGGGCGCGAGGAGGGCCGGCCGTGAGCAGCTGGCCGCGTCCACCCACCCCCAATCCTACACCTCGCACTTGCCTCCCCCCATTTTTTATAGCTCTATCAATGACTGCTGTTAGTGAGCATTTCCTACTTACGGGGTATGCCTGGTATGCTGATGGGGTAACTGCCCTTAATACCCATTTCACAGATGAGGAAACTGAGTCCTAAAGAGGTTAACTCCTTTGTCCAGGGCCCTACAGGTGTTCAGTGGCAGAGGCAGGTTTGGAATCCATGTTGTTTGCCCTACGCATTTTCTGTCCCAGGTAGGTAGAGAAGCTCAGTAAATATTTACAGAATTAATGGATAAAAAGCAACTTAAAGAAGTGGCATGGAGAGCATGGCTGAAAGAGGTTATGGAACTGTGGTTGAGGAGGGTTTGGGATACACCCAGGACTCCTAGGGTCAGATGCATCTTCAGAACTAGAATCTAGAAAGGCTTATCCGTCTGATGCTTTCCACTTAAATTTGTCACTAGAAGTGGGGCAAGAGGAGCTGCCATGAATGGAGGGCAGCTACCCCCCCCAACAGCCCCAACCGCCCCCCCCACCCCGCACATTGCATTATTCCATTTGGTCCTGTCGAAACCCCATGAGGGACTATTACTCCCATTTTACAGATGAGCAGAGGCTGGAAGAGGTCAAAAATCTCATGAGTAAGTGGAGCCAGGATTCAAACCCAGGCCTGTGTGACTCCCTCCCTGAGAAGGCATGTTGGGGGTGGGGCGTGGGAACCAGCTGGTGACTCCTCTGCTAAGGCCCTCTGAGTGCCCATGTGGACGGTAGGCCACACTCCTGAAAGACCCCAGACCTCTCCTCCGTGCACACTTACCCGAGAGTTAAGGACCTAGATTATCTCATCCAGTCCCTGATTTTAAATGTCCTCTCTCAATCGCCCAGTTAAATCTCTATACCCACCTCTTTGGGGGCCTTCCATGTGAACACCCAGCTGCCTCGTCCGTGGGCATTTTCACTGGGACACCACCTAGACCTCCCCAAGTTAACAAGTCCCAGACCAGGCTTCTGATCTTCCCTCTGAAACCGGCTCCTCCCATGGTGATCCCAGTTCAGTAAAGGGCAGCTTCACCCCTCCAGGTGCTGAGGCCAAAGCCTTGGCTTCTCTCTTTCTCCCACACTCTCACCCAGCCCCTCCCAGCAAATCCTGACTCCTCTGGATCCAGACATCCAGGATCTGGGGTGTCTCGCTGCCCCACTGCCACCCCCCGGACCGCACCACAGTCACCTCTTAGTGGTTATCATGGTCACCTCCTACCTCACCCTCCCCCCAAACCCCCGCCCCCGTTTCTGCCCTTTGCCCCCTACAGCCTGTTCTCTGCATGGCCGCCGGGGTGATCTTGTAAAATTGTAAGTCAGAATATTTCATTCTGCCCCAGACCCTCCAGATCCAGAGTCCTAATCACAACTGACGGGATCTGACCTCATCCTTGTGCCTCCCTCTGCAGCCACGGACCTCCTCGCTCTTCCCTGACACACGAAAAGCACAGTCCCACCCAGGGCCTCTGACTTGCTCTGTCCTCCTCCTTCCCCGGGTGCCAGCGGGGCTCCCTCCCTCCATTTACTCAGAATTCACATGTCGCCCTATCAGTGACACTTCCGTCCCAACTACCTCACAGCTTACACGCACGCGTGCACACACACCCAACAACCGGGACAGCTGCCCCCTCACTCTGCTTTCTCCTAAGCGCTTCTCTCCACGTCACACTTAATGTTCCTTTTCATAGTGTCTTCTATAGGATACGATAGTGTCGCATCCTACTTATTGCGTGTCTGTGAGAATGCCAGTCACCGCCCACTTACATGTCTCCTGAGCTCAACGCAGGGCCCGGCTCGTGGTAGATGCTTAGTACATTTTGTTGAATAAATTAAGGAATACTGTTTCTTTGCCATGTCAACAATCACAAGCCCAGCCCAGGAGATGAGGGGTTGCTTGGTGAGTCAGGGGTCTGCTTTGGCTGAGGCCTAGTCGGTGTAGGCTTGAGGCGGGCAATGAGCATGAGGTCACGCTGCCAGAGGCCTTGAACACCAGCCAAAGAGATCCAGCTTATCTCAGGGGCACCGGGGAGCCATGGAAGGTCTTTGAGCCTCTGTAATGTGTAGTAGATGAGCTACAGCAGGGCAGGGCTAGAGGTCGGGGGCCATAGGGAGGCTATGGTCTAAGCTGAACGGAGATTTGGGGACAAAGAATTTTCTGAGTTGGTGGCCGGCTTTGGAGTGGCTCGAGGGAACCTGAGCTCTAGAAGAGAGTGGATTAAGCTGGAAGGATCAGGCAAGGCAGTGATACATTCAGGTCCCTCCCCATCCTCCTCGTCCAGCCCCCCACAGACCCAGGGCTCCTGACCTGCAGGCTCAGTGTGGCTCGGTCGTATTCAAATACCCGGATGCCTGGATTGTTGGCCCCGTTGACCACTCCAGGCAAGGTGGTTTTCCACGGGCTGACTCCAGGGGTAAGGAACATGACACTGATGGGGGCACCTTTCAGGAGAGAGACGGCGGGACTGAGAGCGAGGCCGGCAAGAGCAGGAGAGGAGGGTGGGCTGGCCGCTGTCCTCCACGGCGAGTACCTGCGTCATCGTAGAACATCCGGAAGCTGTCGGTGTGGTGATGGCCGAAGAACTGCCCCGCGATGACTCGGTGGTGCCTCCTGACCACCTCCAGGTACTCCTCGTTGAAGCCCTCCCGGAACCACGCTTTGTTCCTCGTCTTCTCGAAGAAGCCAGGGGGCACGTGGCCAATTATGTACACCTGCACAGACAGGGTGCCCAGGAGGGGCTCAGGGACGCCCTCCCCAACCCCTGACATCGCCTCTCAACCAGACCAACCCCTGACATCACATCTCAACCTGACCATCGCCTCTCATCTGTCTCTCGCCAGAGACAAGCAGACAGGCCCCAAGATCCACTCCCCAAAGCCCGCCCCCAGGCCGATGCCGGCACTCGGAGGACCCAGCCGGGATTTTACCAGGTGTCTCCCACCTCTGTGCCCCCCGCGCGTGCTCAGCCTGCCCCTGGACTGCCCGGCTCTATTTCCCAGGCTGGAAAAAGGAGCCCCCTCCTGGTGCTGGGCTGCCGGAGGACCCTCAGGGATAGGGGCCCCTCGAGGGCGTGGCTGAGCTTGTGCAGAGGTGGGACACTGGTTCAGGAGGTGACCCCCGAGAGGGTAGCAGGTGGAGGCGGGAGCCCTTACCATCTCCTTAGCTCGGGAGGCGTGGGTCAGCACGTCTTCCAGCCACCGGAACTGCTGCCCGGGGTCCGCCAGGCCAGCCGTCTGCTCGTTGTTGCTGTAGTACAGGTTGGTGTTGAGGACCACGATGCGCCCAGCCCCACTCAGGCCCGGCAGCTTCTCAGAATAGAAGGCACCTGAGGGGTCACAGCCAGGGAGAATCTGAAGGGTCCCCTGCCTCTGAGGAGACATGCCTCCGTGCCCCCCCCACCTCGCTCTCACGGTCCCCTACCCAGGCGTCCTCCCTTCCTGTCTTGCCCGTAGGAGGCGTGGCAAGAAGACCAGAGGCTCTGGGGGCCACCCTGCCTCCAGTCCTGGCTCCCGCACTTAGCTATGCAGCTTGGGAACATTTTGACTTCACTGCTCTGTGCTTGGGATTCTCCTTTCTATTTTGCAAAGAACAGTAAGATGCATTTGTCCCTCCAGATCCACTGTCAGCCCACTTCACTCAGCTCTCTGTCCCAGAAGCTGATCTCCATGGACCACATCAACGGGTTTCTGGTTGGGTGTGACCCGTTGGGACAGAGGACAGGCAAGGGAGCAGCCAGGATCCCCTTGGGCTGGCTGCGTCTCTGGATCGGCAGCTCTCAGCTGCTGATTTTGTCCTCTGGGGAACATTTGGCAGCGTCTGGAGACATTTGGGGTTATGGCGATGGACGGTGTTCCCCGTATCCCACATCCTTGGACATTACTAAGCATCCTAGGATGGGTAAGACGGCCCCCACGATGAATTATCCGACCCAAGGTGTCAGTAGCACCAAGGGTGGGAAACCCTGCCTGAACCAGAGGTCACTTCTGCTTCCTTGTTTCCATGAGGAGTCTTGGCATTTGCTGAGAGTAGTGCCTGGCACCCAGTAAATGCTCAGGAAACCGTCCCTTATGATCCTCATTAGAGCCGTTGAGAGCACAGGCAGTGGAGTCAGCCCCGGAGTCTGCTCCCAAGCCGGCCACCTCTAAGTTGGCTGATCTTCGCCAAGGGACTCGACATCTTCAAGCCTCTACCTCCTTATCTGTGTAATGGGGATAAAATCGGTACCTATTCCCTGGGGTCTCGGTGAGGACAAAATTCAATGAGACCTTGGCAGACAAGGAAGTGCTTAGACTTGCAAATGGTGCTAGTACCTTCTTTGAAGAGAGCAATGGATTCATTACTGAGCCAGGGCCTCCACAGTTCTGCTACCTGATTGTAGATGTTGTTGCTCCCTGCCGGGAACTGGTTTTTGGGATGGAAGTCATGATTTCCCAAAGCAGCATAGACTTTGGTATCTGGGACGAAAAAGAGACAAATAAACATAAGCGCTCAGCAGAGCTGGTTACTTTTCAGTCCGCCCCTGACCCGTGGGAAGAGCGCAGCACAGATGAGGGAGATACAGGGATCAGCAGAAAGCAACATTCAGTAGAATCCGGTGGAACATGGCTCAGACCTGGGAAGGAAGAGCAGTGAGTTTTCTGATCCCAGTTCCTAACCCCATTCCCAGCAGAGGGTTTCTTGGTCAGAAGAAAGCATCAGAGGACAAGAAGACGAAAGCTAGAAGATCTAAATAATCTTTCCATCCCTATGAACCCCTTGGTAATGTAGTGCTTCTTATTTTATTCGGTTCCAGGTCCACTTGCTGTTAGGAAAGGGGTCTGGTCCCCTCTGGGAGCCTTAGGAGTTTCAC
Organism: Procyon lotor; assembly: GCA_028646535.1. Lineage (NCBI taxonomy): Eukaryota > Metazoa > Chordata > Mammalia > Carnivora > Procyonidae > Procyon > Procyon lotor. Next base: position 17,417,324 of record CM053606.1, read on the forward strand.
GCAGTCCGTGATTCAACGGGCGTTTCCCACACACCTCGTGTGGGCCAACGCGCAGACCCGGAGCCAAGCACCCAGTCCAGGTCCCAGGGGCCTCAAAGTGCAGTAGGGTTGACAGGTATTGAGTAATTAGAGGGGGGAGGACTGTCACCAAAAAGGGAAGAGCCACTTGCTGTGGAAGCATACGGCAGGGAGGGGGTGGGGGTCCGAGGAGGAAGCAGCTTGGGGGTGACCCCTCGGGGAGGGAGCCCCTCAGATGCATTTCCTCCTCATCAGTAGCCTCATTCCCGCTTTTACTTTACATCTGTGTCTGCCCAGTGGTAGTTGCTCAATGAGTGACCTGAAGGAAAAACTCCTCTGAGCTCAGGGCAGGGTTTTGCCCTTACAGGAGCTTGGCACTTCCCAGGGAGTGAGTGACCTTGAACCAATGAGGGAGGCAGGAGGCCCTAATTCCCACGTGGGAAGATGTTTTCACCAAAGTTTTGCCCTGTGGAGCCCACAAGAGCTGGGAGGGCTGACAGCTCCGCAGGAGGAGGAGGTCATAAGATTCCCATCAGGAATCGCTTGCCAACCCAGAAGCCAGCTCTGTAACTACCTGGAAAAATCTCACCTTTTTAACATAAATGCCGGCAGCCATTAAGAATCCTTTTAGAGGGGCACCTGAGTGGCTCAATCAGCTAAGAGTCTTGGGGTGCCTGGGTGGCTACGTTGTTAAGTGTCTGCCTTTGTCTCAGGTCATGATCCCGGGGTCCTGGGATCGAGTCCCACATGGGGCCCCTGCTCAGAAGGGAGGCTGCTTCTCCCTCTGCCTGCTGCTCCCCCTGCTGTTCTCTCTCTCTCTCTGTCAAATAAATAAATAAAATCTTAAAAAAGAGAGAGAGAGTCTGACTTGATTCGGTTCAGGTCATGATCTTGGGGCTGTGTTCAGCAGGGAGTCTTGCTTGAGATTTTGTCCCTCTCCCACTGTCCCTCCCCCTAAAATAAATAAATAAATCATGAAAAAAAAAAGGGATCCATTTAGAAAAAAACCCCTGGAATTCCAAGGACAGATGGGAAGGAAAGAAATCTCTCCCTTTTCTTGCTGCTTCTTTGCGCTGGGCACTGTGAGAAGCCCCTTACGAGCATAAGCTCCATGAGGGCACGACCTGGCCTCTAGTCCACGGCCAAGGTCCCCCCTCCTAGAATGGTATCTCACTCCTCGTGGATACTCCGTAAATATTTGTTGGCTAGATGAGTGAGTGGATTACTCTACTTAATCCTCACAACAACCTTCTGGGCAGGTGCCCTGATCGTCCTGGTTCTGCGAAGACAGGAAACGGAGTCTCCAGGGCACGGCCTGGCCAGAGGACTCACAGCTCAGCCGTGCTGGGGAAGATGGGCCAGCGTTCACAGCAACTGATGGGGGACACAGGTGTCACGTGGCAGTAAGAACACAAGACGCGTGATGTGGACCCAAAAATCTTCAGCTTTGGTCCCTTCCTCATCACCAGCGATTTGCCTGACTTCTCTGTGCTTCGGCTTACTTATCTATAAAGTGGTGAGTGTTCTGCTTGACCTGTGTTGCTGTAATTCTCAAATAAGATAATGTCTCCTTTTAATTCTTCTAACATGTTTTTAGTTTAACGTCTCTACAGGTGGGCTGTGACTTCTCATTGAGGCGGAGCGCCGTCATACTCTAACAACATTTTTTTTCTTTTTTTTAAAGATTTTGTTTATTTGTTAGAGAGAGAGCACAAGCAGGCAGAGAGGCAGGCAGAGGCAGAGGGAGAAGCAGGCTTCCTGCCGAGGAAGGAGCCCGATGTGGGGCTCAATCCCAGGACCCTGGGATCATGACCTGAGCCGAAGGCAACTGCTTACTTAACCAATTGAGCCACCCAAGCGTCCCAGGACATTTTTTTTTTCTTAACAATACATAAAACAATGATGCATCTCACAGTCGATGGCATGTTGGATATTAGGAAATTCAATAAATGTGTAAGTGTGTTTATAAATGAGAGACTTTTCTAATTTACATTTATATGTGAACTCATAGTTGTAAAGCACCTTCTTTTTTTTAAATGTATTTTATTTATTTATTCGACAGAGAGAGAGCACAAGCAGGAGGAGTGGCAGGCAGAGGCAGAAGGAGAAGCAGGCTCCCCACTGGGCAAGGAGCCTGACTCAGGACTCGATCCCAGGACTCCGGGGTCATGACCTGGCCGGAAGGCAGACGCTTAACCGATTGAGCCACCCAGGTGCCCCTGTAAAGCATTTTCTTGTCCATTATTTCACTTTTATTCCAGAAGCCCCTGAAGAGCAGAGGAAAGGGTGCTCAGAGTCGGATCTGAGTGTGACTCCCTCCCCAGCAACTGACTAGCTTTGAGCCATCGGTGTCCTACCTACATATCCAAACAACTGTGCATAAATGACTCCCGTTGTGGCAAGGCAGTGGGCAAGGCGGTGGGCAAGGAGGTGGACAAGGCGGTGGGCAAGGAGGTTGCCTTGAGGGCAGATGTGAGCCGGTGACAGCAGCTGAGGGTCCCTCTTGGAGTGGTGGGTCAGATAGGTGCTCAAACCAGGATTCGTGTCCCCGCCCTTGCCACATGACCTTGACCTATTTACTGGACTCCGGGGCTCACATTTCTCACCAGTAAAATGGAAACAACAATAGCAATTCTCTGCAGGAGCATCACAAGCATGAATGGGCTCCAGCTTAGAGCCGTGCCTGACGCTTAGCACACAGTACATAGATCCAAGCAGTTACTGCTGCTGCTAATACTTATTTATATTATCATCAGTCCTATCTGGGGCCTGGGGATCCATGTCTTAGACCTTTAGAGGATGCAGCTGGTCCAGAACGGGAAGGGGGTGGGGTGAGGGCTAGTGGGCTGCTCTGACAGGTCCCCAGCGGGCAGCCTGAGAGCCTGATTCGGTCCCGGCAGCTTGTGTTTGGCACAGCTTGCTTAAAGACATTTTCTGGGCCGTTAGATGGGGCATGCGGGTCCCACTCGCATCTTATTATCTTATCCCCTGGGACTGCTGCCGGAACCGCTCACGGGCTCTGCCTGCGCTCCCGGGCTCTGAAGGCTTTGCAAGCACCGAGAACAGCACCTGGGGCCGGAAATCAGCCTCTCCCAGAGGCCCCGGCAGCCAGGACAGCTGCAGGGCAGTGGATGACAGCTCTTGGGCACAGCGGGACTTGGGGCTACGTGTGGGTCCTTTCTGTAGCTGCAGGTGCCCCTGGAAGGGGCTATGAGTCACTGTAAAGCAGGCTCGGGCAGAAGGCGGGGAAATGTCAGGCATTTCCGTTCGTAGGATTCTGCGTGGAAACACAAGCCACTGATGGCTCACGTTCCCCGATCGATCGCTGTGAGTCCTGGCCAGCGGCCAGCGGCGTCCGTGGTGGAAGGTCGCCTCTCCACATCTTGCTGCTGTTGCTTCCCACCCCCGCCGGGCCAGACACCCCCTGGGCTTCAGGTAAAGCAGCGGGGGACCGATGGCAGGGGCTTACCTGGAAAGACCTCTCTGATGAGCCTGGTCAGGCGCTCCACGATTCCCAGCACGGCGGCTTCTCCCAGCCTCTCGTTGGGCACGTGAGGTGTGTCATCACTGCAAAACACCACCGAACCCATTTGGTGCGGGCAGCTCAGGAAGGGGGCCGAGAAAAGGAAGGGACAGCTCGGCTATGAGAAAACAGGCCTTAGGGGAGGGCCGGGCTGGAGTGGGGAGTCACACAGGAGAGAGTTCAAACCGGGGCTCTGCCGGTGACCTGCTGTGGGTCCCTAGGCTGGCTGCTTAACCTCTCTGAGCCTCCATTATCTCATCTGTAAATAGGAATAATAATGGTACCTACTCCTAGAGTATTCCTGAGATGTTAATAAAGGAGGAAAAGTGTGTATATGTATATATATATATATATATTCTTTATATATATATATATATAAAATGTAGATGAGTGGGACCATTCCCGGGCAGCTGTCCTAACTTGGACTCCAATGAAGCTCTTCTCCTTTCTTTTTTAAAAAATAAATAAAAATAAAATAAAGGAAAACAAAAGGCAGAGTAGTAGCTGCTAGGTTGCAATTAATATTATCAGGTAAAGAGGGAAGCTTGGGGGTTCGAGTCTCATCGGCAAGTCCCCAGGGAGCTTGGGGTGGAAAAGCCATCCCTGAGTCCTGCTCCCTTCCCCAGGGCTTCCAAGGAGCTGGGAGCTGGCATCAGAGTTTAGAGTTCATCTCTACTCTATGGCAGGTCCAGGACCTGCCCTAGGATAGTCTAGCCCACTATTCAGCTGACCTAAAGTCCAGGATGCAACTTAGAAATGGGGCGCGCACGCGGATGGCTCAGTCAGGTAAGCATCTGACTCTTGATCTCAACTCAGGTCTTGATCTCAGGCTCATGAGTTCAAGTCCCACATTGGGCTCCACGCTGGGCATGGAGCCTACTTAAAAGGAAACACATGGCAAGGTCAGAGAGCAGGGGAGGAGAAAGGGAAAAGGTAGGAGCCCCAGCAATCTAAAGCTTGAGGACCCTGCTGGACCCGACGGGGTGAGGCAGCTGCCACCTCGATCCTCCCCAGGGAAGTTAGTCTGCTTAATAGTAGCGATACTGTTACCAGCAGCTCACCTGGCTTGCTTTGTGCCCGGAACTTTCTGTGTGTTGTACCCACATCCCCTAATTTGTTCTCCATGATAACCCTCCAGTGTGGGTTCCATTAGTCCTATTTGACAGGAACAAGGCGCAGAGAGGTGGCGGATTCTTAAAGGGGTGGAGCCAGGGTTTGAACCCACTGGGCTGGCTCCAGAGTCTGCACTCATACCCATTCCTCCCTGCCTGGTCTCTGAGCCTCCTTAGGGCCCCAGGAGGAGCCCGTCCCCCTGCGCTCCCCAGGGTCAGGCCGGCGGGGGGTGGGGGATCCAAGGACACCAGAATAAAACTCCCCCCTCCCCGCTTTTTTTTCTAGTTTGGAGGATCTAATTCTTTCTTTTAGAAAACACTTCCAGTTTCTACAGGTCACCCTAAGGGATGGCAACTGGCCCCAAGTCAAACTTTTTAAAAATTGAATTATAAAAGGCCCTCAGAGGTCATCTCATTCAATGTCATATATCTCTGCACGGTCCAGAGATTTCCCAGAAACATCATGTTTCTGTTAAAGGATCGTGAATTTCCCAAAGCAGTCAGTCGCCTTGCCCGGAGAGATCACATCACATCTTTCAGAATGTTCCTCTCAGGGGGCCCTCCTCGGAGAATCCAGAGGCTCCTGGAGCACAATCCCTCTTGGGAGCAAGAGTTCAGGGTCAGAGCCTAAAGCTCGTTCTCTTCTTAGACTGATTCCTGAGCTGCCCGGACCTCTCCTGGGACACTGTCACACTCCCTTCCTTCCTTCCTTCCTTCCTTCCTTCCTTCCTTCCTTCCTTCCTCCCTCTCTCCCTCCCTTCCAAGGTTTTATTTATTTATTTGTCAGAGAGAGAGAGAGCACAAGCAGGGGGAGTGGCAGGCAGAGGGGGAAGCAGGCTCCCCACCGACCAGGGAGCCCAACATGGGACTTGATCCTAGGACCCCAGGATGATGACCTGAACTGAAGGCAGACACTTAACCAACTGAGCCCCCCAGGTGTCCTGACACTGTCACATTTCTGAAGTGACCAGCCTTGCAGCCTCCTGTAGGGTCATTCCCGGTCACTCCCACGCCACACTGAGGGACAGCGGGAGGCATCATGGGCTTAATCCCACCCTGTACAAGTGTCCTCGGAAGCTAGAAGAGGCAGCAGGAAGTCAGAGCGGTGCCCAGCCTTCCTCACCAGCCCCCTGGTTACCACTTCCTATGAGACGGGGTCAGGTGCCCTGCGAAGCTCCCACATCCCCCCGTGACCCTCCCTCCCGGCTGGGATACAATGGTCAGTGGGCCTGTCACCCACAAGCCTGGGAGCTCCTTGAAGGCCAGGCTCCATTTGTATCATCTCAGTTCCCCAGCGTCTACCCAGGGCTGAGCGCAAAACAGGCTGCACCACTGAGGGAGGGAGAAAGGAGCCATCAAGTGAAGGGTGGACCACGAGGGACAAGGACAGCCAGTTCTGAGGGAAGTTGAGGACTCAGAGCAGTGTCCTTGGATGAGAAGCAGGAGTGGAGTCTGGCTGAGGAGAAATCACCCACCCCAGCAGCTGTCCTCGGGCAGAGCAGTGCTATGACCAGTGAGAACCCCCCGGGCCAGGGCAGCCAGGACCCCAGGTCCCAAAGCCAGGACCACTCTCCGCCCCCCCCCGCCGACCTTCTTCCCTCCCTTCATGTGGGTCCCTAAACCCCAGTAGTCATGACCCCGGTGTTCATCCCCCTGACGTAGAATCTGGGAGTTCTCGGGGCATCTGGGTGACACCGTCTGTTAACCCTCTTACACTTGACTTCGGCTCAGGTCATGATCTCAGAACCATGGGATCGAGCCCCTTGTTGGGCTCTGCACTTAGCGAGGAATGTGCTGGGGGTTTTCCCTCTGCCTCTGCCTCTGCCCCTCCCCCTGCTCTCTCTCTCTCAAATAAATAAATAAATCTTAAAAAAAATAAAATAAAATCTGGGAGTTCTCCACACACCCAGGTGTGCCCTGACTATGTCCCCAGCCTCAGAGAGAGCTGCGTTCTGCTAAGGCTAGGACACACAGAGTCAAGGGCACAGACTGCGGCCCAGCTGGGCCCACAGTCCCTTGGGCGGGCTGTGTCCCGTGAGCGGCAGGTCGATCCTTTCTGAATCGGGGCCGGTATGAGGACTAAGGGAGCTGGCGTGGGGAGGGCGCCAGGCCCGCAGGTGGCACCCAGTACCAGCCTGGCGAAAGGTGGCTTTCGTGACTGCTCTCACCCCGTCCAGAGGATAAAGTCTGGCTCCGGCTCGATCTCCTTCATGGCGTAGACGGAGGAGTTGATGAGGACCCAGGGAGAGTCGCAGAGGTAGTCGCCCCAGGGGCCTGCGTTGGGCACCGGCTGGGAGCCAGCTGATGGGCACACCTGGAGGGGGTCTTCGGATACCTTGTAGTCAGGGTCAAGGTGCAGGTCAGAGATGTGCCAAAACTTCCCTGCAGGGGAAAAGAGACCGTCTTTGATGCTGGTACCTCCCTGAGCCTGGATGGGGAGGAAGCCAGGCGGGAGTCCCGGCTGGGGAGAGCAGGCTGCAAACGTGAAACACTTTCCTCAGAAGCCAGGGTTCACAGAGAAAGAGACACAGGTCTGACTTTGCCCCGGAGGCCCCGTGAGGACCTGTGACCTTTGATCCTCTCCATTTCCCCACCTCAGGGGACCCAGCAGCAGCGAGGGGATTGGGCTTCATGACCCTCAATGGATCCTTTGGGAGTTCTAAGCAGGGTGCTTGCTTGGAAGCAAAGTTTGAGGAGTGTCGTGGTGAAGGCTCTGGAGCCACCTACAAGCTGTGTGACCTTGGGTGAGTCGCTTGACCTCTCTGAGCCCAGAACTAGAGCCAGATCTTCTCAGGCTCCAGGGAAATACATACAAAAATCCGACCTGGGAGAAGGCTTACAACACGAATCGCACTCTAAGAGCTTGTGCATTAATTAAAGCAAAAGCCTGGGAAGTATGTGTGGAGATGGAGCTCGAGAGTACAGGACAAGAAAACTTCAGATTGGGCCGAACTTCCTGTGTGTGCAGCGGTTAGTGATCCTGGATGCAGCCGGGAGCGGTCCTGTTTGCCGACGTGGTCCACTGAAGCCTGGCCTCAGCTTCCAACCAAGGCTGGCCGAAATGTCGAAAATCTCTTGGCATGAGGGGCGGCGCCTGGCTGGCCTAGTCTGAGGAGCATGCGACTCTTGATCTCAGGGTTGTGAGTTCAAGCCCCACGTGGGGTATAAAGATTACTTAAAAAGAAAATTTTAAAAAAAACGAAAAAAGATCTCTTGGTGTGATCAAGAGAAAGGAATCCCAACAAAGAAGCAGGCCACATGGGGTGGATCTGTCACCCGTACCCAGCACAGGGCTGTGGATGAGTAGTTTCAATGATGCCTATGGGGCAGATTCGGCCTCTGCCCTAAATCCTGTGTTTTTGGCTAAGACAAGGGTGAGGCCTGGGATTTCCTCACCCTCCATCACTGCCGTCACTTCCTCCTCCATTTCCTGTGTCACTCAGTGGCAACAGTCAACGCCCCAGCCCTGCCCCCAGCCCAGGAAACCCGGCCTGGGCCCGGGAGCCCCGGGCTTCCCAGGGTTGCTTTCAGGGGTGGATAGCCACGGCACCACACAAACCACAGGACACCCGTGTGGCTCTAGGAGAGGTCTGAAGGTCAAGTCCAACCCCTGATCCTCTCTCCAAAACTTCTCCTCACCTCCCCTTACCTAACCCTGGTCCCAGGAAAGGACCAGAAGCTTATTTACACAAAGGTGCAAATGATTGATCAAGTAAGTCATGATCCCTCCCAAGGTCATTACACAGTCACTGCAGCCCTGGAGGGGCAATTGACCCTCGGACAATGCAGGTTAGGGGCACCGACCCCCACACAGTCTAAAATCTGTGCATAACTTATGAGTCCCTCAAGACTTAACTACTAATAGCCTGCTATTGACTGGAAGCCTTTACTGATAACAGTCCATAAGCACCTCTGTTGTATGTTATATGTATTATGTGCTGTATTTGTACAATAAAGTAAGCTAGAGAAGAAAATGTTATTAAGAAAAATCATAAGGGGGCGCCTGGGTGGCTCAGCCAGTTAAACATCTGCCTTGGGCTCAGGTCATGATCTCAGGGTCCTGGGATCAAGTCCCGGGTCGGGCTTCCTGCTCAGCAGGGAGTCTGCTTCTCCCCCTACTCCTCCCACTGCTACTGATATCTCGCTCTCAAATAAATAAGGAAAATCTTTAAAAAGAGAAATCATAAGGAAGAGAAAGTACATCACTGTTCTGTATTTATCTTAAAAATCTGTATATAAGTGGACGTGCACCATTCACACTTGTGTCCTTCAAAGGTCAACTGTATTGATCATTATCCCCATTTCGCAGATAAGGTAACTAGGGTTAAGGTCATGTTAACTAAGGTCAATATGCCTGAGATCACACAGTAAATGGGGGAGGTCCTGTGGCTCTTGAGTTTCTCCCAGGAAGATGTGATCGCCTTTTTTTTTTTTAAGTAGGCTCCACGCCCAGTGGAGGATTTGAAATCACAACCCTGTGATCAAGAGTTAGGTGTTCTACCGACTGAGCCAGCCAGGTGCTCCAATCCAGCGCCTTTTTATTTTTGATATAATTTTTTTTGTAAACAGTCTATGCCTGCATGTTTTTTTTTACCCAGACTGTGAGTCTTTGTTTATAATTGGGGGAATTCAAACTTGTCATACAAACTGTGATCAATATATGTGAAATTACTCCTACAGAGACAACATCCCAAGCCGAAGAAACTAATTTCAACTAGTAAATGGGCAGAGTCAGTGGGCTCTCGGAGCCCCTGCATGGAGACCAGAAGGGGGTCGCACCTGCTTCTAAGCCTGAGAACGGGCTGGCCGGGTCAGGCAGAGTGAGGGGCCCTTTGCCCTTCTCTCTGGAATGTGGTCCCCTGGCTTCCCCTGAAGACCAGGCAGAGACCAGTCCCCTGCCTTGAGCAGGCTCTGCTTCAACTAACCATAAGCAGGGAGCAGTTCTGCCCCTTTGAGTCAGTCCTCGAAGAAGCCAGGGAACATTGCTTCTTTCCAGAAACTCCTTGTGCTCTGACAGGCTCACATGTCGGCTGTCGGCTTCTCTCTTCCCGCAAGCTCCGGTCTAGGCAGAATATAGATCTGAAACTCCTTCCAGCCTCCCCGGGATTCCCAGTGACGTGTGCATGTGCACGTGCGCCCCAGAGGCTAAGTCCGCAAGAGACCAGGATAGTAGGAGTGGCACAGAGAGCAGGGGACTCCACATCCTGGGGCTCTGGTGTCTTCACCGTGGAGGTAGATGACACAGACCTCACCCAGACCACCTCACCCGTCTCATTCGCCTCACACAGCCTCTTTCCTGGTTCCTCTGCCCCCTTCCCCAATTCTCCCCAGGTCCTTGATGGAATGGCTGCTTTCTCCTCCTCATTCAGGCCTCAGCCCAAACGTCACCACCTCAGAGAAGGCGTCCTTGACTACCTTTTCTCAGGTCCACCCCCCACCACCACCCATCAGGTCACTAGCTATCGCTTCCTTCAGTCTTATTTTCTTCAGAGCACTCTCACGTGACGAAATTATCTTGTTGACTTGCTTATCATCCATCTTCCCAGTCCACAATGTCAGTTCCCTGAAAGCGTGCAGCCTACCTTGTTCATCTCTGTGTCCTCACCTCCTAGAACAGTGCCTGGGATGTGGAAGATCCTCAAATATATATTCAATGAAGGAGTAAGGCCAGTAAGCCCTCAAAGAAGGTGAGCGAGGTGCCCTTTACGTGCTCATTTCATCCTCACAGCCATTCTGTGAGGTGGGATTCTTATGCCCATTTCACAGATGAGGAAACTGAGGCTCAAACTCAGCCCTCTCTGGCTCCGAAGCTGAGACACAGGTTGACTCAAAGCCTCCAGAACATGGCTTTTCTTTTATTTTATAAAATACACATGTTGCCCATAAAACACTGGGAACCAAAGGCTTCTGTGGAATTACTCACAGACTGTGAGGAATTAAGCTCTAAAACGTCATGAAGGGTGAGTCTAAGGACCCTGAGGGAGGGATGTTGTCCGGCTTCTAATCCAGGCTCTCCCATGGGCTGGCTGAGGATTCTGGCAAGCCCGTCGGCCTTGCCGAGCCTCGGGGTGTTTGCTGTCCGACCTGCTGGTCTGAGGGCAGCAAATAAGATGTTGAGGAGAAACGGCTGGTAGAGAAGATGGTCCCCGGCGGCTACCCCCGGGGCAGGAGACACTGGGAAGGTGTGGGGCATCGGGCATTGCGACGCTTCACTCTGAGACCAGACGTCCTCAGACTTTGCTGTGCGTAGGCCTCACCTGGGGCTTTCACTGAAATTCAGTCTTTATAGACTCATGCTGCTTGAATCTTTTTCAGTAGGAAAGTATTCACGTGTTCCTTCCGTTTTAAGAAAAGGTATACCGATCTTAGCTGTCATTATTATTCATTACTTATTGAGAATATGATTAAATTGGCGCAGCTGGGTGGCTCAGTCCGTTAAGCGTCTGCCTTCGGCTGGGGTCATGAGATCGAGCCCCGCATCGGGCTCCCTGCTCAGCGGGGAGTCCGCTTCTCCCTCTGCCTGCTGCTCCCCCTGCTTGTGCTCTCTGTCTCTCTGACAAATAAACAAATAAAATCTTTTTTTTAAAAAAAAAGAGAGACTATGAATGAATCTGGTTTTAATTCCAGTGATTAGTTGAGAGCACAAACCTGGGTTGGAATACCAGCTCCACTGCCCACTAGCTGTGGGACCATGAGCAATTCTGTGCCTCAGTTTACTCAGATGTAAAAGGGGGACAAGAGTGCCCCCTACCACTTCGGGTTGATGTGAGGGTTAATTGAGATAACAGGAGATCATGCCAAGGCATTCAGCGTTGCAAAATAGCAGGTTTGCTGAATTTGATCCCTGGGGGGTCCTGCAAGTCCCCCTTTTACCTTTATGGGAGGGAGACAAGATGGGGGGGTGGCTGCAACCTTCCCTGTCACCCCAGCGTCCCCTCAGCTGCTGTCCTCTGCAGATAAGGTGCAGAGGGTTAGGACTTGAGAACAATGTGAAGACAGATCCTGTCTCGTCCTGGACGGCCCTCTTTGAGCGGTGGGCTGGTGGGCACAGTCCACCCTCCAGTTTAGATTTTGAGAGCTCAGTCTGCTCCTCATCCCTGGGCAGGCAAAACAGTCTCCTGGTCTTCCTCCTCCATCACCAAATGGGTCACCAGGCCCCCCTGTCCACCAAGGAACAACAAATACAGGACCCAGGCCCTTGTAGTTTTGTAAGACCCATGGAAATGTTTGAGAGCTGGAAAAAAAAATGCATTGGCTCAGCCATCAAAATCAATAATTCATTCTAAAAGCAGTGATGTATTTAAAATTTATTAAAATCATATAATGTAAGATCCTTTAACTGTGATTCCTGATTGAGGAATCAGTTGAGGGATCCTCCTGATTGCGGAGAGGAAGACTTGCAAAAATAATTCCTAGAGCCTAAGAAGGTCTTCAACTGAGTCTACTTATGATTGGAGACAAGAAGAGGAAGTCAGGAAGACACCTGCTATTTATTTAGCACCTACTGAATGCCAGAAGCCATGCCAACCACTCTATCCACACACTCTACTCACGACAAAATCATGACCTACATTCTAGTATTGTATCATTTTACAGATGAGGAAAGTGAGCTGGTTAGTGGCAGACCTACGATTCACATCGTGTCAGAACAGAAAAGATCGCGATGCACTTTACCCCGTCGCTAGCAGTGCGACCTTGGATATTTATTTATTTATTTTTAAATTTTATTTTTTTAAAGTTTTTATTTATTTGTTTGTTTGTTTGCTTGCTTGTTTGTTTGTTTGTTTGAGAGAGAAAGACGAAGTAGGACAGAGAACAGGAGCAAGGAGGAGAGGGAGAAGCAGCCTCCTCTGCTGAGCCTGACGTGGGGCTCCATCCCAGGACCCTGGGATCATGACCCCGGCTGAAGGCAGACACTTAACCAATTGAGCCACCCAGGCGCCTCTGACCTTGGATATTTTTTTTTTAAATGGCCCTTTAAACTTTTACAGCACATTACAATGTATGTGTGTGATCTCACTTAACTTTCGTGTTTGAACTCTCTTCTACTTCATCCCTATCCTATTTTATAGATAGTGACAGAGAGGCTCAAGATCACACAGACACTAAAAGGTAGGACCCAGGTCTTCTGGCTTAAGGCAACGGGGTTGTTCTGGAAAGGGCATTCGTGGAATGCGGAGTAAGGGAAATCTGGTTTTGAATCCGGGCTCCTCCACACCGGCAATGGCACCTCGAGCCAGAGACTGCCCCAGCTGAGTCTCAGTTTCGTCATCCGTACAATGGGGGTCACGGTGCAGGTGGCAAAGGGGTGGATGTGTGGATGAGAGGAGCCATCTCACGTGCAGCCCCGGCCAAGGCGGACAAGCCCGCCTGAGTGCTTATGCCCTGAGCCACTCTGCCCCTCGGGCCTCCGTTTTTCTTCTCTTCCAGAGCCTGTTTCCTCAAGCTTAAGAGGAGGGCACCGCGCAAAGCTATCTAAAGGTCCTGCCAGTTCTAACGCTCTGTGACTCCATGACTTTTGTCTGTGATTGTGTGTAACCCACACCGGAGGATTTGGTCGCTCTTTGAGTCCTTTGCTTTTGACCCTGAGCAATCCCCACCCCCTGTAAACTGAAGCCCTCCGAGACACAGCATTCCCTGGTTCAAGCCCACATTTACCGACCCCCTGTGTTAAGTCCACACATGCCTCTCTCCTCCGGACGCCCCCCCCCCCCCCGTTCATTGTTGCTCTTGGCTGAGGAAGGTGGAAGTCCCAAGGCCACAGATAGGACTGCTCTCTGCCTGGGGGGGTCTCAACCTTCTCCTGCACTTCAGGAAAGCCTCGGAGTCTGAAAAAACTTATGGGTGCTGTGGAATTCTTCTAAAATTTCATTCTGTTTCTATCAAGATGAAATCAGAGAGGATGACAAACCATAAGAGACTCTTAATCATTGGAAACCAACTGAGGGTGGCTGGAGGGGACGGGGGAGGGGGAGCTGGGGGATGGGCGCGAGGGAGGGCACGTGATGTCAGCACCCGATGAATCAGCGATCTCTACCTCTGAAACTAATACTGCACCATAGATTGATTAACTGAAATTAAATTTAAAAGAAGAAAATAAATAAAATTTAATTTCTTTTTAATGTATAGATGTATACATTCCAGAAAGTCTGGAGAGAAGAGAAAAAAATAGTACCTATAAAACCCACCATCCCAGGAGGACCCTTCGAAGGGCATCCTGGGTGAGGCAGCTCAGAACAGACTCGGTCTCGCCGCGGCCCAGCTGTGGGGCCCTGGACCAGTGTTGTACTTCCTCTGACTCGTACCTGCCTCATCTGCAAAATGGGTATCATGGGAATAGTACCCGCTTTACAGGGCCTATAAAAACCAAGGGAGGTGTTTCTTCTTTCATGCTTCCAATGGGCCTAGCCCATCGTAAGTCTTGAAAAAATAAATGTTCGCCCTTGTTGGCTCTTTCCTTTGTTTGTTCCAGCGTTCCTTTGTTATAACAGTATTACTTTATAATCGGGGTGAAGTTGTACAGCCCGGGTTCGTGGCCCGATTCGGACACTCGGACACTTGTGACTTCGGGTGAGGCGGGTTACTTCTCAGCGACCTCGATCATCCCCACTTGACAAGGCTGTTGCGAGGGTACAATGCAAACACTTCAGCAGTGCCTGGCACAAAATAAGCACTTAATAATCGTCACCAGTGGTCTTGGTTTTGCTGTATGGCCTTGAAACTTTCCACAGTCCATCGAGCTCTTCCATTACTACTGTCAGCGTTTTTCATGACCATAAACAATGCTGCAATGAACATCTTCGTGTATCCTTTTCGACCACTCGGCCTCTGAGCGGGGGGTGCCCCCTGGCATTTGGATTTCCAAGAAAGCATACTTAGAAGTGAAAGAGTGAGAGAGCAGGAGATCCTTTCAACCATTCCTGCCCTCCTGCCAGACTGGCACGGCCCGGAGTCCCCCAGCGGGGACTAGGGCCTGCCTCCTGTGTGGAAGCAGGACGGCCACTCAGCCTTCTCCCAGGCAGGTCGCCCTCATAGGGGATGACACACTCTCAGGGCTCATCCCAGCGGTATTTCCAAATTTGGGTCACAGCATTTGGAGCCCAGTCCCTCTCCGGCATTTTGCTCTGGTCTCCTGCCCCTAGGTGGCACTGGTGCTCCCCCTCGCTGCCAGTGAGGGGCCTCTGAGCGCTTGGCCAGGCCTCCCAGCCTCTCCTGGGTAGTGTCCGAGGGCGTGCACTGACTACGGGAGCACCTAGAGGCCACCAACCCTTCGGGCTCCAGCCTGGAAGGACTGAGCCCCACAGAATAAGCAACGAGCAGAGCCCGGAGGCTGTCCCTTCCTCTTTCAGCCTCATTCCTGCAGGTACAGAAAGGGTGTTGGGTCCCCTGTCAGGTCCCATCCCAGGACTCCAGGAAAGGACAACCTAGGATTGTAAGGAGAACCAGGGGTCCAGCCTGGCCACTGACTCCTCTTCCACTTCGTGGAACTCTGACAGGCATCTCCAACTGGACACATCCCTAATCAAACCACCATCTCCTCCTCCTGCACCTCAGCCAATGACGGCTCCGTCCTCCCAGCTGGAGGCAAAGACCTGGGAGACACCCTGGGGTCCTCCTGTTACCTCCACATCTGACAGCAAGTCTCGTCCAGAATCAGACTGTCCCCAACCTTCCCTGTTCCTACCATCCTGGAGAGCCTCCGTCTCCTCTCACCGGAGGATGACAAAGCCTCCCAACGGCTTTGGCTGGGGTAACCAACCACCCCAGTGCGCCCAGGGCTGAGGGAGTGCCCAGGTCACTGAACCTCAAGTGCTAAGATTAGGCAAGTCTCAGGTGCACTGAGACGAGTTGGTTACCCCACCTTTACTCCACTATGGTCTCTTCTCAATGCACAGCCCAGGGGGCCCTTTCGAACTCCCACGAGTCGAATCACCCCACAGCTCTGCCCAAAACCCTCTAATGATGTCGCATTCTGCCCCGAGTCTTTACACCGTCTACATGTTTATATGCGAGCTGGCGCCAGCCCCCCAGCCCTACCCCCATGACCCCCAACTTCATGCCTCCCATTCACCTTGCCTACTCTGCTCCAGCCACTCTGGCCCCGGGCTCATCTTCACATGCATTCCCGGAGCGTCAGGCGCAGGGCCTGCGTGCTCTCCATGTTCTCTTACTGGAAGGTCCTCCTGGATGTTCATATAGCTCCCTCCCTCACTGCCTCAGGTCTCTACTCAAATGTCACTCCCTGGCCACACCGTAAGCCCCCCCCATCCTCCACTCCCCCCCTTTCTTCTGCTTTATTATTCTCCATAAGACTTATCACTCCTGGAATATCATGCATTTATTTGTTCAGCTGTCTTTTGGTCTGCTTCTCCCTGGTTGAAGGAATGCTTCCCTAGGACTGGAGCTTTGTTTCCTTTCTTTTCTGCCACATTCCTGGTCCCTTGAATAGGGCGTGATATGCAGAAGGCCCTTAACCAGTGTTTGTCAAATGAAGTCCTGAATCTGCCTGCCGCCTTCCACCTCTACCGGATGGCTGGCCCTTATGCACCCACACGTCTTCTAGAAGTCGGTGTTCCTCCCCTCCCTCTAGAAGTCGGTGTCCCTCCCTTAAGACCTTCAGGTTCAAACAGCACCCCAACACTCACTCACTCTCTCTCCCGGGGCCTCCCTGCCCTAGCTTCCCAGCTTGCTGTTTTCAGCAGCATTTTCGGCTCCCTGCGAACCACTTCCAGGAGCCACGGATCCCAGGTTCATAGTACAAAACCAAGGCATCTGCGAAGCTTACCTGGTTCAGCTCGGGCGACGCCCCAGGGGGCCAGGAGAAGGAGCAGTTTGAGCAGGCTCATCTTTGGGGCTCACTTCCCCGGAGCCCTAGGCTTCTCCAGGAGCTGGGGCTGATGCTGCAGGTTCCCTGTCTGGGTGCCCGTGGCCATGGGCTTGAGAAGTTCCCGGCCTGCCGCCCTGTGTGCCCAGTGATCCGAGGCCCTGCCTCCTCTGGCTTTTCTTCCTTTGCCTGGCAGGGTGTGAGCTGGGCTGGCCCGGGGAGAAGCATCAGCCAGGCCTTTGAACTCTGAGCTGGAAAGTAGCCCTCGTCCTTCCAGTTCCACAGAGCACGTCCGTCCAGCCAGCCGCTGGATTCTCCAGGAACCTCACCCAGCCCCTGTCACTGAATGGCAAATGTCATCTACTTTCCTCGAACTTTTATGTTGCCCCACCCCCACAGAACGAACCGGCCTGGATGAAATGGCCGTGGCCTTGGCCATCAGACGGACTTACCGCTAGCTGGGGCTCCAGATGCTCTCCCACAAGCAAACCAAGACTAGGTCACACATGCATTTATGCCAGGAGCCACGTCCCCGGAGACGGAGGGGACCCGGGGCAGCCCCTGCCTTCACGAGGGACAGGGAAACCAAGGGACTGCAGTTTGGGGTGTTAGGAGGCTTGACAAGCCCAGAGGAGGAAGTTAACCCTTGAGGAAAGGGAGGTGATGGGCTGGATCCCTTCTTTTATTATTGAAATTGCCAAACAGAAACAGAAGTAGAGAGAAGAGACTGTGAACCCTCAGCACCCACATCCTCCAGTTACGGCAACTGGGAACCTAGCTGCTTCATTTGTACCCCCACCCCAACTGTACTGGATTATTCTAGGCAAATTCCAGAGATCATATGGTTTTGCCCGCAAATACTCTAGAAGGACTCTTTTTTTTCCTAGTAAGATGATAAAATAGTAATTCCTCACTATCACTTGTAGATAAACAAGAAGGATGGGGAGCCTGGGCGGCTCAGTGGGTTAAAGCCTCTGCCTTTGGCTCAGGTCATGATCTCGGGGTCCTGGGATTGAGCCCGCATGGGGCTCTCTGCTCAGCGGGGAGCCTGCTTCCCCCTCTCTCTCTGCCTGCTTGTGATCTCTCTCTCTATATCTACTTACTATAGACACTTGGTCAATGTTTAAATGTTTAATTTTTTAATGTTTAAAGTCCTGAATGCCTCATAATATTTTTTTTTACAGTTGATTCATTCAGATCAGTTTCCAAACCGGGTCTGAGGCAGGCAGGCTGAGCCTGAGTACCCAGGGGAGGGTCCCCACCAGACCAGCCAAAAGGGTCCTTGGCTACACGCAGGATGGAAGTCAAATGCACATCAGAGAAAGTGAAAACAGAGTTTATTGAATTGTAAAATGACAGGTAGAGAATAGCAGAGTGTCTGGGAGGTTCAGAAAGGAAAGGAGACTGAGTCTCCTCGCCACTTGGGGCCTAGGGGATTTGATTAGAAAAGGGTCTAGGTAATTCCAGAAATTACCAGAGGTAGGCGGTACTGAGGCCAGTGTCAGCTGAGGTTGGTTTGAAGCTAAAACAGGTTTGGGATCTGGCTCTTCTTAGGAGTTATTAGGTGTTTGGGGCCTAGGACAAAACTCAAATTTTCTTGCCTCCCCTTTGAAGTGGGAACATAGCTTCTCTGGCTGATTCAGAGGAAATTTAGGAAACGTGAGTAAATGGGGCCCAACAGAAAATCAGCAGAGTCAGAGCCTTTCTAACACGGAGTCCCTGTAGCTTTCCTACTTCAGGCCCATACGTTCCAGCTGGCTGATGTACCTGTTAAGTTTCTCTTGCTCTGTACCCCCCCTGTCCCCGCTTTCCCCTTGTTCTTGTCAAAGGAACCCCGTTGTTTGCCCTATCACATCTCCCACATTCGGGAGGATTTGGCTGGTTCCTTGGGGGCGGGGGGGGGGGGGGACCCGCAAGGAGGCCGAAGCAGACAAGTCCTGGTGAAAAGCAGTGAGGGTCTACACCGGGGCATTAGTAAGGAGTAGGGAAGAGTGAAACATGGTGGCTGGGGCATGGGCTGAACTGTGAATTTGTATTCTGGCCGTATTTTTTTTTTAAAACCCTGCTCCCAGCAGGTAGCAAAGATCCCTTCCCTTGGGGGAGCATGTGGCCAGGGGAAGGCCACAGCTTCTTTTTTTTTTTTTTTTTTTAAGGCCACAGCTTCTTCTTTTTTTTTTTTTTTTTAAGGCCACAGCTTCTTAAAGACAGCCTCCTCCGGGCTTTTGTCCTCTGCCCTCCTAGAAGGGAGAGTGGAGTGGGGAGGAGAAAGGCCTCTCAGAGAGGGGACGCCAGCCCAGCCAGGACAGCAGACACAGGCTGCGGGGTGCCAAGTGTGTCCAGGCTGCTCCGAGGGGAGCAGATCTTCAGACAGGAGGTCCTCGGACATGTATCTTGGGGGCTCCTGGGTGGCTCAGTTGGTTAAGTGACTGCCTTTGGCTCAGGTTATGATCCTGGAGTCCTGGGATCAAGTCCCGCATCGGGCTGCCTGCTCCTTGAGGAGTCTGCTTCTCCCCCTGACCTTCTCCCCTCTCACGCTCTCTCTCTCTCAAATAAATAAATACAATCTTAAAAAAAAATAAAGGGATTATCTTGATTAATGGCAAACTGTCTCTGATGCAGGAGAAATAACAAAAAATAAATTATCCTCTCCCCCCAGAGACCTGTTGCCGGTGCATGTTTTTCTTAAGGTAATATGTAAGCATGCTTGCCTGACTAGTACAATTTCTCATGGGTTGGATTTTAAGCAGTACCTTGTTCTGAGGGACGGTTACATACTTGGGTTCGGTTGGTATGGGATGTCTATTAGCTTCCGGGCCGTGGGGACACAGTGGTGAACAGAGCAAAGCCTCTGTTCCCGTAGCGCTTACATTCAGCAGAAGGAAAGACATTACACAAACGAGTCAACAAGGCTCCTGACCTGGCAAAGCCCCAGGGGCCACAGTTGCAGCAGAACCTCGGGCTCCTTGGAACCGTACAAGCTCAGCCAGTGGGACTTCCTAATAGAAAACCATGGGGGCACCTGGGTGGCTCAGCCGGTTGAGCATCTGACTCTTGACTTCGGCTCAGGTCATGATCTCAGGGTCGTGGGATCGAGTCCTGCGTCGGGCTCAGCTCGGAGGCTGCTGGAGGATTCTCTCCCTCCCTCTCCAAACTCCCCGCACTCCTCACCCCGGTCATACTTTCTCTCGCTAAATAAATTAAATCTTTTTAAAAAAGAATTTAAAAACCCACAGGCCCCAAATGGAGCCAAGTCATCACAAAGGGACTCAATCCCCCACCTAACTGCAGTTTTAACCTCCCCCAGAAACACAGTCTTAAGCGGTCAGCCCGGAATTTTCTGGTTAGCACCAATGAGGTCATTCGTCACATGGGCCCTCTCTATCCCTCCCCACAAAGGAAGGTGAGGTAATCTGCGTGATCAGACCTCCTGCTCTTCCCGCTAAGGGAAAATGACCTTGCCTGAAATAATCCTTTTTTTTTCCTTTGGCTAATAACTTCCTTGCCCTACCCTCCTTCCTATAAAAACCTTACATTTTGTACACCTCCTCTGAGCTCTTTGGTCGATGGGATGCAGCCAGATTCATGAGTCACTTAATGAAGCAATCAGTCCTTCAAATTTACTGGGTTGAATTTTTTAAGAGGGGCCACAAACAACTGAAGAGTAAAGTCTAGCCTGTGTTGAGGGCCCAGAGTCACCCCCAGGAGGAGGAGGGCATCATAATAACAGCCAAGAGCGAACTTTCTGCCAGGGCAGGAGGAAGAGGGCTCAGAGACTGACTGCTATTGCTTGAACAAAAATAAGGCCGTGTGCCTTCTTGCACCTGGGCCTCTGGCCCGATTCAAAACCACGGGGCAGTATCCAGGCCACATGGAGGCATGATTGGAAGGTAACCCACGGGACTGGTGGGGAAGGAGGGTAGGCAAGGGGTTAGGGTAGGCGGCTCCCCTGGGCTGAGCAGGGAGCTGGTAATGACTAGGCTTGAAACTGACCGAAGAGGGGGGGAGCTCTGGGGGGGCCTGCGCGCTCTTATAAACCCATCTCGGGGGCTGCTAGAGTCCCACTCAGCTTTTTGCTGGAGGCAGAAGCTTCTTTTATTTTTATTTATTTACTTGTTTATTTATTTTAAAGATTCCTATTATTTTGTTTGAGAAAGAGAGAGAGCATGCGCGCAGAAGCATGAGTAGGGGGAGGGGCAGCGGGAGAGGGAGGAGCAGGCTCCCCACTGATCAGGGAGCCCCATGCAGGACTCCATCCCAGGACCTCGAGATCATGACCTGAGCTCAAGTCAGATGCTTAACCGACTGGGCCACCCAGGTGCTCTAACAGAGGTTTCGTTTTGGTCAGTGTCCCCAGAAGGCCCTCATCACAGTCACACACACCCCCAGCTAACCCATAAGGTGTCCCGTAGGTAGAAAGGGGCACCCCTCCAGGCCTTTGTGTGAATTAGAAAAAGATACCTCCCTCCCAGACAGACACAAGACGGACACAGCCGGGGCTCAGGGTGGAGTCGGAGGGGGGGGCAGATTTCAGCCCCCCTCAGCCTCTGCTGGACCTGGGTTTGCTGGAAGAGGTAGGTGAGGCAAAGAAATCTGAAGGGTTAGGATTTTGCCTTCTTAAGTACAAAACAGCTCCTCTTCTTCATGTTGGCCAAAGCATTTTTATATTTTATATTTATTTTATTATTTTATTTTATTTTATTTTATTTTATTTTATTTTTGGATTCTTGGCAATTGTGATCTCCAGAAAATCCCCATTGCTTTTAGAGAAAAGCTACTATGTAAAAGCTCACCTCAGCGGTGTCTTTACTAAGACACACAGCCTGGGAGCAAATCCCTTGGGGGTGTGGGGGCAGCCCTCAGGTGACTGATGCCCTTTGTCCAGGCCTCAGAGCGTCCGGGAAGCCCGGCTGTACCTGTGGTTGTCTTCGGGTTCAAGTCCACAAAGTCCAAGGTCAAGAGTGAGGCCATGATAATAGATATGTGAAAACGTGCTCAACATCACTCGGCATCAGGGAATACAAATCAAAACCACAGTGAGATACCACCTCACACCAGTCAGAATGGCTAAAACTAACCCCTCAGGAAAGGACAGATGTTGGCAAGGGTGCAGAGAAAGGGGAACCCTCTTACACTGTTGGTGGGAATGCAAGCTGGTGCAGCCACTCTGGAAAACAGTATGGAGGTTCCTCAAAAAGTTGAAAATAGAGTTACTCTCTAATCCAGCAATTGCACTACTGGGTATTTACCCTAAAGATACAAA
>CM053606.1:17439160-17463161 GCA_028646535.1 Procyon lotor
TATAGCAGCAATGTCCACAATAGCCAAACTATGGAAAGAACCTAGATGTCCATCAACAGATGAATGGATAAAGAAGGTGTGGTATATATATATACAATGGAATACTATGCAGCCATCAAAAAGAATGAAATCTTGCCATTTGCAACAACGTGGATGGAATGAGAGGGTATTAAGCTAAGTGAAATAAGTCAATCAGAGAAAGACAATTATCATATGATCTCATTCATATGTGGAATTTAAGAAACAAAACAGAGGATCATAGGGGAAGAGAGGAAAAAATAAAACAAGACAAAATCAGAGAGGGAACAAACCATAAGAGACCCTTAATCATAGGAAAGAAACTGAGGGTCGCTGGAGAGGAGGGGGAAGGGGATGGGATCACTGGGTGATGGGCATTAAGCAGGGCACATGATGTAATGAGCGCTGGGTGTTATATGCAACTGCTCAATCACTGACCTCTACCTCTGATACTAATAATACATTATATGTTAATTTATTTTAAATAAAAATATATATTATAAAAAATAAAAATGAACCTTCTTTATTCATTAAATCAAGGATGCATTGTTAGAATTAAGAATTACTATTACTGTATTTCTGTAAGGTAATAAAATGGTATTTCTTTTAAAATTAAAAAAAGAAGGGGCGCCTGGGTGGCTGAGTCAGTTGGGCAGCTGCCTTTGGCTCAGGTCATGATCCCAGGGTCCTGGGATTGAGTCCCACATCGGGCTCCTTGCTCAGCGGAGAGCCTGCTTCTCCCTCTCCCTCTGCCTGCTGCTCTGCCTGCTTGTGCTATCTCTCTGTCAAATAAATAAGTAAAATCTTTAGACTTAAAGAAGAATGAGGTCATGATAGAACCCATAAATGTTGACAGTCCAGTTAATCTAGAGCAAACACATTCCTGCATTTACTCATTTGAGTGCCAAGTGCTGGTGAAACAATGATGCACAAAAGTAGTTTACAGTTTGGGGTGCCTGGGTGGCTCAGTCGGTTAAGCGTCTGCCTTTGGCTCAGGTCATGATCCCAGAGTTGTGGGATGGAGCCCTGCATTGGGCTCCCTGCTCAGCAGGGAGTCTGCTTGTCTCTCCCTCTGCCCTTTCCCTCCCCCACCTTGTGCTCTCTCTAAATAAATAAAAAATCTTCAAAAAAAAAAAATAGTTTACAGTTTACTGAGAGAAATGGGCTTTAGTAAAATTCACACAGATTTCCATGAAATTATAACTCTGATGGTGTCCAGGTTGGACGGCATTCTAAAGGACCTCAAACTGTTTGCTATAGGTCATGGGGGATCACTGAAGGTTTTGGAGCAAGGACATGAAAAGATCACAGAATAATTCCTTCCGTTTTCCCTCTGCAGCAGCAGTGCCTGACCAGAAAGAATGAGTATCTCATAATGAAACCTGAGATGCCTCCAAGCATGCCATATAATTTGTGTCTGCACTAAGCTGAGCTTTTTGGGATGGCCCATTCTTAAAGATCGCAGAGAGAAATTCTGCAGTTGGCCAGACCTGACCAGCTCAGCATGGCCAAATCTTCACTGACGAGGCTTGTTTCTGCTCTTGAATCCTTGATCTGTTTCTCCTTGTCACCTGGCTTCAAAACTAGAGTCAGTTCAAGGTTAGCATAGCTCTTGGCACTCAATAGGCACTAAATAAATATGTGTTGAGTCAACGAATGGTGGAGTAATTAGGACTGAATGAAGAACAAATTAATAAGCCTCTTAACGCCTTTCCTTTCCTTTGCTTCTGCCTTGACTCTGCCTCTTTTTCTCACTCCCCGCCCTGGTGCGGGCCCACAGCATTGCTATCTTGGTTGTCTTCCCAGCCTCCTCTCAGATCGCCCTGCCTCCAGGCTTGGCCTCCTCTGGCCTGTCCTTGCTCCCTCACTCTGCCAGTGAGGTCATCTCAAAACCTAGAAGTGATCACGTAAGTCCTCTGTTCCAAAACCTTCAGCGGCTCCCCAAGGCCCAGGGGAAAAGTCAGGTTCTTAGCAGGACATCCAGATGGAGCACTGTGGACCCCCTTTGTTGGAACCTCTCTTACCATTCGTCTTCTTGGGCACACTTCCTCTTCCTGAGGCACTCTTCAAAGTTGCAAATATTTTGGGGAAAAGTGAATAGAAGCCCCTTTTACTTCTGTTGGTCTCAAAGTGTTGAGTATTTGAGGATGACGCAGTAAATACTGACTAGGCTGGGGGGATGGGCCTAAAGGAGACACAGAAGGACAAAGCGTCATGGCTAAGAGTTAGGCTCTGGAGTCACATAGGGCTGGGTTCGATCCTGGCTCCTCTCTTTACTAGCTCTGTGACCTCAGGCTGATGGCTCAGTCTCACCCGAAATGGGCAGGCCCAGCAGTGTACCACTAAAAGGTGACAAGAGCAAGGAAGAATTCATCCACAGGCCAGCCAGCCAGGCTGGGCGCAGGGCAGCCAGAGACCCCCGGCCAGACTCCTCTGCAAGGATGACAAACCATCTTAGTTTGACTGGGACTAGAAGGTGTCCCAGGTCAAGGTACTTTCGGTTTTAGAACTGGGGAAGTCCTGGGCAAACTGGGCCTAGTAGTCACCCTGTACCTTTGGCCCCTGCCAGCCTCGTGTATTCAATCCAGGGCGCCATACTAGCAATTCTGTACACGTGCCTAAGGAAAAGGTCGGGAGGCTCGGTTTCCTTGTTTGTAAATGAACATGCCGAGAGTGCTTACCTCATTTGGTTGTTGTGAGGATGAGGTGAATAAAGCCGGACTTTTTTTAAAAAAAAGATTTTATTTATTTAGTTGACAGAGAAAGACACAAAGAGAGAGGGAACATAAGCAGGGGGAGTGGGAGAGGGAGAAGCAGGCTTCCTGCTGGGCAGGGAGCTCAATGTGGGGCTCGATCCCAGGACCCTGGGACCATGACCTGAGCCAAAGGCAGACGCTTAATGACTGAGCCACCCAGGCGCCCCTAAAGCAGGACTTTTTGATCCTGCCCTTTTGACCCAGAGGCACACCCATATTTTATGTCTTTGCCAATCTGATGCCCCTCACCCCAAGATTACAAAAACAAACAAAACCATCCACAAATTATCTCCCAGTGTAACAAATATAAGGTACAGTAGCACTCCATGTTAAATTGGGAAAATAAATGCAAACTCCTAACCTTAAAAAAATTACCATTGTTGGGGCACCTGAGTGGCTCAGTTGGTTAAGCATCTGCCTGGGATCCAGCCCTGCCTCGGGCTCACTACTCAGCAGGGAGCCTGCTTCTCCCTCTCCCTTTGCCCTTCCCCACCACTCATGCTCTCTGTTTCTCTCTCTCAGATGTATAAATAAAAACTTTTAAGAAGATAACTACTGATACTGCTGAGTGAATACTAAGACGGCTCCCAGAACAGTAGCCCCCCGGCCCTGCCCCTACCACAGACAACGCTCAAAAGGCTCATGGGAGCTATTCTCCACCCGGAGGAGGAGCACTGAGTCCATAGCTTGGAGAAAGAAAAAAAATCAGGCTGCATAGCATTGGAACATGCTCTCCAGCTGCCAGAAAGCTCAAAGGCTATCAGTAACATTTACAGCACTGACAGGATAGAGGGACCAACCTTTCACTGGCCAAGATGCGACAACTGTGGCATCCATAACAAGGTGATGATTATTTTATTACTGTTGCTGTCAAAGTAACTGGAAAAGTTGAATCTGTGAAAGGCCATGAGTTCATGATGACAACCCAAATAGGAAAGTTCCAAACAGAAAAAGAGCACAAAAACTGGCTGAAACACACAAGAATGGTGACTATTATAGGATATGTTCAGTTTTTTACCTTTTTTTTCCTCTTTTAAGTAAGCTCGACACCCAACCTGGGGCCTGAACTCAAAACCCTGAGATCAAGGGCCGCATGCCAGCCAGGCATCCCATAACTTTTTAATCTTAGTAAGTAATGTTAACCCAAATGGGTACCGTACTGCTTGTATTAACTAGACACCTATTTGTTTTTGTTTTTTTTTTAAGATTTTATTTGTTTATTAGACAGAGAGAGATCACAAGTAGGCAGAGAGGCAGGCAGAGAGAGGGGGGGAAGCAGGCTCCCTGCTGAGCAGAAAGCCCGATGCGGGGCTCCATCCCCAGACCCTGAGATCATGACCTGAGCTGAAGGCAGAGGCTTTAACCCACTGAGCCACCCAGTCGCCCCATAGACACCTATTTATAAAGTATACATGTGTACTTGTTCCCATGTGGATAAGGGAAGCAACTCACAGGACAGTGAAGAGTCAAATCGTTTAGACAAATGGAACCGTGGGCAAAATGACTAAGTTGGTGAGGACAGAAAGAACCAATTAGCCAACCATCCCCAAGTCCTGCTAACTCCACAGAACTCAACTCATTCCTCTTTTAGGACGTGAAGCCTTCAAGTGGCCCTATGAATATAACAAAATAATGTACTGATAGGAATATATGAACTTTCAAAAACCCGAAAGTCGGGGCACCTGGGTGGCTCAGTTGTTAAGCGTCTGCCTTCGGCTCAGGTCATGATCCCAGGGTCCTGGGATCGAGCCCCACATCGGGCTCTCTGCTCTGCAGGAAACCTGCCTCTCTTGCTACCACTCCCTCTGCTTGTGTTCCCTCTCTCGCTGTGTTTCTCTCTGTCAAAAAAAAAAAAAAAAAAAAAACGAAAGTCGCCATCGGTGTTATCAAACAGGACAATGAGTGGTAAAATGGTGCCCAAGTGAGGCTGGAAGCCCATGGCTTTGAGGAAAGACATCGGGTTGCAAAATACTCAAACCTTTGTGGGAGTATGACTTTCGACGTCTTAGAGACACAACAAAAAGAAGTTTGTGTGTTGCCTGCTGACAGTCCCCTTAGACTGGACAAGCAAGTCTTGAGTCCTGACCAGAACTGACTGATGAAGGACCCAGATCTAATAACTTCCACTGGACTAAGATGATATTTCTTTTCTCTTCTTCTTCTTCTTTTTTTTTTTTTTTTTCAGTCTTATGGCGTTTTTGAAAGCCCAGAGAGGAATAAAAACAGTCTTACAGAAACTCTAGAAGGATGACAAAATAACTAAAGCAGTGATCCAAGGAAGCAGGGGCCAGGAGGATCCAGATTTTGTGGGAACTAAGTTTACGTAATTTGCATGCCCCAGGGTACCTGGCTGGTTCAGTTGGAAGAGCGTGAAACTCTTCATCTCAGGTTTTGAGTCCGAGCCCCGTGCTGGGTGTGGATATGACTAAAAAAAAAAAAAAGTTAATTTAAAAAAATAAATAAAATACAATTTGTGTGTCCCTATGTAAGAAGAATGCTAAGTAAGGTATGAAAGTAAGTATGTATCTTGGGGCGCCTGGGTGGCTCAGTGGGTTAAAGCCTCTGCCTTCAGCTCAGGTCATGATCTCAGGGTCCTGGGATCGAGCCCCACATCGGGTTCTCTGCTCAGCTGGGAGCCTGCTTTCCCCCACCTCCCCCCCACCTGCTTCTCTGCCTGCTTGTGGTCTCTCTCTCTCTCTCTCTGTGAAATAAATAAATAATCTTTAAAAAATTGTTTTAAAAAAAGTATGTATCTAGACAAAAGAAGGCCCCCCCCAAAAGAAGGGGCCCAGGAAGAGGGTGAACAGGTAAGGAATCCTGAAGCTTAAACATTTGCTTCACAATAAAACATCATTTTTGTATGTTTTGTCTGTTCTTTAAGATATTTGAAGGGGGCTGGTGGCTTAGTCAGTTAAGCATCTGCCTTCAGCTTGGGTCATGATCCCAGGATCCTGGGATTGAGTCCCCCATTCACCTGGCTCTCTGCTCAGTGGGGAGTATGCTTCTCCCTCTCCCTCTGCTCTTCCCCTACTTGGTGTTCTCCCTCTCTCCCAAATAAATAAATAAATAAATCCTTAAAAAAAAAAAAGATATTTGAAGTACTCCTAAGAATCAGCCATACCAAAACTTTAATTGTGGTTTAAGATTTTAAGGATATTTAATCAAGTTTGTAAACAATGTTTAAATACTCCAAAGATTAGTTTCAAGTTTTATTAGCTGTAAGACTTGAATAGATTGAGCATGAAATAGTTATGGGTATTCTGCCATATATAAAAGCCTCTCAGATATTGAAATAATTTGATAGGGGGCGCCAGGCTGGCTCAATCAGTTGAGCATGCGACTCTTGATCTCAGGATATGGGTTTGAGCCCCATCTTGGAGTTAGAGATAACTTAAAAACAAAATCTTAAAAAAAAGAGAGAATTCTATCAGTATTATCCAATTCACATTAATTATTACTGCTAGAAATAATCAGTACAATAGGGGCGCCTGGGTGGCTCAGTGGGTTGAAGCCTCTGCTTTTGGTCAGGTCATGATCTCAGGGTCCTGGGATTGAGCCCTGCATTGGGCTCTCTGCTCAGCAGGGAGCCTGCTTCCCCCTCTCTGCCTGCCTCTCTGCCTACTTGTGATCTCTTTCTCTCTGTCAAATAAATAAATAAATAAATAAATAAATAAATAAATAAGGAGATAATGTGTAGTATTAAGCATTCAGCAGAGGTAATACATGTACCTGGCATGTGGTACATGCTCAATAAACACCAGAGTGGTCAGTGTCAGGGAATACAAATCAAAACCACAGTGAGATACCACCTCACACCAGTCAGAATGGCTAAAAGTAACCATTAGGAAAGGACAGATGTTGTCGAGGATGCAGAGAAAGGAGAACCCTCTTACACTGTTGGTGGGAATGCAAACTGATACAGCCACTCTGGAGAACAGTATGGAGGTTCCTCATAAAGTTGAAAATAGAGCTACCTTATGACCCAGCAACTGCACTATTAGGTATTTATCCAAAGGACACAATCATAGGGATTTGAAGGGGCACCTGCACCCCAATGTTTGTAGCAGCAATGTCCACAGTAGCCAAACTATGAAAAGAGCCCAGATGTCCATCGACAGATGAATGGATAAAGAAGTGGTGTATGTGTGTATGTATATATATACACCTATACACAATGGAATGTTACTCAGTCATCAGAAAGAACAAAATCTTGCCATTTGCAACAATGTGGATGGAACTAGAAGATATTATGCTACATGAAATAAGTCAGTCAGAGAAAGACAAATATCTATGATTTCACTCATACGTGGAATTTGAGAAACAACCAATGAACATAGAGGAAGGGAAGGAAAAATAAAATAAGACAAAAACAGAGAGGGAGACAAACCACAAAAGACTCTTAACTATGGGAAACAGACAGAGGGTTGCTGGAGGGGAGATGGGTGGGAACGATGGGGTCACTGGGTGATGAGCATGAAGGAGGGCACTAAATAGAAGGCGCACTGGGTGTTGTATGCAACTGACGAATCACTAGATTCTACTTCTAAACCTAAGAACACACCATATGTTAATCATATTTAATTTAAATTTTAAGATTTTTAAAATAAACAAAAGCTGGGGTGCCTAGGCGGTTCAATGGGTTAAAGCCTCTGCCTTCGGTTCAGGTCATGATCTCAGGGTGTTGGGATTGAGCCCCACATTGGGCTCCCTGCTCTGCAGGGAGCCTGCTTCCCCGTCTCTCTCTGCTTGCCTCTCTGCCTGCTTGTGGTCTCTCTCTCTGTCGAATAAATAAATAAAATCTTTTAAAAAATAAATAAATAAACAAAAGCTGATTAGCTCCCCACCCCCCAAATAAATAAACACCAGGGCAGGGCTTTTTTTTTTTTTATTTTGTGGTCAAAAAACATAATAGGATATTTACCACTTTAACCATTTTTAAATGTACAGTTAAGTGGCATTAACTACGTTCACCTTGTGGTACAACCCTCCCCACTATCCATCTGCAGAACTTTAAATTAAAAAAAGAGTATAAGCACTGGGCTATGGGGGAAAAAAAGAAAAAACGAAACAAAACACACATACACAAAAGGCAATTTCGTTATTTTAGTGCTGATGGAGAACTCTGCTCCATATATTGGATCATCAAAAGCTCTTGAAAAGAAACGGAAAAAAATCTTATTTTGATGTTTTGCATTGTGCGATATTTTTTTCTTTTCTTTTTTCTTTTCATTTTTTTCTTCTTTTCATTTTTTCAATATTTTAAGACACTTTCATGCCATTTATCTTCTTTTGGGGTTTTTTTCTCTTTTACTCTTTGGAAACTTTTTATTATTATTAAAACCTCAAACAGATACATAGGGCTACCAGCACTCCCATCCTGGACACCAGGTAGCTTCAGCCTTGGCAGGCCTACATAAGAAAATACTTGTTACACATCCTTGTCAACTCCCTGGGGGAGCTTTAGCAAGGAGCAGAGGAAGCTTTGACTCTGAAGGTGTAATCCCAAGAAAAAGATCACCCTAGGAGCTGACGTAAGCACAGCAATATAAACCCCTGTGGAAAAGAAAGGTCGATGTGGGCTGCAGGTTTCTGCCACCTCTCCTGAAATTTGGTCACACCCTTTATACTTGCCATGCCATAATTTCCTTTATTTATTTATTAAAGTTTTTTTTTAATTTTTATTTATTGAGAGAGAAAGCATAAGCAGGCAGATCAGCAGGCAGAAGGAAAGGGAGAAGCAGGCTCCCTATTTTTTTCCCCACGCCGGGCTCAATTCCAGGACCCTGAGATCATGACCTAGGCTAAAGGCCCTTAACCGACTGAGCCACCCAGGTGCCCCATTTCCTTTATTTTTAAATCTTCTCAGCTGAATTTATATCTAATTGAACCCCAAATGAACCCAATTACCCCAAGTGAATTCACATCTTAAATTTCCCAGAATACTTTTAATTTCAAACATTTAATCCTATAAACCATAAATATGCTCTTACTTGTTAGACTATGTAAATTTCAATCACCTTACACTTCATATAACAATGTCCTCATGAGGGACGGCTGGGTGGCTCAGTCGATTAAGCAGCTGCCTTTGGCTCAGGTCATGATCCCAGGGTCCTGGGATGGAGTTTTGCATTGGGCTCCTTGCTCAGCAGGGTGCCTGCTTCTCTCTCTGCCTTTGCCTGCAGCTCTGCCTGCTTGTGCTCTCTCTCTCTCTCTCTCTCTGACAGATAAACAAACAAACGATGTCCTCATGACATGCATCAGGTTTCTGTCCTTGGCTGTATCTTGTTTATTTCTCAGTGATGATTTGGAGGCTTACAGAATTTACATAGGTAAGAGGCGGCAGACAGGCAGTGTCTGACCCACAGATACCTTTTCTCTGGCCCACATGGTGTTTTTAAAATTTTAAATTTACTAAAAAATACTTAAAATTCATAAATTTTTACACAATAATAAAAATTTCTGGAGTCTGCTAAAAATATATAGATGACAACATTGGACCCATATTTGTTGTCAGTTGCTATTTACCATTATGTTTGTGTAGTTGTTTTTCTCACTGTGAAGAAAAAAGTAAAAAAAACAAAATAAATAAAATTTCCCTCTATTATCCAGCCCACTACATTTACAATTTTTCTGCCTGACCCCAGTTGTCAACTTGAGTTTGTGTCCCAGTTGTGGGATGTTCAAGAAGGTACAGTGTCTACACTAGTTAATGAAATCAGACTTCCTGGGTTTGAATGCAGACTTCCACCACTTAGCCTCTTTGCTTTGGCTGCCTCCCTTGTAAAACCGGGACAGGAACGGTATTTACCGACCTCACAGGACTGAGTTACTAAATGTAAAGTATTTAGGACAAAGCCTGAAGTTTTAGAAAAAATAAAATGGCCCAGGAACCCAGGGACCATGTCTATCTTACTTACCGTTGAATCCCAGTGGCCAGCACAGAACTTGGAACCAAAGAGGGAGCAATTAATACTTTTTTTTTTTTTATCAACTAAGTGAGGTGTGAGGGAGCCTAACAATCTAGCGATATTTAGGAGAAGGAGCTGACAGACGTGTTCTCCTATCTACTGGAGGGACAGAAAAATGTCATGTTAAGAACAGTTTAAACAATCAGGGATGCGGAACCCTATTAGACGGGGGAGCGGAGTGAGGCAGGGGCGGGATGCGATCCTCAGATCTGAAAGGCTGTCCTGGGGATGAAGGGTGTATGTTCCTCACGGCCTTACTGGGGAAAATCAGGACGAGGGAATGCCGATACAAGAAGAGAACCTAGCTTATTTTGTAAAGGAACTGGCAATCCCACCACCTGTCCCGAAGACGGTGAGACCCAGGGCACCCAAGCGCCGCAACAGATGGTGAGGCGGAGTCGCTGAAGCGAGACTTCTGCGGTAAACAGATAGATTAAGGCGTCGTCTGATTGGCCAGAGTTTGGCGGGAACAGGAGGACGCCAAACAAAGGAAGTGACGTAAGATGTCGCTCACTGATGGGGGTGGGATTATGCGGCCTGAGATTGGGAGGTATCATTTTGATTGGTTGTTTTCTTGAGACACGGCCCTATCGGCCTCTCGCCGTTCCTTGCTTCCGCTTGCGCCACTTGTTTTGCCCTTAGGAAAAATGGCCGCAGGGGCTTCCGGCCCCAACGGAAGCAGAGTGCGCGTTTTCAGAAGCATGGCGCGAGAAGACAGGAAAAAGCGTAGAGTTCGTGAGCATTGATTGGCTGACGCAAGAAGCGTTCTGGACGCTGATTGGCTCCACTGTTCGCGGGAAGTAGTTTGTGGCACCAGCGGGAAGTGGGTTTAACACACTGTGGCCGCAGCACGGTTCTAAGGAGTTAGACGAACCCACTGGACAGGCGTTTTCTGGACTTCTTGCGTGAGGGAGTCGAGACCAAGATGTGGTTTAGTAAGGCTGAGAGTCGCAAAGAGGATTTAGCAAGAGGCGGGGGTCGGAGAGGCGTGTGGCGGTGGGAGCGGGGGAGGGACGGAGTGACGAAGGGGCGGGGGGTCCGGGCTAGGTGGTGGGGAAGATTAGGGCGATGCTGGGAGCGGTTGGCCATGGGGTGAAGTCTGAGGGGGCCTGTGGATTGTTCAGAGGCCTGGAAAGCAGCACAGGCATTAATACTGTTATTTAAAACCAGGCGGATCTGAAAGCTACAGCAGCAGCTCCTTTGGCGGAGCGGGCGGCTACACGCAGTCCCCCGGGGGCTTTGGATCGCCGACACCTTCGCAGGCTGAAAAGAAATCGGTAGGTTGAAAGAGTATTTCGTTTTATTTCATTCTGTTCTCAAGTTCCTAACTCGTCCCTGAGAGAAAATTTATGCGGCGAAAGATGTCAAACATGAACTGATTGGATAATTGCCAATTACTGCCTTACCGAATCTTAGAATTAAGTGCTGTAAGTTTAAAAAAGGAAATTTCTCCTACTTTCACTTCCAATGTTGAATTGGCTTTATTTCGAAATTAACCAGTGTAGCTAATGAATCAGTCTTGTGGGAAAACTGGGCTTGTATTACTAGCCTATTTTGCATTCTTCGTGTATTCGAAATCTTTTTTTTTTTTTAATTAAATGTAATGAGGTGATAAGCGGTAGCAAGAGCATGGTCTTGGAAGTCAGGTAGATCTGTGTTCTACCGTTGCTCTGACACACAGAGTTTCATTGGACAAATTTCTTAACGTCAGGAATCAAATGGGATTAATAGTACATACCTTAGGGGCGCCTGGGTGGCTCATTGCGTTAAAGCCTCTGCTTTCGGCTTAGGTCATGGTCGGAGGGTCCTGGGATCGAGCCCCGCATGGGGCTCTCTGCTCAGCAGGGAGCCTGCTTCCCCCTCTCTCTGCCTGCTTCTCTGCCTACTTGTGATCCCTCTCTGTGTCAAATAAATAAAATCTTTAAAAATAATTATAATACATACCTCATAAGGTTGTTATGAGACTTAATATTCTAATAAATAGTATATATTAGGTGCCAGCCCTGTAGTCATTTTCAATAAATGGTCCCAGATTTTATTTTTTAAGTTTTTATTTATTTAAGTAGTCTCTACACCCATTGTGGGGCTCGAACTCAGAACCCAGAGGTCAGGTCACATGCTCTTCTGACTGAGCCAGCCAGCCACCCCTGGTCCCAGATATTTTTGTTAAAAAGAACCTGAGTGTTGGAGCCAGGAAAGATAGCATCTGGAATCACCTTTTAAGTGGCGGTATCTTTAGTGCATCGACTTGAACCTTGTGGCCCTTGGTTTTTCTCATCTGATAATGGTACTGGTTACTACCTTTATCACATGGTGGTTCTGAGAATTGATAGATTGTAGGATGTAATGTATGTATAGGAAATGTATTGTAATGTATAGGTAATGTAACGTATAGGAAAATGATCTGTAAAAAGCTGTCTAAATGCACGTTATTCACTCTTTCAGAAGTGAGTTTGCATTTAACAACCACTGTTGATTTCATCCTTTACAAGGTTGATTTGGCTACTTGTTAGGTATCATTCAGATGCGGTGTTAAGATTCAATAGTAGCAGGTTCTGTATTTTTTGTACAGGTAGATACGCTTTTACCTAAACTGTTAATTCAAGGGTGTGTGTTAGTGGGAAAGAATTCATTGATAATTCCCGTATATTTAGACATTGCTTTATATTTTTCATTCAGATGATTTCATATAATTCTATAATGTATTTATTGATTACTCCATTGTACAACAGAGGGTCTGGGAGGTGAAGGGACTGCCTAAGCTTCTACGGCTAGTAAGTAAGTGGAACTAGACCGTGCACACAGGAAGATGAGCAAATCCAAAATCTGGGGAGCAGCTGCTCTATTGCGGTTTTCTTTTTCCCAGGAAGACCAGGGAGAACTCGTACTCTTTGTCTTTCTTTTTTTTTTTTTTTTAAAGATTTTATTTATTTGACAGCGAGAAACACAGTGAGAAAGGGAACACAAGCAGAGGGAATGGAAGCAGGAGAAGCAGGCTTCCTGCCGAGCAAGGAGCCCGATGTGGGGCTCGATCCCAGGACCCTGGGATCATGACCTGAGCCGGAGGCAGCCGCTTAACAACTGAGCTACCCAGGCGCCCCCTCTTTGTCTTTCTTGAGGTTGTGAAGGAGAAAACAAAAGATAGATCATTGGTTTTCATCTTTTCTAAGCTTAACTGTTTTCTTCATTTCAGTTGATAGTTTTTCTTAGGATCCCTAGCTTGGTCACTGTATTAAGACAGCTTTTCAGAGACTGATGATAGTTATAAGCTGCAGACTCAACCCAGATCTTTTTGTTTTTAAATCTAGTGCCTTTTCCACAGTAAATTAGATAACTACCCTATCTAAAAGGTTTCCTATCTACTGTAAACCTGTTAAATTTTATTGAACCATGTGAAATTTTCAATGCTGACTACTTTTTATCCATAAAAATGGTGATTTCATACAATGCTGTCAGAGTAACCTGTGATTCATAGCTAGAAAATAATTCCTTTTAATTAAATATGCTAGCACACGCTCTATGAATCTCTTTGGAACAAACCAGGAATTCCTTGTAATCATAATAGGCGCTTGTTAAAAAACAAATATCTGTGATTTGAGATGAATTTGAAGGTATTGCTAACACCTGAATCATTACCCATATGTAACTTTTTTTACCTGAGGAATAATATTTGTTGAATATCCACTACGTGTAGAAACTGGCATTAGCACTTCTATATACATTATTTGTTTTATTTACAATTTGGAAGGTGGGTGTCCTCATTGGACAGAAGAGGTGGTGGCGTGTCCAGAGCTGTGGAGCTGGGATTGAACACAGGACTGTAGGACTGTGTGGCCCATGTTCTTGTTCCTTTGTTTTCTTACACTGAAAATAACAATGAAAATCTCACCTGCGATAGGTGGAAACGATATATCACAGTGAGAGCTAAAACACGGACATCAGCAAGTTTTGAATCCATAAATACCAATATGGCATGTAACTTCACCTGTACAATTCTGTAACGTGAAATTGAAACGTGCTGTTGAGTCCTCACATCCTTAGTAAAAGCTGTTGCCGATCTAGACGGTGAGGAACACAAGCTGACATTTTTTGAGTGCTTACGAAATGCCACTTACTATTCTAGGTACTTCACCATCTACTCGATTTTCATGATTTTATCATTCCTAGTCTTACAGATAAGAAAAGTAAGACACAAATAATTGAAAAACGTGACGAAGAACACACTGCTCCCGGGGCACCTGCATGGCTCAGTGGGTTAAAGCCTCTGCCTTCGGCTCGGGTCATGGTCTCAGGGTCCTGGGATCGGAACCCCACATTGGGCTCTCTGCTCAGCGGGGAGCCTGCTTCCCCCTCTCTCTCTGCCTGCCTCTCTGCCTACTTGTGATTTCTCTCTCTCTGTCAAATAAATAAATAAAATCTTTAAAAAAAAAAAAAAAGCTTACCTCAACCTTTGTTACATTTTATCATGAGACTTAGAACAACTCCACAGTTCTGTAGCTGCTGGCCATTTCTCAAACCCTTTCCAAATACCATCTCATGTTATTGGTGGACTAAACAGCCAGCTCCAGCTTGTCTTTGTCTAAAACTGAAGTATGTTTTGTCCCAGAAGCAGGTCATCCTTCCTTATGATATCCCCACTCTGGCCTGCTCATTTTAGTGAATCCATAGTGCCATGTGTGGCACTTACCCATTGATCAGGAACTTTGGAGTCAGACACCTAGTTTGAATTCTGAAGTGTAATATTTGTTAGCTCTGCGATCGTGATTTCCATCTCTGAAGCAAGGGTGATGAGGTTCATTCTGAAGATTCGGCGTTAGGACATATGTAAAGTACTTGGCACATGAAAGGTGTAAATGGGTGGTAATTATTATTTTCTTGATTGAATTTATACATTTCCTTTTCAGAGAGCCCGAGCCCAGCACATTGTGCCCTGTACCATATCTCAGCTGCTTTCTGCCACTCTGGCTGATGAAATGTTCAAAATTGGGAATGTTGAGATTTCACAGGTAAGTCAAATAGTTTGTGGAAGAGTCCCTTCATCATGTGAAGAATGAAATAAAAGTTATTTTTTTTTTTTAAGTTATTTAAAAATACATAGAAGTTGTTTTAGTTTCCGGGAAAACCCAACTTTTCTTTCCTTCTGATCTAGGTCACTATTGTGGGTATAATCAGACATGCAGAGAAGGCCCCAACCAACATTGTGTACAAAATAGACGACATGACAGCTGCACCCATGGATGTTCGCCAATGGGTTGACACAGATGTAAGCAGTTATTTTTGAATTAGGGTGGGGTTACTTTGGGGCTTGAGATGTTGGACTTTCTTAGTCTTTTTAATTTCTTAGTATAAGAACAGTTTATAAGCAAGACGTCAAAGGCAAAAACCCTAAAATGCAAGGTTAACGCATTTGAATTCATAAAAATGTAAAATGTTGCAAACTTTACTACATATAAGCAAAGTTAAGAGGCAAGTGATAGGAGACGCTAGAATGTAAACTCTGCGAAAACAGAGTTTTGTTTTGTTTCTGTTTTTGTTTTAAGAGAAGGAAGGGGTTAGGGGACAGAGGCAGAAGGAGGGCCAGTCTTCAGCAGGCTCCACGCAGGGCTCGATCTCACAACCCTGAGATCATGACCTGAGCCTAAATCGAGAGTGAGACACTTAACCGATTGAGCCACTTAGGCAGCCTGTCATTTTTAATTTATTAAATTAGCATAGAAAAAAAGAATGACAGTGTCCACTTCTGATGAGAGTAGTAGCTACCACAGCACCTCTAGCACGTAGCAGGCACTTAACTAGGTGTTTGTTGAATGATTTGTCATTGTTTGTTAAGGGAAGTGGATGCCATCCTACCTTGATGGTTTGAGTATAAATTGACATGAGCTACCTCAAAATTCAGATCAGCTGGTGATCCGAATCATCCATCATAAGAATGTCGATCTAGCACTCCCCTGCTAGAGGTTTCATTAAGGAAGTAAAGATGTGTGCAAGGGGATGCCTGAGTGGCTCAGTAGGTTAGGCTGAGACTTCAGCTGAAGTCTGCCTTCAGCTCAGGTCATGATCTCAGGGTCCTGGGATCGAGTCCCACATCAGGCTGCTAACGCCTGATTTTCTAAAAAGGTAAATTCTTAAAGGCAGGCAAACCAGGTAGTGGCACATGAGGATCCGTTAGTGCTGTTACTTTATAATGCTCTCTTTCTGTATATAATATAGCAGGGTGTTTTGTTTTGTTTTTTAGCAGTTTTAAAGTTTTACCAACATCCCTAAAACTTTCATGTGATATGTTTGTATTTATCTTTTAGGACACCAGCAGTGAAAACACAGTGGTTCCTCCAGAGACATATGTGAAAGTGGCTGGCCATCTGAGATCCTTTCAGGTAAAGTCAGAAAAAATGATAAATTATATTTGCGTGAAGCAATTTCTGGATTCAGGCCTGAGTTTAGGATACTTAAGATTGAACCAAGTCTTTATGTTAAATGAGAATTAGATTAAAATTACTTCATTATTCTCTTTAAAGAGAAATAATGGGTTTTTAGCTTAATATAAAACTAACAGGGGCCCCTGGGTGGCTCAGTGGGTTTAAGGCTCTGCCTTCGGCTCAGGTCCTGATCTCAGGGTCCTGGGATCGAGCCCCACATTGGGCTCTCTGCTCAGCAGGGAGCCTGCTTCCCCCCGCAACCTGCCTCTATGCCTACTTGTCATCTCTCTCTCTCTCTCTCTCTGTCAAATAAATAAATAAAATCTTTAAAAATAATTAAAAAAAAAACTAACAGGGGTACCTGGCTGGCTCCATCAGAAGAGCATGCAACTCTTGATTTCCAGGTTGAGTTCAGGCCCCAAGTTCAGTGGAAAAATCACTTAAAAATAAAATCTTTAAGATACGCACATTCAAAAACAAAAATATGCACATACACAACTAACAGAATGGTAAGAGAGAATAGGATCCCTGCCTATGATTGCCATTCACGACATCCACTAAGGGTAAAAGCGAGGACACTGGATTTGGAGTCAGGAGACTACTTTGCTTGGTTGTGAAACCTTGGGCAGGGTATTTAATAACTGAGCTGGTTTTGTTTTTTTTCTCCCATTAATGACTATATTAGGATTAGCCTTGAGTTAAAATTTTTAAGTATATAGCACATTTTTTCCATATTGCCAAAATATAACCAAGACAAGTGCCATAGTGTTTTGACCTAAGGTTGATTTGAATGTGCTTGTCCTTTATTCACGTTTTTCTCTTATTTTATTAGAACAAAAAAAGCCTTGTAGCCTTTAAGATCATGCCTCTGGAGGATATGAATGAGTTCACCACACATATTCTGGAAGTTGTCAACGCACACATGATCCTGAGCAAACCTAACAGCCAGGTGAGCAACTTTACTCTCAGAATTTTTTCTCTTCTCTGGAAAAACATAGACAGCTTCTGTGCTCTGGCTTCGATTTTCTTGACGTTTTGAAGATGGAGGCAGAAGAAAGGCCTCACTCCGTCCTCAGAACATTTTCTTCACGGGTGTTGCCGTGTCATGTTATTCCAAAGGAAGCACTCCTTTTTTCTCTCAGAATTACGAGTTCCTCTAACCCCACTGACTTGGAAGCCGAGGCCCAAGACAACCTTCACGTGTAGACACGTAACTAACTGTAGGCCGAGTGCTTGGCTCCAGGATTGTATTCAGAGAAATATCCCAACACGGACAGCATTGTACTGCTTTTCTTCTAACCAGTTGGCTAAATAGGAAAAACTGCACCATTATTTTGGCCCTGAACTTATCCTCCCTGCTTCCTACAGCAATTTTTCAGCATTATTTTCTGCCGAGCAAATTCCATTTGGCCAGTCCATCCAGGGCCGTAGAAGGGGTTTGTTTATTCTTACATTAGAATGTCCTGAGGTTGGGCTGCCTGCCCGGCTCAGTTGGTACCGTAGAGCATGTCACTCTTGATCTTCTGGACTGGGAGTTCAAGCCCCACATTGGGTGTGGAGCCTACTTTAAAAAAAAAAAAATGTCCTTAGATGATTCTGGTGCCCAGGTGGAGGATTATTGGTTACAGAGTAGGAAAGGTAAGAGAACTCATGAGTCACTAAGGATGCTCTTGCATCCTATTCTGTGCCAAACAATTTGGTAAGCACTGGGGATACAGAGAGAAATCCATTTATTTATTCCTTTGAGAAATATTTATTGGGCCTGGTGTGTACCAATCATTATTCTAGGGCCTTAGAAGGTTTCAACTAGGGAGTGACATTTTATGGGATCGAGAGAGAGATATGTCTTTTTGTCTGATATGTCTTTTAAAAAACTCAGTTGGGCTGGGGGCTGAGCTGCTGTACGGAGTGTAGTTGATGAGGCCCCAGGAATAGCAGCAGAATTAATCTGGGACAAGGAGTGGTTGGATTCTGACGTATTTTGAAGGTAGAGCGGACGGGACTTCTCGGTGGGTTTACATACGGGATATAAAGAGGGAGGATTCTAAAAAATGACTTTGGGGCTTGAGCAGCTAAGTGAAGCTAGCATTGGAGGATGGAATCCGGAGTTCTGTTGGGACTTGCCAAGTATGAGGTACCAGGTAGCTAGCCAAGCGGAAAACAGAACGGATGGTTGAATGTGGAGAGGTGAGGTCCAAGGGAGAGGTCGCGGCTAGAGGTGGAACTTCGGGGGGCGTCGTGTAGGTGATGTTTAAAGCCTTGGATGAGCTGAGATAACCGGGGGGTTAAGAGGTCAGAGACCTGAGCTCTGGGGCACACTAACCTTCAGGAGTCCAGACTAGAACAGGAGCCGGTGGAAGTCCAAAAAAAAAATTGCCAGTTGGGCAGGAGGAAACCAGGAAATGTGATTCTGTACAATATTCTGGAAAGAATATTTTAGGAAGGAGGGGGTGGTGATCAACTGTAGAATGCTGCCTTGAAGTCAAGGCAGGTGACGAGAGACGTCTGCTGCTGGGTTTGGAAACCTGGATTCGCAAGGGAGGCTTTGGTAGCGGATGTGGGAAGTGGGTTAAAAAGAACGGAATCCAGGGCGCCTGGGTGGCTCAGTCGTTAAGCATCTGCCTTCAGCTGAGGTCAGGATCCCAGGGTCCTGGGACGGAGCCCCACAGCGCGCACTCTGCTCGGCGGGAAGCCTGCTTCTCCCTCTCTCTGCCTGCCTTTCTGCCTA
The DNA here is from genome assembly GCA_028646535.1 of Procyon lotor. Lineage (NCBI taxonomy): Eukaryota > Metazoa > Chordata > Mammalia > Carnivora > Procyonidae > Procyon > Procyon lotor. The sequence goes on from CM053606.1 coordinate 17,458,047, forward strand.
CTTGTGATCTCTCTCTCTGTCAAATAAATAAATAAAATCTTAAAAAAAAAAAAAAGTTTAGGGTGAGATTATGCCAAGTGAAATAAGTCAAGCAGAGAGAGTCAGTTATTGTATGGTTTCACTTACTTGTGGAGCATAAGGAATAACAAGGAGGACTTTAGGAGAAGGAAAGGAAAAGTGAATTGGGGGAAATCGGAGGGGGAGATGAACCATGAGAGACTGGATTCTGAGAAACACACTGAGGGTTTTGGGAGGGGTGGGGGGTTAGGTGAGCCTGGTGGTGGTATTAAAGAGGGCACATATTGCATGGAGCACTGGGTGTGGTGCATAAACAATCTTGGAACACTGAAAAAATAAAGAAAAAAGAAAGTTTAGGGTGTTTATTACCATACTTAATGACATATATGGGTATGTATCACATATTTCATAAAAGTGATTTTTAAAGTGAGAATGGGTGGGGAGGGAATGGAAACTGGGCATATAGACCGTCATATTGAGGAGTAAATAAAACACTTTCTAGCAAAGAGTTTGTGTTTGAGCAGTGGAGATTCAGATCACCTCGGCAGTAAAGGCAGGATAAGTGGCAAGCACAGGGCATCGTGGAACCACAGCAAAGGGTTTCGCATTCTGACCTGGACATCAAGAATGACCCTTTGGAGGAGGTGATGCCTAAACCAAGTCAGTGTAGGTCTGTACAGGGCTTACCTGAAGCGGGACCTGGGGCCCTTTCAGCAGAGTATCCAGGTAAGAGCTAGCGTTCAGTTCAGTATTGTTGGATCATACAGTGTAAGACTTCTGTTTTACCAGCAGGCAGCATGAAGGCATCTAGCCTGAAAACAAGAGACCACAACTGATTTTTATTTATTACCTCAAAGTGATAGGTATCTAATGAGCATTTATTGAATGAATGCGTCTCCTGACTGGATGGGATTTCTCCTAACGAGCTTCTGTCTGTTTTGTGTCCCGGAGGCATCTGATGCTCTTTCGTCTTTATTTATTCAGTTCAGTGGATAAAACGTTGAGCTCGTACTGCACCGGGCATTGTGAAAATGGAGGGGCTTGTGGCGGGAAGTGCCAGGCGAACAGCGTGATGGCTGCCGGGAGAGGGAATGGGCCGAGTGCTGTGAGAGCCGAGAAGGAAGAACACGGCTGACTTGGCTCGGGCCGTGTTGGGAAGCTGAAGGCAGTGGCAGTTAGGTGGGGCTTTGCAGGATGAGGAGTCAGTGTTTAGCGGGCAGGTGAGGGGAGCAGCGTTCCAGGCAGGGGACGACATGTTCGGGGCGGAGGCATGTTTGCAGTTGGCAAGAGGTCCAGGTGCAGCTGGGGAGTAAAGTGTCAGTAAAGGGAAGGAACGGTCAAGATTAAAATAGAGATTTTGACATCTGTTTGCGGTAGGTCTCGCTGGTCTCGGTTTATATTATTTTCACAGGCAGGGGGAGCCACCTGAAAGCTTTCCGGCACAGGAGGGGCAGGATCTGAGGCCCTTCCGCGGTAGCAAAGACAGGAGTTGACTAGAGTAGGAGAGACTCTGCTGGAAGTCCAGGGGGAGGATGGACTCGGGCTTCCCTGAAGCCTGCGTGCTGGGCTGTGGGGACAGACTGTGGGAGGTGAGTGAACAGACTCAGGACTGAAGTCTACGGGATTGGCTTTACTCCGTGAGGTGGGATAGAGCAGGGCAAGCAGGTTTGGGGAGGGTCATAATCTTACTTCAGAGCATGTGAGAGAGCGAGGTGCACGTGTCCGGTCCGTGGCTGGGAACAAGAATTTGTGGTCCAAGAGGAGGTCTGGGGTGGAATCCTGGGGGAACTATCAGCCTTTGGGAGGATAGGTAGAAAAACAGGTTGGGGAGGGATACTGAGAAGGAGAGTTCGAGAAGTGGAGAACCAGAAGAACATGCCATCGAGAAACCTCGGGGGGGGGGGGGGCGAGCGGGGGCGCCTTGGTGGCTCAGTGAGTTAAAGCCTCTGCCTTCGGCTCAGATCATGATCTCAGGGTCCTGGGATCAAGCCCCGCATCGGACTCTGCTCAGCAGGGAGCCTGCTTCCCCCTCTCTCTGTGCCTGCCTCTCTGCCTACTTGTGATCTCTCTCATTCTCTCTCTCTTTTTCTCTCTGTCAAATAAATAAATAAAATCTTTAAAAAAAGAAAGAAAGAAACCTAGGGGGCAGTGAGTACCTTTCAAGGGGAGTGTGGTCACCGTGTCTTTCTGAGAGACAGCGTTAGAACTGAAAGAGACTGTTGGGTGTATTGGTTGAAAAGTCATTGGTGACGTCAGTGAGAACAGTTTGCGAGGTATATTCAGTAAGAGTACAAATATAGTGGGCTGGGGAGTGACTAAGAAGAAAGAAAATGGAAACAGTGATTATAGTCTGTTGTTATTAAAAATTTGGTAATGAAAAAAGAACAGGGGGCGCCTGGATGGCTCAGTGGGTTAAAGCCTCTGCCTTCGGCTCAGGTCATGATCTCAGGGTCCTGGGATCCAGCCCTGCATCGGGCTCTCTGCTCAGTGGGGAGCCTGCTTCCCTCCCTCTCTGCCTGCCTCTCTGCCTACTTGTGATCTCTCTCTCTGTGTCAAATAAATAAAAAATATATGTATATTTAAAAAAAAAAAAAGAAAGAAAAAAGAATAGAGTGATGGGAACTGTTTTGTTTTTTTTTTCTCTCCCTGTCATGCTTCATGCCTAGGTGACAGTATGTGCTTGAGTAGGGGTTGGGGTGAGTGAAGTGGGTGCACCCTTACCACGGTGAGCGTCTGGTAATGTAGATCAGATCACTATGTTATACACCTGAAACTAATATATATAACATTGTGTGTCAACTATACTTCAATAATAAAATTTGTTTAATAATAAAATCAGGAGCAAGGTAAGAATTCCTCAGAATGGTTAAATGAGTGAGCCGAGTGCATGTTTGAATAATAAAGCACCAAGAATAGATACCATTATAGCAAATCTCCAGGTAATTTTCTTCTCGGTGCTAGTTTTCCTCTGGTTCCAACAGCACAAAAACAAGAAGGAGATAGGAGGTACCTTTCTGTCTGATATTATGTGCGTCAGAGAATCACTTTTATCTTCCTTTGAAATACTCATTAATGATGATAGTTGTTCCTCCCAGTGTAAGCAATTGTTATTGAGAAAACTGCTTAAAATACTTTGGTGAGCTGCTTATTAGCAGGCTATAACACAACACAAGGACTGTGTTTAAATTGGTAAATTTTCTGATGCTGTGAACTTCTTTCTTAATTCAGCCCCCAGCAGGGAGAGCACCTATCAGCAATCCAGGAATGGGTGAAACAGGGAACTTGAATAGCTCCATGCCAGCAAATGGCCTCACTGTGGCCCAAAACCAGGTAAACACTGAGTGGCTCCAGAAATCCAAGACATAGACCATCTTAAATTTGTTATTTCCTTGATGAGTCTAAGGCTGTCTAAGGACTCATTTCTTTCTTAGCAAAGGACTCCCTTACATAAGGGAGTTGATTTAGAGTAGTTGCTAAAATCTTTCTCATTTGAATCTTCAGGTGCTGAATTTGATTAAGGCTTGTCCAAGACCTGAAGGATTAAACTTTCAGGATCTCAAGAACCAGCTCCAATACATGACTGTCGCCTCAATAAAGTGAGTATTCGGATTCTATCAGCTGGCGCTCCAGAATTGTACCCATTTTACCTCACCAGGGTTTCCTGGTGATGAGACGTGAATCACAAGTAAAACTGTCAGCTGCCATCTTATTGACAGAAGGGAGGTCATTCGGTCGCAGAAAGATAGAAAAAGGACTCACAAAGGTGATGCTACCCGTCACATCACTGATTCACTTGTTCATTTAACAAATAGTGATTCCCATTATGTGCAGGGGATACAATTTTGAGCAAAATTGATAAGATTTGACCTCTCGTGGAAGTCCATTTGGAGGAGTGAGATCCTTAGCTCCTGGTCCCCAGACGGTCAGGCCCATTGGCGTTACTGTTTCTGCTGTGTAGTTGTGCATTTGGCCGTCTGTGAAACCACATGAGTCCTACCAGCGTCTCTCTGATTCCATGTTAGACAAGCAGCTTCCTGATTCCGATGAACCAATTAAACAAGCTGAGTATTTTGGTGCCTTTGATAATTACCTGTTACTGTAAACCTGTTGATATTCTAGGTTTACAAAGAGAAGAAAGGCTTAGGTCTAATTTCATTTCCTGTTTTATAAAATAAAGGTCTTAATTCCCATCTCAGAGTTCCGGTGATGAGGAGGTACAGAAACACTGTCACGTAGTAGTTGCTCTGTAAATCATTACTGTTAGTAAATACGTTAACTGTTACTAAGTTACTGTTAGTAAGCATTATTAAATATGTTACACTGATCCTGAGGGTCTTGAAGGGTTTGAAGGTGACCTCCCGTTTCTGGAAAAGACCTTTCTTAATGGCCTGCAACTTTACTTCCCGGAGGGTTAGTGGGTAGGTAGGGGGAAGGAACTTTGAAAAACAGCTGTTTATGCTAGGAGTTGCGTGTGCAAGCCGGACTGCGTTTTTAGATTATCGTTTCAATTTGCTTAGCCTGGCATTTGAGTTTGGCTCTATTTTCTTGCCTTTACGCAATCTGGGAGAGGGGTCCAAGGCAGCTCTGATGGCCAGTGTCTCCGTGCATGATCTCACTTTTGCACTTTTACTGGCTCTTCTCCCTGGAAGAGCCCTCTGTGAGCAAAAGCCCGTGACTTCTTAGCTAAGGTAGAAAGTGAGAAGTGAGCAAAATCTGTGGTTGCCCATATCCAGAAATCAGTTTCCTTTCTTTGTCGGTTTAAAAATAGCCTTTTTTCCCCCTTTGTTTCTTTCTAGGCAAGCTGTGGATTTTCTTAGCAACGAGGGACATATCTATTCCACTGTGGACGATGATCATTTTAAATCCACAGATGCAGACTAACTGGATCTAATTGAGTAGCCAAGGCATTTTCATAATCTGTTGTCTCCCACTGTGCATCTGTTTGGCCAGTTGACTTCTAGGGAGTAGGTTTCATCTAGAAAGGGTCTCATTTAGCATCCTTTAGAAACTTACTGCTCTTCTGGCTTTTTGTTTGTGGTTATTTTTGTTTTTCGAAGCTCAATTTTGGGCAGTTGACAAGAATGTAAACCCGCAAAA
>CM053606.1:17463661-17504960 GCA_028646535.1 Procyon lotor
TGAAACAGGAAGGGATGGGGAGGGAGACAAACCATAAGAGACTGCTAGACTCACGAAACGAACTGAGGGTGGCTGGGAGGTGGGGGAGAGGGTAGGGATAGGGTGGCTGGGCTGTGGACATTGGGGAGGGTATGTGCTGTTAAGTGCTGTGAAATGTGTAAGCCTGATGATTCACAGACATGTACCCCGGGGCAAATAAAAATTAATTAAAAAAAAAAAAATTAAAAAAAAAACAAAAAAACAAAAAAAAAAAACCCCAAAACCAGTACCTATATGTCATGTGTGGCCTACATGTAAGTACACATGTCACACACTTAACTAACAATATGATGTGGCACTTCTGTTAATTCCTGTTTTTACAAAATACAGGTGGACATTACTTTTACTATGTTCCCCAGAGTAGGTTCAGGGGATTCTCACAGAGGGTTATAGCACTTTCTTCAGGAAACCAGGTCCTGGCACCCAATGGACAGAAGAAGGATCGGACACTTAGGTTGTATACGAAAACTAACAAAAGAAAGGCTAATGTGTGGAGAGAGTAGAGCAAAAAGATGGAGTTGCCAAAATAAAGTACTGGCCCTGAGTCACGAGAAAAAAATAGGCCATAAAAAGGGCACTCTAAAAAAAGCAAATTAAATTCCCAAAGCCCCGATGCCTGCACTTTTTATCTGGTACTGGGGGCTCTAACAGCAATGAACCAAATGATCTTTGAAGCCCTATTTTCACTTTCTGCACCACAATGCGAGGCGGCACGCTGCGGCAGGAGGATCCGGGCTAATGTACCTCTAGGTAGTCTATCGAATCCCTGAAACTTCATGCAACATTTTGCATTAGATCTTTTTTTTTTTTTTAAGATTTTATTTATTTGACAGAGAGAAACACAGCGAGAGAGGGGAATACAAGCAGAGGGAATGGCAGCGGGAGAAGCAGGCTTCCTGTCGAGCAGGGAGCCCGATGCGGGGCTCGATCCCAGGACCCTGGGACCATGACCTGGGCCGAAGGCAGACGCTTAACGACTGAGCCACCCAGGCGCCCCCCCCTTTTTTTTTTTGACATGCATATGGGGTTCTGTGTATACAGTGCATTAGATCTTTTGAGGATGATGGTTACGGCTCAAAATTTTTTTCTCATAAAGGTACGTCACTAAAAAAGGAACCGCACTGGGGCACTTGGCTGTCTCAGTCAGTAAGCATGTGACTCTTGATCTTAGGCTTATGAGTTCAAGCCCCATACCGGGCAAAGAGCTTACTGTAAAAATAAACAAACAAACAAATAAAAAATAAAGACATCTTCCATACTTAAAAAGAAGGGGGGGGGGCCCTGCATGAATGTAAAGTGCACTGAACTAAGATTAGGGGATTGGGCTCCAGCTGTGACCATGGGTAAGCTGTCCTGAGCACCCTCATGAAAAATGTGCTTTCTGAAAAGCAAAATGAGGGATTCAGATTAGATTTCCTTTTTTACAACAAATTTTTTCTTTATTTTTTTTAAGATTTTATTTATTTATTTGACAGAGACAGACAGCAAGAGAGGGAACACAAGCAGGGGGACTGGGAGAGGGAGAAGCAGGCTTCCTGCTGAGCAGGGAGCCTGATGTGGGGCTTGATGCCAGGACCTCGGCATCATGACCTGAGCTGAAGGCAGATGCTTAACTGACTGAGCCACTCAGTCGCCCCTCAGATTAGATTTCTAATGTCCCTTCTAATTTGAACAATCTATGGCTAATTTATCTTAAATAACGTAATTTTATTTTATTAAAAGGATTTTATTTATTTATTTGACAGAGAGAGAGGTCACAAGTAGGCAGAGAGGCAGGTGGGGGCGGGGAGCAGGCTCCCTGCTGAGCAGAGAGCCCCATGCAGGGCTCGATCCCAGGACCCTGAGATCATGACCTGAGCCGAAGGCAGAGGCTTCAACCCACTGAGCCACCCAGGCGCCCCAATAACACAATTTTATGTGTGACATCTGATATTCGAGATATTTCTGGGCAGGATTTCCAAGGTCCAACACATGACTACTGCCAACCTTTAATTCTGGACTGAGTTTTCCATCCTTTTTAAATCTAATCACTAGTTCTACCTGGCTTGTTCTGATAGTTACATAAATCAGTCAAAAAATATGGCAACCTATTAACTGGTATTGACAACAGTTGTGACCCCAGAATAAAACATATGTAATCAAATATAATCTTTGGAACACATTTCTTTAAAAAGGTATTTGTCTAAAAAGAAAAAGAAAACTCTGCAAAGTTATGCTAAGAGAAGTCCATGAGAAATGCAGAGCTTCAATCAAACCTCATTTTTTTTTTTTTTTATACAAAATTAAAATGTGATTGTGGCCCCAATTTCCTAAACAGTTGCTAGGGAGTTCTGAGGAATCCCTGGAAAAGAACACAGGAAATAAGAGGGAAACAGAATATCAGACTCGTATGACACACTTACCACCCACGTTGCTTTTATGCTTATCATAGATTTCTCTCACTTTTCGGTAGCGGAAAGCCAGTTTTCTCATCCAGTCCACACCTCCCTGGACACCCACAGAGGAACCATGGCTGCCACCGCCTCCTGATCCACTGAAACCATCTGTTGAGAAACTGTAGTTGCTGCAGAGAGAGGGGATGATGAAAATTAATATCTATACTGTATGGGGTTTGGGGCTGGATCCCACCTGGGATTCTCTGTTCTATTCCTGGCACCTGACATCAAGTCTAAAGTCTTTGAGAACCTTCTCTCTTAATCTCTGTGTGTCAGAATTATCTTCCATTAGTTGTCTACCTCACCCTATTACTGCCATCAAAGAAAGGAGGGAGAGAGAGGGAAAGGGAAAGAGGGGTAGGGCCCATTCAAGCACCAGCATCCCCTAGAGGTTGTCTTGGGAATACAGCATCTTTTCATTAATGATAGAATATCTTAAAAAACATACAAACACAGAATATAACATTTTTGGGTACACAGACACACACACACACACACACACACACACACACACACACACACACACGATGGCAACTATGTAATGTGGAGAAACGTGTGAAGAAATAATGGAAGGAAATAACCCCAAATATTAACAATTGCAAGGTATAATGGAGATGTTTTTCAGAGATATGTTAGCTGGTTTGTTAAGTTCATGGGTCATAGTGGTGGCTTTAAAATGTCCACAGAGTCTTTAATAACTCCTTGCTTCTAATTCTTCTCCCTAGGGGAATGGATTGCATTTAAACGTAAACAGGATGTGGGAGAAGTGACGATGGCAGACCACAGAGACGGGCTTCTCTTGCTCTCTTGGAGCACCTGCTCTGAAAGAAGTCTGCTCTCATACGAGAACACTCGAGCTGCCCCCTGAAGAGGCATGCACAGCGAGGATCTGAGTGTCCTATTATCAGCCATCTGTGAGAGGCTGCAAGCCAGTCCTCCAGCTCCCATCAAGCCTTCAGATGGTTTAAGTGCCAGCCAATATCTTGATTTTTAATCTCAGAGACTCTGATTCAAAACTATCTTGCTAAGTCACTTTCAAGTTCCTGTCCTATAGAAATTGTGAGATGATAAATGTTTATTGCTTTAAGCTACTAAGTTTTGGGGTAATCTGTTACACGGCCACAGAAATAAGTAATACAGTTAAACAGGCTGGGAGAGGTGAACACTTCTTAAGTAAAGATTTAAAAAAATGACCAAAGGAATTAGAGACAACTTGGTCCAATAAAAAGTCAAAACTGAGTTCAATAAGTATGAGTATCTATCTTTAAGAAAATAAAGCTGTCAAGACATTTAAGTAATTACTGGTTAGCCTCTTGTGTTAAGAGGAAAAAAACTCTAGGCTTCACAGTGGGTCATAACCTACTTCGGACAAGGCACTTTCCTAAAAGGTCCAGTAAAATCTCATTAGTACGGTGCACTCCATGGCCGTGCAAGCTACGTGCACGACTGGATGCTGCTCCTCATGTGGGACCTCGTAATCTTTCTCGGCCCTACAGGATTAGATCCTTCCAGCTCTGCTCTATGTTTGAGAATTTTAGGGTAGACATAGGGAAGAACCTATGAAAGGGACAAACGTGAAAACAAATTAACATGAAAAAAATGTGAGAGTCTTTTTTTCTTAAAGTCTTTAAATAGAAGCTAGATACGTTTTTGGATTATTCACAAAGACTACTGGGCGAGAAGACAGTAGCCAAGAAAGAAATGAGGAGACAAAGCAGGCATTTTGCTATGGAGATTCCCCTTGGTGTAGCATTCACTGACACAATATTTAAGGTTGTCTCTGATAGGGTTATTCCTGACACCAACAGACCCCCACAGTTAGGTTTCCCTGGGAAAATTCCCCATGCTTATTTGTACCTACAACTAAGCAGCCTGGAAGCACACTCTTCCTGACTGAAAATCTGGGCAAAGAGAAACTAGTGTATCCCTTACTTTGGAACACTTTTTCCTCATCCAGTCACTGCTACCTATTCTCCAAGGCCATACTCAAATTCTACTGCTCTGAGAAGGCCACTCCAATGCTGGCAACCACAGCCACCAGAATTATTTTCTTTTCTGTGCGCTGTCACATTCTCTACTGTCACCTCTGCACACTGTCCACTGTTACCTCTGTTTGTCTCTGTCTCCACTAAGACTGTGAGATTTTTTAGGGCTATGTCTTCCTCGTCTTTGTCTCCCTCTGAACCTAGACAGTGTGTCGTGCATAACAGGTATACTGAGGTTTAAGACATCACTGTTTCTATCACCTCAAGTCCTGGCCATTGTCATCAGAAGCCACATCTTCCACGTGCACCTGGTCACACTCCTGTTGAAAGACAAAACCAAACACTATTTCAGTCCAGGGAGTGGAAATGCTACCACCACTGTGACATGTTGTAAAAAGACCACAAAGGCAGATTATGGAATACCTTGGAGTCTCTCTTGTGTGCGGAGGGTCACTCTCACCCCCCCCGCTGGCGAACTTCTTTTAAGACCTAATTCATGTCCCACGGTCTTCTTGAAATCTTCCTTACTCAGCCCGCCCCTCAGGTGTGCTCTTCTCTCAGTGGTCACGGGTGTAACACAACAGCTCTGGGTATAAACACAAGCTCCCTTCCGCTGCCAGGGATGCCAGTGTCCTAGCCTAGACTGTGAAGTTCTGTTTTACGCTGTGGCCCTCCTGCAGCACAACCTGTCTCCTACGGCTCCTCTGCGCCTCCAGTCTAGTCCTTACGTAGCATGTGTTTGCTCTGAATGTAGCATGTATCCAGTACATTTCTGCAGATGAAACAGATGCTGGTAGAGTATGGTATCAAAATGGAGAATGACTGAAATGGAAATCTGTAAATCCAAACTTAGGAATTAGAAGTGGTCACCTAAGTTAATCTCCTTGTGTTCCAAAAGTGAGGTGAAACGAATCATCTATGGTCATATAACTAGAGAGTGACAGAAAGAAACTGGAAAGAGCCTGGGCCTTCTGAATTGAATCTGAGGTTCTTTCCACCAAGCCCGTGCTACTAGGGACATAAAATGCCACCCACTGCCTCATGCTGAGAGATTCACTCCTCTGATGCCACCTGAGGCAATGTTGTGATGTCCGCCTGCATCAGAATCCCCTGGGGAAGTTTTTTAAAAATGTATATTCTTGGGTCCACCCCAGACCTACTTGAATCAGAATTTCTGGGTGTGAAGTCCTAGAATCTTCATTTTTAACAAGCTCCCCAGGTGATTCTTATGCCCCCTAAAGTTGAGAACCACTGACCTGGGGGGCAGGAACACATTCAGGTCAAATTCTTCACAGAACTTTCAGTCCTGAGTGAGGTCTATGTCTAGAAAATCATTACAAATACAATTTGGCAATAATTATTGGCACAAAGTAGGTTTTCAATAAATGTTTCCTGAGTAAAAACTATGATGTCCTAACATATCAACATGTGAAGCTGAGGAAGATTAAAAAGCATTTCAGAGGTTAGACAAAAGGTACTGAAATTTAGAGCCCCGGGATTCCATTTGTTGGAGAATGTTCATTGAGTAGAACTAGACTATATTTAAAAAGAAATAGGATTATTTTGTGTTTATAAAATGTTATCTTATTTTTAATTAATTATATTTATTTTAAGTAATCTTTACACCCCATATGGGGCTGGAACTTACAACCCTGAGATCAACAGTGTCTGTTGATCCCTTACTTTGGTGTCCAGGTGTCCCACTATTTTATTTTTTAACTTACAATTTTTGCTGTTTTTAAAACCTAGGTTACATAAGTAGTACACAGTCTGAAACTCAAAAGGGCATGAAGTGAAAAGTTTGCTCCTTCCCACCTCTGTGTCCCAGCAACATATCCCCTTCCCCAGATGGAACAACTGTTACTAGTTTCTTTTTTTGTGTGGTTGTTTTTTTGGTTACTAGTTTCTTGTGTAGGATAACTGCTTAACTGAGGCCTGGAATGGGGAGGTAACTTTCCTAACCTGGAACTCACACTCTGGTCTTTTGACTTCCCAGTCTTGTGCTCTTGCCACTACATCACAGTCACCTCAAAGGTGAACTCAAAGGTCAAAGCCAAAAAACCTCACCAAGAAATTCTCAGTGTTCCTGGTTTTCCTTGCATCTGACTATAAAATGATTCTGAACATGAAGGTTAACCTATACATGGATAATAAGCATATATAAATTATAATCAGAACAGCCATTTATAGATCTGACACATCAAGAGATTATATATTCAGAAGGTAAAGTCGAAAAATAGTCAAGATTGAGTACAGAGTCAAACCCACCTTATTATATGTTATTTAAGACAGATGAATAAATGGGAATGTTGGTTTACATTTCACTGTTTTGTGAAGGGCTGGCATTTCCCCTTGAGTTAGATCACTTCCAAACAGGCTAACAAAAATCAAATTTTTGAACCAATAAAATTGAGGGCCAATACCAAGACTGGTGACCAAGCTAAGGTACTGTTCTTATAAGACTATATAAGCCTAAGTGGCCAGCTGGCCTCTCCACAACCACCCCTTCTCACCACATTTCCTCTAAATACATTAAGCATAGGCTAGATAGTTATTGAACAAACAAAATGTTTCACTGAAGCACAGAACAATTTAAAATGCTCACCTCTAAGTCATTGAAAAATAGATGTGTATCTGCCACTTCAAAAATCATCTCTTCCATTGTTAAACCTGAGCCAATCACTACTGTTGGATCCTAGAAGACAATAAGAGAAAAATTTGTTTAATTTGGTGCCAACAGCACTGGTTCTAATCATCAAATACTTTGGAGTTATTCTGGGTCAAGGCCAAAACAACACAGGCCTGCAAAAGTGCTTCTAACTATTACTCACACAATTTCATTCACAGTTAGAAGAATCTGGGATTATGTAAAGTTAATTTCTGGAGTTAGTTGTTAGAAAACTAAACCCACTTAAAAAAAACCAATTTGGGCTGAAATTCTCTGTTTTGTGAGAAATACTAATTTCTCACAAGATTGCTAATAATTGCTAAACTATTACTATTGTAATACCCATTATCTCCCTTCAGCCTCCCCGTGCCACACACACACACACACACACACAATATAACACTGGAAGTCAGTTATCTGACAACCTCAACAAGCCAGGAAATAAGTGAAGAAGGCTGAAAAGTAAAAATATTTGTAGGAAAACCAATGCATTTAGCTTTGAAGTGAACCATCAGGTCTTCACTCGGAGGATGTATGCTCTTATTTTATATACTTTTATAATCAGCTTATACAGTGTATGAGTTTATGTCAGCCTACCAGGCTAGATACTAAAAGCATGTGGAAAGTACTTCTAACAGCAACATTAACGGAAAAAAAAACACCCAAAAACATTAATGATAATAAGAAATAAATGGGAATAGTTAGAAAGCAAAGGAGGTAGATATTTTTATAAAATTTATTCATAAAAACAGAAAAATAGAAGCCTGGAGATGATTTAGTGTAGATATATAGCTTACCCCTCTATTAAAGCTGATATTTAGGGGTGCCTGATGTAGTTAAATGTCCAACTCTTGGTGTGGAGTCTGCTTGGGATTTTCTTTCCCACTCCTCTTCCCCTCCCCCATGCATGTATGCTCTCTTTCTCTCTCTCTCTCTCTCTCAAGTAAATAAATCTTAAACAAACAACCCTCCCTCCCAAAACTCTGATGTTTACATTGATGACTAAGTAAGTTAAATTCTGCTTGGTATATTTAGTTTAAGGAGGTATATAATCTATGTAAGAAAAATATTGTATACTTTATATGTATTTTAAATTTACATATCTGGGATATACTCAACTAAATAAAATGCTTAGTTTGGGCTGTCAAAAAGTGTTAAGGTTAACAGATCTGTATTTGGAATATATAATCCTGAGACTCCATTCTGTTATGAGCTTCATTCCCATGTTTAATCTTTATAAAATGGTACTCTTGAACAACTTCAGCTTACAGCACTGGTCCTAGGTCTAGTCTCCTGCTTTATCAATACTGCCTGACCATGTAGCTTGCCTGGTACAAGCCATCAAGTGAAGTTTTACATGGAAAGTGAAAGGCCAACAGGGTAAGATAGAGGCAGCAGAGAAAGTGATTTTCGTTACTTGCCTGTATAGTCAGGAGGAGGACATTACAACAAAGGAAGAAAGACTCAAATTACCTTTCCATACTTCTGGGCATAGGATCCAGTAAGAAGAGAGTGAAAGATGATGATGGTTTCATCCAAGTCCCACAGAAATACCCGCTGAGGAAGGAAAACAAAAAATAGTGAGTGAGCATCTTTTCTAAATACAATGGAATGGAACAAGAAATACATAACAGAAAGAAAACTAAAAAATTCACAAATATGTTAAAATTAAACAACACAATTTTAAGCAACCAATAGATCAAAGAAAAAAAAATCCCAAGTGAAATTAGGAATACCTTGAGATGAATGAAAACTAAAACACAATATATCAAAACATATAGGCTACAGTGAAAGCAGTACAAACAGGAGAATTTATAGCTTTAAAATGCATGCCTTAAAAAAGAAGTAAGGGGCGCCTGGGTGGCTCAGTCGTTAAGTGTCTGCCTTCAGCTCAGGTCATGATCCCAGGGTCCTAGGATCAAGCCCCTTTGGGCTCCCAGCTCAGCAGGAAGCCTGCTTCGCCCTCTCCCACTCCCCTTGCTTGAGTTCCCCCCCTCACTGTCTCTTACCGTCAAATAAATAATCTTTTTTTTTTCAAATAAATAATCTTTTAAAAAAATCTTTGAAAAAAAAAGAGAAGTAAGACCTTAATCAATAACATGACTGTCCAATTTAAGGAACTGGAAAGAGCCAGCAGAAGGAAAGACTAAAGGTTAGAATGGAGATAAATTAGAGAGTAGAAAAATAACAGAGGAAAAAAAAAATCAATGAAACCAAAAGTTGGTTCTTTGAAAATATCTACAAAATTGACAACTTTTAACTAGATTAAGGAAAAATAAGAAGACTCAAATTAGTAAAATCGGAAATGGAAGTGGGGATGTTATTATCAATTTTACAGAAATAAAAAGAATTATAAGAGAATACTACGAACAGTTGTATAGTAATAAATAACCTAGATGGACATGGACAAATTCTTAGAAATATACAAAAAGCCAAAACTGACTCAAGAAGAAATGAAAATCTGAACAGACCTTTAATAGAGGTTGAAATCAGTAATCAAAAAGATACCAAGAAAGAGAAGCCCAGGACCAGATGGTTTCACTGTTAAATTCTATCAAACATTTAAAGAAATAACACCAATCCTTCTTTAACTCTTCCAAAGAGTTGAAGATGAAGGAATACTTCCCAAGTCATGCTATGAAGCCAGTATTACCCTGATACTAAAGTCAGATAATAAAGACGCTACAAGAAAACTGCAAACCAATATCTCTTATGAACATCAAAGCAAAAAATTCTCCACAAAAATACTAGCAAACAAAATTCAAGCAGCATATTAAAAGAATTGTACATCACGGCCCTGTGGGATTTGTTTAGAATGCAAGATGGATCAACATACAAAAATTAATCAATGTAATATGCTACCTTAAGAAAACAGAGGGGGAAAAACCCAATTGTCATTTCAATTGATGCAGGAGAAGCAACTGAAAAATTCTGCAACTGACACATTCATAATAAAAACAGTCAATAAACTAGGAGTAGAAGTGAATTTCCTCACATGATAAAGACTGTATATGAAAAACCCAGAATTAATATCTTACTCAATGGTGCAAAACTGGAAGCTTTATCCCTAAGATCAGGAATAGGACAAGTATGCCTGTTTTCACCACTTCTATTCAATATAAGTACTAGGAATTCTAGCCAGAATAATTGGGCAAGAATTGGGGGGGTAAAAAGGTACCCAAGTTGGAAAGGAAAAAAAAACTATCTCTGTTCACAAATGACATGATCTTATATAGAGAAAACCCTAAGAATCTACAAAAAATTGTTAGAGCTAATAAATGAATTCAGCAATGAGCTATATTTCTATATACTTGCAATGACTAATCCTCAAAGAAATTTAAAAAACAATTCCATTAAAAAATTCCATTTACACATGAACAATAAATCTTGTAACACTGAAAAAATAAAATAAACATATTTTGGGGGAAAAATTCCATTTACAATACCATCAAAATTTATAATAAAGTACTTAAGCATAAATTTAACTGAGGAGTGCCTGGGTGGTTCAGTCGGTTAAGCATCCGACTCTTGATCTTGGCTAAGGTCATGATCTCAGGGTCGTGAGCTCAAGCCCAAGATCTAAATAAATGGAAAGACATCCTATGTTCATGGATGAACGATTTAACAATGTTAAAGTGACAATACCAGCCAAATGATTTACAAATTCAATGCAATCCTTATCAAAATCTCAATAGTGCTTTTTAAAGAAACAGAAAAACTCATCTTAAAATTCATATGGAAAAAAAAAATTCATATGGAATCTCATATTCTCTGGCCTGAATGGCCAAAATAATCTTGAAAAAGAATGAAGTTGAAAGACTCATACTTCCGGATTTCAAAACTTACTACAAGGCTACAGTAATCAATACAACGTGGTATCTGCAAAAGGAAAGACACATAAACCAATGAAATTGATGAGATGACTCCTCAGAAATAAACTCTTATATATATGGCCAATTTTTTAAAAAAAGACATTTTTATTTGAAAGAGAGCAGAACAAGAGACAGAGCACAAGTTGAGGGGGAGGGACAGAGGGAGAGTGAGAAGCAGACTCCTCGCTGAGCAGGGAGCCTGATGTGATTCAGGCTCAGGTCATGTGACCTGAGCCAAAGGCAGACACTTAACCGACTAAGCCACCCAGGTGCCCCCATATACGGTCAAGTTTTGACAAGAGTGCTAAGACCATTCAATGGGGAAAGGAAAATATTTCCAACAAAAGATGCTGGGAAAATTGGATATCCATGTGCAAAAGAATGAAATTAGACCTTTACTTTATACCATATACAAAAATTAACTCAATACAAAAAAAATTAATTCAATATGAATCAAAGACCTAAATTTATGAGCTATAGCAATTAAATTCTTAGAAGAAAATATAGGTAAATACCTTTATAACCTTGTATTTTTAACACTAAAAGCACAAGTAATAAAAGAAAAACAGGACTTCAACAAAATGTAAAACTTTTGTACATCAAAGAATACTATCAAGAGTAAAAAGGACCCACAGAATGGGAGAAAATATCCGCACATCATTTAACTGATAAGTGATTAGTATCTAGAATATATAAAGAATTCCTAAAACTCAACAATAAAATACCAAACAACCCAATTAAAAACTGGTCATAGGATTTGAATAGCTATTTCTCCAAAGAAAACATACAGAAGGCCAATAAATACATGAATAGATGTTCAACATTATTATTAGCCATTAAGGAAATGGAAATCAAAACCATTTCACAACTATTAGGATGGCTATTATTTAAAAAGGGGGGGGGAACAGGGGCACCTGGGTGGCTCAGTGGGTTAAAGCCTCTGCCTTCAGCTCAGGTCATGGTCTTAGGGTCCTGGGATCGAGCCCCGCATCGGGCTCTCTGCTCAGCGGGGAGCCTGCTTCCCCCTCTCTGCCTGCCTCTCCGCCTACTTGTAATCTCTCTCTCTCTGTCAAATAAATAATAAAATCTTTAAAAAAAAGGGGGGGGGGTGAATAATAAGTGTTGGTGAGGATGTGGAGAAATTAGAACCCTCATGCATTGCTGGTGGGAATGTAAAATTATGTAGCCACTATGGAAAACATTTTGCTGTTTCCTCAAAAAGTTGAACAAAGAATTACTATATAATCTAGCAATTCTACTCCTCAGTTTATATCCAAATAATTGAAAAGAGAGACTCAAGAAATATCTGGATAACAATGTTCACAGCAGCATTATTCACAATAACTCAAAGGTGAAAAAACCACTAGTGTCCATCGACGAATGAGTAAACAAAACATGGTATATACATACAATGGATTATTCAGCCGTAAAAGGAAATGAAGATCTTATATATGCTATAATATAGATGAGCCTTGAAAACATGCTAAGTGAAAGAAGTCTCACACAAAAGGGTAGATATTTTATCATTCCACTTATATGAGATACTCAGAATAGGTAAATTCCTAGAAACTAAAAGTAGAATAGAGGTTACCAGGGGCTAGTGGGAGGGGAAAATGGGGAGTTATCGCTTAATGGGCAGAGTTTTTGAGACCATGAAGAAGTTTTGGAAATAGTGGCAACAAACAACATTGTAAATGTACTTAATGTCACTGAACTGCACAGTTAAAAAATGGTTAAAATGGTAAATTTTATGTTATGTATATTTTACCACAATTTAAAAAACTTGGTTCTCATGAGAGACTGTGGACTCTGAACAACAAACTGAGGGTTTTGGAGGAGCGGGGGTTTTGGAGGAGCGGGGGTGGGGGGGTGGGCGAGCCTGTTTGTGGGTATTGAGGAGGGCATGTGCTGAAAGGAGCACTGGGTGTGGTGCATGAACAATGAATCTTGCAACACTGAAAAAATAAAAGTATTTGGGGAAAAAAAAACTTGGTTCTCAGTTTTTCCTAATAAATGTAAAAGGACTTAGATTTTCTTTCTTTTGTACTTTTTTTGGGTCAGGAACAAAAAGAAAGAGAGTCCCCAAACACAGCCTTAATTTACTTATGTCTTAAAACCTATCAATGAACTCATTTTTTTTTTTTTTAATTTATTTATTTGACACAGAGAGAGAGAGAGATCACGAGTAGGCAGAGAGGCAGGCAGAGAGAGAAGGGGAAAGCAGGCTCCCTCCTGAGCAGAGAGCCTGATATGGGGCTCGATCCCAGGACGCTGGGATCATGACCTGAGCCGAAGGCAGAGGCTTAACCCTCTGAGCCACTCAGGTGCCCCTGAACTCATTTTTAAATACAGCATCCCCTGCCCACTAAATGCTCACATTATAGAAAAATCGAATACAAAAACAAGAGCATATAAAAACTCCACTATTGGGGCGCCTGGGTGGCTCAGTGGGTTAAAGCCTCTGCCTTCGGCTCAGGTCATGATCTCAGGGTCCTGGGATCGAGCCCTGCATCGGGCTCTCTGCTCAGCAGGGAGCTGCTTCCCCCCACCCTCCGCCTACTTGTGATCTCCCCCAGCCCCCCCCATCAAACAAACAAACAAACAAATAAATAAATCCACTATTATTAGCATTTTGTATGATTTTCTAATCTTAATAACGAAGCCAAATGTAATGCCCATAATACATTCTTATAGTGCTTAACCACAAAATAAGTGAGTACCAATCTCTTAATAAGTTACCAGATCTCATTGCAGGTTTCACAGAAGCACTCTCATCTCATTTTACTTTTAGATTTTTAAATGGAGAACACTATGACATTATCTGTGACACCCTGTGCTTTCTGAATATGAGGGAACTGTTCCTTCTGTTCTCCTCTGGAACACAGAGAACCGTTTGTTCTTTCCCTTAAAAAGTTACCTGGCTACCTAAACTCAAAAAAGCTTTTGCAATGCTTTGGTGAAAAGCATCTGAAAGTAATATGGTGAGTTAAGGGCACGGAGAAATGTGTTTTTACATTTCTCTCTTCACTTGACCAGTTTTGTTTCTCTTGCCCAAGAATTTCGGGTTGTGGCAGGGGGCAGAGGTGGGGTGAGGATTCAACATAGAACACAATATCTCCATGAGTTTCAGATATGTATGTTTGATGAACTTAAAAAATGAGAAAAAAAGGATCGCCTAAGTGGCTCAGTAATTAAGCCTCTGCCTTCGGCTCGGGTCATGATCTCAGGGTCCTCGGATAGAGCCCTGCATTGGGCTCTCTGCTCGGCAGGGAGCCTGCTTCCCCCTCTCTCTGCCTGCCTCTCTGCCTACTTGTGATCTCTCTCTCCCTGTCAAATAAGTAAATGAATAAAATCTTTGGGAAAAAAAATGAGAAAAAAAGTAGGTAACTCAAATGAGTTTCTTCCCATACCTCCAATTCACTGTCCTGTGAAGAGCTGGCATCAGCTTTCCTTTTGCCTCGGTTCTTGCCAGTCATGTTTTTTCTAGACTGGTCATCCGCATCTTTATTTGGTGTAGTTTGGGACAAAGATGGGCTTGAAGAAGGGTCTCCTGGAAAGAAAAGTGAGACATATATTGCTAGTAGTCACAGGCTGTAAGAACTGGGGCTGGAAGAAGGTCAGCGAGCTTTCTGTCCTTAAGAACCATATTGTAGGGACAAAGGCTGGAAAATCAAACTTCGCCTATCAGTTTAGGAATCCAGACCTGGGCACCAACATCAGGCATCAACAGCTCCTAATATCACAGAGAGAGTTATAAGAGAATTTATATACCTGCCTCTCAATGGAAGAACACAGCTATAAAGTTGTTTTGCCAAAAAATACAACACAACAAAACAAAAAAACAACCAAAAAAACAACTGAACCTGTATCTGGTCAGGTTTCTACGTCAGTTTCTTGACTTGGCACAGCTGACATTTTGGGCCAGATAATTTTTTGCTGAGCCGATGTCCTGTGCATAATAGGATGCCTGGTTAAGCAGCACCCTTGGCCTTTATCCACTAGATGCCAGTAGCACTTCCCACCCACCATGACAACCAAGAATGTTTCCATTCGCTGCCAAATGTCTTAGGTGAATGCGGGAGAGGGCAAGGCACAAAAATCACCTTTAGTTGAAAACCATGACTCTAGACATATTTACCAATTTAAAATAAAATACAGAAGGCAGCAGGACACATTGATCTACCCAATACAGAGATAATCACCAAAATTCAGACTGGGAAATGGCATGAGATCAACACTCCAGTTTCTTCACAGTACAGTACATTGGAGAATAAAAACAGAGGGGAATTTATAAGTTAAAAGAGAAAATATATATCCACCAATCCCAATGTATGGACCTTACTTTGATCCTAATTTAAATAAACTATAAAAGGAAAAAAACCTCTTAACATTTATGAGAAAACTAAAAATAATACCTTTTAGTATTTAACGATAGTAATGAATTACAGTTGAATCATTTCAGACGGGATAAAGGCACTGTGGTCACGCTAACAAGTATTTATCTTATAGACACACGATGCCTGGAATTCGGCAAGAGAACTGGATAAAATATAGTTGAAATACTGAGTCAATTGTTGAAGATGGATGATGGATACATAAGAGGTTCATTATACTATTCTGACAACTTCTAGGTTTGAAATTCTCTATTATTAAGAAGTTAAAATTGTTATGAAGAATACAGATTTAGAGCTATGAATTCAAAACTAAGGCATCAACATGTGCAACTATTTCAAAGTTATGTAAATTTGAAGCAGTATCCTTTGCTTAGAAGACTAGTGAAGTAAAGGTGCACAAAAACTGCTTTAGTTGAGACAGAGCACTGTTAATAAAAATGCATCAGTGCTAACAATAAACAGTGCTTCCTCCAGTTATATGATGTGACAGCCAACCACCAAATTTTCCTGAATGAGACAAATAAAAAGCATATACATATGTTTATTTACTGAATGTGTATATAAAGCCTTTATATCAGGGTTTTTTTTTTAACCTGGGCTTCATAATTCATCAATACATTTCAAACCTAAATGTACAGGTTTAAACTTGTAGGTTAAATTTTATGTATTTCCTTGAGGGGGAAAGGATCATAGTTTTCCTCATGATCTTGGAGATCCATGACACAGAAAAAGTTAAGAACTACTGCTCTGAGGCCTCAGCAGGCATCCACACTATGTATTGACTAAAACTGGAGTCCTTCAGCTTTGACAAAATGTGCCAAGATTCCCAAGTTGCCCATGACAAGCACATTAAAGCTGAAGGGCGGGGTGGCTGTCAGTCTTCGCGTTCTTGGTATTTTTCTGTTCACAGCATCAGGTATCACATTCAGCCTGCCAACGACTCATCATATAGTCTGGTTCTAACGTTTAAACACTCCTCACCCGAGAGGGAAAGCCAATCGCACAGTAACAGTGACTCAGACCAGAATAGAATGATCTTTGCTATTCCATAATGTTGAATGAAGTGCCCTTAAGCCAAAGGGTTGAGAGGTACGGTGCTTACCCGAGGAAAGTCTCTGTGCTGTCGACGCAGGTACCATGACACTAGGCTTCTCCGCCTGGTATGTGGCTGCTGCTAATGTGGGACTCTCAGTATCACTGTTAGTCTGGCCTGTGACTCCAAAGCTGGAACTGGGGTAGCAGGTCTGGTACTGACTCTGACCAAGGATAGTATAGGTGGGATAGTCCTGTAGACCAAGGGAAATAAGGGAGGAAAACAAGACTCTTAGAGCAAAACGCTGATTTCAACACAAGAGACTTTCTGTCCCTCTTTTTTTTTTTTTTAGATTTTATTTATTTATTTGACAGAGAGATGCAGAATGAGAAAGGGAACACAAGCAGGGGGAGTAGGAGAGGGAGAAGCAGGCTTCCCGCTGAGTAGAGAACCCGATTCAGGGCTCAATCCCAGGACCCTGGGATCATGACCTGAGCTGAAGGCAGACACTTAACGACTGAGCCACCCAGGTGCCCCACTTTCATGTCCCTCTTATTCATTGTTAGTTTCCTAAAACATTTACTTGACTTCTCATTTACCCATCTATAGCTTCCACCTAAACCAATGATTTTCAAAATGCATTCTGTGGAAACCTAAGAGTCAAGAGGAGGGACCTCAGGGGCTATCTTTGCCATGAGCAGGAGGCTGAGAGAGAAGGGTCCCATGCACTCTACGCACAATGTCCCTTTTCTACTCTAACGGCTTTCTTTCTTCTTCTTCTTCTTCTTTTTCATTTTAGGTAATGAATTTCTGCACAGAATTTCTGATGATTCTATTCTTTAAGAAGTTTATAAGCAACTGCACTAGATGCTAGTGCTTTCAATAAGCTTAAACAAAAAAGCACATATGTTACATTAAGGTTTCCTAGTTTAAAAACTGAGTTTTGGGGTGCTTGGGTAGCTCAGCCGATTAAGCGTCTCTGACTCCTGATCTTGGCTCAGGTCTTGATCTCAGGGTCATGAGTTCAAGCCCCACTTTGGGCTCCATGCTGGGCATAGAGCCTACTTAAAAAAAAAAAAAAGAAAATTGGAGGGAACTTTTGATGGTTTCATGGGCACATACATGTCAAAACTTATCAAAAGTACAATTTAAATTTATGCAGATTATTGTATATCAGTAATACCTTAATAAAGCTGTACAAAAAATCTATATGATGTACAGCTCAAATATATACCTTAAAAAATTTCAACCAATTATAAAGAGTACTGAGCATCTATCATAAATCAAATACAACTCAGTTAGGGTGTGTGTCTGCATATGAGCTGGAACATTAAAGAAAAGAGTAAGTTGTACTGGCTGAACTCAAGGGAGTTAAAAGTCTAGCAGGAGAAGACAACAATATTTCCAACAAATTGGCAATAAATTATATGTCAAATGAGTGAAAAACAGAGGAAGACAACTATCCCTGCAGACTGACTGTGGTAGTCAGAGCTTTCTGAGATAAACAGACAGAGGGAATAAGAGCATGAATAGGCCCTGAAAAGGTTTTATTAAGGGAACAGAGATGTTGAGTCTGGTTGAAACAAAGGATCTTGCAGGCTTGACTGAGTCATGCAAGCCTATGAATATAATTTGGATTCTTTAAGGCAATGGTGTATAGTTTGTGTGGGGGGCAGGTAATAGGGACTATCAAAATCAAAACAACAAAATTGCAGAAAGATTCACAGATGATTGACAGGATAAAAGTGGACTTTGGAGAAAATTACTCAGTGTTTTAAATTTAAAAAAAATTTTTTTTTGTAATCTCTAACCCAACATGGGGCTTGAACTTATGACCCCGAGATCAAGAGTCGTAGGCTCCAGTGACTGAATCAGCCATGTGCCCTCAGATACGTGTTTTAGGAAATGGTTAGGTATACAGAAAAACTGGAGATGAAATGAATAGTTAACTGAAGCAATTCAGGATTAAAGGGGAAAAACCAACATAGGAAATAATAGCAAAAATGGAAAAGAAAGAATTCTAGAAATGCCTGATTTAGGAATGGGTGAGTGAAAAAAACTGAAAATAACTGGTTTGGTTTGAGGACTAGCTTTGTTTAAAAATGGTCTCATTGACAACTGAAAAGTCATAGGGAAAAGTGGTTTTACTTTTGAAGGACAATGAGATAAAAAAAAGTTGGAATGAAAGCCTGGTTTCGATATGATAAACTTAGGGAAATAGCAAGACATTAAAGAAAAACATGGTCATCAATCAACAGGAAGCCTGTAGATAACATGAAGTTAGGACTAGAATGTTCATTTCAGAGGTAATAAATGGCCACTGTGAATATGGTTAAACATTTCTGGGGATGAAATAATAAACATGTGGAAAACTACATACACTGTCCATGAGAAAAAACAGGATCAAAAAGAAAACCTAAGAAAGGGAAAGATAAAGAACACGGAAGAGTGACAGGTTATAGTAGAAACTCAGTAATTTGTGAAATATAAGAATGAACAAATGCAAAAACAGTCAAACCTAAAAGATGAATCAGAATAGTAACGTTAATTATAGTCAAAAAAGAGATTCAAAGGGGCGCCTGGGTGGCTCAGTGGGTTAAGCCTCTGGTCATGATCTCAGGGTCCTGGGATCAGGGCCCTGAATCACGTCAGGCTCCCTGCTCAGCGAGGAGTCTGCTTCCCCCCTCTCTCTGCCTGCCTCTCTGCCTCCTTGTGATCTCTCTCTGTCAAATAAATAAATAAGATTAAAAAGAGAGAGAGAGAGAGAGAGAGAGAGAGAGAGAGAGATTCATGGAGAAAAGATTCATTGCTGCAGAGAAAACAACAAATAAAATCCTAACAGCAAAAACAAAAACCCTAAAACACTGAAGTTGTTACCAACGATCCAAACAGAGACCACAAAGAAGGAGTGAGTGCCTAAATAAAAAAGTGGAAAGAACCAGGCATTTTCTGAACTCTGGGAATACGTAAGTGAACAAAATAGAAAAATAAGTCCCTATCCTCACGGAGCTTACATTCTAGTAGGGACAAGGTAGGAGGTAGACACACAAAGTAGATAAAGGAGCAGATATAGCCCTATCAGTCAGAGACATAGCAGAGTAATGAAAAAAACAGGAAGGCAGTCTGAGAAACCATCCAAGGTCCTACTTCTGGTTGTTTCTTAGATTAGCAAACTGACCAGAGAGTGAAGAGAAGAGCAAGCCAGATGAACCATATCAAATAGGGTGAACAAAGTAGCACAGTACCTGGTTTGAGATGCTGGAAACTGCTGCTGCTGGAATATTGGCAATTGTAGATGAAGTGGATATCAGGCTGGCATTTGTGCTTGAAGCTACAGGATTGAGAGTGTTAAAAGATGTTAAAGATATCATGTAAAAGCCTAAAAGAAATGGAAAACATATTGTGTCTTATGTAAACAGATCTACAAAGAGATAAAGAACATTGCACAAAGGAAACAAATATTGATTTTGCTCTTTTGCATGCCACACCCTACTCTAATCTTGATTAGAAATAAAACAGTTCAAACATTTTTCTGTTTCAACTTGAGTCTTTAACTCTTTCTATTAAAGTCCTAGGAAGGATACATATACAATGTGCTGGCTCATATTAATGAAACCAATGGAATCAGAAGTTAAACCAAATCTCCAGTCTATCTTCTGAGCCCTTGAAAAATGACTCACCTGCAATGTGACCTACTGACAACCAACAGAAACAACAAGAGCTCTGGTAAATCCACATGCAAATCCTATACTGTGATATTTGTTGTCACCTGCCCCAAATTATGCCTTTCCTAATGCAACATAATTACTTTGAGAAATAGAGCTGATCCCCCAAACCTGCTTGGAGTTGCTTTTGGACTCTACTCAAATCATGAATTATTAATATGGATCAACAAACAATGATCTGGCATTTAATGATTTTACCAATGAGCCTGGAAAAACCTGGAAAATATTAAATATCATTCTGGCCAGGCAACAATGTACTCTGTAAGTTATTTAGGCTGCCTGTCTTGGGACAAGGAATTTGGGCTAACTTTTTTCATACCCTTTTACCACAGATTCCACCAGGGTTTTAGTCAAATCTTCAGTGACTAGTATTTGTTAAACTGACTTTTTTTTCAGGTGGACCAGTGTAATAACTGAGACTATGAGGTACTGGTCTTGAACTGGTCTTCTCCCTCATTTATTACAAGCGCACTTAGACCTGGTTCCCACTGCAGTCACACATGCCATAAGGGTTCATCATCAGGTAGACCTGACTATCTGACTACCTATCCCATTAGCAATAAAGTCCTTTACAGGTAAAGTTAATAGGAAAACCTCCATTAAGAAGAGAACAAATGAAGCAGAAACATGAGAGTACTCATCAAAATCAGGGGAATTCTTATCTCTTCCCTCAGAGTACTCCCAGGGTACTCTGCTTAGAAAAACGTCTAGAAGAGATTAGAAGAGAAAGTCTAAGGAACAGCTATTGTTCCTTATTGTAACCCCAGCTTTCAGATGAAGAACCTGGGACAAAGAAGAGTTAAGGTAATTTGTCTACTGTCATGGAACTAGTGGTAGTCATGATGGTGACTGGGATCTCTCAACTGGATGAGCCAGGGATCAGATTTCCTGGCTATCCGGGGAGATTTTCTTTTCTTTTCTTAAAGATTTTATTTATTTATTTGACAGGAGAGAGAGAGAGAGAGATCATAAGTAGGCAGAGAGGCAGGCAGAGAGAGAGGGGGAAGCAGGTTCCCTGCTGAGAGCCTGATGCGGGGCTTGATCCCAGGACCCTGAGATCAAGACCTGAGCCGAAGACAGAGGCTTTAACCCACTGAGCGACTCAGGTGCCCCGAGATTTTTTCTCCAATACTTCTTCTCCCAGGGGAACTAAAGGACTCTTAAGAGTTTACCTTCTTAAACATAACAACCAAATGAGACAGATTTTATAATTTCCAAAATGGTATTTTCTTCCTACCAATATTCATTTTCTTCTCTACTATGGTTTAACCCATTCCCCCCACCATGGGGAAGCACAAGGAATTACTATTTAGATGATTCTATAAGTAATTTTTAATCATTCTTGTGGGTAGAGATTTTGAGTGGCTTTCAGGTGTTTTTTTATTTTAAAGATTTTATTTATTTATTTGACAAGAGAGATCACAAGTAGGCAGAGAGGTAGGCAGAGACAGAGGGGGAGTCAGGCTCCCCATCGAGCAGGGAGCCCGATGCGGGGCTCGATCCCAGGACCCTGAGATCATTATCCGAGCTGAAGGCAGAGGCTTTTACTCACTGAGCCACCCAGGTGCCCCGCTTTCAGGTTTTATTACTAGTACATTATACTAAGTAGCCATGTAATAAAAAAGACAGAAGGACATGAGGTGATTTAAGGTGGGAAAGAAAATGAATAATTTACTTAATCTCTTAAATTTATTTCTCCTAGCAAAGTCCATTTCTAGCTCAATTTTTCATTGGTCTTTATTTTAGCATATAATCCTCTTTTCCTCCTATTTACCTTTAATTCTGGTCTACCTTCTTACTAACTTATAAATGGTTAGCAGTACAACCCATTTGTATCTTCACATACATGGGGGAAAAGATACTCTGACTGACAAAGTGGTTTTATAAATTTAACAATTTTCAGACCACTTGACTGAATTGGACTAGAGATAAAAAGGTAGACCTTACAAACAACTGGTCATATACTCTTATTATCTCCACTAGGAAGTTTAATGACTTGATTAGCTGGTTGCTGATACTGAATTTTTAATATGTACCTTACTAAGGATCACAAACTACTTTCAGCAATTGTGACTTCTATTATAGGAAATGTTGGCCTGCTGACCTAGAAAGTTCATAGAGTTCAGTAACACTTCTTTCTCCAATTCAATCAAATCATTTCTCATATGTGCCATGAGTTCATTCATTCAGCAAACCACGGTCTACTATGTACCCAGAAACTGTTCCAGTCACTGAGGAATGGAGTAGTGAAGAAGGCTAAGTCCCCTGCCCTCATAGAGATTAGATTGCATTGATGGAGTGAGATGACAATTAAATAAATAATTTTTTAGGCTCTTGTAACCATCATTGAACCCAAGCTAAACTCACCTAAAAGTGTACACACATCACTGTATACCCTATCCTACACACAACTATGACTAAGAGTACTAAAAAGTACTTATCATTCTGCACATATATATACAAATTTATATGTCTCAACAAATAATATTTGATTGCAGATTTAAAAAACAAAAGCAGCAGCAATAAAATTGCAACAAAATATACAAACGTAGAGGGTCAAATAAAACTCAAATGGTCAATCCTATTGATGTGTATCTGAAGACTATTTGCTCTCCAAATGCCAATGGCATGGCCACCTGTTTTTTGATAGTCTCCACTCCTGTCCTGACAACGGAGCTGTGAAATAATAGAAAGACAAAGCTTCTGAGAACCACGCCCCACTAGAGGTCCAATTAATAAATATGAAAAGAGGAGACTCAGTATTTTCCTCATAGGTGTGTTGTGAAAAACCACGCCCCACTAGAGGTCCAAATAATATAGTCAATATACACAGACAACTTTCATCAGAAGACGGTGGTTATAGAACTGTGAGAGGCACAGTTGAATTAAATGACACTGCCCCAAAGCCGGAGGGCTCACTTAAAGGTCAATGGTACCTAAAAGTTGGCACAATATTTACTTTCTACCCATGTCTAACTTTATACATGTCTCCCTCTACCACCCTTGCCTATCTGGCTTTCAGGTTATTCAAAATAAGACGAGCTCTTTCTCACTTGAGCACCTTTGCAATGTTGCTTGCTCTGCCTGGATTGTTCTCCCTGGCCTGTCCCTCTTGGTCTCCCAGCATGATGGCTCACACTCAGCAGGTCTACTTCCGCAGAGGCACGCTCTTTGACCCTTCGATTAAAACTCACTCCTTGGGGTGACTGAGTGGCTCAGTCAGTTAAGCATCCACTCAGGGTCTTGAGCTCAAGCCCCGCATCAGGCTCCACACTCGGCATGGAGCCTGCTTAAGATCCTCTCTCTCTATCTATCTATCCTCTCCCTCTCCCTCTACCCCTCCCCACCTCCCCAATGTCCCCTCCCACACCTGCATGCTAATAAAATAAATAAAATAAAATAAAATAAAATAAAATAAAATAAAATAAAATAAAACCCAATTAATTCTTTGTTTTCCCAGTCAAAGCAATCTGTTTTTTTTTTTTCTTTCAGAGAGCTTTTCAAAATCTATTTAATTATTTACTTGCTTGTTTTCTGTTTCTTCCACTTGTCTGTAAGCTCCAAGAAGGCAGAATCTTACTATCTTATTCTTATCTCCAATATCTAGCAAAACACCTAGCACAGAGTAGGTGATGCTCAATAAATACTTGTGGGATACACGTCTATCCTGTAGACAGGCATATTCCTGTATAACTCGTGGGACTCATGTATAGCATGTCAAGGTCATCAAAAACAAAAAAACCCTGAAAAACTACATAGTCAAGAGGAGCCTAAGGAGACATGATAATCAAATGAAATGTGGTATCTTGGATGGGATCCTGGAACAAAAAAAAAAAAGGACATCAGGTAAAAAGTAAGGAACTATGAATAAACTATGGACTTAGGTTATTAATAATGTACCAATATGGGTTCATTAATTGTAATAAATGTTCCATTATAATGTAAGATGTCAATAATAGGGGAAATTATATGCAAGATGGAGGATCTGTAACTCTCTGTACTGTCTTCTCAATCTGTCTGTAAATCTAAAACTAATCTAAAAACTAACGTCTACTAAAAAACAGAACAAAACAAAACTCCTGGTCAATGAAAGACTCTCAAAAAAGACTATCACGTGCTACCAACAATATTAAGCATAAATACATTCATTAAAAGTTAAGATTAAGTTAAAGTTAATTTTGAAATTTCTGAAATTAATTTTACCACTTGAATATTAATCATCTAAACCATCTCAACTGAAGAAAATAACCAGAGACTAGGCCACATATTTATACTGTAGAGAAAGACTGATATAAAGCAGCCAGATCTACTTAACCAAAGGGTTTTCATGAGCATTGTATAAACTAAAGAAAGGATTTTGGTCAGAGTTGATCAAGCCAGAAGTATAAATTTTCTTTAAGTTGAAATTACACATTCAAAAAGAAATTGCAGTATGTTGACACATATTACATTAGCTTCAGGTGTACAACATAGTGATTTGACAACTCTAAATAACTCTATATGTCAATTGTAGAATGCTTTCAGGTATGATGAGGAGACACTGTTATTTTGACCATTTTTCAAAAACTGATGGAACTCTTCTTGTTTTTACTCCATAAAGGGACTGGAGAGTTACACAGGGGGAACAGAGTAGCACTGGACAGCTAACATTCACTATCTATGCTAAGGGAAATTAAAGGTGGGAGTGAGAAGAGTGATACTGATAGCAAACAACCTAGGTAATCTGACTCTGCCAACACTCATATTTCATTTTAGCCAATTGTTTCAATTTGTATTCTATCAATTTTTTCTTTAGAATAAAGGCTAAAATTAATAACTTGATGGTTACCTTCTGCCTTAAATTTTACCCTCTGCCAAAGTTCTAATGAACAAGAAAATGGGCCAAGAGGTAAACCAGAAAAAGGAAGGAAAAAGAAACTTACTTATCTGTCAGTAAAGGTTCTCACTTATGGGAGAGCTGATATTGACATCATGATTTCAATACTGAAAATCATAAATATTGCACTCATGCTCTGAGGTCAGACTGCCCAGCTTACATCCTGACTTAATTATTTAGTAACTGGTAAATGGATCAAGCAGAAGTAGTTCTTAATCATTTAAATGAAAACAATTAAAACTGAGTAGCAAAATATTTTATTTACTATAATCTATATCAAAATATTTTTTTATCACCAAAGTTTATATCTTAAACTGGTACCTTAGACCAGTTTTTGCTGGTCACTCCTCTAGCACCTATTTTATGAGGAATAAAATTTTTAAACCTGGGAGATAATCAGGAGAAAGGAGGCAGATGAGAATCCAAGTACATGGACATTAATTTCCAATCCAGAGCAATGACAAATTGCCTGTGTTAGATTTGCAAGGGCAGGGAATTAATTCCATAGTGCCTTCTGAGTTTCTCTGTATTTATTCCTAATAGTTCTGTCGTAATTCTAACCTTTTAGAAGAAAAACTCAGGAAGGCATAGATGTTCAGAGTTCAAGCTTTAAGGCTATGCTTTTTATCATGAAATAGAAACAAGACTAAACTTTTTGAGAAAGAAAAATGCTCTCACCAAGAAGCAGTAAGTGGGGGTGGAGGTATTACAACACTGTAGCAAAAAAAAGCAGCACACATCTCACTCCTACCCCATGTGGACTTCACATAAAAGAAGTCAGCAAAGTTCTACCTCATGGGGAGTCTTCTGCTCATTTGTAGGACAAAATGCTACTAAGAACAGACTAAAACAAAATCAGACAGGTTTTCTGGACACCAACATGCAAAAGGAAAGGCTGCAGTTCTACGACTTATAATTCACATTTAAAGGCTAACCTACTTACAAACCACAGTCCTAAGTTCTGGTTGCCTAACACAAAAAGCATGCACAAATGCAAATATCACCCCCTTCTACTTTGCAAGGCAGCGCTCCTGTATTACCCAATTTGTTTGGAGATACAGATAGACTGAAAACAACAAAAACAACAATAATAAGACACACACGACCATGCCTATTTACCTTGAATGGGATAAGAATAATGTGCTGGGCTTGGCTGGCTTGTGGTTAACCCTGTAGTGCAGGTAAGAACACTGTGTTGACTTGGAGATGGAGTCTGAATTAAACCACTTTCAGGTTTCATACCTGGCCACAATGCACCTGAATCAGATAAATTGGACCAGTTACAAACAATACACTGGGACTGGGGAGCATGGTTATGCTTTCAATTATCAGCCAGTAGGTTTAAAACCTAAATCTTAGAACAAAGGTTTGCTTGCAAGAGAAAATTACTGATTCTCCCACTCATAATATACCACAAGCAAGTACAATTCAAAGACTGGGGAGTGGGGCCACAGAAACAAAAATCTTGTCAAAATCCCCAATAATGATATGTGTTCATTTCGATGGTTGAGGGAGACTGATCAGGGTTCAGAAAAAAAAGCTACTGACACCCAACTGGAATGTTTATTGTAGAGAGTGCCTGATGATCACGTACAGTGATAAATCATTTATCCATTGTCAAGGTGGCAGACATTCCACGTAAGTTTAAAATTCACTTACCCATTAAA
This sequence comes from Procyon lotor, assembly GCA_028646535.1. Classification (NCBI taxonomy): domain Eukaryota; kingdom Metazoa; phylum Chordata; class Mammalia; order Carnivora; family Procyonidae; genus Procyon; species Procyon lotor. Next base: position 17,490,356 of record CM053606.1, read on the forward strand.
CAAGCACCAAATCTTTCTAAAATGTATTGAGTGCTTTTCTGCCTTCTTAAGCTGGTTATTTTGTTACCTGTTTCTTCTGATTAGGAAAGACATACTTGCTTATTTTTATAAATTAAAAACATTACAGAAATATGTAACTTAGAAAAAATAAAGTCATATATAGTCCCAGCATCCAGACTTAAGCACTATTAACAGTTGGCAGAAGTCACTTAGATTTCTTCTATATGTTTACCAATCTTTCTTCTTTTTAATAAGAATGGGATGTTATACATACTGTTCATAATTTGCTTTTCTACATAATACCTGGGAAAGACATCTTTCCATGTCAGAATGTGTAAATCTCTCATACTGATAGATATCATAGCTGTTCACTTTTATTTTATTTTTATCACAATGCTCCTCAGTGATGATCTTTCTAAAATATATTTATATCCTTTCCTGTCTTCTCTGCAGAGAGGAAAGAGTGAACATACCTTTAGATTTTCTCAGAATTATTGTTAAGATTGAACATACCTTTAGATTTTCTCAGAATTATTGTTAAGATTAATAGTATGCTGTGCTATATATATATCACAAAGACACCCCTAAAGGTTACTGGGATGTGTGAAGACATTTGCTTAGTACTAAATACAACTCAGTTATAGTTCTATATCATTTTGATTTTTTTCTCTGTGACCTGTTACTTGACAATCTCTTGCTTCTCAGTTTACCTCCTTTTTTCATTTGCAGTAAACTAGGAAACCATAAACGAAGCTTTGCTTCTATGTGACAGCATAAGGATGTCCTTTATGTGGGTAGTTTTAGTGATAATTTTGGCTATGCAAAAATCTATCTATAAAAAATCTTACTGAGCACCTGGGTGGCTCAGTTGGTTAAGTGTCTGCCTTCGGCTCAGGTCATGATCCCAGGGTCCTGGGATTGAGGTCCACGTTGTGCTCTCGGCTCAGCGGGGAGTCTGCCTTTCCCTTTCCCTCCCTCTCTCTCAAATAAATAAATAAAATCTTAAAAAAAAAAAAAATCTGACTGTCTGGTTGTTCTCTGTGTTCTGAATAGCTATGGCTGGTGGATCAGGGTAGTTGAAGCTAATAATTAGGTCCAAGAAGGTTTATCAATCGCATTGCAGGTAAGAAATCAATACCAAGGTCAGCCACAGCTTCAAATTCAATATTAACTCATTTCATTTACTTCTAATCCGATATTGAATTTATAGAAATATAATGCACTGATAATGGGGCCCTTTGCTTCACCAGGGCACTGAGATGTCTAGGTGCAACTCAGATCTGTAAAACTTGTTGATTACTTAAATGTAAGGGAGCTGTGAAAATCTCAGATCGACATGGGATATGGCAATCACCTTGTCCCAAACTCTTAAAATATAAAAAAAAGTCATATTCTTTTCTTACCTATTAAACATATGAAATAACTTATTTGAGGAAAATGGAGACTACCATCATCTATAGCATGCATCTGAAGGGTTGGCCCCAGCTCTGTGCTTAGTTTATGATCATTACCACAGCATAAGTCCTAACTAAACCTAAATTTCAACACTAAAAATATTTGAAAACATTATTTTTTTTAACATTTCTGTGAAATTTGAATATCAGTGCCATGATTCTCTGTGGTTGAGTATCACATTTTTTAGCAAATTGCCATTTCAATGTCACAATAACTTTCAGATTTATTGTACTCAATGTGATTCTTTTTCTAAATAGGTTTTGAATCTGAGGTGTTGGATCTGTGAACACATTCCGATTAAACTGTACTGAAATACAGTCTTATTAATGAGAACAGTATTATCTGAAAATGTTTGGCCAGTCTCATTATTTAGTTATATATTTCAGTTTCAAAACGCAAAATGTCTATGAACTGGCCCTTCTTATAAGGCCAAAAACCAGGGCAAAATGTCCAAGATAAGTAGGGAAATGGCTATTTATAGTAGTTTTGAATGTTTTTGATCACAAACATGAAGTTGATATTTAAAATACAATTTTTTGACGAAGAAGAGAAGAATAAAAGACCACATGAACACTGCCTCTGGCATCATGGTAGCCTTGCTCTGAAAGCACATAAATATCTTCCTTTAAAAGCACCCTTCCCAGAATTCCAAGTCACAGGCAACATGACCACATGGACCACACTGACCACAGAGCAATCTGGCCCACGGTGAAGATGAAACCAAATCCTGGTTTCCCGACTCGTCCGCTGCTCTATCCCTACAACTACCAAGCTTATCAAGTCATTTTAAGCACCAAGGGCCTGATGTGGAACAACAGCTGGTCTAACAATGGCAAATGAAGCCTGTCTCTCGGCTCTATCCTCTTTCTGCCCCACACTGGGGTCTTATCACAAACTCTACCCAAGTTTCTCAGCACAAATACTTCATCTTTGCCTAGTCACTAGCCAAACTAATCTGAGCACTTCAATTTATAGTAAGACATATCAGAGCAGTGGATCTTTAGAAAAAAATTAATTTGGTTAGGAACTGAAGTACATGCCAACACTCAGGAAAAAACACATGAAAAATATCTTGGTTTGTTGATTCGATAGCTCACTGGGATAAGCTGTTATAAATACTAAGTAATTAATCTGAGTATCTTTCCTAATTATAAAGTGAGTAGATGTATGTTATAGAAAATGAAGAAAACATAGAAAGTAAAAGAAAAAAAATTGCATAGTCTCATTGCACAGAAGAAAAATGCAGGCAGTTCTTGCTTTTGTATAGGACTGTGTTACCTGAAACCGGTATCTAATGCAACTATGTCCTCGCCTTGCCTGGTTCCGTGATAAATGAGATCGAATCTATAACACCTGTACTGCAACGTGCACGTTTTTCTTTCAAGTTATTCTTTATGCACATATTTTTAAAAAACACAAACTTGGCATATTATATTGCTTTTAGTTTTACATACTGCTTTTAAAATGAATACGTTTAAATAAACTTTTCTCAAGATGCTGAATATTCTTTAAGAATGTGAATCTATGAGAATATGATTTCTAACTTTTCCATTCTATAGATACATTGCAATCTAGCACACGCCTTTCAATTCAAAATGTAGGCTGTTTCCAATCTGGCTGTTATAAATAATGCTGTGATGAGTCCCTTGTTCTGAAAATTTGTGGGTATCTCTAATTAGTTCCATAGGATAAATCCCTAGAAGTGAAATTGCTGGGGGAAATGGCATGAACGTCCTTAAGGTCTTAGTATTACCAAATTTCCAACTCACATTAGAGTTCTTTCAAAAGAAGCTGGAACAGTGGCAGCTAAGGTAATCTTTTATGAGCTCCTAAAAATAAATTGGTGCCCCTTTCCTCCCACATGTTCACCGTGATCACTGGAAATTAACCCTCCATTCCTCTTTCTGCCGTTCCACTACATTTCTACGGGGCTCTTAAAAAGAATATGACCACTATTCCTTTACTTTTACAGACTGCTCACAGTATAGGCCTGTTTCGAGTTTTTTCTCCTCTCATCAAGAGGAGGAATATTTTTTAATTTCAAACTCAACTCTGAGACGCAGACTAAACTTAGGAGCACTTCTGGAATTAAACAAACCCAGGTTCAATTCTAAACCCAGGCATTTCCTAATTGTAATTGACTAGCTCAGGCTAGTCATTTGATCCTTCTAAGCCAGTTTCCTCATCTATAAAAAAGGATAATGCTACCGCTCACTCCCTAGGGCTGTTCTAAGATTAAATAAGACAATAATGTAAAGTGTGAGGTACTTGTTCCCAGCATACTGCTTGGTACATAAAGCACTTCATAAACATTAGGTATTATTACAACGAGATTTCCTGAAGCCCTGTTTACATCTGAAATAAAATAAAATAACAGACTAGCTAATCTAGTTTTAATGCTAACAGGCAGCACTAAGATAAAATTGCCAAATCTTCACAAGAAGAAACAGTGTTTTATACTTGAGTGAACACATTAAAAAAACCAAACAGCCATATCTATAATTTCCTTAATAAATTCTGAGAATACGCCACATCTATCATTCACATTACCCCAACCTAAATCTCCTTCCAGTAAGCTTCATATATTACTGAAGAGTCAGATTTAGCTGATTCTCTTTCTTTGAAATACTGAGAGAAGAATTTGTGAAACAAGTCTCCCTCACTCCCAAATAAAACCAAATTAATAAAAGAGCCTATTACTAATATTTTTTTTTGCAATATAAACAATTTCAAGTTTTTACCAAGGATCTATTATACAGATTTTTTTTTCTTCAATAAAAGGGAAATGCAGTGATCATAAAAGATATACCATAGTATGCACATGGCACTACGTTAGGTCTTCCATAATCTGAGATCAGAGATGGAATAGGAATTTTATTTAATACTGAACAGCAGGAATGACCAACTGTTCAACAATGTCATAAAGGGCTCTGGGCTTGCTAATAATGAATTTCAACCAAAACAGAAGGTAAAAACCTAATATAAAAATACTTACTTTATACTTGCTAGCTTTTACTAGTCAGCTGTTGAAAAATTAACTTTAACATATATATAAAAAGATATGAGCACAAACATATTCAGAGAGAGTTCCATTTCCAAAAGGACTGCTCAGTCATGGCTGGTTAAATATATAACAAATTTAAGATTTTAGTATACTGGCTGACACTGATAGGCGTGGAGGCATGGACATACAAATGGGGGTACAAGAGCATTTCTGTTTGTCTTCTTCCATCAAGTTATCAACTGCCACTATCATTAAAACATAACCTCCCATTTTTGTTTCTAGTAGTTATCAGGAGCCAAGGCATGCTAACAAGCCTAAAACTAACAGAGCTGTCGCTGTCATAAGGGACTAGCCAAATGGGCTAGGTAAAGCAGGAATGTAGAAACCAAAATCAGGCAACACTAATATGTCCAGAATCTGTGGTGATCTATTTAGAAGATCATTCTAATTTCCAGCTAGTTTCAGTAAAGGCCATAGAGATATAATTTTATTAACATGTTAATAACACGTATAATTTTATTAACATGTATATGTGAAAATAATACAGTATTCTCTCAACTTTCTAGCACTGGTTCCAGGAAACCAGGGAAGGGACAATAAAGCACACTGCAAATATCTATCAATTTGCACAGAGAAAAATCAGCACAGATATTAAGTGCTCAGAGAGTCTCAAACTGACTTCCAGTAAATCAATCTAATTCACAGTTCATGTCTGACATACCTAAAACCAGAGAACAAACTATGCACAAAGATAAGGCTATATAAAACTGGGGATTCTCCTCATTCTAAGATAACTTGTTGGTTCAGCAGAGCAATAAATGATCAGTTTAGGGCAGAGGGAGGAAGAGAGGAAGAAATTGACCAAAAAAAAGGAGTGTACACTGTAAGGCATACTCTATCTAGATATTTAGATTACCAAGTTTTGGCAGGAAAATGAGTCATCTCAAAATATATTTATTATGCTTATCTAATCATGGTAACATGTTTTATATAAAGAAAGTAATAGTAATTCTTCAAAGAGTTTCCCCAACACTTAAAGATTCCAAGCTTTAGAGTCAAGATTTAGTACCTTGGAAATAGCTAAATTTTGGCAGATATACAAATGAGTATTGAAAGTTATGATTTTATTTAATATGCACCGAACATACTGTTGGAAAGTTATCCACCCAACCTCTATCACACTTGTAACTGAGTAGGTACTCTGTAAAGAACAACCCATCATCATCTTTCAGCTTCCTCGTTAGCCATACTTGATTTTTGCAGAAATGTCAAAGTTTCTGGGGGATAAAATCAACACTCTAAGAAACTACTTTAACAGAATGCCTTACCGAAAGGAGGTAGTCCATATGTTTGGGTTGCCTGAGGGTAGACAGCATAGGGTTGAGACTGCTGTAGTGTCTGGTACGGAGTCTGCCCAGGGTAAGCAGTTTCCGACACAGGAACTGAGAGGATATGTGCATAAGGTCTACAAAAGTGCAAGAAAATAAATATGTGATTTATTTTTAATGAAAAAATAGAGGAAAGAGCTAATAACACTAAGAGCAAAAAATCAGCAATGAGGAGACTAACCTTCCACATAAAATGTCTCTTACTATGGTCAGAAGGTAGAATTAATTTTTCCTTTCCAGGTTCTACTATCGCCTAAGAAACATCTTTATGGGAAATTTAATAATTCCAAATATTCTCCCAATGTCCAATTACTATGCTACAACCATTTGTGATATGGTACATGCAAACTTGCAGATAAAGTTTATCTACCTGTAGAATGAACCCCTAACGTAACAGAAAACTAGACAGAATGGGACTCACGATTGGCTCTTATTCTCCATCCGGCCCTCTGGGCTGACCAAGTTCTAAGAGACAGAGTAGGACTCGAGAGAGGGGTTAGGCTGGTAGAGAAAAGGCAAGCAACCACTACACGTCAAAGAACAGGGAGTAGCGGGGGGACCCAACATCCCCAGATTAAGCCTACAAATCAGGAGCCAGAGAACTAATAAAATCTGAGAAGTCTCAGAAAGGATTCAGAATTTTCCACTGGTATTGAAGCCAGAATATACTGCCACTAATTGCAGCCACGGTTTAGCTAGGGAATTTGAATTCAGCAGTGAAACTTCTGGGACTTTAGCTAGATGACCTGGTTGTTTTATCCATGCAATAAAATGGTCCCACATTTTGTGCATTTAATTTTGAGATACCGGTTATTTCATTTGGTGAGTTATGCTGTACTTACAATGCAAGCGTTTTGTGTTCCACATAAATATGAATAAAATATTGGGAGGAAGGAGAAAACATTTTTTTCAGCTTTGGGGGAAAGGAAAATGAAGAAAGGCTGTAAGGAAGCAGTATGTGAGCTGAACAGATAAGACGTGCAGAAATGGGAAAGAAAGGGTGTTCAAGGAAAAGAGAAAAACTCTGGTAAAGGTACAAAGGAAGGCAAACAAGGGCTTAAGCCTATAAGGAGCAAAGATTATATTAAAGGACATACATAAAGTGAAGGGGAATAGCAAAAGAAGGAAAGATTGCAAAGACCTTGAATTCCAGGCTGAGTTCAGATCAATCTGAAACAATTGGGAGTCACCGAAATTGTTGAGCAAAGAGTGACAAGATCAGAGCTGTTCTTGAATAAAGATTAATGTGACACTTCTTTATAAAATGGGTTAGAAGGGGGAGAAAGTTGAAGTAGAGGTCCAGTTAAAAAATAGCTATAATGCAATGATTCACGTAAGTGCTAAAGAGGTCTGAATTAAGACAATGCATAGCTAATAAGCTGTCCTGAATGGAACAGGTATGTACATTATTTTTTGAATAGGCAGATGAATTTGGAATATGCCTCGTGTTCACATCTGTTCTTCTTAGCCAGATCTGAACCAAGAAATAGCTGTTATAGCTATTAATCAAGTCACAAGGAAATAATTTAAAATCTTGGTGACTTCAAATGGATTGATCTCCAGATATGTTAAAGATCATAATATCCTTTTTTCCTGTAGTGTCTTTATAGCTCAAAGTATTTTATTTCTTTCATAATGATCTCAGAGAATAGATTCAATCATTTCACAGAAGGAAATCATATGAAAATGACTGGGCCGAAGATGCTATTCGTGTTAAATACCAGATGAGAATATAGGAGAACTCACTGAATTGGCCTTTTAATTGTTAACTGATGAAAAATTCCAAAAGTATAAGAGAGTACAAAAAGGGAAAAAAATGCCAGTTTTTTATCTATTTATTTTTTTATAAACAGTGCCACAGGTATCAATCATCTCTGTTACCAATTCCTTTATGTGTTCTGCCTATGCAAGCACCTGGGCATACATCCAACTTCAATAAACACACTTGTATGTATCTATTGATGTATGTGTGTATGTGCAGGCTCACTCTTTATCAATAGATGGTTGGTAATCTGGCATACACCCAGTTCTGTACCTGCTCATCTTAAAGATGATTAGCTTGTGGATCTTAAATGGTGATCCTACCTGTTGAAGGCCCAAAACACGTTGCCTCTTAGTGACTTCAACCCACTAAGCCTAACTTCAAGCCTAAATTCTACTTTGAGGACATTCCTAAAGCAAGAAACTGAACATAGATTAGGCTGAGAAGTCCCACTAGGAGGCTGGCTTGAGCTGTGTTTATTGATCTAGCAAGGCAGAGGAAAGAGAGAATGATCAGTGTCAATCAGTGGTATGCTTTGATCATGAATAATATTTTTCATTTTCAGTGGCCATTCATTTACAGCAAGCTCGTGTGTAACAGTGATCTATTCCAGGCGACCATCTACTTTTTAAAAGCATGTTATAGAGACTCTACATTTAGAGGGAATAAAAAAGTTGGAGTAGGGTCAGAAAATATGAGAGGTGAAATGAAGTTAAATGTCAACTCAGTAAGTTAAATATCAAATTAAATTTTGAAATGAACCTAGAGAAAAGGCATATAGATTTTTGAAATAATTATTGAACTTACTTTGCAGAATACATTTGTGAGGTATAATCATTGGATGAGCGAGGGATGTAATCGGTGCATGTCATAACTGAAAGAAAGATATCATCAGGTAAAAGTTAGAACATTTCAAAAATGAAATGAGAAAATTGCATATGTCACTGTAGAGTCTTTCAAACTAAATAACAGATTACAGCTTGGACCTGAGAAATTTAGAAAGACTATGCAGTAGAAAACCCGTTTCTCTTACAGTAATGGGTTTAGAGATTTTTAGAGACAGGAAAAGAAGGTAGAACGTGGGGAGTATGGGAAGGAGCTGAATGATCTCTATCTTTATCCATCATTAATCTAAAGCCACAGATGAAGCAACTTCTAAGCTTTCACTGTGCTCACAGGCAAGTTTAAAAAGCAAGATCCATATCTAAGAAACCTCATTGTACTTCTTCAGCTTATTCATTCTCTGGGTGTTTCTACTCATCTGAGTAAAAAGCTATGAGAATGATTTGCAGGAAGACAGATTTGGGGTGGGAGTACCCAGTTTTATTAGAAAATTGTTGCTACCGCTGCGTACAGCACAGCAAAAGACACAAGTTTGCTTCCCTACCACTACTTTTTCAGCTTTGTGGTGAAGGCTTTCAAGTTTGGCAAAGCAAAGAGAGATCTGAGGAACCGATGTGATGCTCTGATGAACCATCAAGTGAATAGACTTTCACAGCTAGGATTCTCTTGACCCCTATAACTTCATCTAAAATAGCTGCTGTGAAGGCTTAACCCTCATGATTTCATTTGTAAATATTCAACTCAAGTCTGATGGGTAGCAAAATCCTATTCATTAGGCACTATTTCAGTCCATGCTGTAGACAGAGTTATATCATAAAGAATTTGTACCAGACCCCTGAACTGTCCAAGAACTTCCGTCAACATCTGAGAAGGAGGTTGTTCTACTATTAGTAGGGATTAAGAGTAAACCAACTAACTTTATGTCTAGCTAGGTTTCCTGAGTGTCTGAACTAAAAAGGAACTCTGGTCAAGAGCACATGAGTGGCAGTTCACGGCCAACAGTAAGACTAATCGACATCTTGTCCACTGCCATTGTTCAAGGTCTTTAAAAATAATTACTGGAAATCTGCAGATCACATTCATCTATAATAATTTTGACAAAAATGAAAGAGATCTCAATTAGGTCTAAAGGTCTTTACATCCATCACAGAAAACATAACTTCATTTGAATTCTGCATGATGGTTCCTTCCCTGCTGACAACTACTTTAAAAAACCCAAACCCTTCTCCTCCTTTGATTTAATTCTAGAAGATATTGACAAAACATCCTGGGAGATTTAGGCCAATATTTACTTCTTTGTAGAATGAATAAGGCTTTATCTTTGTAGTACTTAAGGAACCGTGAAAGGATTATAAACAGTCAAGGCATAATCTGCTATCACTTTAGAATAGCAGCAGTGGAGATGAGGCGCAACCTTGAAATACATTCTGAAGGTAAAGCAGGACCTTCTGATGGATCTGTACAAAAGAAATGAGGAAAACAGGAGAATATGGGATAATTTCTATGTTTCCAGCTTGAGCAACTGGGGGGATAGTGAAACCACTTCCTAAGATGGGGCAGTTTGGGAAAACAAGAGATTTGATGGGGGCTAAAGGAGTAAAAAGCTTTCCCACATTTAAAAAAAAAGATTTTATTTATTTGTTAGAGAGCGAAAGAGAGCACACGTGTGCACATAAGCAGGGAGAGCAGTAGGAAGAGGGAGAGGGACTTGATCCCAGGACCCTGGGATCCTGACCTTGGCTGAAGGCAGATGTTTAATGGACTGAGCCACCCAGGTGTCTCAAAAGCTTTCCCACATTTCAAGTATGACTTCCCTTTCAGATATCTAAGTTGTGGTGTCAAATAGGCAGTTGGATACACAAATGAAATCAGGGTAGAAGTCAAACTGGAAATATAAATTTGGAATTCATCAACAATGTATACAATATTTAAAGTAATGTAGTGGATGAGAGGCTGCAGAAAGAGGAAAGAATGTTGGACTAGAAATAAATCCTGAGGCCTAACATTCAGAGTTCAGGCAGAGGAAGAAGGGCCAACAGAAGAGAAATATCGGAGGAAAAGTGATGAGAGACAGAATTTGAGAAGAAACATTCACTAGAACTAGTACTCTCAGAGTAACTGCAAGTAACTAATGACCCTGAGAGAAGCAATTTCAGTGGAAGAGTGGTGACAGAGCTAAATTTGAGAGGACTGAATAATGAATAGGAGGCAAGAAAACAAAAAAGGGCAACTCTTTCCAGAAGTTCCAATGGATCATGGAACAAAGGAAAGGTCTATAACTAGTGGAGAACGTGGAGCCAAAGGAGGATTTTGTTTGTGTTTTAAGATGGCAAACACTGTGTCATGTCTGTTTACTGAAAGGAAGGATTAAGAAGAGAAGAGGAATGTGATGACGCAGGCACAGTCTTAGTTAACAATACCAAAGCCCTTGGGGAAGGTAAGAAAGGGTGAGATGAGATCTAGAGCCCAAATAAAAGGTCTTACCATTGATAGGAGCACTATTTCTATGAACTAGGACTATTTCGGTCCTGATAAGAATGAAGCAAGAAAACATGGGTACAAACACAGGTAGGCTTGAAGATTTGGTAGTGGTGGGAGGATAAGGGGGTTTTTTGTCTGACAACTTCTATTTGCAACGGAGCAATTGGTTAAGAATGAGGGAAGGTGAGTGAGGATATGGATACTCTGAGAGAAAAGTAAGTGCTGTGAAATTAGCAAATGTAGTCATCATCATTAGCAAAATGTAGGAGGATTTCCAAGCATGCTGGGTGCCTACTTGAGGACTTGTGAGTAGTAAGTCAGCCAGGTATATAATTTATCCAATAATGTTTAGCTATGTGAATACACTTAAAAGGAAGATGGAGAGTTGTATTAAATTAGGCCTGGGGTTTAGCAAGGAGAGTATAAGAGGCAAAGTTATTGAAGGTATTTGTAAGGGAACAATTGTAATAAAGAGCTACAGAATCCACGTGGAGTAAAAAGGGACATAAAGGCAGACAGATATGACGACAGGTATTGGATAGGTTATCTACATGGACTTTGAAATCACTAAGAACAGTAAGAGTTTGGATGGAGAAGAAAACAAAGAAAACCTAGTCTTTAAAGAGTAAAATGACTAAGAGTTCAGTTTAGGGTAAAAAGAAAGGTAAGGGAGGCATCAATATAGACTTCAAAGGAACTGGAGTTTTTGGAGGGGAAAAAGAGAAAGAAATATCTAGAAGGAGCAAGAAGACTCAACTTACCTCCTGGCCCTGGAATATATAAGAAATAAGTCTTTTTCTTGGGGATGAGTGGGATGTTAAAAAAATCGGAGAGACTTTTCATGGATTAGAACATTTCCCACAGTATGGACAGTTTCTCATATGTATCAGAATCACCTAGCTATCTTCTTGAAAATAGAGATTCCAGTCCACAGCAAATCTATTGAATGATAATCTCTGAAAATGAGGCCAGAATTCTACATCATAAACAAGCACTCCAGATGATTCTTAAATACACTGAGAGCTGGAGAACCACTGGACTAGTACCTTTGAGGAAACTATATAGCTCAAGATATACTATTTCCTTCCTCTGTCCTTTTTTTTTTTTTTAGACATATCATTTTCTAATACATGGAAGTATGTCAAGTTAAGCATAACCATCTTAAGAAAAATAACCTAAACAAGTGTCTTTTAATAAAGTGTCTTATACAAATTTATTCTTTTAAAGTATGTAGTAAAATATGGAGGGGCACTGATATTTAATTTCAGGGATGATTCTTTGTCATATGGAGGCAACCTGGAGGTATATGTGGGTATGCTAGAGAAAACTTAAATCTCTGCAAAAAAAAACCAATCCAGAACACTCTATAAAATTCTGTCCATTATAAATGTATCTTTTCTATAGGGGAAAGCAGGTTGGTAAGTGGAGGATGTATCTTATTGGGCTGGATCTCCCTCAGCGTCCAGTATCAATTCTGGACTTTTTTTTTTTTTAAGATTTTATTTATTTGTCAGAGAGAGAGACAGAGAGAGAGCAGCAAGCTGAGGGAGAAGCAGGCTCCCCACTGAGCAAAGAGCCAGATGTGAGACTCAATCCCAGGACCCTGGGATCATGACCCTAACTACAGGCAGATGCTTAACTGACTGAGGCACCCAGGCATCCTTCAATTTGGGGCTCTTAAGGGGATTACTTTTCTTTTTCGGCACAGATGGATAGGTAGAGTCATTTGGTTATTAGAAAGGTGGAGAAATATCAATGTCTTTGGAGGAGCAGTTAGAGGTTGGCCCATAAACTTTGGCGATTTTGAGTAAGGCAGTATTACTTTTGGAACATCAACTTCAAAATAAAACAAAAATAAAATCACCAAGTGTGGCTTCTCAGGTAAATGGATTCCATGCGATTTTCTTCCTCAGCTGGTATGTCAAATATATGAGAACACAAGGATGAAAATACACACATAAACACATACACACAGACAGGAAAGGCTTCTGGATATATGGGACAAACAAGGCCATTAGTGAAAATCAATTATAAAAGAACAGCATCGTCCATTTATAGGAATACCTCTTTCATCATGCACAATACAGTACTTACTTTCCTCTGACATGGTAAGATTTGAAGCAAGGCTTGAAGTTTCAGGTTTCTGATCACTGACTTCAGGGCTGCTCACTTGACTGAGAGAACCAAAATGAATACATTAGCCCTTCATGGACTTGATGTGTTGCTAAAAGTGATTATATCAAACCCATTTCTCTTCCCAGGCTACACAAGTAAGAGGCAAAGTAAGTCTTCTTCCTGGTATCGTTATTTCTGGTTTTTAGCAGCTGCCTGAAGAGGTAGGGCTAGGGCTGGTACCCTCAGCATTTGACTCTTCTTTCTCATATCCCTAGACACCTTCTGTTTTCCTATCACTCAGAAATTCCAGCTAAGTCAGAGACAAGTCAGAGTTTTTCTAAAGAACTTGTGGTCCAAAAAAACCAAAAAACAAGAAAACAAACCAAGCTGCGCTGTCACTTTGTTTCCAAAGTTCCAGAAGAAAGTGGGGGAGAGTCCTGATTTTAGACAGTGGTTCACATAATTACTTGAGAAGTTTTTTCAATTATGCATGCTTGCTCCCAAGAAGGGGGTTCTGAATCTTAAAATGGTTCGTTCTATTGTATTTCTCTTTTTCTCCAACTAAAAAAAATTTTTAAAATTTGTTATCATATCCCCTGAGCAGTATTTTTTTTTTAAGTTATAAGGAAAATTCAGACAAATTACAAAAGGTAAATCACATAAACTGGGAGAACAAATCATTATGTTTGACACTTTAATGGCAAAATTCTGACTGAAATTCTGGGATGGAGATTTTGCTAACTTTCATCCCTCACGGTGTCCTTCCTCTTCCTTTCCACCTTCCTTTCTACTCTCCAGTTATTCTCTCAATTACCAGGAATAGCATAGTGGTTAAGCGTACAGGTACTTGAGCCAGATCGCTTGCATTCATATTCCACTTTGCCAAAATTAGCTTTGGGCTAAACTTCTTTGTACCCCAGTTTCAACTGCCAAAGAGGGACAATAACAGAGCCTAACACATAGGGTTGTTACATGGATTAATGACTTAATATATGAAAAGTACTTAGAGACTAGAACAGAGTAGATGCAATATAACCATAGCCATTATTATTATATTACAACCTCACCCCAGCCCAGGAACGCTTCCCACATTCATTTTCCTTAGAAAGAAATCTGCTTTGCTATTTTATACTCTAAAGAGAAATGGACAACACCGTACCAGAGGCTTCGTATATCTCCAAAGATAAGACTAATAAAAGGTAAGAGTAGTTTCTACACAGCAAAATTTTTAAAAGAAACGTTATTTATATAGAAAATACACAGCATCCAAATTCTTAAAGCTCTCATATTTTTTCTGAATGGACCTCTAACATTCAAGTATGAAATCAAGATTTTTCCCCCCTGGTATCCTGGTATATTCTGAATTTTCAAACAGTTTTTCCTCAGATATAATTGACTGTTTTTAAAAGTTTATTTATTTATTTATTTTAGTAATCATTACACCCAACAGGGGCTTGAACTCATAACCCTGAGATGAAGAATTGTGTGCTCTTCTGACTGAGCCAGTCAGGTGTCCCTGTAATTAACTTTTATTTCTTTATTTTAAATAGGCTCCAC
>CM053606.1:17505460-17522729 GCA_028646535.1 Procyon lotor
AAACTTAAAAAAAAAGAAAAAGAAACAACAGTGCCAAGACAGCAAATAAATTAGCACTTTGTTAAACATTCAAAATTATTTTATCTAAGAAAATTATGTATTGTCTCAAAATTTAATTATTTTCAGTTATAAGACATAAATTTTACTTAACTGTGTGCATGATGAAAAAAAAAAGTTTCAAAAAGCAAAAACATTCAAACTCTAAAAAAGTGAGCATCACATATACTTGATTCTCAGTAGATAGAACTCTTGTTAATAATCAACACAATCAACCAATGCATGAATAAACAAAATTAGGTATGGACATACAATGGGATATTATTCATCCTTCAGAAGGAAGGAAATTCTGATACCTGCTAGGACACAGACGAACCTTGAAGACACTGCACTAAATAGAACAAGACAGTCACAGAAAGATAAATACTGTACGATTTCACTAATATGAAGTACTTAGAGTGGTCAGATCAGAGACAGAAGGTAGTATAGTGGTTGCCAAGAGCTGGGAGAATAGGGAAATGGAAAGCTATTATTTAATGTATACAGAGTTTCCGTTTGGGAAGATGAAAAAATTTCTGGAAACGGACGGTGGTGATGGCTGCATAACCGTGAGTGCAATAATGTCACTGAATTATACACTTACAAATGCATGAAATGGTGAATTTTATGTTATGTATATTTTATCATAGTAAAGAAACTGAAGAAGGGATAACTACAGGTAAAGATGGAGGTGGTAGGCTCCATAATAGGGTCAGCCTTCCACATAAGCAGGGGCATTAACTTCAGAGGATAGGGTAACAGAGAATATTGTAGAGAAGCAAATAAATGGGTAGATTTGGTGACAGGCAAATGAGGCGGTTCCTATCGAACTGTTTCTAATTTCTCTTTGAATTAAGGAGAGCAAGATCCCCAGCTGAGTGAATGGGAACAGAGTGGAGGGGAGAGGAGATGAAAGGAAGGGGAGGAGCCAGGAGGGTAGGAGGAAAGGAGGGGAAGAAAGTTAATTTTAGGGACTAGGGAATAAAACACACCAGGAAAGTTAGCTGGACCACCAAGACTGTTTAAGTGCCTGTTTGAGATGTAATTATAAATGAAAACAGAGCAGTATAGTTTTGTGTTTTTCTATCACAAAGTTCAGGTGGTTGGAAATAAGCATGGAACAGGTGGATGGTTGGTTTAACCAGGGTTGTGGTTTTGCTAAAGAAGCATGCCACAGGGGAAAAGGAGAAGTTGAAAGGAGAAGTCCCTCACAAAGTGTTTGTAAGGGGTTGATTAAATTAATAGATCTGATAATAATTTAGACAGCATAAGAAAGATACAGAAGTCTTTTCTGTTAGAAGGGTCGTTGGTTAAGAGTGAAAATATGACAGCTCATTTAATGGAGAGTGCATAGGAAGATATTATATGGCTAGTGTGGGAGTAGATACATGAGCTAGAATGCAGTGTGTGGTACTAAAATAAAATAGTAAGGGTCTGGAAATTAAGATGTTAGAGGTGAAGTAGTTACTGGTTCACAGACAAACAACAGGAAGTAACAATTGTGGAAAACAGAAAACCATGGTTGTGGAAGTGAGAGCGTGAGGTGCAAAGAAGCTGCCTCTTGTCCAAAGGGAGTGGAGCTAATGATTAAGACATCTCATGTCCATTTGGTAATTAACCCCAAATTCCTTGGCTTTCGCTTATTTCTGTTTATTCTTCCCATTCTGTATACTGTACATTTGACTGGAGAATATTTACTGTTATGTCTCTTCCATATACCACAGGACCTGATAGATAACATGAGTTCAGTACATATTATTGAATAAATAATGAATAAGAAAGTATCAGAGTTTATTTGTTTCAAGGACAAACTATTGGAAGGAAATTTTCATCTTAAACCAAGTAATTTCAAAACATAAAGCCTGAGATGCTAAAATTAAAAAAGAGAGCAGTCAACCCAAAATGCGCCCATATACTAATCAGCATGTGAAAAAAACTCTAAGTATATCATTAAAAAGAAATTCAACTTTACATACCTTAAAGTTTGCTCTCCTGATTCCTGCATCTTGGCTTTTTTCACCTGCAAAAGTAATTATACAAAGGCATCGATATAGTGATATGCTTTTGAAATCATATAGCTATTCAAATGGCCGGCTAATATTAACTAATAATTTACAAGGTAACTGTTTCATTAGGTAACTAATTCATTCATGAAATGAATGTTTCATTCATTTCATTGTTTTGCTTAGATTTATTTTATTAATCTTTGTTCTATTTTAGAGTTAGAGATGGACTTGTTTTTCACATGAGCTCTTTTCTTTTTAATGAAAAAAGTGTTTTTCAGGGGAAAACACTTTCGAGGGAAAATATTTACCAGATTTTTACTCAAGATAAAATGTTTATCAGAGGGGCACCTGGGTGGCTCAGTCAGTTAAATGGTTAAGCATATGCCTTTGGCTTGGGTCATGATCCCAGGGTCCTGGGATTGAGTCCTGTATCAGGCTCCCTGCTCAGTGGGGAGCCTGCTTGTGCTCCTGTGCATGCACGCACACTCTCTCTCTGTCAAATAAATAAAAATTAAAAAAAAAAGTTTATCAGAAACAAATATCCAAACTTGGATACAAGCTAATTGGTTTTAAATTTTTAAATTTAACTTTAAATATAACTTAATTATATTATCCAACAGTAAGTACAGCAATCTCAATATCATCCACTCATTTATTAATTTATTAAACAGGAATGTCTGTAAGTTTTAAAAAAGATTTTACTTATTTTTTATTTTGAGAGACAGAGAGAGGGAATGGGGAGATGGGGGGGGGTAGGAAGAAGGAGAGGGAGAGAGAAACTCAAGCGGAGTGCTGACCTCGATCCCATGACCCATGAGATCACAACCTGAGCCAAAACCAAGAGTCAGATGTTTAACCAACTGAGCCACCCAAGAGCCCCAGGTTATGAGCAACTTAAAAAATATTCTGCATGCTATTGTTTTATTCCAGATTTTCATCTTTTCTAATTCCAAGCTGAAAGCATTTCCACTGAAATAGCTTAAGAATCCACAAACAGAAGATCAAAATTTAACGATGCTAGCGGATTTCCCTGCTTTCATATTACAAAGAAGCTGATTTTAGAGTTCTCCATTAGAATAACTAGTCATAGTAGAAACATGTTTAGTATGCTTAGCCATACAAAATTATAGATCCTTCAAAGTATTTCAAGCCAACAAAAGGCAGAAACACTGTTAAATAATTTTAAACAAAAATATCAGGTGGGAATATAGCTATTTAATATGAATAATTAAACATCTCAGACACTGTTTGCCTTGATGCAGGTAATTATGTCCCCTGTAAATCAGGATGTGCCACCTTGGCACTAGCGGCAGGAAATCGCATGTGCCACCATGGCACTAGAGGCAGAAAAATGAACTCAAAGGACAAAGTCAAACGACTTCACAAGTATGGGTTCAAACAATATAATCCAGAAACTGACAGAATTTTAAAATAGTATAGCTACTTTGGAAAACAGCCTAGCAGTTCCTCAGATATGGTAAATAATAAGTAAAAGATAAATACAAGGCCCATAACATTTCTCGTGGACTCTCATTTCTCATTCCTCATGAGAAACCATGACAAAATAAATAAATCCACTCTTAGTTTCTTGCTTATAGCATACCAAAATACGTTATTTACTGCTACTTTAATTTTCATAGGTACAATAAAAAAAAAATCAACAAAACGGGGGCATAAAAAAAAATCCCTTGGGGTGTCTGGGAGGCAGGGTTGGCTGGGTGTCCCAACTCCTGGTTTTGGTTCAGGTCGTGAACTCAGGGTTATGGGATCAAGTCCCTTACTGGGCTCTGTGTTCACCTCCCCGCCATTCTGCTCCTCCTGCTCACGCGCTCTCTATCTCTCCTCTCTCTATCTCTCTAAAATAACTAAATCTTAAAAAAAAAAAACAACCCTCTAAGGCTAACAGGCACAGCACAGGGCATATAGTCAAACGCACCACAACGACATCGTATGGTAACAGATGGCAGCTACACTTGGGGTGAGCACAGCACAACACTGTTCATCTGAAACTAATATAACATGGTGTGTCAACTAAAAAAAAATTTTTTTTAATCCTCGAAATTACAGAAATATATGAAGAAAAACAAAAACAAAAACCCTTAAGGTAGATAATTCTTACTAAGCATATCCCAAGCCATACATAAAAAATAGACTTGATTTTACAAAAATTCAAAACTTCTTTTTTTTTTTTTAAGATTTTTTTTTTTTTTTTTTTTTTATTTGACAGAGAGAAACACAGCGAGAGAGGGAACACAAGCAGGGGGAGTGGTAGCGGGAGAAGCAGGCTTCCTGCCGAGCAAGGAGCCCGATGTGGGGCTCGATCCCAGGACCCCAGGATCATGACCTGGGCCGAAGGCAGACGCTTAACGACTGAGCCACCCAGGTGCCCCCCAAAAATTCAAAACTTCTATGTGACAAAAGATTCCATAAACCAACCAGGAGATCAAACACTCCAAGGATGATATATAGACTTTGACACAAGCACTTATTATAACTGTATGATGTAACCCCACTGAAAGGGGTGGGAGATAAAAGAGCTACTTAAGAAAATAATGGATGACATTTTGACTGGAAATTGCAAGGTTAGACATAAGAAAAATTCAACTACCTAGTTTACTTGCCTGCCATAATTTTACAAATGACAAAATATATGCTTTTGTTATAAAATTTGCTGCCCTTCCCACCTAAAGATGATAGTATTTACATTAGGTCAGATGATAATGTAATTTTCCAATAGTGGGGATGAATTTATGCTTAGCTCACCCTAAGACTCTCTTTATGATCAAAAAAATGCATTTGTGACCTGGTAACTAAAACAGTCTATAGTTTCCAGTCATCCATACAAAGAGAACTGGAGCACGGAGGAATCTAACTTATCATAATCTTAATTTTATTAGAATCATAGAATAACAAATTTAGCTAATAAATTCCGAAAAAAGAAAAGGGCCTGGAGCAAAAATTTTAAATATACCACACGGCCTTTTAAAATTATTATTATTTTTTAAGATTTTATTTATTTATTTATTTATTTGAGAGAGAGAGCAAGAGAGAGTATGAGTGGAGGGGCGACAGAGAGAGAAGCAGACTCCCCGCTGAGCAGGGAAGCTCAACATGGGGCTCAAACCCAGGACCCCAGGATCATGACCTGAGAGCTGAAGGCAGCCACTTAACCAACTGAGCCACCCAGGCACCCACACCATGGGGCCTTTCGAATTTTATTTCACTTTTTATTTATTACAGTGCCAACCCAGTACAAAGAATAAGTAATACTAGAAATGGAGAAAATGTACCTAAAATCTTATCTACCAAACAAAAAAAGTTTGGGGAAAGAAAACATATTATTATCACAGGTAATTTTTAACCTTTCATGGCCCATTATTTGCCTTGACTTGGGCAATTATGGTCTCCTATAAATCAAGGACAGGAAGCATGCCCTGCCTTGGTACTCGAAGAAGGTGAACTCATTTAAAAGGATACAGACAGATTTCACTGGATTATAGAAGTATGGGTTGAAACAATACAATTCAGACACTGATAGAATGTAAAATAGTATAGCTACCTTGGAAAACAGTTTAGTAGTTCCTGAAAAGGTTAAATACAGAGTTACCGTTAAAACTCAGCAATTTGATTCCTAGCTATATAACCAAGAGAAATGAAAACCTATGTGTATGGATGCTCATAACAGCATTATTCAAAATACTCAAAAAGTAAAAACAACCTCAGTGTTCATGAATGAACAGATAAATGGATAAATAAAATGATAAAATAATGATAAATTTAAAAATCCATACAATATTATTCAGCAGTAAAAGGGAATGAAGTACTGAAACAAGCTGCAATGTAAATGAACTGTGAAAAGATTATGCTAAGTAGAGGAAGCCAGTCACAAAGAATCACAAATTGTATGATTCCATTTACATGAAATGTCCACAGATCAGTCAATTTTTAGACAGAAATTAGATTAGTAGTTTCCTAGGGTTGCAGGGGATGGGGAACTGGGGGGTGACTGCTAATGGGTATGGAGTTTCTTTGTGGAATGATGAAAATGTTTTAAAATTGATTCTGGCGATGATTGAAAAACACTGTGATCATACTAAAAATGTGAATTGTATCTCAAACCTGTTATTTAAAAAAATGACATAATCTTATGGGCATGTTATGACTAAAGATAACACAAAAAGAAGAACCACTGACAAATTTGTGAATCAGGGTTCTTCTATTTGTGCCTCTGCTTAAAAAAAATTATGCTTTAAACATAACAGAGCAAGGGAATACTGGTAATACAGTACATGAATTCAAAATATCCATGTTCTGTGGATCACTCTGATTTTTCAGATGATCAATGCTGGCTCTGCACTGACATCTAAAAGTTGTAGGTTTCACGGGATAAAACTGCTGGAAGTCTGGAGGAACAGAACTCATTAGCAATAACTTAGGTCCTTCCTTATACATATGGGAATAAAAAATATTTTTTAAAAATCGAGGTATGCTATACTTTACAGTTTACCATCCTTCATAGAGAAGACAACATCAGGGGTTGAGCCAAGATGTTCTCTCTTCACCACCTGCTCCACCTCTTTCTTCTCTTTACCCTCTAAGCCCCAAAAACAATTTTTAAGTCCTTTTTACTGTTCTCAAAAATGTTTCCTAAGCTTCGCTCTTCTCTGTTTTAGCCAAGAGAGTACACTATGGTTATAAGCATCTGCCCCTCTGTTGTCTACAGTAAGTATTAGGAATTTCTTTTAAAAATTTAAACATAGGGCGCCTGGCTGGCTCAGTTGGTTAAGCATTTGCCTTCCACTCAGGTCATGATCCCAGGGTCCTGGGATTGAACCCCACGTCAGACTCCCAGGTCAGCAGGGAGCCTGCTTCTCCCTCTCCTCCTTGATCCTGTTCTATCTCTAAAAATAAATATCTCTATAAATAAATAAAATATCTAAAAAAGAATAAAAATAAAACAAAATAAAAATTTAAACACAAAAGTCATGCTCACATTTTTAAAAAAATGCCAGAGCACCTGGGTGGCTCAGTCATTAAGCATCTGCCTTCAGCTCCGGTCATGATCCCGGGGTCCTGGGATCGAGTCTTGCATTGGGCTCCCTGCTCAGTGAGAAGCCTGCTTCTCCTTCTCCCTCTCTCACTCCCCCTGAGCCTGCTTCTCCCTCTCTCACTCCCCCTGACTGTGTTCCCTGTCTTGCTGTCTCTCTGTCAAATAAATAAATAAAATCTTTAAAAAAAAAAAAGTACTTTAAAATTTTTTTTTAAAAATTAAAAATAAAATTCCAAACATTCAGATATGTGTAAAATAGAAAAGATCTTATTCTGACCCATCACCTCCATGAAATAATCAGTATTAAGTTTGCTGTATATTCTGCTAAAAATTTTTCCCATGCATGTGTATCCTTTAAAAACCTGAATTCGAAAAGCACCCCTGACAGCCATAAAGGAGTTTTTAAAGTGCTCATGGTTTGCCAGGGACAGTCTTGGTTTATACCTCTTATCCCCAAACCAAGCCTGGTTAGTGTTCCCTTTTACTCTTCAAGAGTATTTTACAACTGCTTCCGTGTAACTGAAAAAGATGAAGACTGGGGTGTGGGAAAGGGGCAGGGAGGAGACTGAGTTATTTCAAGGTACTTGGTGACCACAGAGTCAATCAACTGATTGCAGAAGACTGAAGACTGGCAATAAGGGAGAGTGAAAGAGAGAACCCAAAGCTAGGATTTATGTTGCACTGTGAACAATGACTTGAACAAAGCTTAAGATGGAGCAAGTTAAGTAGTAAAGAAACAAGAAAGGGATAATTCAGTAGGAAAGAGACAAGACGAGATAATGAGAATAACATAACTCCAGTTAATAATGCCCACCAGTAACAAGTCTCTATGTATACAGGTAATGATAGGGTTAAAACCCTTGGTTTTATTTATTTTCATCAACTTGGGATGGAACCACTTTTTCTACTCAAATTTTAGACCTCTGTTACAGCCTGTGAATACTTTTCTCCTTAAAGTACAATATTTACTCTTCCTATTCTAATTATTTTTAACAGTTCATAAATATTCATGTTTTCTTAGATTCTACATTTGTCTATTTGGAATCCACCAATCACAGGGACAAACTACAGACCAAAGCTGTGTACATCTCCCTTGTGATCCAGAGCCCATACTCTGGTCCATCTCCTTTATCCAACTTACACACCCAGTCAGTATTTCCCCTGCTCTAATCATCCCACCCAGAGGTAGACACCAGATACCTAGTGACAGCCTCAATACCCTGAAAGCCCTCGGAATTATTCAAACAAACTAAACCTAAATTGTTTACCTTGCCTTGTCTGGGGAAACCCCAGTGAAGGCTGTGGCCTATGCATTCCCCTTGCTCCCTTCTGCCTGACGCCGGTGCGTCCCCCTGTGGCCCTGTGGGGTGTGCCATGCCTTTCATAACTAAGGACTATGAGCAACATTAACCTTTTCTTTCAATAGCATTGACCTTCCCATGTTGTCACTCAGCTACCTTCATAAATTAAGACTCAGGCACAAATAAAAATAAATGATTCCCTATGACAATCACCATTTACAGTCAGCAGAAGAAATTTTTTAAATGCTTTAATTTAAAAAAAATGCTTTCTCACCTTCTTAAATAACAATCAGGTTTTGCACATCATGTTATAGAAATTGAACAGAACAGCAAGGAAATGAAGCAGAGCAAAAAAGATGACTCACCAGCAGGTCAGCCTCACAATTCTCATCACCTTCAATAAATAAGGAGTAACCAACAACACCCATTTCAGTAGTGTGTCAGCATGTAAGTCTTGAAACTAGACGTCCTGACTAGAGCTCTGTCTTGCTACATTAAAAACTCAATGAAATAATTTTCTTTGGCACATTTAATGTCTCTAATTCAGCTATTTGTTCTCACAGTACACATCCTAGGAACACCGCTGAGGATGATTTGTAGTTATACCATTTCCCTGATTATTGTTGCCCCATCAGGGATAAGGGATGACATTTCCTATGTTTCAAGGTCATTTTACCAATTGCTTACATCTTCCTAGTTTTACACTTACCTTAAGTGAGAGGACCAAAAGAATAATGGCAATGTAATCATTAGTATGTACTTCTCAATGTAAAAACAAATATTAAAAATGTATTAAAGGACTTGATTCAAGCAGCTACCCATCCTTCTGTGATATAAAGAAAACATCTAGAACATGAAAAACATGCCTTATTATCTGCTTTCAAAACTCAATTGTTTCTAAGTTGGATTTTCATAAAGATAAACATATTATCATTCTACATTCCTTCTTAATATGAAATGCAAGAGGCTCATTAAGGATAATAAATTGCCTCAGAATTTACCCAACTTCAGAAAGAGAAACAACAAAAAAGGAAAAGATTCTTTAATATAAAAGTATCTTGAGGGGCACCTGGGTGGCTCAGTCGTTGAGTGTCTGCCTTTGGCTTAGGTCATGATCCCAGGGTCCTGGGATCGAGCCCCACATTGGGCTCCCTGCTCAGTGGAGGTCTGCTTCTCCCTCTCTCTCTCCCCTGGCTTGTGTTCCCTCTCTCACTGTATCTGTCAAATAAATAAATAAAATCTTAAAAAAAAAAAAAAGAATCTTGAAAGAATGATTACTATTGCTTTCCTATTATATTTATTTTTTAAGTAGGCATCATGCCCACGGTGGGGCTTTAACTCACAAACCAGAGATCAAGAGTCGGATGCTCTACTGACTGAGCCAGCTAGCTGCCCCTGCTTTCCTTTTTTAAATGCCAAGAGTCAAAATACAGAAAGAGCAAAACAAACAAAAGGCCATGGCAAAGGCCATAAATCTGTATCACCTGGGGACATTCAGACTTTTTATTTATTTATTTATATTAAATATTTAAAAGAAATTAAGAATCTAACCTAGACTCTAGGATCTTATCTGTTTTTAACAATTAGCTAGTGGTCAAATTGTACTTTTCTTCAACTATTATTTTTTTTAAATTAAGTCAATCAGAAACTCAGGTAAAGAAAGATAAAACTAAGTTTTCTGGCAGAAATGGTATATATCGTTTTACTGGTAAATAGATGTCCTCTTTTATTTTCTAAAAACTTTAGAATAGCCATTGGTGTTTTTTCTTTTTTAATGACATTTCCAAATACAATACGTACTTTGTTAATACTGAATTTTCTAAGCAGACTCCGTAGAATTAAGTTAACAAAATTGAATTTAAGAAGAGTTTTCTTAGAAGAGAAGTATTAGGAAGTCTTCTCCCTATTTTTATTCTAATTTGGAATCTGTAGTATAACTGAGTAATATTTAAAATTTTTACAATTAGCTTTTCTAAAAAGAACTTTAAATTGTTAAAGGAGACACTTACTGGTTGTTCTGGTAGGTCTTGCTCTTCTTCCATGAGGACCAGTATTTCTTCCTAACGTTTATGTGGCTGGATTGCGAGGGTCTGTCAGCAGTCTTCACTGTCTGTTTAAAAAAGGAGGGGGTTTCAAAGCTTTATGAACTCTTAAAGCATTATCATTGAGGCCATCAGAGAATAATTTTTTTAAACTTTTTGTTACTCCAAGCTTTTTACGTGAGTCCCAATCTCAAAATCTCAAACCTGCACGTGGCTTTTCAAAATTGACATGCTGCACCAAGTCAAGGTAGGTGCACACAACGACCTTTATAATACTGCACAAAAGCCAACACGTGGAACCCCTTCTGCTGTACTTAAAACACGGTTACTACAGTGCCTAATGCACTACGTATCTGACAATGACAGCCATGTGCAGGTAACTAAAACATGATTTTAGGATTATTATTACATTAAAAAATGATAAAAACTAGCCTCGGAAGTCAGTAAGTTATGATAACATCTAACCTGCTTGAATGTGGAACATTTATGTAACTGTTAACACAGAAACACTGAATCATTTTAAATAGGACAAACTGGAATATCAATTAAATACTTTCACAACCAACTATCTGTATATATGTAATTAACTTTAAGGAAAATTCTTCTGGATTTAATAATTCAAATAAATAAGTAAAGCAAAACCGTGAAGTTTAGAATTAAGGAAAAATCATGTAAAGCTAAGACTCAATTTTATTCTGAAATAATAAGCTCCCCTCAATATATTACCTAATCAATATTTTTTTTTCATTTGAGAGAAAGCGCACGCACAGAGTGGGGGCGGGGGAGCAGAGGGAGAAAGAGAAGCAGACTCCCCGCAGAGCAGGGAGACTGATGCAGGGCTTGACCCTAAGACCCTGAGATCATGACCACAGCCAAAGACAGATACTTTAACGACTGAGCCACCCAAGAGCCATACTACCTAGTCAATTCTTAAGCAAACTCTACCTTCTCAGACCCTGCTCTTCCTGTCCTGATTTTCAAACTAAAAAAGAAAAATACAGGAGGACTCAAAGTCCTGCATTTACTCACATGAACTTTCTACCGTAGTCTGCTGGCAAGAAAAAGGTAGATATTAGTAAACTAAATACATTATAAAAACAAAAACTCCAAATCTATTATCACAAATGAGGCTGACACTTCTCCAAAACAGATGTGACATGTGACCACTTACGCTATTAATGAAGGTCACACCTGTTTTACTTCTACAGTTTAGTTACCACTGTAACTAAACATATAAAGCTAAATCAAGTATAGAACCTTACTGCTGAAGTAATGAAAAGAGATTAAAAAAAAAAAAAAACATGAAAAGGGAAATGAAAAACTTCAGTTGTGCCAATATCACCCCCCTTCTATTGCTCTATATCAATGCAATACAGCACACTTTATTTTACAGCCACACTCCAGAATGGGATAAAGAGGGCACACACACGTGATTAGATGCAAAACTGTCCAACTCTACCATGGCTTTACTCCCTTCCCCGACCTAGATGTCAAAAGAAAAAAAGTTTAAAGGTCAGAAGCACTTGGTGATCAACACTCAAGGGTAGCTCATACAGAGCCTCAAAAGCCAAGTTCTCCAACTACATGACGCAGGTAATTGGTGCTGCAGAATTACAGGGCGCGGTAACTAAAGCCCGCAGGAGATATCTTGCTGAATTTGTTTTGCTCTCCTCAGAAGAACATAATCAATGTGACGTGAAACGGATTCACCATTGTGAAAGATGAAACATTTTTATGTTTTACCAGCTTATACCTATCTTAGATTTAAACCAAAATGTCTTTATTTTATGGGCTTTTAATACTATCTAAATGTACTAATGTACATATAAAATTTCATCCCTAAAGGAGCCAAATAGGGCCAAATCACAAGGAAAGTGTAATGCTTTTAATATCTCATTTGTTGGATTTTTGTGTGATCATCTCTCACCTAAACAAAAAGTTTTAATATTCCATGTTTTACTTAATTGAAAGCCATACGTAATCATTGCAATCTCTAATTAGTAGATTCTCAGCACGGGAGAGGGAAGGGATATTCCTTCTCATAAGGGAAGGGTTATAAAATCTACCTCTGGGCAAGAAGAAGGTAAGAAAATTTGTTTTAAGAAAAGGATACGCAATAACATGTGCTTTAATTTTTTTTTTTTTTTACATGTGCTTTAATTTTAAACACAAGAACTAATTGATTTAAAAAATATAAACATTAAAGGAGAACTTTTTTTTTATTGATCAAAAGGGATCATGGGTTTTACAAGGTAAAAAATACTACTCTTAATTGTGGGGAAATAAATTCTCAAGTCATAAAAGATTAAATGTTAAAAATCTTAAATTTTGTTTTTTAAAAATATGGCAACATAACAGTGATTTTATAATGAAAAGGAATTTTCTATTTTTCTTAAGACAAATTCTATGGTAAGTTGCAAGAAAACTTTAGGGGAAAAGTTGGAAGACGTTTGTTCTACCTCTCTTATTTCTTGTTTGAAAATAAGCCCTATCATTTCCATTTTAAAAATCACCTTTATTTTCTCAGTTTTTCAATTTAGGGTAATAAAAGGAGCATAGTTTCTATAGTTAGGAAACAATTTTAAAAATCAAGTAAATGATGAATGATCACCAATAATTTTGATCATTTAAAACAAACAGGGGCGCCTGGGTGGCTCACTTGGTTAAGCTTCTGCCTTTGGCTTGGGTCATGATCCTGAGGTCCTGGGACAGAGTCCCACATCGGGCTCCTTGAGCCTGCTTCTCTCTCTCCCTGTCTACTGCTCTGCCTACTTGTGCTTTCGCTCTGTCAAATAAATAAATAAAATCTTAAAAAAAATTAAAAATAAAAAATAAAACAAGCAAAAGCAATCTTACAAGGAAAACACATGATTTATTACATGGGATTCTGTTGACAACACGTAAAATGCCTAAAATTGCAAATTTACATTCTGGTACATCTGTGTATATAATATGCTAATGACTATAAATTATGTATTTCCATCATAACATGCATCTAAGTACACTACTTTCTATCAATACAGCAGTTTTCCTTCCTTCCAATAATTTATAATTTGAATAATCTGAAATATAAGGACTTACTAAATACAAGAATGCAAGTATTTGTCACATTCTTAGAACTTCTCAATGTGCTAAAAACTTTAATATTAAGACCTCACACCATTTTCTATAAGTGCACATGCTTACAATCAAGTCATATTTACTAGCAACCCGATGAAAGTGTTGTATAACACAAACACAGTGCTCCAGCATTTGATAATTTAAAAAGTATAGAATTACTACCATACAAACCTTAGAATTTTCATTTCCATGCACTAGTTCTGGAGTTTAATCTAAGAGGGTTTTTGTAAACCATTAATGTAACCTGACATTATTCTACACTAAATGAAATTCATCTTCTAAAATATCCCAAAATACAATAACTTGACATAGAAGTGGAAAGTGGATTCTTTTTTTTTTTTTTTTTAAATATGGAACACTTCACGAATTTGCGTGTCATCCTTGCACAGGGGCCATGCTAATCTTCCCTGTATCATTCCAATTTTAGTATATGTGCTGCCAAAGTGAGCACTGGAAAGTGGATTCTTTTTTTTTTTTAAAGATTTTATTTATTTGACAGAGAGAAACACAGTGAGAGAGGGAACACAAGCAAGGGGAATGGTAGCAGGAGAAGCAGGCTCCCTGCCGAGCAGAGAGCCCTATACGGGGCTTGATTCCAGGACCCTGGGATCATGACCTGAGCCGAAAGCAGACGCTTAACGACTGAGCCACCCAGGTGCCCCTGGAAAGTGGATTCTTAATGCAACTTAAATGAAATACAGTTACTTACAACTTAGTCAAACGGCCAGTGAAATTACAAAACACACTGTGAGTTAATCTTTTAAGTACTTTTTTAAAAAAAGATTTTATTTATTTATTTGACAGAGAGAGAGATCACAAGTAGGCAGAGAGGCAGGCAGAGGTGGGGGGGGGGGAGCAGGCTCCCTGCTGAGCAGAGAGCCGGATGTGGGGCTTGATCCCAGGACCCTGAGATCATGACCTGAGCCGAAGGCAGAAGCTTTAACCCACTGAGCCACCCAGGCACCCCAAGTACTTTTCTTAAAAAAAGATTTTATTTATCTAATTGAGAGAGCAAGAGTGAGAGAGAGTGAATGCATTGGGGGGCGGGGGGGGAGGAGCAGGCTCCCCATGCAGGACTCAATCCCAGGTCCCCGGTATCATGACCCAAGCTGAAGGCAGACGCCCAATCGACCGAGCCACCCAGGTGCCCTTCTTTTAAGGACTTTTAAGCATTTGGATAATAATGTCTTCGCACAATTTTCTAGTTTCAATTCTTACTGTTGATTTCTAAATACACCTTTTTTATCATCAGAGTTTGTCAGTATCTATAGGCCTTTGTGGACAGAAATCTAGGAAAATCTACAACCAAGAACAGAAATAATATTATTTCTCAAGACTTACCCTATCTGCAAATGCTGACAATGATAAAATAAGGAATTTTGTTTGGATTGAAAAAGGTCACAAATTTAAATACTGTGATTTCACATGTTCATAAATAAAGCAGGATACTTTTATAATATGGAAGCTATTTTTCTTTTTAATCCTTAAATATTAGAAGGGAAATAATTAGTAAATATTTTACTTCAAAATTCTAATTAGATTTCTACCTGATAGTTTCCGTTTTGTACCAAGTTGAACATACTATTCACCCTTTAACTGTAAATGGCTACAAGCAAAAACCTAGGTTATTACAATGTTATTATAGCTCTCAAGTATAGGAAGGGGGAAAAGAAAATATACATATATATATATTCTATACACACACATATAAAGAACAGAATAAAAATCAAATTGCTTTCAAAGAAAGTAAAGTATACACTACTCTTAATTATAACATCAAGAGAAGTATCTAAATAGAGCACAACATTCTGATTACAGGTCCTAGAAGGGGAACTTGCATGTGGCTAAGTGTGCACAGATTAACTAAATATCTTTGATACAGTTCTAAAGAGAAACAGGTAGCTCATAAATTTAATCACTGACCACACTGTATTTTAGAAGTCTACTTAATATTTCTTCCAAGACCATATATATATTAGAACTTGCTAAATAAAAGGCTAAAGAAATTTCCCTGGGGAAAATTAACAGCATCCTTCCCAATATTAAATATATCTCAGCAATAATAGTTATAAACAACAGTCATCTAAAAAGAAATATCAGGGACGCCTGGATGGCTCAGTTGGTTAAGCGGCTGCCTTCGGCTTGGGTTGTGATCTCAGGGTCCTGGGATCGAGTCCCACATCGGTCTTCTTGCTCAATGGGGTGCCTGCTTCTCCCTCTGCCTCTGTCTGCCACTCCCTGTTTGTGCTCTCTCTCTCTCTCTCTGACAAATAAATAAATAAAATCTTTAAAAGAAAAGAAAAGAAAAAAAATAAAAAGAAGTATAAAAAAGTGGTATATCATCACTTAAGATTATTAACATGTGGATTACTTTAGGATTTAAAAGTACATAATTAGTAAATGTCCCCCATGGTAACCTCAAATATAATTATGTGTGTGCCTTGAAGAATGAAAACAATAAGCAAAATACCATCTTTCAATGGTTTTAAGATGACTGCTTCAAGTATTGTTATTTAACAATAACAGATTTATTCTAAAGGAGATCCTTAAATGAATTCAGAAACTAGTGCCCTAACACCCAAAGTACCAAACATAAAACCTAAAGGTATCTCTTAAAAATAAACTCTAATTTATAAACTAAGAGGCCTTATAATGCAAAATCAGAAAAGGAGTCAGGAAAATGGTTTCAAAGTGTAAGAAAACATTTCTGTGGTCTCTTGCAGAACATTGCCTATTAGCAGTGTCGGGGGCATGTAGTAATTTGGCCTTCATAGTCTATAGAACATATACATTAGTTTCAAACAAGAAGTGAACAAAGGTTTATTCCAATACCTACAAATGTCTTATGAAAATTAGGCAAAAATAACAATGAATATCTTGGAGGAGTAGAGAATTATTGAGGGAATTAAGGAAGATATACCCTACAATAGTCTTTAAAACCAATTACAGTGGGAAGGATATGAGAGCAATCATTGGGGCGCCTGGGTAGCTCAGTGGGTTAAGGCCTCTGCCTTCGGTTCAGGTCATGATCTCAGGGTCTTGGGATCAAGCCCCACATTGGGCTCCCTGCTCAGCTAGGGAGCCTGCTTCCCCCATCTCTGCCTGCCTCTCTGCCTGCTTGTGATCTCTCACTCTGTCAAATATATAAATAAAATCTTAAAAAAAAAAAAAAAAGCAATCACTTACTGAGCATATATAATACACCAGATATTTTTACATTCATTGTCTTACCTAGTTTTAGCTCCACAACAATCCTAAGACACAAGTGTTATCCTCATATTATGGACAAGGCAACTGGGACTGAGAGATTTAAACAATTTGCCTGAGAATAATAGCAATAATGTTTCAGATTAAGGTAGAAATATACCAAATAAAGATGCTGGAGGATGACTGTGATGGTTGCACAACACTGTGAATGTACTTAATGCCACTGAATGGTATATTTAAAGTGGTTAAAATAGTTAATTCTGTTATGTATATATTATGTATCTATACCATAATAAAAAGATATAAAAAGACCCATGAAACAAGAAATATCAAAGCAATGGCCAAATCTAAATACAGCTTATAAACTAGAATTTAAATAAAAACTTGAAACAAAATAAGAACAAACAAAAGTGATTATAAGTAGAGAAAACCAGTATTTAAAAAATATTGCCAGAGGGCACCTGACTGGTTTAGTTGATTGAACATGCAACTCTTGGTCTTGCGGTT
>CM053606.1:17522829-17559570 GCA_028646535.1 Procyon lotor
GGAGTCTGCTTCTCCCTCTCCCTCTACTTCTCCCCTTCTCGTGCTCACTCTCTCTCTTGCTCACTCTCTCTCAAATAATTTTTTTTTAATTTAAAAAGGAAGAATAGAAGCAACACCTGTAATAATTATGATAAACCTTAATGTCTGCAATATAAACCCACCCAATTCAACATTACTGATCACCTGTTATGTGGCAAACCGTAACTAAATACACATCCATCAAAAGATACAAACAGTTTAACCACCAAGATCAAATCAGCACTTGGAAAACAAGATTCTCATTACTAATTGAATAAATTTTAATATTTTTAAGATACTACTTCATACCTAAGAAAATAACAAAAATAAATCTAAACAGCAAAATTGAGCATTATCTGAGCTATAAGAAAAATATTCAGACACAGCTGTAAAATCATGTTATCTTCAGACTGTTCTCTGGTTAGAGTATAAAATAGGTTTAAAATTGCCCATGGCCTGATTAACTTCCTAATTTTTTCCCCAAAAATTAAACAGAGGGGTAAAAAGCTAACTCTAATTCAAAAAAGAGTAAGGTTGTTCAGAGAAATAAAATATCAGAAACAATCAACATGTGGAGAATGGCTTACCTATGCTGTAATTCTACAAATGAACATTCTATATTAAAATGGAAACTGCAGCCTATTTCAATAAGCTCATTGAAAAGGTAAAAGAAAAGATTTTAAATTAATTATGGAATAATACTAACAGCTTAAATATAATTTGTTAAGAGTCAAAAGCAGATCCAAAGGGATACAATGTCTTAAGGTTTATGCACATTATTTTATAAATGCTCCTTAAAAAGTGTTCCTCAAGACATTAAGCTAAAATTGGAACAACTCCTCCATTCTTGCCCCACTCTTTTTCCTCAGGAAAAAATTTCAACTTTGAGGGAAAAGCAACTTAAATTGCATTGATCCTCCCTTACCCCAAATCTTAAAGAAGTTCAAGACAGCACTATAGGCAGAAAGATTTATTAAATTTTTTGTTCCATTATCTCTTTCACGAGAAAGAAGTCAAGTTAGACCCTGCACACAATCGTAGAGTTGGCTCATTTTCTGTATAAAAGCACTGAACTTCCACTAGTTAAAGAATCTGATACCAGAAGATGTTTCACATTTGATTTTGCCATATTGGACAGAAATTGCTCACTCTGTGAATGTAAGAAAATACATAACATAAAATGCTACAAGGCATATAGATTTTAGAGATAATCTATTTCAGAGTTGAGTAAACTAAAATCAAAGAGGTGAAGGCACTGCCTCATAAAGACTCTTAAGTAGCAGAACCTGTATAGAACCCGAGACTATGAGCTCCCCCATCTGAAGCCTTTTTCCTTTCATGTAGAATTGAGTTTATTATGACTCCCTTTTTAAAAACCACATTCCTGGGGTGCCTGGGTGGCTCAGTGGGTGAAAGCCTCTGCCTTCGGCTCAGGACATGATCTCAGGGTCCTGGGATCGGGCCTCGCATCAGGCTCTCTGCTCAGCAGGGAGCCTGCTTCCCCCTCTCTGCCTGCCTCTCTGCCTGCCTCTGATCTCTCTGTGTCAAATAAATAAGTAAATAAATAAATATATAAATAATCTTAAAAAAAAAAAAACTACATTCCTAATATTAACATACGCTATTTATTCCTTTTCCTACAGTAAATCTCGAACTATTCTATTACTCTGACTTCATGGTATAATAGCATAATTTTAAAATGTTTTAAACTTATAAATTCAAAACTTTATCAATATGATAACTGGCATCTTAAGGACCTCCCCCAAATCCTAAAACAAGATTCTTTTTTTATGCTTTTTAACTTCCTGTGCAGTCTAGCAAAAATAACAATTTCTCTTTACAGCCATAAGTCTCTAATTTACAACGTGCAGACTGATTTACTGATAATGAAACAAGTAATTTTAATTACAGGTATATGAAAATAAATTCTTTTACTATTTCTATTCAGAGATAAGCATCATGATTTTAGAAAATCAAAATATCTCCTAACCTACTAACACCTCAATGTTGTTAGTGGAAGATTTCTCTCTTTATTGTTAATAATTAGGAATTCTTCAAAACTCTTCTGATTTCGACTATGGTAAGTCTGGCAGTTAACAATTTTGTTAATACCATTGTTGTGTACTGACTTGTTATAATTTCAAATCCATGTTTTCAAAGCTTGTTTTGGACAAAGTTGTGGTATGAACTTATTTTGAATAGCTTGTTTTGAAGTTGGATATTACGGTTTTCTTATGGAACTTTCGCACCTGGAATGGAGAGGACCGTTACGTCACTGATACCATGGTAAGAGCAATGGACTTTTAAACTTTAAAAACCCAAGAGGTTTAAAAAAAAAAAAAAACCCAAGAGGTTTGACCACCAACTCGACAGTGTTCAGTCTGGGCAAGGCTATTTGCCAATCTACATAGCTCTCTTAAGATCTTGAGAAGCTTGCTCATGCTATGGCCAGACTACCTGTGGTCAGCAGGGGCAAGGAACCATGCAGCCATCTCAGGAGTAGAAGGCACATGTATTCTGGCCTTGGTGAGGCTACTCCTCATAGGCAATGGTTCCTGGAGTAACAACCTTCAGAACAACCCACCTTGCCTGTCAACACCAGTGTTACCATCTGCTAGCTATAGGCACCGGCAGCAAGGGACCTAAGGCAGCAGCTGATAACCAGCTTTTAGTTGGAATGACTGACTCTTTCCAAGACCAGCTTGTAGAAAGGTACACTTCAACTAAATGTGGGCTTTATTTCTTTCATCTCCCCTTTGCCTGTAGCAGTAGGGTAATTGATTTATCATTAGTTTGCAGTATGTTGTTTCTTTATTGGCTTATTACAAGACATTATCCTTTATGCTACTGGCTTGTAAAATATTATTATAAATTACAATTCCTGCAAACCTGTGTTAAATAAATTATTGGCAAAGACAGTCTCTGTCTCTGAGATTAATCTGCCCCAAAGAAAACAGCTACTAATTTTCCTTTGGTTGGTCCTAAGATTCCTATGGAAACTTGATCCAAATTCCACAGCGGCAGAGACCACTTTCTTCTTTTTAGTATCTGACAGCACATTCTGGGTATTCAATAAACATTTATTCAATCAAGCACAATTTCTAGGCTCTTGATTCATCTATATATTTACTTAAAACCAGTTTATTAAGAAACTTCAATATATTTAGAGGCACAAAAAATTCAAATCTTCACTTTTCCCATTTCCCATTTACAGATATCTAAGTCACAACTTTAATTCTTTATAAGGTTTTGTTAACTGATCCGAGGAATATCATTTTGAAGTCTGTGTTAACTGAAAAGTTCCCTTTAAGTAAAAGCAAGGAACGAAATACTGTAAATCAAATGTTTAAGTCAAATCCATAACAAGGGATCACAGCACAGGTATCACTTATATAGAAATTAGGAGCCCTCAGTTTCCTCTCCCTTAACAGACTAAAGTTTAAAGCTAGGAAAAAAAAAAGAAAGAAAGAAAAGGGGGGTAGGTAGGGAAAGAGAAAGCGAATTCCCTTCCCCAACACATATATACACAAAAAATAGATTTCTGGTAAAAGATTGATCAACACCTTAATCCCCAGAATCAACGAATGTAACCTTATTTGGAAAAAAGAGTCTTTGCAGATGTATTTAAGGATTTTTTAGATGAAGAAATTATCCTGGATCATCTGGGTCAGTCAAAAATGCCATCTCAAGTGTCCTTGCTAAAAGTGAAAATGAATAAAGGAAAATTCATAAATGGAGTTTGAAAGCCGTGAAGGGAGTGCTCTCAAGCCCTACCAACTTACCAGCTGCAGACCTCAACACGAAGAAGCATACCTTACATTCTTCAACATGAAGAAGCCTACTTTACTACCTCACTGGTAAGATATGAGATAACTTCCTAGCCCAGCCAACAAGAGACACCACCCAGAACTCACTTTCCTCCAATGGACAAAACATTTGTGAAAAATGAAACTCCAAAACAGCCCCTCTCTACTTCTTCCTTTTTCTCTATAAAACACAGGCATACCTTGCTTTGTTGCATTTCACTTTAAGCACTTTCCAGATACTCTTGACTTTTACAAATTGAAGGTCTGTGACAACCCTGCATTGAGCAAGTCTACTGGCACCATTCTCCCAAAAGCACTTGCTCAGTTTGTGTCTCTGTACCACATTTTGGTAATCTGACAATATTTCAAACTTTTTCAATATTATTATATTTGTTGTAGTGATGTGCAACCAGTGATTTCTGATGTTACTGCTGTAATTGTTCTGAGGCACCACAAACCATGCCCATACAAGATGGACGAACCTAATCAATAAATGTTGTGTGTTCTGATTGCTCCACTAACCAGCCATTCCCCCATCTCTCGCCCTTTCCTTGGCCTCCCAAGTCCCTGAAACACAACAATATTGAAATTAGGTCAATTAATAATCCTACAATGGTTTCTAAATGTTCAAGTGAAAGGAAGAGTCACATATCTCTCACTTTATTTTTTCAGTGTAACCTGTTTATTGAATTAGCTGGACTCAATAGGGTGCCTTCTCATTAGGTCTCCTCTTTCTCTTTAAAAAAAATTTTTTTTATTTGCGTATAGTTGGCACCCAAGGTTACATTAGTTTCAGATATACAACACAGTGATTCAAGATTTCTATAAGTTATGCTATGCTCACTACAAATGTAGCTATCATCTGTCACTACACAAGGCTATTACAATATCACTAACTATATTCCTATGCTGTGCCTTTAATTCCCATGACTTACCCTTCCTATAATGGGAAGCCTGTATCTTCCACTCCCCTTTACATATTTTATCTTTCCCTCTGGCAACCAAAACTTGTTCTCTGTATTTATGTCTGATTCTGCTTCTTGTTGTCTGTTTAGTTGTTTTTTAGATCCCACATATGAGTGAAATAATACGCTACTTGTCTTTCTCAATTTAACTTATTGCACTTAGCATAATACCCTCTAGATCCATCCATGTTGTCGCAAATGGCAAGATCTCATCCTTTTTTTTTTTGCATATCTCTCACTTTAAATCAAAAGCTAGAAATGATTGAACTTAGTGAGGAAGGATATCAAAAGCCAAGATAGAATGAAAGCTAGGCTTCTTGTGCCAAACAGCCAAGTTGTGAATGCAAAGGAAAAGTTCTTGAAGGAAATCAGAAGTATACTCCAGTGACCACATAAGTGATAAGAAAGAAAAAACAGGGGCATCTGGGTGGCTCAGTCATTAAGCGTCTGCCTTCGGCTCAGGTCATGATCCCAGGGTCCTGGGATCGAGCCCCACATGGGGCTCCCTGCTCGGCAGGAGGCCTGCTTCTCCCACTACCATTCCCTCTGCTTGTGTTCCCTCTCTCGCTGTGTTTCTCTCTGTCAAAATAAATAAAAATCTTTAATAAAAAAAGGAAGGAAGGAAGGGAGGGAGGGAGGGAGGGAGAGAGGGAGGGAGGGAGAGAGGGAGGGAGGGAGAAAAAACAGCAAGGGCGCCTGGGTGACTCAGTTGGCTAAGCATTTGTTTTCAGCTCAGGTCATGATACCAGAGTTCTAACATCAAGTTCAGCAGGGAGTCTGCTTCTCCCTCTGCCCCTTATCCTGCTTGTGCCCTCTCTCTCAAATAAAGAGTCTGTGTGGTGTAGATAGAAGATTAAACCAGCCACAACATTCCCTTAAGCCAAAGCCCAATTCAGAGCAAGGCCCAAGCTCTCTTCAATTCTGTGAAGGCTAGGGAGGGGAGCAAGTTGGAGAAGGAAAATTTGAAGCTAGCTGAGGTTGGTTCATGGGATTAAAGGAAAGAAGCCATCTCCATTTCATAAAAATGCATAGTGAAGCAGTGTAAGTGCTGATGTAGAAGCTGTAGAAAATTCTCTAGAAAATCTCGCTAAGATAACTGATGAAGGTGGCTACCCTAAACAACAGATTTTCAGTGTAGATGAAACAGCCTTAAATTGGAAGAAGATGCCATCCAGGACTTTCACAGCTGGAGATAAAAAATCAACACCTGGCCTCAAAGCTTCAAAGGACAGGCTGACTCTCTTACATTTCAAAAATCCCACCAAGTGGGGCGCCTGGGTGGCTCAGTCATTAAGTGTCTGCCTTTGGCTCAGGGCATGATCCCAGGGCCCCGGGATCAAGCCCCGGGCTCCCAGCTCTGTGGGAAGCCTGCTTCTCTCTCTCTCTTCCCCTGCTTGTGTTCCCTCTCTCCTCTCTCACTGTGTATCTCTGCCAAATAAATAAAATCTTAAAAAAAAAAAAAAATCCCGGGACCCTTAAGAATTATGCTAAATCTAGTCTGCCTGCAAATGTAACAACAAAGCCTGGATGACAGCACATTAATTTATGACGTGGTTTTCTGAATTCTTTTTTTTTTAAGATTCTATTTATTTATTTTAGAGAAAGTATGAACGTAAGTGTGGGCGGGGGGGCAGGGAAGGGGAGAGGGAAAGAGACAAGCAGACTCCATGCTAAATGTAGAGCAGAGTCTGGGTTTAATCTCACAACCCCGAGATCGACCTGAGCCAAAATCAACAGTTGGATGCTCAACCAACTGAACCACCAGGGCACCCCAGCATTCTGAATATTTTAGGCCTACTGCTGAGACCTACTGCACAGAAAAAAAGATTTCTTTCAAAATATTACTGCTCACTGACAATGCACCTGGTCACCAAGAACTCTGATGCATATATACAATGAGATTAATGTTGTTTTCAAGCCCAGGTTATTCTGAAATTAAAATTATACCAAAATAATTATTCCAAAATAAAAAGCTTATCTTTAAAAAAAAGGGGTACCATTACACACTAGCATGGCTGCAATAAACAAAGGAAAACTAGCCATTATCAAGTGTTGACAAGGATGTAAAGCAACTACCACTCTCATGCATTGCTAGTATGAATGCAGAAAGGTACAATACTGCCATTGTAGAAAAGTTTGGTAGTTTCTTATAAAGCTAAACATATGCTTACCATATGACCCAGCGATCCCACTGATGTAGCCACCTAAATGAAAACTTATGTTCACACAAAAACCTGTGCATGAATATATACAGTGGCTTTGTTCACATATACAATGAAAACTGGACACAACTTAAATGTCTTTCAAACTGGGGAATTAATAAACTGCTGTACATTTATAGGATGGTATTATGCAGCAATTCATGAAACAACTTAGATGAATCTCCATTGTGCTAAGTGGAAGAAGCCAAGGTCAAGAGTCTACATATTTTTTACTTCCATTCATATGACATTTCTTATGTAACTATAAGGACAGAAAAGGTATCAGTGGTTGCCAGGTACCCTTAGGGATGAGGGAAGGGACTGCCTACAAAGGGTTACAAGGGAACTTTATTGGGATGATGGAACTGTTCTCCATCTTGATTATATTGGTCATTACATGATTGTATGCATTTGTAAAACCCACAGAACTGTACAATATGATGACTTTATATGTGAATTATACCTCAAAAATTATAATAGGATCTGTTTAGAAAAAAATTAATTATATATGAAGTTGAATAAAATTCTGTAACTATAATATATGCCAATAAAATTATAAATATAGTTAGATCAACATCTTATGAGTACAGAGATTGAAATGTTGGTTAATAAAATTATAAATATAGTTGAATCAACAGCTCATGAGTACATGAAATGGCAGTATTACTTGATATCATCTTAACAGGAGTTTTCCATTACAGGGATGACTTAAATAAGGTCAAATTGTATAAATTTTTAATTTTAAATGTGGGTACACGTACCACATCTTCTTTACTTATTCATCTATGAATGGACACTTGGGTTGCTTCCAGAGCTTAGTTATTGTAAATAGTAATAAACATAGGGGTACATATATCTTTCTAAATAATTAATGTTTTCATTTTCTTTTGGGTAACTACTCAGTAGTGGAATTACTGAATCACATGGTAATTCTATTTTTATTTTTTGAGGAACCTCCATACTGTTTTCCATAGTGGCTGTACCAATTTGCATTCCCACCAACTGGGCACGAGGGAAGGTTTCTTTTTCTCCATATCCTGGCCAACATTTGTTATTCAGTGTGTTCTTTGGAAAAATGCCCATTAAGGTCTTCTGTCCATTTTTAAATCAGATGATTATTTATTTCGTGTTGAGTTTAAAGTTCTTTATATATTTTAGATATTAACCTTATTGAAAGTATCATTTGCAAACATCTGCTCCCATTCAGTAGGTTGTCTTTTTGTTTTATTGATGGTTTCCTTTTCTGTATCAAAGCCATTCATATTCACCTTACTCATATTTTCTGCAGGATCTGATGATGCTGATTGTACCCTCTGTGGTAGATCCCTTTTAGGATACCTGAAAATTGCCTTCTTTAGCCACAAGGTTCAGTACTTTTAGCCCTTACACACACGTGTATGTGTGTGTATTTTTTTCTCCTAAGTA
Organism: Procyon lotor; assembly: GCA_028646535.1. Classification (NCBI taxonomy): domain Eukaryota; kingdom Metazoa; phylum Chordata; class Mammalia; order Carnivora; family Procyonidae; genus Procyon; species Procyon lotor. The sequence continues at coordinate 17,531,245 of CM053606.1, forward strand.
GTTCTGCTTCTCTCATAAACTCTAACATCTGCCAAACTGAAAAAACCCTGACAACCTCCCAAAAAGATTGCAACCGTTAATACCTACTTCCCTGTGCCTTAACCAGCACCAAGTACCATCAATCTTTTAAAATTTTTGCCTAATTCAACAGGTAAAACATGATCTCAAATTGCATGATTTACATCTCTAATTGTAAGTGAAAACAAGTTTTTTGAGATGTTTAACATTTTTTCTGGTAAATCTGCCTAATCATATCTTTTGCCCAATTTTTATGGAATTGATCATTTTCTTAATATTTGGTATGAGGTCGCTGTAAATTTTGGAAATTAGTCTTTTCACTTATACATTTTCTTTTACCTTGTTATTTATCTTTTAACTTATGGCATATTTTACAAAATATAAGCCATGATTTTTAAGAAATAAAACTTACCAATATTTTCCCTTTGAGGTTTCTAGGTTTTAGGACCTATTTAGCCTTCCCCAAGTCCAACTTACTAATACATGCATCCTGGGGCGCCTGGGAGGCTCAGTGGGTTAAAGCCTCAGCCTTCAGCTCAGGTCATGATCTCAGAGTCCTGGGATCGAGCCTGCTTCCTCCTCTCTGTCTGCCTGCCTCTCTGCCTACTTACAATCTCTCTCAGTCAAATAAACAAACAAACAAACAAACAAACAAATAAATAAAATCTTTAAAATAAATACACCCATCTTTTTGTCTACAACTTTTATGGCTTTATTGTTTATATTTACATACATGCTTAGAGAGGCAATAATAGTATAGTGATTAAGAAAACAGATTATGGAGGCACCTGGGTGGCTCAGTGGGTTAATCCTCTGCCTTCAGCTCAGGTCATGATCTCAGAGTCCTGGGATCAAGCCCTGCATCGGGCTCTCTGCTCAGCAGGAAGCCTGCTTCCCACCCCCCCAACCCCCGCCTGCCTCTCTGCCTACTTGTTATCTCTCTCTCTCTCTCTCTCAAATAAATAAATAAATAAATAAATAAATAAATAAATAGATCTTTTAAAAAAAAAAAGGAAAGAAAAGAGATTATGGGGGGCACCTGGGTGACTCAGTAGGTTAAGCTTCTGCCTTCGGCTCAGGTCATGCATGATCCCAGGGTCCTGGAGATCTGCCCCTCCCTCTGCTTGTGTGCTCTCTCTTTTTTTCTTTCCAATAAATAAATAAAATCTTTAAAAAAAAAAAAAAAAGGAGAGAACAGATCATGGGTTCTAGGCATGAGTTCTAGCCTGAGCTGCCTAGATTCAAATCCTACCTTCTGCCACTTAATTGCTGTGTGACTCTATGCATCAATCTCCTAAACTGTAAAAGGGGGAGCAATAATAGTATCTGCATCAATAAATAATTATTAAATGCATCAATAAATGTAAAGAGCTTATGATAATAACACTGACACATAGTAACTGTTAAGCATTAGGTGTTGTTTCATCTATCAAATGCTTAGCCAGTTGCCCCAACAACACTTTGTAAATCTTGCCTTTTTCTCCAATTATCTGAAATGCTTTTTTTTTTTTTAAAGATTTTATTTATTTATTTGACAGAGAGGAGAGAGATCACAAGTAGGCAGAGAGGCAGGCAGAGAGAAAGGAGGAACAGGCTCCCTGAGGAGAGAGCCCAATGTTTTGTTAATAGCAGTCTATAGTTACTGCAGGCTCCTCATGCTTCTTTTTCTAATCTCAAAATTCACTCATTAATTTATAAAATATTTATTGAATGTCTATTATGTGCCTGGCATTAGCTTAGATATTGGAAATTCAGTGACAAACATGAAGGCCCTAGCCTCAAGGAACTTATATTCTAATAGGAAGATGAACAAATCTATTTTCACAAAGTAATAAGTACTACAGAAAAGAACACAAAGAATAGAGACTGACTACACCCTATCTCAGATAGGGTGATAATTTCTCTGAGGTGGTAACGTTCAGCAGAGAGCTGAATAATGAAAAGGAGTGAGTTATAAGAAGATGCAAAGGAAGAGATTTCAGAAGGAAACAAGTGTAAAGAAACTGAAAGGAGGCACATCTGGATGGTTCAGTCAGTTAAGCATCGGCCTTCGGCCTTTGGCTTAGGTCATGTTCCCAGGGTCCTGGGATCAAGTTCCACATCGGGCTCCTAGCTCAGCAGGGAGCCTGCTTCTCCCTCTGCCTGCTAGAGCTTGCGCTCTCTCTCTCTCTCTCTCTGATAAATAAATAAAATTAAAAAAAAAAGAAACTGAAAGGATAACATATTGGCATGTTTGAGATACAGCAAAAAGGCCATTGTTAGCAAGTGAATGAGTAGTTGGAAATGAAGACCAAGAAGCAGGCAAGAGCCAAATTACACACAGCCTTGTAACACATTATATGGAGTTTGGGAAGGCAATGGGTGCTTCAAGCAAAGGAATGACATAATCCGATTAATATACACTAAACACTATGGGGAGAATAGACCATAGGGAAATACACGCCCTCCCCAAGCAGACTGTTCCATGTGTCTGGAAAGCACTTTTCCAAGCTTTATCCAGGGGACATATACCAGATGCTCAAAAATCAAGAGCTAGGGCCAGGAAACTGACTTATGCTCCAGGTACCCTTCATTTCTTCATAATTGTCTACATAGAGTCTGATACATTTCTGAAACTTCTACATATACTTTCAGCTGTGATTTCTTCTCTGAGTTTCTATTGATCCAGGCTTGTTTCTTATCTTTTAGAAATTCACCATTCTCATCAACTGATGGTAACTTTTCCCGATATATTACCTTCCAAAAAGACTTCTAACATATCTAACATTTTACTCGGAGGCCTTTGTACTCAAGTGTCCTGCTGAAGTAGACAAAAACATCCACCAGACCTATACTCAGCTGACCTACTTTAAAACTGACTTTCAAGGGACCCTAAGAAAGCCTTTTAGCTCTCACATCAGCACAGATTCACACATCAGCACAGATCACATTTCCAGGGCAAGCAAAAAAAAAAAAAAAAAAGTAACCAACTACACCTTCCCTCCAGAACTGTCTGGGGACAGACAACAGCCATCACCATGCTGGTGAACTCCTTCCTCCTTCCATAAACAGCCCGGCCAACTGACTGTGGTAAAGCTGGTGAATCCTTCCAGTTACTTTATTTGGGAGGTATGACTGACCAACATATCATGGTATTGTCAGCTGTAGGAATATTTATAGTAACTTTACACTAACAGAATACTATCAGAACTTACTGAGAAAGGATTTTTTAAAAATATGTTGAGGCTGTACTGAATTCTTAACAGGAAAAATACTTGATCAGGAACAGATTCTCTAAGAATTTTTCTTAAAATTTCTAATATTATTTCTTGGAAAATCATCCTTTGGAGTTGTCTATAACACCATCTTTAATAAAAATTACAAAAATTTTTCCCCACAAGCTTCTGATAAAATAAGGAGATATGTTCTGCAAGAAAAATTCCAAACTACAGTAAAAAGTATTGAGAAGGAATGAGTTAATTTGAATTATATTTGTCAAAGTGAGCTTAACAGTAATCCTACAGTTCTTCTACGTTCTTTCCAATTCTCCTTGTTTTTAGTAACTTGCCAGTCACAAGCTCAAGAATTTAATGTGTAGAGATCCAGACTCCATGGAACTCAAAACCTCCAAAATATTTCTAAGAGAATCACAATTTTTTCTGTAAGTGGCATGGCCTGATACATGGTTTATTCTAACATGAATATCCTACAAATGTACTGTTTCCAGTTACAAAGAAAAACTTGTACTCTACCTCCTCCACCTTCAAAAGTCAAAATTTTATATCACATTTTATAAATCTATATATATCACATTCATACATCAGCTCTCCATTATTCAGATAAAATTTATCTCTCACTATACTAACAGAACAATTCTTTTGAGATGTATGTCTTTAGCTGTCAGAACTATAAAATCTAAGTTCAGTTCTTTTATTATTGTTTTACTTCTCCAAACTTATTTACTCCTTTGAGAATCCATCAGCCAAAAATTCAGTGCTGTCATTTCAGCACAGAGTGAGGAAAAGTGAATTTTTTCTCATATTTTTAAAATTTTAATTCCAAAGTAGTTAATGTCCAGTGTTGTATTAGTTTCATAATAATAGCGAAGTTTGAACACTTGTACTTTTATTTTACTCTTTTCAACATAATTCACCTCTGTAAGAGGCAGATTTGGCAAGCTTGAAGCATTAGCTCTGGAGCCAGACTACTTAGGTTCAAATCCCAGCTCTACACTGATGAATGGTGTGGGAATTTAGTTATTTAACTTTCCTGTGCCTCAATTACTTCATCCGTAAAATGGGAATAACAAGTGCCTTTGTCATAAGATTTAAATAAGCTAATATTTGTGAAGCTCTCAGGATAGTACTTGGCACCACGGTAAACATGATATAGTTATTTGTTAAAGAAAAATAAATAAATATCTTAGACATAAGATAAATTCAGGAAAGAAATCTGGTCTTGAGTAAAAGTCAATTCAGCAACTAGTTGTCCTTAGTTTTTCAAAGGGAAAAATTTTAAAAATTATTAAGGATAAGGTCCAAATAACAAGAAATCTCTATGAGAGACTTGGACCTGTAGCTTTGCCTTTCTCATTTAGCTTTGAATCCAAATACCCTACACAAGAACTTTTCCTATAAATCCTTTGCAAGGAAAGCTATTTTCAAGCTCCGGGACAATAAAACGTTAAATGTCAATCACATCCTGTTAACAAATACACAGAACTCATCATGGTCATAAATACTTTCAGGAGATCCAACTGTGCATTGTGAGTTATTAATAGCTTACATTTATGAAATGTTTTTTATGGGTCAGACACTGTTCTAAGTACTTTACATGTATAACTCATTTAATCCTCTCAGTAAGTCTGTGATAGGTACTAGTTATTATTATCACCATTTTACAGATGAGAAAACTAAAATACAGAGAGGGACTCGTCCAGGGTTATTTACCTAGTTAGTCACCAACCTGGAATTCAAGCCCAGACAGCCTAGCTTCAGAGCCTTAGGTCTCAAACCACAGTTACGTGCCATTCAATACGAAGCATCACAGGCAGTACGACTTTAGAGAGCCGACCAAGCTAAAAATGCATGCCGTGCCATGCTACACTCACACGTAGCCAGAATTCACAAGCCAGATAATAATACTGAGGCAAGTTTTCTCCTTTCTCCTCTCATTCTCATTCTCCCAGGCTTCCCAAGTGAATGAGTGAATAAAGAGAAGTGCTTTATTATTTTTTTTTAAGATTTATTTATTTATTTTGAGAGGGGGAGAGAGAGAGAAAGCGCATGAGTACAAGTGGAAGGGGCAGAGGGAGAGAGAATCTCCAGCAGACTCCTTACTGCATGCAGAGCTCCACACAGGGCTCCACCTCATGACCCTGAGATCATAACCTGAGCTGAAACCAAGAGTTGGATGCTTAACCAACTTCGCCACCCAGGCGCCCCAGGTGAAATGCTTTAAACAGTGCCTGGAACATAAGTGTTAGGAGGTGGTGGTGATAAAAAACAGTAGAGTATGCTGCTGACACTGCCTCACTCTAATGGCAACAATACGCTGGGAACCATTGCTATCTCTATCATTTCCCCTTTGTGATTACAGGAAAGGAGTCAGGACAACACATAAACATACATGCAGTCCACTCTTCAGCCATATTACTTTCACCTGATCATCTACACAGACGCAAACTGTTTCACTCTTCAGTTCTCTTTTTGGCTTACAAAGAGTGGATTGGGGCCAGAAGAAAGCAGAAGAAAGCAGCTTTGTAACTTTTTGACTAGTTGCCAAGAGCAGAAGCAAAGTTTGTGAAAAGCAACTTCATCAACTTAAACTTTGACTATTATTTGGAACCTAGCAAAGGAGTCCAATGATAGAAGCTCTGCATGTGACCAAGCATTTTCAACTTCCTGGTTCCATATTATTGCAGTTCTAAAAATAATGTGCCTAGACACAGTAAAGCACAGATGACAGCAAGGACAATCAGGGCAATAGGGTCTCCCTCTCTCAATTGTTCTGCATAGTTATTTAGATTAAAAGCTTAACAGAATCAAGATACATTTCAGAGAAAAAAAAATAACCCAAACATTTCAATTCCAAAAAGACAATATTGGAAAAAATCTAGCAGTCATTAAAATTTTCCAAAGTGCGTTTTCCAAACTTTCCAAAACGCATTAATATATTATCTTACTAACTTAGTGGAGACCAACAGTTTTGAATGAAATACAATAAAACAAAATAGAATAAAAAATATTACAATTCATCACCAGTAGTAAGGATAATACTGTTTCAAAAACTTGTTTCAATTTTAAACATTAATACATACAAGTACTGGATAATGTACATATGTGTATAAGTACTCGGTAATAATGCAAAACTGCATCTTATAGTGGGTCATGACCAAAAATATTTGAAAGCCACTTTATCAGAATATAAAAAACTGGCCAGAGAAAAGGAGGAAAATATCCACTTCAAACTACACAGGAAATAACATTGAGTTTTGGTGGTTCTCTAAATTACAGTTTTTTAAAGGCGACCCTCTGAAAAGGAACAAAAAAGGAAAAGGAAACTATCTGCATAAGAATGAATAGTTTAACAGAGTTATTCCAAAAAAAACAATTTCACAGAATGTGAGGTACCGACACTAAATAAATATATACTAACAGGAGATACACAGAAATGAGACAAAGCAAAGATTTTCAGTTCATCTAGCTATTAAATGTCACGCCAATACTAGAGACGGCTTCTTCTCTCTGCAAAAGCTCTCGTTCTCACTCTCAAGAACTCGAATTTATCATGTTCATGATCATGATCGAGTTCATGATCTTGTTAATCTAATCACAGATTCTGAACCTACAACAAAGATTTGGTAAAAAGTAAAAGCGGATTTGAAAAATTCAGTGAATTAATAACACAATGATTTCTACAGCATTTTTAAATAAGACATGTATATGCTATTTTTTTTTAATCCTACAATGTTCTCTGAATTCTGAAATTTTCTAAAAAACCAAATCATATACACATTATTTTGGATTATGCTATCAATAAAAAGAGAGTAAAATTATCAAATCTGGTGGGAAAAAATTAACATCATTGTGCTAAATTAAAATTCTTATTTTGAAAAAAGGAGGAACAACAGGTGAATCTGACCTAAATCTTTTTCAACTACTATGGAAACTAAAGAATAAAGTTCAATTCCACCTAAGAGCTAATCGTTCTAATTTATTCCCATAGTAACAGTGCTGATAGCAATAAACAATTTTCCTAAATTCATAATTGCTACATTATTAAATTTCAGGTAAAAAAAACTATTGAGATTTTAGAAGATAAACTATCAAACCCACATATAAAAAAGACTTGTTTTTGAAACAAAAATTAAACATTTAAATCAAGGTAAAAAACATTCTAAATACAAATAAGTAAATTATCGTAGCAAAGCTTAGAATCTTCAGCTCCATAACAATATTTTTCCCATCAAAAGGAAAAAAATCAAGACAAAGGCTATTATGAATAATGGTGTACTTAATTAATGTCTGAATAAATGGGAGTTAATATATAAGAAATAAAATAAGCAGTATCCCTAAACAAGTATCACTTAGGGAAATAACTGTAGTTTTTTTTCTGTTAACCAGATTCCATGATTCTCAATTGTTTTTAAAATACTCAGAAAAATCACTTCGAATATCTCAGTCCCAGACTCTTATACTAAACCACCACATGAATTGATATAAAATCATCTCCTTCCCTTAGGACACAACAAGAATTTTTATATATGGGAATAATAAAAGAACAAAAGAATAATATTAATATAATTAATAATATTCTAAATTACGATTTGTAGTTTTCAATTTACAAAGGAATTAATTTGCAAAAGGTCTCCTCTTTTCTAAGTAAAACTAAAAACACTTAATTTTGCACAAATTTCCAAATTTGAAAATGAGATACAGCTAAGTCAGAAATTTCAGTTTTAGTTTTGTTTCATATTTCAGAGTTGTTAAATTCATACTGGGAAAACTAAGGTTTCAGTGTTTGAGGCTATTACATAAATTTGCTTAATACTTTGCAGATCAAAGAAAGGAAAAATATTAAGATCTACAGGTAAGACATGTTAGTAATATAGAATGCATTTTATTAAATGTACTGCCTTTTCTCTAAAAACTCTAAAGTAACTGACTTCCACAAGATAATTTTTTTCTAAGATTTTATTTCTTTATTTGACAGAGAGCATGAGCAGGTGAAGTGGGAGATGCAGACTCCCTGCTGAGCCAGGACCCCCCCCCCCCCACACACACACACACGGGGCTTGATCCTAGGACCCTGGGATCATGACCTGAACTGAAGGCAGATGCTTAACCCACTGAGCCACCTAGGTGCTGCCAACAAGATAATTTTTTTAAGAGGGAAAGATCCGGTCCTGTTTTCCTTTCTTAATACAGGATTTTTGCCATCGAAAAAACATAGGTAGTACAGGGTTTGCAATTTGCCTTAAGCCAGCATTGATAAAAAGACCATGTAAAACCCCTAAGGTAACCTTAACCTATAAAGGAAGAAATCACTAAACTAGTAGAACTCTGTACAAAAAGGTCATGAACTCTGAAGCCAGAAAGACTAAGCTTGAATCCAGCTCTCTAGCTAAATAGCTTTGTTACTTTGGGCAAGTTATGTAATTTCTCTGCCTTGGCTTCCTCATTTGTAAAATGGAGATAAGAACCGTACTTACTTAACAGGGTTGTAAAGATTAAAGAGTTAATATATGTAAACCACTTGGAATAGTTCCTGGCACATAGTAAGAGCTATATAAAGCTGCTTTTATATTTACTGTTTTACCATTACCTTTCTACAGTTCAGTTGTGAAGTTTCCCAAATGAAATTTACTTAATTGTACCTATAAAGAACAGAATTTTATATTAAACTGTGATGCAAATTAACACAAGAACCTTAAACTCAATTAATGATGAAAAAATCAAAGTATTTTCAAAACAGAAAATCATAAAATCTAGCTTAAAAAATCATCTATCATTGTCACTGGTAAGAAGGGACACTTTCTTAGGATTAAGCCTTATTTTAATTCTAATTATGCTGTCTGGTGCTGCTGCTGCTTCTTTTTTTGGCTACCCCCTGTAATGTACATTATATTAAATCTTATAGTTTAATTTAAATATGTACAAAGAAAACCAAATTTAGGACTTAAGTGTATATGTCAGCCTTAATGTTACCTAGTTTACATGAACAGCCCATGTATATATATATATTATTATTATTAAAACTGTTCATAGTAAGCACCCAAAATAAATTTGCTAAAAGACAATCTATTACAAAGATTACTGCTAATTATTTTCTAAGGCAAATAAAAGCAAATCTAATTAGTACAAATATTAACCAGGCTAATAAGTAAAAGTGCATCCAACACAATCTGTAGTAAGATCTTTAAGACATTAAGCACTGACTGCCTTGGGAGGAATCTATTAACTTATAGTAAGTCAGCACTATTTTTTCAATTTTTCTTCTTTTCTTTTTTTAAAATTTTCCACCCAAATGTTAGAGTTATTTGTTTCAGTTCTGTGAAAAATGCTACTGGAATTTAGAAAGGAAGTGCACTGATTCTGTAGATTGCTTCAAGTGGTATGGACATTGTAATAATATTAGTTCTTCCAATATATGAGTATGGACTATCTTTCTATTTATTTGTGTTGTCTTCAATTTTTAAATCAATGTCTTTTAGTTTTCTGTGCACAGATCATTCACTTCCTTGATTATATTTATTCCTAGACATTTTATTCTTTTTGATGCCATTGTAAATGGGACTGTTTTAACAGTTCATCATTATTGTGTAGAAATACAACAGATTTTTGTATATTGGTATTTTATTTTGCAAATTTACTGAATTCATTAATTCTAACAGTTTTTTGTGGAGACTTTAGGTTTTCTACATGCAGAATTAGGTCACTTGCAAATAGTAACAGTTTAACTTATTCTTAGCAATTTGAATACATTTTCTTTTTCTTTTTTTGCCTAACTGCTGTGACTAGGATTTCCAATACTATGTTGAATGAATATAGTGAGAGTGGGCATCTTTGTGTTGTTCCTGATTTTAGAAAAAAAGCTTTCAGTATTTCATTGTTGACTATGTTTGTGATGGGTTTGTCATATAGGGTCTTTATTATGTTGAGGTATGTTCCCTCTATTCCTACTCTATTAAGAGTTTTTAATCATGAATTTTATGATTTCAATGGATGTTGAAAGGTTAGCACTATTTATACATTTCCTTTTCTGATTTAAAATACTAATACAAGGATGCCTGGCTGGATCAGTCAGTAAAGTATGTGATTTTTGATCCTGGGGTTGTGAGTTCCAGCCCCATGTTGGGCGCAGAGGTTACTTAAAAAAAAAAAAAAAAAAAGTAAAATACTACTACATATTTAAAAGGAGAAAATAGTAAAGATAAATTTTATGAAGCCCATATTTCTAGTAACTGTTTTTAAATATACTATAAATAACAGAGAAAATACTCTCATTATTTTTACATTTAATAATTAGATACCCTAAGACTTAGGTTGATGGGACCAAATAAAAATATCGAGATGATGGTGTGGTTGTCAATCCATTATTTGCTATGTTCTCTGTCAATAAAACATATTCACAGCTTAAGTCATATATTCTTGTAGGTTCAAAAGCACCTACATTTTTAAGTTAATTAGCAGATGGAAAATCCACCTATTTTCAACTTTATTCCAAATTAACCCCTTGATATAAATGAATGTATGAGAATAAACTATTCCTACTATTCTTAAATACATTTTGAATTATTTCTATATTAAACTATTCTATGTTAACTATTTTGAACTATTCTTCCTCCACTTAAAATACACGTAAGTTAAAATATCCTGCTGTTATGTGCAGAACACAAAGTCTTTTAGACAAACTATCAAAAAAGTTCTATCAGCCTTTTATCTGAAAGCAAAACAAAAAGAATGAAGTTATGAAGTGGCTTGGGCAGATCACAGAAACCATCACACCACAAGGTACAACTGGTAAGGACATGGAAGAGGTGTACTTTGTTTCTTGAATTTTAAAGCTACATTTTCCTTAAAACATATCCCAGGTTTCAAGAACAAAAACTAACCATGTAAAAAAAGCACAGTAGCAAGTAAAATGAAAAAAAAATAACATTCAAAAATATTTAAGCCAAATAAAAACAGAAAACCTTGTAGGCATAAACTAATATGCAGAAATTTATTTTAAATTGAGGCCTCAGGGGTACAAGCTAAGACTGTCAAACTAAAGGAGAAATTTTTATAGAAAACTGACAGCGATTCCTCTCCTAAGTATTACAAACACACACTAACTAAGCTATCTTAGTGATATTTTTGTTTGTTTGGAAGTTTGGTAAGACGTGCAGGCTTTTCAGTAATTAGAAGGTCTGTTAGTGTTGGGCAGGAAGACCAGGAGCATGAACACAATTGCTCCAACAAGACCACAGGATGTTCATTTCATGTAAAGGCTTTCATGCAGCATTTATATTATAAGCTAAAGTGATTTTGGAAGAAAGAGAGACTCCCTAAGATTTTTTAACTTCTACTTCTGCACAACACAAATTCCTTCTAGAGTTCATTTTTGAAGGCAAAATGATTTCAGCCTTGAATTTAAAATCTTTCATAAATTTCTTATCCTAGGGGTGCCTGGGTGGCTCAGTAGGTTAAGCCTCTGTCTTCTTCTCAGGTCATGATCTCAGGGTCCTGGGATCGAGCCCCACATCGGGCTCTCTGCTCCGCAGGGAGCCTGCTTCCCCCCTCCCCCCCATCAAATAAATAAACAAAATCTTTAAAAAAAAAAATTTCTTATCCTAAAACTCATTCCTGTGACACAAATGTATTGAAATGAACCACTAAATACTATATTGTGCTCTCTGTGACCTATAACTTTGAGGGAACTAAAACCCACTTCTGAGTGCATGCACAAAACTTCTTTATTTGTAAAAATTAACCTTGGAAAAATCACCAATTCTTTAAGTCTTGATTTCCTTATTTGTAAAATGAAGGGGTATGTCTGAGCTCTATGGCTCCCTCCAGCTGTAAACTGTACAAATCCATCTAGGTTTAGACTTAGACATGCTCAAGAAATAAAAAGTTCAGAAATGAAAAAGGTTGAAAAAGGTCCTTGCATCAATCCAAATGTAAGTCTATCCATGGAGTTCCCCTGGCTAAAAAAAAAGTCCAAAAACCTGGAGATGCGGAAACAGTCCATACTTACTCTCACTGGGATTGGTTTTTAAGGATGTAAAATGATGAGGCCAGGTTGAACAGAAGCTAGTTTTCCAGTATAGGTGCTGGGGAAGAGGTATGGGTAAGGAGCTTTTAAAAGGTCCTCCCTCAGCAGTTAGATAAGGCCTGAAAGCCAACCAGAAGGGTCCTTCTCTGTGGTTTCTAGGGCCAATATGGCCAGGCTCCAAAGTCCTTTGCTAAAAATAGCTTAAGGGAGCAGACCAATTCTGGAATGAGCCAAGGTCTATGCTATGCTTGTGTATGTATATATATCATACAATGAGAGAAACTTTTCTATAACTCACCAGTCAAAAGTGAAGCAGACACTAAAAGCTGTATTTATTGCGTTCTCTTAAGTACTAAATTTCAGAGCACAATTTATCTTTCAGAAGCTGCTCACACAAAAACATTTGCAATCAAATGTTAGACACCACCATAAACATCAGAAAAACAAACAAAAAAAACTACCCAAACCTGTGTCTCAAAATATATCTCAGATCACAAAATTCAAGGAGTGGGAAACTAACCACTATCAAATCCAATCGCTTCATCTTAGAAGTGACTAAGAGCCATCACAGAAATTTAAGAGAAACCTGTCTCAAATGAGAAAAAGATGGTTTTAAGACTAGTCAGCCAAGTGTCTCCTGGTTTGAGCTCAGGTGGTTGGTGATCTTAGGGTCATGAAATCCATGGGCATCACACTCCAATATCAGCAGGGAATCTGCCAGAGATTCTCTCTCCCCCACTCCCTCTGCCCCTCCTGCTCCTGCTCCCCCCATTTCTCAAATAAATAAATAAATAAATAAATAAATCTTTTTTAAAAAGGTAAGGTGAAAACAGTAAAGAAAAAATAAAAGAATAACAGTCGAAGTAATAATGTAATATAATGTCTGGCTTACTAAGAAATGGAAAGCAAAATAGAAAACTTGTCATCACAGGAAAAATGAAACAACTTGGAAGAGTTAAGGATAAAGATACATATGCACACTGAGTTCAAGCAAAGAAAATGTACTTTGAAATTACTAATAGTGCACTCTTTAGCAGGAAACATTTCCGTAACACTAAAATTTTTGGCAATAAGCTTATAAATCTGGGGCTCAAAATCTCCCAAGACACTCTGTCCTCTGTCATAGCAACTGTCTTGTAAGTAAAGCCTATGCAGAAAACAAAGGTGATCGTCCCAAGAATATCTGCATTTTTGCCTCAGCAGTGCACATCTATTCTCATGAGAGAGAGAACACAAAAACGACAGGACGTCCTCATGGCCTGTCAGTTAACAAGACCACACAAGCCCCATCTCTAGCAGTTCCGTGTTCCTGCCACCTGTTAGCCGTCTCCAGAGAGAGAGCCCCCAAACCAAACTGTGCTTCAGCAAAGAACTGGGAACGCCTTTGTTGTTCCCTAACTAAGGAAGCTACCAGAGTTGACTCTTAACACAACGCCTCAAGGCAAAACTTCCCCCCGGGACAGATAAATCGGCCCAGATTGGGGCTTCGGCTAAGCCCTCCTCTAGCTAAGAAAAGGCGGGAGAACCCCAGGCGAAGCACAAATGTCACCTACTAGTCCCAGGAAGGGACAGGGATCGAAGGTGATGGAAGTAAGGCGACGGGACCTAGGACCCCAAAAAGGCTCAGTTTCGCAGTGGCGGAGGGGAAGCACAATGACCGGGTGGGCTGTCCTGCTTCAGGAATGAGCGGCGAGATACCAGGGAGATGCTAACATGAGAGCCGGGCGAAAGCGAGAGGCAGTGGTGAGGGAAGCGCTGAGGCAAAAGGCAAGAAACCCGGGCTTGTAGCCGGCGGAGGAAGATGGGGAAAACAGCCAGGCGAGGGGTGCGCGGGGAAGCGCAAGGCTAAGAGGAGGTGAATGAGGCGAGGCCGGCGAGGGAAAGGGCTAAAGTGAGGGAAGCACTGCAGGGACAAGAACCCCCACCCACAGGGACCGGGACGGAACTTTTGACCCGTCCCCCTACAGGCTGCATTCGACCGGCCGCATTCAGACCCTGTCTCGGCGGAGACTCACTCTAAGGCTGCAGAGGCCCCAAAGCAGGACATGGGTACTGGTCCACACTCACGGCAGAACCAAGCGGATGGAGGAAACCGCGGCGTTAACGTGACCCGGATGCGCATCCCTAGGAACCGGAAGTCAGCGACCAGGATCACCTCACAATCCACACCTCGTTCCACCAGAAGCCTCTGGGCGCATGTGTCAGGCCTCACGGGGCGGGGCGAGGAAGGACCTAGACCCCGCCCACTTCGCCCTCCCGAGAGCCCCGCCCTCCCGAGAGCCCCGCCCCTGGTTACGCCTCGCGGCGAGCCTGGATGTGCTTAGTGCGGGGAGGTTGGTTCTTGGCTGCCTGCGGGCGGTGGTTCGGTGGTGCCAGCTGAGGCACAGGCAGCCCAGATAAAGAATATTTTAGTATTCATATTTTAAGAAGGTGTTTTCTTTTTTTAATTCGTGTAAGGCCGGCCTCCCCTAAGCGATCGTGAGAAGAAATGCCGATGTATGTGATAGATTTAGAAAAACTGTGGGAGGAAGAATGGATGAGAAATTTTGGAAAACACTGGTGGGGAGGCGAGCCCAAGGTGGTGTTTCAATCCCCAATATTAGTTTATTTCTAATATTGTATTAATCTTACAATGACTTCTATTTCGTGCACATTATTTTATGTGATAATTTTCCCGGAAACAGTATTTATTAATGCTTCGCTAACTTTAAATTGCTACCCAAATATGGGCAAGGAGCTGGATTGAATTCAGGTAGTGTAGGGACTTGAGATTTATTCAATTTGAGGGCCCTGTTTAAAAAAAAAATCCAAAATTACATTTACAATATGAGGTATAAAAATGAATCTTTGGGGTGAGAAAAGAAATTACAAATTACAAGTTTTAAAAACTTAACAAATACCACAAAATCCAGAAGAATTACACACTATTTTTAAACTGCCTGATGCACCTCTAAAATACCTTTTTTTCCTTTTTCTCTTTAAGTAGGCTCCACGCCTAGCGTAGAGCCCAGTGTGGGACTCGAACTCTCCACAGTGAAATCAAGACCTGAGCTAAGATCAGGAGTTGGATGCTCAACTGACTGAGCCAACCAAGCACCCCTAAAATACTTTTTTCCTATGTTTTTGGCTGTATATTCTTTGATCACCTCTTCCTATAACAACACTTTATTAAGCAATGTAATTTACTAAGATCCTTGACTCCTCTCTCACATCCCCACGTCGAATTCATCAGTGAGTTCTTCAGAATCTGCCATCAAAATTTGCTCAGAATCTGACCATTCACTCACTGCCTCTCTTGGTAAAAGCCACAATGTGTGACTGCTCTTTTTTTACCCTCAGTTTTCCACGATCTATTAACACAGCAGCAAGCTTCTGCTAACACCTTAAGCAGATCGTGTCCCTCTCCAATGGACTCCCCTTTTCTTTCTTTTTTCTTTAGATCTTTTTTATTTATTTGAGATAGAAAGAGGAAGAGAGAGAACACAAGCAGAGGGCAGAGGGAGAGGGAGAAGTGGACTCCCTACCAAGCAGGGAGCCCAGCGGGGGGCTTGACCCCAGAACCCTGAGATCATGACCCAAGCTGAAGGCAGACACTTAACGGAATGAGCCACCCAGTCATCCCGGGAATACTATTTTCAAGTGAAAAAAAAAAAGTCCTTAAACTGGTCTAGAAGCCCTTCAACATGTGACACCTCCTCCCCACCCCCAAGTACTACTAACCTCACCTTCTACTCTCCATTATCCCCCCAGTCACCTCAAGGCATATTGGCCTCCCTGCTATTCCTCAGACCTGCGCATAAACTCAGACCCTTCGTGCTTGCTGATCTCTCTGCCTGGAATATCCTTTCCCCAGATAACTGATCATTCACCCTGTCACCTCCTTTACATCTTTGTTCAAATGTTACCCTCTTCATGAGAACTTTCCTGCCACTGTGTTTAAAACTGAAGCACCACCCTCCTCCCTCACCTCCTAGCCCAATTCCTCACTTATTTTTTCTCAACATTTATCCCATCCAACAATTTGCTGGTAAATTTGGTTAAATGTCTTTCTCCCACACATACACACCCAAAATGTAAGCTCCAGGAGGACACAGGTATCTGTGTTTTGTTCACAGATGTATTTCAGCACCGGAACAGAGCCTAGCACACTGTAGGTGTCTAATAAATGTTTGTTGACTGAAAAGATAAATTGCCCCTTTACTTTGCTTTTGCTCAACTGAAACCATGCAAGCTGAGCCACCAATTCCACCAGGGGGAGCTCGTGAGTAACCAATGTGCTATTTCCCAGAACAGTTATTCCTAAAGCATGTACACCTACGGAATTCTAGAACATGGCCACAGAGAAGCACACAAATTCCTCCTGACAGCAAAGAGTGTTGTACTTACTAGCAATGAAAACCTTCCAATTTTGTCACAGTCCCTTAAGAATAAAATCTAAGAAAAAAAAAGAATAGAATAGAATAGAATCTAAGCTCTAATCTATGGTCCACAAATACATGTTCTCCCTAACTCTCAGATGTCATGCCCAGCCTCCCTTCCCCTCACACACAGTTCCAGCCATCTTGTCCTTTCTTACTGTACAAACCAAGCTTTCTTTCCTCAAAGCCTAAGCAGATACCGTTCCTGCTCTCTCCAACACTCTTCTCCAAACCTTCCAATGGCTAATTCTTTCTGCTACTCTCAATTAAATTCACCCCTGAAGGCTTCCCACAGGCCTTCCCTGGCTTCCTATCTGCTGTCAGTGGCTCCTGCATCCCCTTCCCATATCTTTTCCTCAGGGTCCCCATCACTATCTGAAATTACCTTGTTTGTTTAATGTCTATCACTAGAAAGTAAGCACCACAGGAGTCTTTTCTTTTTTAAGATTTTATTTATTTATTTGACAGAGAGAGCACAAGCCGGGGGAGTGGCAGGCAGAGGGAGAAGGAGAAGCAGGTTTCCCGCAGAGCAGAGAGACCGATGCTGGACTCGATCCCAGGACCCTGGGATCATGACCCAAGCTGAAGTCAGACGCCCAACCAACTGAGCCACCCAGGTGCCCCTATAGGGGTATTTATCTCTCTTGTTCACTGCTGAATTTTCAGTACTAGAAGACTGATAGGCATATAGTCGGTGATCAATAAATAAAATAAATGATTACTAATATTTATTGAAGCTTTGCTCTGTGTCACTATACATAGTAAACATATGTGTTCATATTTCTCTTTCAATCATCCCAAAAAACTTGGGGAGTATTATGATTATCTTACACATGAGAAAACTGAGACAGAGATAGGCTAAGGAGGGGCATCTGGGGTGGCTCAGTCATTTGGACATCTGCCTTCAGCTCAGGTCATGATCTCAGAGTCCTGGGATCAGGCCCCAGTCAGGTTCCCCGCTCAGTGGGGAGTCTGTCTCTCTCTGTCCCTCCCCCCACATCATGTGCCACACACACGGGCACGCGCTCTATCTCTCTTCACGCACAAAAATAGATAAATAAAGATATTTAAAAAGCAAAACAAAAAAACAATAGGAATGAACCTTAAGGACAATTTGCTAAGTGAAATAAGCCAGTCACAAAAAGGCAAATACCATATGATTCCACCTACATGAAGCATCTAAAGTCATCAAATTCATCAATATAGAAAGTAGACTAATGGTTACCAGGGGCTAGAGGGAGGAGACGGGGGAATTGTTGTTCAGTATACGCTAAACTGTACACTTAAAATGGTTAAGATGGTAAATTTTATGATATAAGTTTCTTGCCACAATAATAAAATTTTTAAAGAGCAATCTAGGGCGCCTGGGTGGCTCAGTTGGCTGAACGACTGCCTTCAGCTCAGGTCATGATCCTGGAGTTCCGGGATGGAGTCCTGCCTCAGGGTCCCTGCTTCTCCCTCTCACTCTCCTTCCTCTCATGCTCTCTCTTCCATTCTCTCTCTCTCGAATAAATAAATAAAATCTTAAAAAAAAAAAAAAGAGCAATCTAAAACAGAACTACCCTATGATCCAGCAATCGCACTACTAGGTTTTTATCCAAAGAATACAAAAATACTAATTCAAGGGGATACAAGCACCCCAATGTTTATGGCATCCCAATGTTTATAGCAGCAGGAGCTACAATAACCAAGTTATGGAAATAGCCCACATGTCCATAGATTGATGAATGTATAAGTAAAATGTTACGCACACACACATACACACACACACAAAATGGAATATTACTCAGCCATAATAAAGAATGAAATTTTGCCATTTGCAGTGACATGGATGGAGCTAGAGAGTATTATGCTGATACAGGAACACTTCCATCCTTGTCTATCGGTCAAAGCAGACATAGAGGTCATCCAGATAGACCCGGCCGTTGTCAGAGTAACTTAGACCTATTGCCTCTTCTGTAGTCCACCTGATGTTCACCAGAAGAGCTCCTGGGGAAACATTCATTTTGATGTGTAGCTACCTATTTATTTAGCAGCTACTCTGTAGTATTCTAGGCTCTGAGGACACAGCAGAAAACAAATCAGACTCAACTCCTGCCCTTGTGGAGCTCACATTCCTATCAATCTGTGGTCAGAAATGTTGTGTAATGCATATGTTCAGCTGGGTCTCCATATCCATTCCCACTTCTCTCTGGTGAGTCTTTCTATACTGCAGAAGTGGGAAGGTTAAAGATGGTGCCTCTTGGGGGCACCTGGGTGGCTCAGTGGGTTAAAGCCTCTGCCTTCAGCTCAGGTCATGGTCTCAGGGTCCTGGGATTGAGCCCCACATCAGGCTCTCTGCTCAGCAGGGAGCCTATTTCCCCCTCTCTCTCCGCCTACCTCTCTGCCTCTCTGCCTACTTGTGATCGCTCTCTCTGTGTCAAACAAATAAATTAAATCTTAAAAAAAAAAAAAAGATGGTGCCTCTCAGGCTCCCTGACCCCTGTGGTTCTGGATGAAAACTAGGTATTGCCGAGTAGAGGCACTTGGGTCAGATTTACAAGATAAATGAGAAAGAGGCCTTTTTCCTGCACTTTGGCTCTTTCTACTGGTCAGTAGGATCATTACTAGAGACGTAGGGGTTTTCTGTGGCAGTATTTCAGTTTCTATCTCCAGCTCCATGAGTTAGAAAGGTAGTTGTAACAACAGAGACCAGGAAGGCAGTTCCCCATTCCTAGCTTTCTGACTCCTGAACCTTAGTTATAGAGGTATGTTCTTGAGATCAGTGATCCCCCAATTGGTCTCCTGATGCTCTCTCCTTCAGATTTTCCAACAGCTTTCTAAACATCTATTTTCCTAAAATAATTGCTCTCTGGTGTAAACATCTAGAATGATTTCTTTCCCGTAGAGAACCCTGAGAAGGGATAACATTAAAATTGAAAATGCTCAGTGCCCACAATCTCTGCCTTCTAGGTAAACCCTTCCATATTTGCCTGATAACTACATTAGAGTCCCTCACATGGATATTTGAGCACCTGATGTCCTTGCCTTTAACCCCGTTCCCCCAGACAGCCTGGAGTTCCAGATAGTTCTATAGCTTTCAAGGATCTGGGTGAACATGACCAGTCCTGGGAATCATTGGAAACTTAGAAAGCTCAGTTGCTGCAGGGAAGGGTCCTGGGGCACCATCTCTGCAGGAACCCTTCAGACATAGGGTCCCTCCTCTGGTGGGTTCCTCCTCTGCTCTCACAGCAGTGTGCTTTCCAGCTATAAAACGGGAATAAAAATATTCTTCCTGATTCAAGGAGCTTTGTAAACTATACAGGACTACCTAAATATAAGATGCTACATATTATCTGGACCAGTGTTTCTTCGAGCATGGAGGTCTCCAAGACACTATCAGGGAGTGGGTGAAATAAAAATTATCTTAAAATAATACTAACTCAGTATTTTACTTTTTCCACTCTTATTCTTCCCAAAGTATGGTGGAGTGTTGCAGAGACTATAAGGTGATGTCATTGCTCTGATGACTAAGGAATATGTATTAAATATGTGCTTTACTTTTAAAATTTCTGTTTTAATTTGTGAAAGGGCAAATATTCATAGCTATAACCTATTTAAACAAGAGCTCTTCGTGGTTCACAATAATTTTTAGGAGTGTTAAGGGATCCTAAGATCGAAACATTTGAGAACTGCTGACTTAGGCCATTGTAATACCCATTCTTGTACTATATACAACTGCCCCCACTTTAACCACTCCTGGGCACCTGTTTCCCACTCATGGTCATAGCCCTGCCATGTCCAACACTCTTCTATCAGGATGCCTTTCTATTTTGATTAACACTCTTGAGATAGTATCTTCTTGCACAGATGTCCAATAGCAGCTGTCTTGGCACAGCCTTGAAACTCCACATAATTGTGAGTGGGCAACAAGAGACCCACAGACCAGCTCCTTCCCTTACTGGTACTGGATCATCCTTTCTGGCTGGATTCATCTAGAATACCTGGTTTCTGCTTCTACTTTCACCATATTTAACATCAGTCTGACCTACTTTGACCTCCTATTGCCACTCTGGGTTCCCCTCTTGTTCAGGTGACCCCTTGCTATGGGGATCCTGGCCAGTTGCCCACAACTAAGCAGAGTCATCCCGACCCCTTATCCCTGTCCAATTCCAGCCCTCCCCTTCCCTTATTCCAGTCTAGCGATGACTCAAACTGAAGCCTCTTAGAAGTTTCCTGCCAACCAGATAATAGATTAGTTTTTTATGCTTTTAATTATGTCTGTGTCCTCCCCTAAGAATGCTGTTATCTGTATATTTGTTTTCTGTTAGATTTAAAATTAAAACATAAATAATTAATTTTTGCTGATAAGGATGAAGGAGACTATTCATTTCTATGTTATACGTATCAGGCAAGTTTGCTGGGGTTGTATTGTTTCTGTTTGTGTCTTTCCTCCTAAAGTGGAAATGTGTAGAGATTAAGAACAAGGCCTCTTTAGAGAGATTGTGCCTGTTTTCCCAGAATTTGCTGGCTCTCCCACTGATAGTTGTATGATGGCACCACACAGGTCAAATAACCTCTCAGTACCTAATATTTCTCACCTATAAAATGGAGATTTTAAAAAACACCTATTGAAGAAGAAGGAGGAAGAGGAAGAAAAAAGACCTTATCTCATGGAGTTGTATGAGAATTAAAAATATGTAAAGTCCTTGGAATTATGCAGATACATACCTATAGAAATGATTAAAAATCAGAAAAGAGTGGAGATATGGAAACTGTACTATGAAGCTTCCATGAGTTTAGGAATACAGAAAAAAATTGTAGTAGACCCTAAAATACTGAACTTTATAAGGAAACTTGAGAAGAAGAGAAGCCATTAATCTAAGTGCTTTGGAGAATGCTAAGCCCTGGGTTATCCCTCCTTTGTTTAGAAAGATAAGAAGGGGTGGTGCCTGGGTATCACAGTTGATTAGATATTAGACTCTTGGTTTGGGCTCAGGTTATGATCTCAGGGTGTTGGGATCAAGCCTAGCGTTGCGCTCTGCTCCTGGATGAGTATGGAGCCTGCTTGGGATTCTCTCTCTTCTCCACCCTCTGCCCCTCACCTCTGGCTCACGCTCATGCTCTCTCTGTTTCTCTCTAAAATAAAGAAAAGAAAAAAGAAAATAGTGGTTATTCACTTAAAGCTATAAACTATGTTTGTCATAAAAGGTTAATTTTATTCCAGTTTGGTGATAAATGTTTCTTTTTTTAAAAAAAGATTTTATTTATTTACTTGTTTGTTTGTTTGTTTCTTTGAGGGAGGGCTCACAGGGAGGATCAGAGGGAGAGGGAGAGGGAGGGCGAAAGGATCCCAAGCAGACTCCACACTAAGCAGGGAGCTCAATCCTACAACCTTGCCACCACGACCTGAGCCGAAAACAAGAGTTGGATGTTCCACCAACTGAGCCACCCAGGCCCTTCCTGGTTTAGTGATAAATTAAGCCACTGATTATGACTTTGCTGAGTTAGATCTAATCAACTTGACCACTATAAAAGTCTGGGCAGGGGTGTCTGAGTGGCTTAGTCAGTTAAGCATCAGATTCTTCGTTTCAGCTCAGTCATGATCTCAGGGTCAAGAGATGGAGCTCTGCATTGGGCTCCTCATTCAGCACGGAGTCTGCCTGAGATTCTCTTTCTCCCTGTCTGCCACCCACCCCTCCCCCACTCCGCCGCCACTGCTTGCACACGTGATCTCTCTCTCTCTTTCTAAATTAAATAAATAGACCTTAAAAAAAAAAAAAAGTCTGGGCAGATTCTCTTAAATTTAGTAATACATCCAAATGCATTCCTTTATGTGAAAAAAGTTCCAAGAAAGTAAATATAAGAGTTTAACAGATTAAAACTAGTATATGTGCTGTCAAGGCAAACACGCTGACAGATTAATTTTAAAAAGTAATGCCAAAGGGCGCCTGGATGGGACAATCAGTTAGGGGTCCAGCTCTTGCTTTTGACTCAGGTTGTGTTCTCAGGGTCATGAGATTGAGCCCTGCCCGGGGAAGCAGTCAGTTTCACATTCTCTCTCCTTCTCCCTCTGTCCTTCCCCCAAACTCCTGACTGACTCTCTCTCTCTCTCTCTCAAATAAATAAATAAATTTTAAAAGGTAAATAAAAAACAAAAGGCCAAAAAAAAAAAAAAAAGCCACATAGAGAATAAAATTCTGATCCATGCTACAACATGGATGAACCTGGAAAACATTACACCAACTGAAAAAAGCCAAACACGAGAGGACAAATATTGCATGAGCCCACTTGATGAATCACCTGGAATAGACAAATTCACAGAGACAGAAAGTAGAATAGAGGTTACTAGAAGTTGGGGGGAAAGGGGAAATAGGGAGTTACTGTTTATTAGTACAGAGTTTCTGTTTGGGGTGATGAAAAACTTCTGAAAATAGACAGTACTGACGGTTCTTTGACACTGCCGATGTATGGAATGTCACTGAGTTGTACACTTAAAAATGGCTAAAACAGGGGTGCCTGGGTAGGCTCAGTCGGTTAAGCATCTGACTCTTGACCTCAGATCAGGACTTGATCTCCACACCCAGTGTGGAGCTTGCATTTAAATAAATAAATAAGGGCGCCTGAGTGGCTCAGTGGGTTAAAGCCTCTGCCTTCGGCTCAGGCCCTGATCTCAGGGTCCTGGGATCAAGCCCCGCATCGGGCTCTCTGCTCAGCAGGGAGCCTGCTTCCCCCTCTCTCTGCCTGCCTCTCTGCCTGCTTGTGATCTATCTCCTCTCTGTCAAATAAATAAGTAAAATCTTCAAATAAATAAATGGAGTTTAAAAGGGGGAATCTGGCTGGCTGGCTCAGTCGGTTAAGCATCTGCTTTCAGGTCAGGTTGTGATCCATGAGTTTTGAGTTTTGAGATCGAGCCTGAATGGGGCTCACTGCTCAGCAGGGAGTCTGCTTCTTCTCCCCCTCCCCCCCGTGGGCTCTCTCTCCCTCTCTCCCTCTCAAATAAAAATGAATACAATCTAAAAAAAAAGTTTAAAAAAGAAAATTAAAAAAAGAAAGAAGGCTAAGACAGTAAACCTTATGTTATGTATATTTTACCACAGTAAAAAAAAAAAAGAATGCCCCCCCCCCAAAAAAAAGCAATGCAAAGGAAACAATGTAAAATTTTTTACAAGACAAATAGTCTGGACTCTTCAAAATGTCAGTGTCATGAAAAGTCCAAAATCGTAGAAGAATTGCTCTAGATTAAAAAAGAGCAGGGCCACCTGGGTGGCTCCATCAGTTAAACTTCTGCCTTTGGCTCTGGTCATGATCCCAGGATCCTGGCACTGAGTCCTGCACCAGGCTCCTTGTTCAGAGGGGAGCCTGCTTCTCCTTCTGCCTGTTGCTCCCCCTGCTTGTGCTCGCTTGCTCTCTTTCTCTCTCTTTCTGACAAATAAATTCTTAAAAAAGAGAGAAAAGGAGAAGAAAGAGAAGAAACTTGGTGGCTCAGTTAAGCATCCTACTTTTGGTTTCAGCTCAGGTCATGACCTCAGGGTCTTGAGATTGAACTCCATATTAGACTCGGGCTCAGTGGGGATTCTGCTTGGGACTCTCTCTTTCCCTCTCCCTCTGCTTGTTCCCCCTACCCCTGCACACGCGCTCTCTCTCTCTCAAATAATAAGTAAATCTAAAAAAAAAAGAAGAAGAAGAAGAAGAATGGGATGCCTGAGTGGCTCAGTCGGTTAAGCATCTGCCTTTAGCTCAAGTCATGATCCCAGGGTGCTGGGATCAAGTCCCGCATCGGGCTACCTGCTTGATGGGGAGCCTGCTTCTCCCTCTGCCTGTGCTCCCCCAGCTTGTGCTCTCTCATGTGTTCTCTCTCTCTGACATATAAATAAATAAAATCTTACAAAAAAAAAAAAAAAAGAATGAAGAGACCCAACAACCAAGTGCAATGAGTGAACTCTGATTTGATCTTTAACTTGAAAAAAAAATGTATAAAATGCATTCTTATATCAATTGAGGAAATTTGACCACGAACTGTCTGTAAGATATTATAAAATATTAACTTTTTTAGGTGTGGTAATGGTATTGCATTTACGTAGGAGAGTAGTGTTATCCTCAGGGGATACATGAAGTATTTAAAGGGTAAAGGGCCATAATATTTGCACTTGTTGAATAGTTCCCCAAATTTAAAGATGCAGAGCAAAATTAAAGCAAATGTAGCAAAATGTTAACATTGTGGAATTTAGATGGATATATATGTGTTCATTATTTGATTCTTTCAATAATTCTGCATATTTGAGAACGCATGAAAAATTCTTAATCTTGATATTTCAAGACAGAGAGGACAGTATTT
Source organism: Procyon lotor (assembly GCA_028646535.1). Lineage (NCBI taxonomy): Eukaryota > Metazoa > Chordata > Mammalia > Carnivora > Procyonidae > Procyon > Procyon lotor. The sequence goes on from CM053606.1 coordinate 17,556,238, forward strand.
GTAGATGACACCTGCCATTTGCATTCACCCAGCATACACACCCCTTCCCCAGTAAAAGCACCTCCACTTACCTTCTGAGCATCACTCTCCCCTCGTGTATGCAGCACTTATTATGGATTTCAATCACGGTGCCCTCTCCTTCCCTGAACAGGGGGTAGGTGCGCAACACATCTCAGGTCAATCAGTCTCTTGGAAGAATTTAACCTTGGGTAGATCAACATAAGGCACATCTGATAGTTCCTGGAGAAACTGCTCATCACTTCCTACTACCTGGATCCCTGGAGCTACCTTGCATGCCGTCACTGAGGCTTGATTGTCAGCCTTCTCTTCACTGAACGATTCCATAGCTTCCCAATAACATATTTTTATTGTTGTCGTTGTCATTAAGACCAGAATGAGTCACTGATGTTTTTAACCAATGAACCATAGCTGATCCAATGTTTTGTCTACAAGAGACATATGGGGTGCCTAGCACATTCAGTTGGTAGAGCATGCACCTCTTGATCTCAGGGTTGTGAGTTTGAGCCTCATTTGGGTGTAGAGATTACTTAAAATTAAAATTGTTTTTAAAAAGAAAAATGTATAGAGAAAATTTCTAGCATGAATTTTATATGACAGTTAAAAATCTTCCAGGCAAGGGGTGCCTGGGTGGATCAGTTGGTTGGGCGTCTGCCTTCAGCTCAGATTGTGATCTCAGGATCCTGGGATTGAGCATCACATCAGGCTCCCTGCTCAACAGAGAGTTTGCTTCTCTCTCTCTCTTTAACCCTCCTCCCCACTTGTGCTCTCTCTCTCTCTCTCTGTCTCATGAAAAAAAAATTTTTTTAAGTCTTCCAGGCAAGAGGCAAATTGCAGTTGTGAAATGAGTTGTGCACCATAAAAAGCAATAAAAAGCTTTCAGAGTGTGAACAAAGGAAAAGGAAAGAGGCATTAAATTTACTCTCTAATTGAACTACAGTCTCACCTACCAAAGTAGGAATTGAGAGTGAAAATAAGTGGAAAGTAGAAAAAGCCTCACCCGCTCCACGGAGGATGGGATCTCATAGTAATATGGCTGCTATTTAGCAAGAGCCCAGGATCCTAGGCACTGGGTTAGTCCTTCCTACCCATCACCTCACTGAATTCTCCCAATGACCCAATTATCATTTTCTGTTTGACTATATATACTCTGATTATCCCCACTTCACAGAAAACTGGCATGTAAGGTTGTTAAATCACTAAGTTAGGGGCGCCTGGGTGGCTCAGTAGGTTAAAGCCTCTGCCTTCGGCTCGGGTCATGATCTCAGGGTCCTGGGATTGAGCCCCGCATCGGGCTCTCTGCTCAGTGGGGAGCCTGCTTCCCACCGCCCCCCCCCCGCCTGCTTCTCTGCCTACTTGTGATCTCTCTCTCTCTCTGTCAAATAAATAAATAAAATCTTTTTTAAAAATCACTAAGCTAAAGTCCCAGAAGTAAGAGGGGCAGGATCCCAACACAGCTGTGAGGCTCCAGTGCTCTGGGGCAGAGGCACCTGGAAGGCCAGCAAGCTCCAGGTTTCTGGTCCAGCCTCATAGCAGCATCCCTGAGGCCTAAGCCCCTAGCCATCAAATTCCTGAGCCAATTTGGAGAGACATCAGTGGATACTAACAGACTCTGCTCTCTCCACTCACTCTGGTCCCAAGAGCTTCTTCCACGATGCTCAACTGCTGGCTGCCAAGAGTCCCCCTGAATCCCCCTCCCCTGCCCCAGAGCACTGGGTCTGGGGGCGCCCTAACCACCCCGATACCATACCCTCTCAAGTCATGGCACTTGCTAACCCACACTCTGCCGTGTTAACTTCATTCACAAGAACTAGATTTCTCCCACTCCTATTCTCCTGGAAGTAATAAAGCCAAATGCTTAAAAGCAATGACTTTGGAGCCAGACACACCTAGGGTCAAGTCCTGCATCACTGCATCTGCATCTTCAGGCTCCCAACTTAAAGGAGGAACGCTAACCCAACCTTTTTAGTAGACTTGTTGTGAGATTAATATGCACTAACTATAGAAAACATTCTGGTCCTTTGCAAACTAAATGATGCTTGTTATTTTCATGGCTTTCATTGTTAGTCCAATGCCTCTCAATCCCAATTTTCTAGATTGGGACTTAGATCTCTTGCCTTCTCTCATCACTTTTTTCCCCTCTCTCTAGAAGTGAATCCCAACCCTAGGATGGCTCTCAGCACATTGGTGGGTCTTCTTCGTTTAGACATATTTTCCAGAAACAAGACTTTAGCCCACCTGAGGTTTTCCTTTATAAATGTTATTTCCAGGTGGAAGTTTGCTGCAATGCCCACCAATTTTCTCCTAGAACTTTAGTGTAGGTGATGTGCCCTCTCAGAGAACCAGTAAAGGATGGGGTGTCCTGAGGCAGGGCTAGGGCATGGGCTCTCAAGTCAGCCGGGCCTGAACCTGCAAGCTCACTGCCTCTCACCTTGGAACTTCAGTTTCTTTAGCTATACAATGGGGAGTCTTGCTTTTAACCTGAAGAAATGTAGTGGGAATGGCGGGAAAGCCCAGGTTCCTGACACAGAGTAGGCATGGACGGTGTCAGTTTCCTTCCCTCTGGGGAACCATCACCAACTTGAAATATGGCCTTCAGCCTCCTAACAGAGAGGTCCCACCCCTAAGGAAAGAGCAAGGCTTTTCCTCTCCTGTTGACCCTTCTACCTTCTTTTTAGTTACTCCTTTTTGTCGTTCTGAAGTTGGGGTGGGGCCAAACAGGGCAAAGAGTCTGTTCCTGGGGTTTAGTCAGTTCCCCCAAAGTGGCCCTGCTCAGATGTCATTTGATCAGGGGCCAGAATTGCTACTTAGAAAAACACATCCATTCTGGACACCACTACCGAAAAGGAAAACTCTCAGAAATGTCAAAAGCAGTAGTCAAGACGATTAGAGTTCAAGAATATGGCTTGGGTTAAGGAAGTGAAGGCAGGTTGGGAAGGCTAGGCTGCTAAGAAACAATTTTCAAAGAAACAGAGCTAAATGAAATACAAAAAAAATATGCTGGTGAGTCTACTCTGTAGATGGAGGGCTGAGTGAGGGACTGTGAAAAGGTCACAGTGAGATGGAGGACAGAAGTCATGAGATGGAGGACAGAAGTCATGGGCTCTGTGATGGAGGACAGAAGTCATGAGACCTCTTTAAGAAAAAGAATACAGGGGCGCCTGGGTGGCTCAGTGGGTTAAAGCCTCTGCCTTCGGCTCAGGTCATGGTCTCAGGGTCCTGGGATCAAGCCCCACATCAGGCTCTCTGCTTGGCGGGGAGCCTGCTTCCCCTCTCTCTCTGCCTGCCTCTCTGCCTTCTTGTGATCTCTCTCTC
>CM053606.1:17560070-17586555 GCA_028646535.1 Procyon lotor
CCCTCCAGTTCCATCCACGTCGTTGCAAATGGCCAGATTTGCCATAAAAGACTCTTAACGATAGAGAACAAACTGAGGATTGATGGGGGAGGCGGGGGGGGGGGGTAGTTTGGTGATTGGATATTAAGGAGGGCACGTGTAATGATGAGCACTGGTTGTTGTATGTAAGTGATGAGTCGTGGAATTCTACTCCAGAAACCAATATTGCACTGTATGTTAACTAACTAGAATTTAAACAAAAAGTTGAAAAGAAAAAAAAAATAAGACTTTATTTAAAAGGAGGCTTTATAACTAAATTATAGGTGAACACCAGTGGCAACTGCCACACATAGAAGATGAACATAAAAATAAAATATAACTATTTTTTAAAAAGATTCTATTTATTTACTTAGAGAGAGAGCATGTGTGCTGGAGTGTGCGTATGAGCTGGGGAGGGGCAGAGGCAGAGGGAGAGCATCTCGGGCAGACTCCAGGCTGAGCATGGAGCCCCACTTGGGGCTTGATCCCAAGACCCTGAGATCATGACCTGAGCTGAAACCAAAAGTTGGATCCTTAACCGATGGAGCTACCCAGGTGCTGCAGGGATCACCATTTTTATGTCTTAATTACTATGGTTATTGAGGTTTGTCCACCTCAGTGTTTGTCTTCCAGATCCTGAGGGCAGTACCTGAATCTTAACCATCTATGTATCCACAATTTCTCGCACAAGGTCTAGAGCCGAGACCTATCTGTGGCCAGAGCCAACTGCTTCCCCCGGGTGTAGCATCAGCAGACATACTGACATACACATGCCCTTGCTTGAAAGGATTAAGGGAAGCACTTACCACCTCTGGGCCTGGCACTCTCCCACCTTAGAAGGACACTTTTGCTTTGACCACTGTTAAATGCTTGCTTGCTTAAGAAGAAGAAAAAAAGAAAAGGGGTTTTAAGGAGACTCTTGAGAGAAAGATGGGAAAGGAATTTAATACACATTCTTTTTTTAAAAAAAATTTTATTTATTTATTCATGAAAGACAGAGAGAGAGAGAGGCAGAGGCAGAGAGAGAATAGGGCAGGGCGCCCGATGCGGGACTAGATCCCAGGACCCTGAGATCATGACCTGAGCCAAAGGCAGACGCTTAACCATCTGAGCCACCCAGGTGCCCCTTAATACACATTCTTTCAAAGTTCCATGTCCATATTTTAAAAGAAATGTCAGGGATTTTCAGAAGATCAGAACATTGTGGAGGTAGGAGGATTCAATCCCTTCATCACGAAGGGAAACATGGGACTCAGAAGGGCTAAGTGATCGCAGAAATTACACAGCACAAAGCTGCAGTGAACATGGAGCTGGCTGCTCGCCTGTGTCTTTTCCTTCTTGGTGACAGGATTATGGGAAAAGCTGAGTTGCAATATTTTTTTTTTAAGATTTTATTTATTTATTTGAGAGGGAGAAAGAGAGAGCATTCAAGAGAGAGCATGAGCAGGGGGAAGGGCAGAGGGAGAAGGATGCTCCCTATTGAGCCAGAAACCCGACTCGGTGCTCGATCCCAGGGTCCTGGGATCATGACCTGAGCCGAAGGCAGACGCTTAACTGACTGAGCCACCCAGGTGCCCCTGAGTTGTAATTCTTTTAATGAAACACCACCAATCAGGATTTCCAAGCCATCTTTCGTGTCAAGAAGGCCTCGTCCTGCCCTGACCTCAGCCTCACCACACCAGTGATCTCAGTTGGAGGATGTGGACTAAAGCAAGATGTGGTCTCTCACCTCATTAAGGAGAGTCACAGACACAAAAGTGGTAAGTGTAGGGCACAGTTGACGAGAAGTGGGCGTATTTATGTTTGTATTGACTCATCTATGTTATATTCGTCCTTGAGACTTAAAGCTACAAACACATAGAACAAAGCCCTCTTGCAAAACACCTGGTTGTTGTGCAGGCGTAGTGTTACTGAAATACAAATCTTGCTTCCCTTGACAACCTGCCAGCAAGTTATCCTCCCATCTACCCAGTCATCCATCCATCCAAAAAAAAAACCCTATAGAGTATCTATTTTGGCCCAGTAACTATGTTAAGCACAATTTTTATCTGTTGTCTTTTGTTTTTTTAAGATTTTATTTATTTATTTGACAGAGAGAGGGAGATCACAAGCAGGCAGAGAGAGAGGGGGAAGCAGGCTCCCCGCTGAGCAGAGAGCCCGATGAGGGGCTCGATCCGAGGACCCTGAGATCATGACCTGAGCTGAAGGCAGAGGCTTTAACCGACTGAGCCACCCAGGGGCCCCTTTTATCTGTTGTCTTAATGAAACCTCACACCCCACTGAAAGGTAGCTGATTTTATCCCCCTGGAAATGAATAAAGACCGATAGAATAAGACAGTGGTTGCCTCCTAGATACTTGGTACAAAAGGAGAGGGACTTGCTTTTCGTTGAGCCCAGATATTTGCTTGCCACTTTCCTAAGTCTTATCTCAATGAGTCCTTATAGCTTATGTACAGAATTGATATCTTTGTGCCCATTTTGCAAATGGGGAAATTGAGGCTTAGAGGGGTCCAGTGATTTATAAGAGCTAGTGACAGAATAATCTTCAAACTCAGAGCTGCCTTAGTAAAAATGGGTCCCTTCCCTTCTTTCCTCCCCTCCACGTGACTGCCCTCACCCGAGTCCCTGTAAGCACTGGCCTGGCCTGGGTGTGCCCTGGCTTAGAGGTCTCCTAGGGGCCACAACAGCTGGCGAGGGCCCTGCCTTGCTGTTTCTAAGGCTCTTGTGCTCCCCATGCAGGCGGGAGCCCCGGAAGCAAAGACTGTTTTCGGGGCTGAGACCCCTGGGGTCCGTTAGGGGCGCTCCTGCCAGCGGATGGTGTACATGAATGCAGTGTTTCAAAGACCTTCTGGAACCAGAGTGTCATTGTTGCTCAATCTAGAAGGTGCATTCAGCGGTCACCTGGATCCTGCCATCTCTGTACGAGGAGGGAAAGGGGTGATGGCTTACTGTGTGCCAGGCACTGTGACAGGGATCTCCCATCATCACCCAGGGATAAAACGTACTCTTCCCTCTGCCCGAATTACTTTTCTCCCTGGCTATCTATGTGTGTGGCTCACTCCCTCACTTCCATCAGGACGCTCAAATGTCCCCCTCTCAGTGAAGCCTGCCCTTGACCACTTTATTTAAAGCAGAAGCTTGGGGCCTGGGTGGCTCAGTGATTTAAGCCTCTGCCTTCAGCTCAGGTCATGATCTCAGGGTCCTGGGATCGAGCCCCGCATCGGGCTCTCTGCTCAGCAGGGAGCCTGCTTCTCCCTTTTTTCCTGCCTGCCTCTCTGCTGATTGTGATCTCTCTCCTCTCTGTCAAATAAATAAATAAAATCTTTAAAAAAAAAAAAAAAAAAAGCAGAAGCTTAAAGAATGAAGTGATTCTCAAGACCACGCAGTAAACAGTTGGGTCTGTCTGGCTGCGAAGGCCACGCACTTTTCATTCGAGCGCGTGGACCTCCGCAGACTCCTCTTACGAACTGGACAGTGCCCGTCAGTCTCTTCTCTGTATTTATAGGTCTGATCTGCCGTTTGTCTATTCATTCTATTAAGATTCCATTTATGAGTGGAATCATATGGTATTTGTCTTTCTCAGTCGGGCTTGTTTCATTTCGCATAACACCCTCTGGGTCACCCATGTTGTCGCGAATGACACGACCTCTTCCTTTTTGCTGGACGCCTCGCCCCGCCTGTGCATTTTTCTGTCTGAATGCCCGTAACTGTCACCACCTTTCTTCAGTCTCACCCCCTACGACAGCTCAAGTGCGCTCAAAAAGTATCTTTCACTTTGTTTGTGTCCTTGGAAAATGTAGTGCTATCCTCTGTGTGTATTTGTTTAAAATTTACATGAAAGGCACGATTTAGGGGCGCCTGCGTGGCTCAGTCGGTTAAGCGGCTGTCTTTGGCTCAGGTCTTGATCCCAGGTCCTGGGATCAAGTCCTGCTCGGGCTTCTTGCTGGGTGGGGAGCCTGCTTCTCCCTCTGCCTGCCTCTGCCTGCTTATGCACTCTCTCTCTCTCTGACAAATAAATAAATAAAATATTAAAAAAAAAGAAAGAAAGAAAGAAAGGCACGATTTACATAAGTTGGGCTATGGACTTCCTTCTGTGTCTCCGAGTTGTCCCACTCAACATCGTTTCTACAACTTAACCATGGTGAAGCGAGCACATCGGGTTCACTGTCGCCAACATCTGCCGGGCCCTCCATCGTGGGCGTCTAAGTTTTACTTACCCGTTCCCCTGGTGATGGACGGTTGGCTTGTCTCCCACTGCCTTTACTATAAACAATGCTGTGAGGAGATCCTTCCAGACGGTCTCCTATGGACCGATGAGAATTTCTCTGGGATGAGAACCCAGGTGTGACGTTCCTAGGGCAGAGGCTTCACGCCTACGTAATTGGGCTTAGACCTGCCAAATCCCTACTAGAACAGCTGCACGGGTCTACACTCGCACCCAGAATTGCAGGAGAGTTTCTATGTCTCCAAGTCCCCACCCACACTTGGCGTTGTTCCACTTTCAAATTGCACATAGGTGTTAAGTAAAATATTGTTTTGGGTTTGAATTTCTCTCAGATTATTAATGGGTCTCTAATCACGTACTCATTAGCCATTTGAATTCGAATTCATACCATTCCACCTCCAAACCCTGCCCAGTGTCACCTGGTGATCATTAAAGTGGCCCCTGGGGCCACATTGCCAGGGTTCAATTTCTGGCTTCACCTGGTCTGTGATATTCACCTCTCTGGGCCTCTGTTTCCTCATCTGTAAAATGGGAATAATTTTATTGTTGACATAATAGGATGGTTTTGAGGATTTAAAATTTCTTAGAAGAGTCCCCAGCATGGAATAAGTACCTGCAAATGTCATGTCCTGTCTGGATAGATTGTGTCATTCTTCACGCAGGCTTTCTGTCCATAACCCTGTTTCCCCACCCCTGCTCATAAAGTTCATATTGTGTAACCCTGAATTTTCCTCAGAAATGTGAAACCGTAAAAGAGAAAACAGAAAGGAACTAGTCTGGCTTTCTTATTTAACTTCCCAGGTCATTCTAAAGGACTTTCAGAAAGTGTTTTAAGAAGAATTGTCACATGCATGAGTCAGGGGATTTTGGCATTCAGAAGGAAATGATGATTCAGTTCCTTAAAAGAAAGGGTGGGTCATCAAAGCACAGCGTTAACAGAGTTAAAAGGCAACACGCTGAAGGAGAGAAATTGCCTGCAAACCATATATCTGATAGGGGATTTATATGCAGAATATAGAAAGAGCTCCTACAACTCAACAATAAAAAACTAAAACTCAATTAAAAAAAAATAGGCAAATGACTGAACAGACATTTTTCCAAAGAAGACATACCGATGGCCAACAAGCGCATGAAAATATGCTCAACATCACTCATCATTAGGGAAATGCAAATCAAAGCCACGGTGAGTTGAAAACAGGAAATAACAAGAGCTGGCAAGGTCACAGAGGAATGAAACTCAGGTGCATTGCTGGGGGGAACGGAAAATGGTGCAACTACCATGGAAAATGGTTCGCAGTTCCTCAAACACTTAAATTACCACGTGACCCAGTAATTCCAGCTCTACCCAACTCTACCCCAAAGAATTGAATGCGGGGACTCTAAGCTGAAGGTTCATAGCAGCAATATTCACGGCAGCCAAAGGTGAGAGCAACCCAGGTATCCAGGGGGATTGAATGGGTACACAAAAAGTGATAGATATATGCAATCGAATATTATTCAGCCTTAGACGGGAAGGAAATTCTGATGCATGCTATAACCTGAATGAACCTTGAAGACATTATGATGAAGGAGAGAAGCCAGACACAAAGGACAGACATTTGTATGATTCCACTCAGAGGAGGAGCCTAGAGTAGTCAAATTCACAGAGACAGGAAGTGGAGCAGCGAGCGAGCGCCGTGGCTGAAGAAGGGAGGGTTAGGAAGTTATTGGGTAGCAGGTATGACATTTCAGTTGAAGAAATGAAAAAGTTCCAGAGATGGATGGTTTGGATGGTTTAGAACAATATGAATGTACTTAATGCCACCGAAATGAATACTTAAAAAACTGCTGAAATAGTAACTTTTGTTTTATGTTAAACACACACACACCCTTTTTTCTTTTTTTAAAAAAAGGGAGGACAGCATAGGAAGAAATGGGGTGAGAAGGAAGAAATTCTGACTCCCAAAGGATCCTTTTTCATCAGAAGCCCATCACGTTCAAGGTTGTGCTGCCTGCCATTGATTCAGCCAACCCTACTGGAGGGGCTGGGTGTGAGAGAGCTTAGCCAGTCAACTCTGTACCCATGTGATGTCTTTGGTATGTGTGGCTGTCTGAGGCAGCCCAGCCCCGTGAAAAGAGAATGGTGTCTTCCCTCCATTTCACCAACATTTGACGATTCCTTGTCAACAGGTAGCACTCTGCCATGGGCTGTGAGAACAAGTCAGAAAAATGAAAAAAAAAAATGAAGTCTCTGTCTTCACATCTCAGCAAGAGGCAGATGTGTTAAAAATGCAATAGAGGGGTGCCTGGGCAGCTCAGTGGGCGCGTCCCTGCCTCAGCCTTTGGCTCAGGTCATGATCTGGGATCGAGCCCCATATCAGGCTCTCTGCTCAGTGGGGAGCCTGCTTCCCCCTCTCTCTCTGCCTTCCTCTCTGCCTACTTGTGATTTCTCTCTCTGTCAAATAAACAAATAAAATATTTTTTTAAAAATGCAATAGAGCCTTATGTCTGCTGCTCAGTGGTCCGCTATGGCCGGTTTGTCATGTTGGTAGCTTGAAATCAGCCCTGTTGGGAGTACTTATACCACAGAAATGAACGAACGCTACAGATCTTTTGAACCTCAGCTCTGTCACTGGCTCTGTGATCCTGGGCAAGTCACTTCATCTCCCCAGCCTTGGTTTCTTTCTCTATAAAATGCGTATAATAAATACCAGTTCCTTTCTCTTCCCTTTCCCTGGAAGAGGATAATTTGACACTTGGGATGGGGCGTTGGTTGTTCTTGGATGACAGGGAGCCTGTGTGGCTCCAGATAACTGCTGATACCCCTTCCCCACCTCTCCTCAGTTGGCTGTAATGTTGCCCCAGGCTGGTGGTGTCCAGAAATAACTCCACAGGCATTTATTATGTACCCTGGGGAGAGGAAGGGGAAGACTAGAAAGGAAGGAGGTAGCTATTGCTCTCCACAGTTCATTGTTTCATTGTTTATACTTGACCTTATGACCTAATAGTGCTCCTCACATTATGGTTGTTTCATAACAAATGAACCCCAGCTACAGCAGCAGCCAAAGTTCAGTCAGCAAGGCAAGATGCGGAATGGGGAAGATCGTGGGCCTTGGAGTTAGAGCTAGACTTGTCTCCCAGGGCTGTCATCACTGCTGGTTTGGTGTTAGGTAACTAAATGCCTACCTCTGAGCCTGTTTCCCCACTTGTAAAAATGGAGATCATGACAATGACTGCAGAGATGTGTTAGAAGTCTCGGGGGAGGTCATGGAAAGAAAACCATTTGTCCTCTGTCAGGGACCATGACATGTGTCATCAGATGTGAGCAGTTAACTGTAGTGTCATTGCTGGTTGCCTAATATCTATTCTCTCCCTCTTCCAAAATAGAAGAACCCCAATTTTATTTGGAGTAACAGTGCATCTGGCCTAAAGATGGCATTTCTTTACAGCTAGGGGTAGCCTCGTGACTAAGTTCTGGCCAATGAGACGTTAAGAGAGAGAGTTGCTAGATCTGGAAATCCTGCTTCAAGAGAGTTGACTCAGCTAAGGGATTCCCTTCAGCCTTTCCCTCCTTTTTTCCTTCTTGCCTGGAGTTTGGTGCTGCACCAGCCATCTTTGACCTTGAAGGGACCTTGGAAATAAAATCTACTGGGGTGCCTGGGTGGCTCAGTCAGTTAAGTGTCTGCCTTCGACTCAGGTCATGATCCTGGGATCCTGGGATCGAGCCCTGTGTCTGGCTCCCTGCTCAGCGAGAAGGGAGAGGGTCTGCTCCCTATTTCTCTAGTCTTGCCTTCCATCAACTTTCTGTTGGTTTTTTACCTTTTTTCTTTTCCTCAAACTTGCCATGTTCTCTCTCACTATTTAATCATGGATATTCTGTGCTGTCTGATGGATTACCTGTAACTCAACCCCTCGTATCCCCATAGACCCTTTTTTCAGCCTCCTGGACTAGATCATATTCTTTTTATTTTTTTTTAAGAAGCAGGCTCCCTGCTGAACTCAATCCCAGGACCCTGGGGTCATGACCTGAGCCAAAGGGAGACACTTAACCTACTGAGTCACCCAGGCATCCCTGGACTAGATCATATTGTCCTATAATAAACTCTCACTGCGTTCCATTACAAATATTACAGATGGTATATTTCACCTAGGTAGTGCTAACACAATTCTAATATCCCATCTGCTTGAGTACACATTTGATTAATATTTGTTCTTCCCAACACAACCACTACTGATTTGTAAGCTCTAGGGGAGCAAGGGCTTTGTTCACCATTAAATCCCTAGCACCTCGTTCCATAGGCATTTAATGTCTCTTAAAAACACGGATGCACGTGCTCATTTCCGGATCCGGATCGAGGCTCCTTCCAAGGTCATATAGGTCATAAGACAGCAGGGAGGTAGACTGCAAATCTGCCTCCTAAAACTACCTTCTCATCTTTTTACTCTACTGTCCTCTGAGATGGGAGAAGGGTTGGGATCGTACTACTTCTGGGTGTGCAGCTCTAGAAACCTTATCTGATTCCTGAAGTCTTTGGAAAGGGATCTGAAAGGAATGACAGATTGCCTGACCTTTCAGGGGTGGGAGGAAGTTCTCCTTTTCCTCTCCTCCCATTTACACCTCTCTTTCGTGTCTTCCTTCCTCCCAACTCTCTCCTCCCTCCTTTCCTTTCTTCCTTCCTATTTTGTAAAATATGCCCAAAGTTCCTGATCGCTGTCAGACCCTCTTCTGGAAGATGGTGACACAGAGATGAATCAACCACAGTCTCTCCCCTCAAAGTGCTCAAAATCTAGTCTGTTAGAGTTCTAGGTCAAGACAGTAAATTTTAACCCAGTATGCTTTCCTCCTCTCTCAAACAGATAATATCCTTATTGCACTAGTTAGAGTTTTTGGATACAAGTAACCGAAACTGACTCTAGAATGGAATTTACTGGAAGGACATCAAATGGATCCCAGGATTTAAAGGAAAGCAGGAAAATCAGGCTCAGAAAACAAGAGAGCGGGCAACTAATGGAGCCAAGTTTACACCCCAAGAACTAGCTTGTGAGATCAATGCCAAGGGCAAGTTGCCACTGCCACTGGCCCCACTGTGATTGCTCCAGCTATCCTTCTGTCTCTGAGACTGCCCCTCAATATTCAAAAACCCGTGTGGGAGCATCCCACGAACCAAGCTTTGGTTGGTTACTTGGCCCGATTACAGCTGCCTGGATGCAGGGGAAAGAGGTAATCGCTCCCTTTCAGGGAAGGATGGGAGTTGACACTCAGAGCTCCTGACACGGTTGCCCTCATTTCCCTATGGTTATTGGGTGGTACAAAGTTCAAAGGAACTCTTGAGAGGTCATCGCTCGTCATATCCCTGCTGATATCACAGCATACAGGCTCCTCACAAAAGTAAAAAGCCTTGGTGACATGCATAACGTTAAGTTCACAGTGGAATTTTCATTCAACCACCTGGTATGTAACAAGTGCTGTTCTAGGCAGCGGGGTTCCGTGGTGAAAAAAACGGACAAAATCCCTATTCTCACTGATCTGACACTCTGGGGGTACCATTGAATGCGAACAGAGTCCTATCCCACAGAAAAGCATTTTCTGATCATCATATGATGATCAGCAGCTAAGTAGCAGGGCTATGACCTGAATCTGAGTCGAGATGGTGGAGTAGCAATTAAGGTTCTTTGTTGCAAGCAACAGAAACCACCTCTGTCAATTTTCAGGGAATCTATTTCAGAATTTAAAAGGGAATTTATTGGAAGTATGTGGCCAGGGCTCAAAGAATTTATGGGTTGCTGGAGAAGCCAGTCTGGGGACATACAGGAAGCCAAGGAGAGGTCGAGGACCCAGGATTAGATTGCAGATACATTTATGCCCAAGTGCTGCTTCCACCACCACCATGAATGACCTCCAACAAGATCTCCCAGCTTGGCCACACTGTCTCAAAAGTCAAATTCCCTGGAGAAGGTGTTTGATGAGATTAGTTTCCATGATGGATGGCCCTGTCCTCCAGGGCAAGAAGAAGCATATGGCTCCTTTAGTGAAAAGGGTCATTTGGAGTTACTTTTCCATCAAGACCGCAAAGGAAATTAATACATGGGAGGGAGGGCAGTAGGCCAGTTATCCATCATTGCTAGAACGGGGTGTAGTAGACAATCACGTGTTTTGGAGGCATGTAGCAATAAGCTCATACATCTGGTTGTCCACTGGGCAGCTCTTCCACTCTCGGTTGGACTTGTCCGTGTGTCTGGAGGTTTGTTGGCCGCTGACTGACCTAGTCTGACCTTGGTTGGGAAGACGAAGACCTCTGGCTCTGCTCTTCCTGTAGGCATGTTTTCCTGAGTAATGGCAGAGGCACAAGAGAGGCAAACCTTATCACACAAGTGCTTTTTAAGCCCCAGCTTGTATCACATTTGCTGATACTCTATTGGCCAAAACAAGTCACACGACTAAGGTGAGCATCAGAGTGACGCAGCACTGCAAACTTTCATGGCAAAGGGCGTGAATAGAGGGGAAGGTGAAGAACTGGTGCCATTTTTGCAATCCACCGAGGGAATGGTGTGTGCCACCACGAGGAGCCAGTGTCTCTGGCAGATACCGAATTCCAAGTTCTTCTCATGTACCACACCATCTGGAGCCCCAGGCGAAAATGCTTTTCTGTGGGATAGGACTCTGTTCGCATTCAATGGTACCCCCAGAGTGTCAGATCAGTGAGAATAGGGATTTTGTCCATTTTTTTCACCACAGAACCCCGCTGCCTAGAACAGCACTTGTTACATACCAGGTGGTTGAATGAAAATTCCACTGTGAACTTAACGTTATGCATGTCACCAAGGCTTTTTACTTTTGTGAGGAGCCTGTATGCTGTGGAGTAAAGGACTTAGATTGGAGACTAACCAATCTGGGTTAGAGTCTGGGCTTTATCACTTACTGTTGGTAAACTTGGGCAAATTCCCCAGTCTTCCCCAGCCCCGGTGTCCTGTAGTGGAAATCTTTGGGGATCACTTCTCAGTGCAATCTTTCCATTTTCTGGTAATTGTCCCTCACATCTTCACACATGTAGTGTGATCAGGCTTCCAGAATTAGGTGACCCTGTACCCCTCCCTCGACCCTATCTTGACTGATCCGGGGGATGAATCTGATCCCACAGTGGGCCAATCCAAGTCTCTTCTCCAGGAATTTGGAATTCCAGTTTTAGCCTGGTTGGCCTCTTAAATGGAGGAGATAGGAACTCAGGGGGTGGCTATGGCCATTTTCCACTAGAGAGAGCTGGTCTATGCAGGAGAGAGGAATAAACCCTCAATCCAGATTATTTATTAGACCTAGCCACCTGTCAGACAGCTAGGTAGATAGCTGGGTAACCATTGGTGTGATGGTTTAGGGCATAGTCTCTTGCTTCAGACTACTTTGGTCGAGATTCTGGCTTTATCACTTACTAGCCATGTGGCCCTAATTGAGGTATTGAACTTCTCTGTGCCCCGGTTCTCATCTGTAAAGTGGGAATGGTAGTAGGACCTAATTTATGGGGTTGCCATAATGATTAGGCAAAAGTGCATAGAACAATGTCTAATACGTGGTGAGCACCAAGTAAGAACTACTTATCATTATACATGCCCATGGATTTCAAGTCACACCCTTTGGTCCGTAAAATGAATTCCCTGCCTTTTCAGGAAAAGCTCACTTCAATGGATTGTTGATTCCAATCAACAATTGATTCAGCTTCTTTGCTGAATGAATATCTTTTCACCTGTGGAATGGGGAAAGTTGAGGATTGGAGTACTTAGAGTGGGGGGGGAGGGTTCAATGAGATGAGCAAAACTCTTGGCCCGCTGTAGGTAGGTACTCAGTGTCTGCACACTTCCTGTCCTTCCTGCCTCAGACTTCAGCCATGTTCACTCACTCACCTTGGACAGAGGGGGGCCGAGGGCGGGAGATGGTGCCCCCGGTATAGGCGGTCTTGCTCGCAGCTTGGTTTGGCCCCTTTCCAAAGTCAGTCTGATCTGCTCTGACAAAGTACTCAGAACCACACATCTCAATCCCTCATTCTGCACTCAGAGGAGTGAATCGTTGATCCTGAGGTGCCTTCCCTCAGGAAGACTTATGTCTGGATGCACTCTTGATCTTCTCACTGCTAGGGAAGTGGCGCAGGGCACAGCAGCCCTTGAGGGGAGGGGACAGAGAGCTGAACCCAGCCTTCATCATTTGTCCCCTGCTGGCACAATCCTTTTCCTGGTCCTTGGGAGCTACAAAGGAAGGGAGAAAGGCATACCGCTGGCTTCGGAGGACAGAGGCAAGCCCCTTGGAGCTGTGGACAGGAAATTCTTGACTCATGTGATAATATTCTGGGGTGAAGAACAAGTCCGTGATGGGGAGGTTTTCTTCCTCTGGGCTGGCTTCCTCAGCCTTCCAGTTCTTTCCTTTGAGGCCCCTTTCCTAAGCCTGCCCAGCCCAGCCCCTGGGGCAAGCCCAGCAGGAGGTATGGGTAAGTGGGGTGTGAAGTTCTAGAGCCAGTTTTGTCTCCTGCATCTGTTTTCGTCTGGACAGGTGGGACGGTGATCTGCAGAGAGGAGGTAGCTGCTGTCATTGTCTCTCCCCTGCCCCTTCTCTCCTGTGAGGAAAACTGTTGTAGACACAGAATAGTACTGGCAGATGATTCCGAGGACCCATAAATCTCTGGTGCTGAGATGTTGCCATGTTGGCCCAATCCTGGACTGGGATTCTGCTTCAGTTTCCCCACCTATTACCTAGATTTCCAATCGCACATGAACATAGCTTCAGACTTTCCCTATTGCCTTCTTCTTAGCTGCACTAGTCAAGCATCTGCCCAGGCCACCTCAAGTTCCCCACCTTCTCTTGGATCCCAATGCTGGGACTGCCTGACTTCCTATCCAGGATGTGTCACCAGAGCTGGGTCACCCCTGGACCCTTCTTGCCAACATCCTCCCTACCTCCACCAGCTCAACGCTCTCCATGCCTGAGTTGATTGCAGTCATTATATTTTGAGTCTTTGTCAAAGAGACAACCTGAGGAGGGAGTGTGGGTTCTAGGACACACTTAGTGTGGGCTAAGATTCTAGGACCATTTTCACTAACTTGTATAACCTTGAACTGGTCACCTCCTCCCTCTGAGTCTCAATTTCCACACCTGTCAAGGAGGCTAATGATCCCCTACTTGGAGTTGGGAGGATTTCATGAAATGGCCTATCCATAGCTCCTAGCACATTGTGGAGGCTTGAGAGACGGCTGTCCAACTGGCCCTCTTCCACATACCACTGCAGAAAGGAAAGGAGTTCTGGATCATCATTACTCTCTAATGACTGAAGTCATCCCTTGGCTGAAGCTTTTCATAAACTTATTATCAGATCAAGATATCAGCATCTCGCTGGAGGGTTGGGCCTGGGAACAGGAAATTGCACTGGAGCAAGAGGTCCCTGACATCAGAGATTGGGCAGAGACAGCAAAACAGTGGTGGAGCATATGACCCAGGAAACAGACTGCCTGGGTTCAAATCCCAGCTTTAACTTTGTTGAGCCATTGGGAAACTACAGTTCTTCCCATACCCTCAGTTTTGTCCACCTGTTATATGAGGGATAAATTAGCATATGTTGCCTAGAAGCGTTTTAAGGATTAAATGAGATAACCTGTGTCAAATGTACAACACGGGACTTGCCAGAAAGTCAGCACTCAAAACACCTTTGACACATAGGTCATTTCCAAATTTTTGGCTACCTGATTTCCTCTTTATTTGATTTAATTAGGAGAAAGTCCCAAGAGAGGAATTACTGTCTCCTAAAATATATTGCCAAATTGCTTTCAAAAGGGTTCTTCCAGTTACAATGTCACCAGCAAATTGTGTAAATACTGGTTTTGTTATGTCCTCACCAGCACCAACCATTATAATTTTTTCAAGTTTTATATGAGGTTCCTCATAATTAACTTTGTTTTTGTCCCTTTGACAGCAAAGGTGAACAGGGTGTGCCAATAAGTAAAGGTTTATTAGAATTGGGGAGGGATGCTTTTTCTTTGAAGAAGGAACTTAGAAAAAAGCATCTGCATGGTTGGTAAATATCTTGAAAGTTGGGGATGTTCTTCTTCCTGTCAACTGCTGCTACTTCTCTTTTCTGAAACATCCATTTCTATACATGTTTTTTTTTTTTTTTTAAAGATTTTATTTATTTGACAGCGAGAAACACAGCGAGAGAGGGAACACAAGCAGAGGGAATGGTAGCGGGAGAAGCAGGCCCCCTGCCGCGCAGAGAGCCCGATGCGGGGCTCGATCCCAGGACCGTGGGATCTGACCTGGGCCGAAGGCAGACGCTTAACGACTGAGCCACCCAGGCGCCCCTATACATCTTGTTCAGTTCCCTCAGCTTCACCTGTAGGTCTGAACTGTGCAAATGCCCCAAATGATGATGATGATTTAATAGTTTTTGACGAAACTTCAGATCAATTTCTATGTCCCTTTTTATTTATTTATTATTTTAAAAAAAGATTTTCTTTATTTATTTGACAGAAAGAAAGAGATCACAAGGAGGCAGAGAGCCAGGCAGAGAGAGAGAGGGGGAAGCAAGCTCCTTACTGAGCAGAGAGCCCGATGCGGAGTTTGATCCCAGGACCCTGAGATCATGACCTGAGCCGAAAGCAGAGCCTTTAACCCACTGAGCCACCCAGGTGCCCCATGTCCCTTTTTAAAAAAAGATCTTATTTATTTATTTGAGTGAGAGAACAAGGATGGAGGGAGAGGCAGAGGGAGAGGGAGAAGCAGGCTCCCCGCTGAGCAGGGAGCACCATGCCAGGCTCGATCCCAGGGATCCGGGATCACAACCTGAGCTGAAGGCAGACGCTCAACTGACTGAGCCACCCAGGTGTCCTTCTATGTCCCTTTGAACATGCATTTTATCATGAAAATTTTCTGATTCAGGAAAAACTTAAATTTCTCTACAAAATTATTGAAGGTGATGAGATTCAGTTTCTCGATCTGTAAAGAAGAAGGGTGGTTGGGATGAGATAATCTCCAAAGGGCCTACCTTTGAAAGGGAGCCACTTCATGGGCCAGCAAGGACTTGGTTGGTAAAATCTGTCTTAGTGGGGGAGGGGGGGCTGGGTGGCTCAGTCAGTTAAGTGTCAGACTTGTGATTTTAGCTCAGGTCCTAATGTCAGGGTTGGAGATTGAGCCCTGCGGCTGGCTCTATACTAAGCATGGGGCCTGCTTAAAATTCTCTCTCTCCCTCTACTCCTCCCCCCTCCCTGCACACGTGCTCTCTCCCTCTCTCTGAAACAAACAAACAAAGAACTTCTTAGGGAGAGGAGGAAGTAAGCCAAGACCAAGCAGCATCGTGGTTCTCAATGTCCTGCTTGCTCATCCCGGGGACCTGCAGAATGCAGGGAGTAAAGAATGCAAGAGAAGAGAAGTGGGGCCAGGGGAGACCAGAAGCTGAAGGCTCACTGTCCTCCACCCCCAATCGCTTGCATCGCTAGACATACAGGGACGGGCTCTGAACAGCCCACTCTCCGGGCTCTTGGAGTTCAAGCCAATTTTATGTAACTTCCTAAGAAAGACTATTCTCCCCATCTCACAGCCCCTGGCTTTTTTTGGTCTGCAATGAATTTATCGTTTGCAGTATTTCGTATTTGTCTTCTTGGGCATTTTTATTGGTTAATGTCTGTCTCCCGTACTAGAATACAAACTCCACGAAAGCAAGCACTGCATCTGTCTCATTCACTGTTGTATCTCCAGTCTCTGGAAGAGGCTGGGTGTTTAAGAAATATGGAGAAAAAGGTGACCCCAATGGCTGGAGATGTGGGGGTCATGCAGGTTGCCAACCTCATGTTACATGTATTCATTTCCTTTATAAAAATGGTCCCCAACCATATATAATTGGTGGAGATGGGATTTGAACCTGGCAATCTGACTCCAGAGTCCATGTGCTTACTCATGATGCAGCTTTGCAAGGGAAGACTGTAGCCATTAAATCCGTGCGAACATTTATTGACATGGGAAAGAAGATTTTCTGCAGGAAAATGTTTACAACATGTTGGTGATGGAAAGCTTCAGGCTTCAGGATACAGCACTTACCACACAGGGTGATCGGGAGGATTATGTGGGTTAACACTTGTAAAGTATCTAGAACAGTATCTAGGACATGAAGTGCTTGTAAGTGCTGTCAAAGTAGTTCGTGAGCCCTCTCTGGTCTTCAGGATTGATTAGGGAGAAGCCACAGTATGGAGAGGCTCCCCAGTCGTTGAAGAACAGCCTCCCTGCGCTGAAAACGGTGTGTGTACCACGTCTCTCTCCCTCCCTCCCTCCCTCGCCATTCTGCGGGCAGGGGTAATAAGATAGTGGGAACAACAGGACAGACAAAGCTCTTTCCATCAAGCCCCTCCTCTTCCTACATTCTGCCCACCTTTTAATATCACAGATCCAGCCTCCTGGTCCAAAAGTGGTAAAACAGATCCTACCCTTTGCTTTTGTAACTTCTACTTAGCGGGTGACTTCACATTCACTTTGGGACATGATATCTATGTTCTGGCATCTATGAGGCAGGGAAAGACCCCCATTCCCACATCCTGTTACATGGCTGCAATTATTGCCTTTGGTTCGCTAGGACCCCTGGGTTCTCATCATGAATTCTTCACTCTTCCTGGTTCGGGTGGGTTTCTCCTACGGGCACAGGTCTTAATGACCTCAGCCGGGATGGGGACTCCTTCTGAAGTAAGCAGGAAGAGGAATCAGAGCAGAGAGTCTGTGTCCAAATTCCCCACAAGTTTAAAGGTCTGAAATGGGGTGGAAAAACGAAGACCAAGTTATGGGGCCGGCGCCACGGCCCCAGAGCCGAACTGCAATTGAATAACAGAAGGCTGAATTCAAAGTGAGGCAGTATCCCGGGCAGTGACCCACTCCTGCCTTTCACATGTTTACCTTTTAAACTCTGCAGCTTCCAAGTGCAAGGTCTGGGAGGGCAGCTACCGTTATCTCCAGGCCTCCGGCCTGGGGCTTTTGCCGAATTATTTTCCGAGTGAAATTATAGAGTCACAGATCTGATTTGGTATCTCCTACCGGTAGCTTTGCCCAAGGTGGGGCCAATGTGCCCTGCCATTAGCCATGTGTGGGCATATCTTGGAGTATGAAAGGGCAGAGTTACAGACAAAGAAGTGCCCAGGATGCCCCCAGGCAACGTGATACATTTTGGGGAAGGAACAGCGGCAGAAGAAGGAGTTGGAGAACAAACAAGCTGGGGAAGATGAGGCACCCAGCCAGCAGGCCAGTGTTCCGGATGTTTCTTTGGCTTCGTTCTGCTGTGCATTCCTGACTCCTGTTTCTTGATGATCCCCAGTTCCTGGCCTATGGGCTTTGCAGGTTTTGACTTTTTCTAACCATATCTCCCTCCCCCTCTACCAGCTGGTTAGTCCGGCATGAAGAAATGGTCACTGGCTCCTGCCAGTCTCTGCCTTTCCAGCCTGGAGTCGCTCCCTCCAGCTCCTGAGCCCACTCTGAAAGGACTCTACGATCTGGTCTGGGCACTCCATGCCTTCCTTCATCTAGTCTCTTACCTCTTAGTGAGGCATGGTGACGGAAGGGTTAAAAACAAGAGCTGAAGCCAGACAGCTTGGGTTTAGACACCAGTGGCACCCCCTGCCGCCCTTTCCCATGTTCTGAGCTGGATAACTAGGGCAAGCTATTTAATCTCCCTGGGTCTCAGTTTCCTCTTCCGTAAAATGGGGATGAAAATAGTAACACCTAACTCATAGCACTGTGGGGAGGATTAAACCGAGGGAATGTCTTTAAAGCGAGGGATGCTAAATGAACCACAATGAGTTAGGTGGACAAGCCTGTATGATGAAGATCACCCCACCCAAAACGCCATCAGGACGAGTTGAGAAACACTGGCTGAGAGCATGAAGCCCAAATGCCTAGGTTGAGTCCCTGATCTACCACTTAGGTTTCATGATCTTAGACACTTACTGAACCTTTCTGTGCCTCAGTTTTCTCATCTGTAAAATAGGGCAATGAAATGAGCTGCAAAATAAGAACCATGGTAGCCTCTCTCATAGGGGATTGCCTTGAACCTTAAATGAGTTAAAATACACAAAGCTTTGGGGCACTTGGGTGGCTCAGTGGGTTAAGCCTCTGACTTTTGACTTTGGCTCAGGTCAAGATCTCAGGGTCATGCGATGGAGCCCTGTATCCCCCATGTTCAGGGGGGAGTCTGCTCCCCCGCTCTCTCTCCCTCTGCCCCTCCCCCTGTGTGCACATGCCTGTGCTTGTGTGTGTGCTCTTTCTCAAATAAATTAAAAAAACTTTTAAAAAATGTGTACAAAGCTCTTAGGACAAGGCCTGGCACACCATAGTCAAACATTTTAACAAATGTTACTATTTTCTGTTCCCCTTACCTGATGTTATAGGCATAACAGGAGGCAGGATACTATGTATCATAAGCATTTTTCCCATATCAGGAAATAAATCTTTGACTGTTTCCTTTGAAATTTCTCCAGAAGAAAAGTTTTGCTTGGAAGACTGTTAATTCCTATACGTATGACTCATAAGAGAAAACACTTTCCTTAATGCAGGGAAAATGAAACGGGTCCAGTCCTAGCTAGTGGTGAATTAAACCAGCCTGAAGAGCCAAGGCGACTTAGGGATAGATACACTGTAAGTAACAGAACCCATTGTGCACAGGATCCTAAGCAAAAAAAACACGTTGGAGAAGGGAAATGGGGGGGGAAATCTGGATGAGCTCACAGACAGGAAGTAGACAGATCTCATGGGGAACTAGAACCAGGAACCAGAAACTTCAAAATAGACCCAGACCCGGCTCTTGCTCACCACTCCCTCTGCACTGCCCTCGTCAGAGCCATCACGATCTCTTGCCTGGACTGTTGCAACATTTTCTCCGATTTTCCCCTGGTTCCCCAAAAACCCATTCTTTACCCAGCAGGCAGAGTGATTTTTTTTTTTAAGATTTATTTTTGGGGGTTGCCTGGGTGGTTCAGTGGGTTGAACATCCAACTCATGAGTTCAGCTCGGGTCCTGATCTCAGGGTCGTAAGATCCAGCCCCGCATAAGGGCTCTACACTCAGTATGGAGTCTGCTTGAGATTCTCTCTCTCTCTCCCTCCCTCCACCCCTTCCCATGCTTGCATGCTCTCCAGTGTGTGCACTCTCTTTCCAAAAGAAATAATCTTTTCAAGAAAATTTATTTATTTATTTATTTATTTATTTATTTATTTATTTTTAAGATTTTATTTATTTGACAGAGACAAACACAGCGAGAGAGGGAACACAAGCAGAAGGAATGGTAGCGGGAGAAGCAGGCTTCTCGCAGAGCAAGGAGCCCAATGCGGGGCTTGATCCCAGGACTCTGGGATCATGACCTGAGCCAAAGGCAGCCACTTAACGACTGAGCCACCCAGGCGCCCAAGAAAATGTATTTATTTATTTGAGAGAATGAGAGCACATGAGTGAGCAGGGGGAGGAGAGAATCTTCAAGCAGACTCCCCACGGAGCTTGGAGCCTGATGTGGGGCCTGATCCCATGACCCATGAGATCATGAGCTGAGCCTACCCCAAGAGTTGGATGCCCAACTGACTGAGCCACCTAGGCGCCCCAATCTTTTAAAGAGGTAGTGAGACTGTGTTTCTCTGCTCAAAACTTTTCAGTGGTTCTCCATTATACCTGAGGGCAGGAATTTGTTCCTCTTGTTCACTGTCATATCCCTGGGCATGGAACATAGAAAATGCTCGATAAATTTGTGAAATGACTGAACGGAAATGCACCAAAGTTCAAGGCAGAACCGCTCTCTCCTTCTCCTTCTGAGGCTAGGGATTTCTTAGCCTTTAACCATTCTTTGTGGTTCTGTCCCTCGGCTCCTTCCTGCCTTCTCGACACCCCTATTCACGTGGCACAAAATGGCTATCCCAGCCTGAAACTGTGTCACCTCTCAGCTCCGCCACCACCTGCTAACACATGCCAGGGTCTTAATTCCAAATTTCTGGGAGAAAGAAGATGTTGTTTCAGCTCAGGTGAGGGGTCTGCGCCTGTCCATTCGGTCATGGCTGGGAATTACTGAAGCCCACACGTATGGAAAAGGCATTTTCAGAGAAGAGGAGCCTGGGCTGGCCGACCAGCCCCAAAATCACATATCACCTTGAGAGCAGGACTCAAGTGTGGGGAATCCTCTGTTCTCAGGAAATCCAGTACTAGGTTTGGGTGGGCAGTCTAACCTCACAGAGAAGATCCCAAATGGAATCCAGGATATGAAATGGATATAATCAATGAGCTACTGTTTTTATTGAACTATTTTAACATTGAACTATTTTGTTCTATTGAACTATTTTAACCAGGCATAGCTCCAAGAGCTGGATAGGTATCCACTCAATCTTCCCAACATGCTATGAACCAGGTCCTCTCATCCGCACTGAAGAGATGGGGAAGCAGAGGCACAGAAAGATTGTAGTGATAGAGCCGGAATTCTAACCAAGCATTCCAACACCATGCTGTACCTGTTCCTTAATTAAAGGAATATAAAGGATATAATTAAATTAAAGGATTAAGGGATTATAATTAAATTATAGGATTTATAATTTATAATCCTATAATTTATATATTATAATTTATATCATATAAATTATAATTATATAATATATAGTTTTATATTATATTATTTATATTATATTATATTTTATATTATATTATAATTATATAATATATAAATGATAATTATATAATATATAAATACACTGCTTTGCAACAAATGATATAATATATAAATTATAATTTATAGGATTTATAATTTATAATCCTATAATAATCCTATAATTTATAATCCTATAATTTATAACTTATAAATTAATTAAAGGATATAATTCCCTTCTTACACCAAGGAAAATGAGGCTCAGAGAGATAAAGCCAAACAAAGTACCAGGGTCATCTGGCTACCAAGTAGCAAAGCCTTGATGGCAGTCGTTCAGCAACTTGCCCGCTACAGGTTTTTTAAAAATAGCTTTATTGAGATCTAACTCACATACCAACAATTTCACATGTTTCAAGTGTAGAATTCCGTGGTTTCTAGTATAGTCACGGATACGTACATCCATCACCACTGTCAACTTGCCGACTATAATTTTGTGGATCCCTCCATCCCAAAGAGGGAAGTGAATAACCAATAGTCATACAGAGAGTAGCTGGCAGAATGCAGGCCACCACCTCAGCTGCTGTGAGAATGCTTCTGGAAACCCCCACGGGAATAATTGTGTCTCAGAAAAGTAATGGCTTGTCGTGGTGCAATGGCAAGGGGCACAGCTGGGAGGAGGCAGGACAAGGAAACCCCCACCCCATGGAGGCAATGACTGTCCAAAGCTGAAACTCTGGCCTTTGGACCTCCCCCGCCTACCCAGACAACCTCTTTTCTTGCTTCTCTCCTTTACTCTTTTGACAAACACCTGTAGGCCTTCAAGCCTCAGTTCAAGTATCTCCTCCTCCAGAAGGGCTTCCCTGATTCATACTCCCAGGTTGGGCTAAGTGCCTTGCCCTGGTGCCTGCTGGACATCTTTTTTCCTTTTTTTTTTTTTTAAAGATTTTATTTATTTATTTATTCGAGAGAGAGACAATGAGAGAGAGCATGAGAGGGGAGAAGGTTAGAGGGAGAGGCAGAATCCTCATGGACTCCCCATGGAACTGGGAGCCCGATGCGGGACTCGGTCCCGGGACTCCAGGACCATGACCTGAGCTGAAGGTAGTTGCTTAACCAACTGAGCCGCCCAGGCGCCTTGGACATCTTTTCTTCTCAATAGTTTAGCCCCTCTCCATCTTGACTCCTCTGCCTTTGTGTAGTCCCCTCAGTGCTAAGTCCATGGGCTTTGGTCATTGTTGTTTTAAGATTATATTTATTTGTTTGACAGAGAGACAGCACAAGCAGGGAGATTGGCAGGCAGAGGGAGACGGAGAAGCAAGCTCCCCGCGGAGCAGGCAGTCGGACGTGGGACTCAATCCCAGGACCCCGGGATCACGATCCAAGCCAAAGGCAGACGCCCAACTGACTGAGCCATCCAGGTGTCGCATAAGTGCATGGACTTTGGAACTAAAAAGACAGAGGTTCAAATCCAGGCTGTGTCCTGGGATCAAGCCCTGCATTGGGCTCCCCGCTCAGCAGGGAGTCTGCTCAGCACACTGTCCCTCCCCCTGCTGTGTGCTCTCTCTTTCTCTCTGTCTCTCAAATGAATAAATAAAATCTTAAAAAAAAAAAAAAAGTGACATGCTCCACTGACTGAGCCAACTTTAGATGGTCTCCAGCCGTCTCCCCCTAATTCCTGCGACATTGGCAGGGATAGTATGGCTGCGAGGTGACGACCTCTGGGTGGCCCAAGGAACAATGTTGCTCACAGTTACTCTCTCTCCTCTGGTGCTTTTTTTTTTTTCCTCGCAGGCCCTCTCAGACACTTCTGGACACATTCCTGAGTCCTCCGTGCATCCGAGTATCACTAGCACTCAGCAGATCCCACTGAGGTTTGGGGGAAACAGGATAAGTTCACCATCGTATGGGCAGCAACTTAAAATGATCTAGAAGATGTCACTGTCCTAAAATTTCATGGGCCATTACTGCCAAGAGGAATTTCTTTCTGGCTGTATCCCTCCTTGGGAATCAGCTCACTCCTCCCTCCTCCAACCTCTCCCTAGCTCCATTCCACTTTCCTGCAGTCTATCTATTCCAAAACCTCTCATACTCCTTAACACAAAGGATTTTCTTCTCTGGACCAGACCCCAGGCTAAAGGTCAGGCTGAAGCTGGCCCACTGAACACTCATTAACATGCCCTTCAAAACAAAGGACCAAATACACTTGAGAATTACAGGGTTTTGGGGCACCTGGGTGGCTCATTCGGCTAAGCCACTGCCTTTGCCTCAGATCATGATCCCAGGGTGCTGGGATCGAGCCCCGCATCAGGCTCCTTGCTCAGTGGGGAGTCTGCTGCTCCCCCTGCTTGTGCTCTCTCTCTCTCTCCCCCTCTCTCTGTTAAATCAATAAATAAAATCTTAAAAAAAAAAAAAAATCACACGGTTTTCCCCCCCTAACAAAATTAAATTCTTAGGTTGGGGTCCCTTTCCCACCTGTTTTGGGGAAGCTCAAGAGAATATTATAGGACATAATCCTCCTGTCTCAAACAAACTTCCAGAGACTGTGGGAATTACCCACCACCACCACCACTTATAGTTATACTGTAACTAGTTGCCCCTGTGTAAATACAAATTTTTAATAACAATTTTATTTGAGAAATAATTCACATATCACAAAATTTACCATTTTAAAGCACACAGCTCAGTGGTTTTCAGGATATTTTCTCACAAGGTTGTGCAACCATTGCTGCTGTCTAATTTTGGAACATTTTCATCATCCCCAAAAGAAAGTCAGTACCCTTAGTAGCCACTTCCTGTCCACAGCCCCCCCACCCCCGCCGCACCCCCGCCCCCGGCTCCTAGCAGCCACTTTACAACTAATCTTAAGGGCAAACATTTAGTCTTTGACAATTAAGTATGATAGCTGTGGGTTTTCTGTAGGTGCCCCTTTATCAGGCTGAGAGGGTTCCCTTCTGCTCTTACTTTGTTGAGGGTTTTTATCATGAAAGGGGGTTGGATTCTGTCAAATGCTTTTTATGCACCTACAGGCTACTTCGGAGACACTGTGGCTCTGGTTCTAGACCATTGCAATAAAGCAAATATCGCAATAAAGTGAGTCAAATGAGTTTTGGGGTTTCCCAGGCATGTAACAATTATGTTCATGCTGTATTGTAGCCTATTACGTGTGTGGCAGTGTTATGTCTAAAAAAACCGTACAGACCTCAATCAAAAAAATCCAAAATATCAATAAATAAAAATTTTAAAAATTAAAAAAGTACTTTATTGTTAAAAGAAGCTAGCTTTCATCTGTGTTTTCAGCGAGTCATAATATATTTATACAACGAATAATAATAAGGACAAAGTTTGAATTATTGAGAGACTTACCAGAATGTGACACAGAGATGTGAATGAGCAAAAACAGTGCCGAGACTTGCTTGACACAGGGTTGCCACAAGCCTGCAATTTATCCAAGCAATGCAATCAAGCAGAAAGCAATAAAAGAGAATAAGCTTGATTTGAGGCAATCATATTTTTGTCCTTTTTCCTATTAATATGGCATATTCCATTGAGTGCTGGGTAAATATTACCGTGATGTTTTTTAACACATTGCTCTGTTAAATTATCATCTTGGTTTATGAGGTCAGGTGAGCCTCATTTTAAAGGAAATTTGATAGATGACAATCCAGACTTATACAACTGCAGGCTTGGTTACTTAAGATAAGAGATCCCCCCCCCCCAAAGTTTTCCTGAAGGAGAAAATTCATTATGAGAATATAAAATATGATGCAAAAATGAGATGCTCAGGCTTTTTAGGAACTATCTTTCATGTCAATCCCTCCGGGTCTAAGAAAAACTACAGTATGCATGGTGACGAATTGTCTTGGTTGGTGCCCTAATTGGTCAAAATGGGCCTCACTGCAAAGTCTAAAGCCTACTCAGGGATCCTGGAAGTCACCAAGGCGGGGGGGTAGGATTGATCAGTGGCCTCTCAGAGGTGGGAGTCTCCTCTTTTTATTTTATTTTATTTTATTTTGTTTTACCTTATTTTATTTTATTTTTTTAGGAGTCTCCTCTCTCGGCAGGAAAGTAGAATGAGGTTTTAATAAAAATAATGGTCCACAGGAGTCCACTTTCTCCCTCTTATTATTATTATCATCATTATCATTTAATTCTCTCTTCTGGAACTTTCTGCCTCAAGAGGAGAAGTGGCTGTAGCAGATCTCACTTCAGATGGAGTTGTGCATTTAGCTTGGCCAAATGCCACTTTGAGGACATCTGTTTTTGTGTGTCCACCATTCTTTCCTTTGGGGAACTTCCATCCACCCCACGTGATGCTCGCAGGGCTGTCAATCACAGGACTCTACCTCCCTGACCACAGATGTGACTCAATTCTAAGTCAACAAGGCTTTCTCAGGGCTTTGGAAGCTTAAGAGGGGACATGCAGGGATGAAAGGTAGTTGGAAGGTGAGTCATGTGATGTGTTTACTCTAAGGCATTGGTTCTCAGATGCAGTTCCTGGACCCACAGCATCAGCATCTGGGAACTTGTCAAAATTACAGATGCCCGGGCCCTATACCACACCTACTGAATTAGAAGTTCTAGGGTAGGTCCTGGCAGTCATCTATGTTGTTTTGCTTTGTTCTAAGTGTATTGATTTTTTTTTTTTTGTAATCTCTATACCTAAAGAGGGGCTCAGACTTATGACCCCGAGATCCAGAGCTTCAAGGTCTTCCAACTGAGCCAACCAGGCATCCCAGTAATCTGTGTTTTAACAAGCCCTCCGGATGATTTTTCCCTAGAGAAACTGGAAGTTTCTGCTAGTGGGATTCCCAGAGCTTAGCTGGATCTTGTCCCACGACATCCTGGGGTGAGGGTTACTTTGTTACTACAAGAAGGAAATCATGGAAAATAGTGGATGACTAGCAATTTTTTCCCCTACATTTTCTAATCCTGAGTCTTATATTCCAGTGTTGAAAGCTCCAGTGCCTTCAGGGAAGAGCAGATGATGAACTGAACAAAGCGAATGGAGTAAGGTGACTGGGCCAGGGATAAGCAGGGCAGGACCATGTCCTATCGAAAGGGGGCTGGTTGCCTACCCAATACCCTTTCTCTCTCTTTTGCTAACAGACCTACCTCCAAGTTTGTTTGGGTCATAGTGTAACATGGGGATCATGATTTTCTAAGCTAATTAGCTAAATAATAAGCTAAATTGCTATTTCTGGTGTTCCCAGCCTCCCAAGCTGGGAGTGTCCACATGACTCAACCAATGAGAGTGTCACAGAAATCTAGTGGGGGACTTCTGGGAAAGCTCTTGGTTTCCTAGTAAAAAAGTTAGCCACCACTGGAGCCTCCCCTTACTTGTTCTTCTTACTTTGAATGTGGGTGTGCTGCCTGGAGCTGGGCAGCCATCTTATGACTGTGGGGTGGGGCAAGCACGAAGGGGAATGCAGAACTGCAGTGAGAGGGAGCAGAGAGAACAAGGCCAGAGGCTGCCTGCCTCCAGACCTTCTGGGACATGGGAAAAGCCAAAACCAAAAACACCTGTTTGTTGAAGTAGTTTAAAACTGGTTTATCTTCCCAAGTTCCTGGTCATTTGAAACTGATTCTATCCTTCCAGACTTTTTCTATGTGCATATTTACTTTGTAAAGGTATAAAATACATACAC
>CM053606.1:17587055-17613304 GCA_028646535.1 Procyon lotor
GGGAAGCCCAGAGTCGGAATCCGTGTAGGGGGTCTTGGGCGGACCCCCTGCCTTGGCCCAAAGCCTCGCCCTGGGTGTCTCCAGTCCCCACCACCCTGGCTCTTCCCACCTCTGCTGTCTTCCCAGATCCTGGGCTTCACGTAACTCCCACTCCCTGAGCCTTCATCCCAAACTCAGCACCCAGCCGTCCCTTTGCATCAATGGAACCGTTGGACATCAACCAAAATGGAACCAGCTGGGTCTCTTCTCGGCCTGGGGGCTCAGATTTCCATGTTCGTGCTTCCCTCCCTCGCTCTGCCTGGTTACCCACTGATCCCTTTTAAGACCACCCCGGCCTCTTTCCCTGCAGCTAGTTCTTCCTAAGCTTCGCTGCCCCTCTCAAACCCTGCTCTCTGCCCCTGGACCGGGTTAAGTGCTCATCCTCTGAGGTCCCATAGCTTACAGCTTCTCATACAACTGAAACTGCCCTTGTGTCCTCCTGTCACACCGGACGGCAACTCCTGGAGGGCAGAGGACATGTCCATTCATTCACCCGACAGGTATTGCTATCCCACTGGGGGCTGGGCACTTTGCTGGGGATACTACAGGAATAAAACAGGCAACACTCCCGCTCTTGAGAAGCTTACACTCTAGTCAGGGAAAACAGACCAAAACAAATGGAGAGATGAAAGAACACAATAATTTCAAATCATGATGAATTCGATAAGAGAAATAAAAATAGTGACATGACGAAGTTTGGATGCGGGACCGCTTTAAACAGAGTGACCAGGGAAGGCTTCTCGGAGGAGGTGACCTATATAAACAAAACCAGAGGAAGAGTCACCATGGGGCGAATGGAGCGTAAGCTTGAATAGTAAGCTTCAAGGCCCCTTCCTAGGTCTTGTATCTAATTGTGTATTTGCAATATGGTTGCTTTTCTTCAAGAGGGCTCCCCCAGATTGTATAAGCTTTAGAGTCCCTTATCTTCTGGCTGAAATCTAAAAAGTGAGAAGGAACAAGTCAAGAGAAAAATCTAGAAGAAGAGTATTCTAGGCAAAGTGTGTCATGTGCGGAGGGTCTGCAGCGGGCGTAAGTTCATCACATCCTAAGATAGGAACAAACTCGTCTTGTTCAAGGAACTATAAGCTCCAGGCGGTCCTAGGGGAGTGAGAAATGGGAACCACTGGATGAGATCTGAGGGCAACCGACCCCAGAGGGCTCCGAGGCGTGGCGAGGAGGTGGGATTTTATTTTACGAGCACTGGAGAACCGCTGGATTACGTCAGGCAGGGGAGGAGCGTGCTCGGACTCCCCGGCTGCTGGACACAGAATGGACAGTGACAGTAGGGGACAAAGGGCAAGCAGACAACCCATCATGGAGGCAACAGCGGGGTGATGACATGGGCCACAAAGAGGCATGTCCAATTCGTCTCTCCATCTCCAGCTGGCCTGAGCAGGGGCTTGGTAAGTGTTTGTTGAGTCAACAGAAGGTTGGCCACCAATAATTTCGACCTTGTTGGGACCTCTTTGTGGCAGCGACAGGAAGGCTGACACAAGAAGATGGGAGAAGCCCGATCTACCCCGTGAGAGAAGAGCACCAGGAGCTGCCTGCCCCCCAGAGCAGGCGCCCCACGAGACGGCGTGAGCCCTCTACAGCCTCACTACTCAGATCCAGCAGCATCAGCTGAGTTTGTTAGAAATACAGACTCTCACACTCTACCCCAGACCCGCTGCATCAGAATCTGTCTTTTCACAAGATTTCCAGGTGATTCGTGGGAACGCTGAAGTTTGAAAGGGGCTGAAGTTTGAGAGGGGCTGATAGCACGCTGTCAGCCGCATACTCGTCTAATCTCCCACCTTCCGTGGCTCCCCATTGCCCAGGATCAAATCCAAGCTCCTTTCGCACCTTGTCTCCCTCCAGCCTCTTGGAGTACGTGCCTTATTCCAGCCACACTGAACTTCCTGCTGCTTCTCTAAAAATTCCATTTCTTCTCAGACCTCTGTGCCTTCACACATGCTGCTGGCACCTACTGAGAGTGCCTCCTTCCTCTTGCTTTACCTAGCAAACTCCTACTCTTCCTTTAAGACTCAATCTAAAGAATGCTTCCTCTAGGATGCCCTCCCTGATTGCCCCAGGCAGAATGAGTTGTCTTCATTTCTGGGTCACCATGGTACTGGGTACATTCCTCAGTATAGCAGCTGACACGATGTTTTATGAGTATTGATTTCTGTGGCCATTTCCTCACCAGCCTGGAGCTTCTGGAGGGCAGGGACTAGATCTTTTTCATCTCTTTATCTCCAGTGTCAGACATTGACTCTGGTGAATGAATGAATGAATGACCAAGCCCCTGGAGACTATTCAGCAGAAATTGGCATGAAGGAAACATGCCCAGTCTCTCTGGGGGAGACACAGTAGGATGGGGAGAACGACCCCTTTCTAGAGCCAGAAAGACCTGGCTTCATACCTGACTCTGCCATTTACTTGCTGTGTGACCTTGGGCAAGTGACTTCACCGCTCTGACCCTCAGTTTCTTCATCTGCAAAATGTTATAGTTCTAACAGTGGTTCTAAAAATAAGCGTGCAAAGTGGTCACAATGGCCAGGCCTCCTTCTCCCCATTGGCTCACCCACATGAAGTCAGGGGAGGGGACTATAGTCACCATGGTCCCAGGGGCTCTAACCTACATACTGACTTACCTGTCAGCTCCAGACAGGGCCTTAGGCTAATGCCAACAAATCTTTCAATGGGTCAGGAAGGGAAAGGGCATTTGGAGGGAAAGAAGTCAGCAGCAGCTCAGACCAGTCAATCTTACACAAGGACACAGTTCCCTATGCCTCAAGTCTGTGCAGCAGCCCAGGCCCAGCTTTCAACTAGGGGTAGGCAAGGGGAGCTATAAATATTCATGGAAACAGAAGAATTCTGCCTCTGGATATCCTATCCTCTACCCTGCATAGCATTCAGTCCCAACCCCCTACCATACCCATACTGCCTGGAAACATCATGCCCCCAGGGAACGTGGGCCCCCATTCTCAGCTGAAAAGACACAGGGGAAGGACCACCTAGATCTGAGCAAAAGGAAGTATGTGCTGGTTAATTTCCCAATGTGGACTGTGGGTTGGGAAGTTGGGTTTATCAGTCAGCCCAGCTCCTAATATATGTGGGGCCATCCAGGGTCAAAAATACAAATGTCAGGGCACTGGGGTAGCTTAGTTGGTTGAGCATCTGGCTCTTGGTTTTGGCTCAGGTCATCATCCCTGGGTCGTGGGATTGTCTGGCCCCCAATCTTTCCCCATCCCATAGGGCTGAGCACTCAGTCTGCTTTTCTCCCTCTCCTTCTGCCCCAGAGCGTTCTCTCTCTCTCTCTCTCAAATAAATAAATAAATGGGTTTTTTTTAAAAGTACAAATGTCTAAATATTTATAAGCTATAAATCACTCACATTCAAGTTCAAGCAGATCTCATGCACCAGCAGCTCCCTGGTGCTTGTGCTGCAAGCCCAGGAGGTACAATCACCAACACAGCTCGGGCTAGAAGTGGGGTGTGAGATGGACACGGGCTCCAAGTGGATATTTACACATGGATCCAAAAACTCCTTGCCGTGTGTGCAGGGCATGCCAGGAGGGGCGTCACAGCCAGCCTACATATACTCGGGGTGCTGGATTAAATATACACGCACTACACACCCACGAATACGTTTCCTCCTCAACTCAGCCTTGTGAGATGAGTTTTACAAAAAGCCCATTTTTCCAGAGAAGAAAGTGAGGCCAGAGAGGGGAAACAGACTTGTCCACAGTCACACAGCTAAGAAGCGGCAGATAGGATTTTGAACTCCAAGACCCATCCTATCTCCTAAGCCAAGCCAAGGCCCCTACTGGAAGCAAACTGCTCTTTGGCCAACTTATCCACTCCCAGACCTGTCCTATGACCTGAGAACAGGAATGGGACAAAGGGAGGGGAGGGTCTGTCCTGCATTCATATCACTCTTGCCAGGCAGTGAGGGAGCTGGAATCAAATTCTTTTTTTTTTTAAAGATTTTATTTATTTATTTGACGGAGAGAAAGAGATCACAAGTAGGCAGAAAGGCAGGCAGAGGAGGAGGGGAAGCAGGCTCCCTGCTGAACAGAGAGTCCGATGCGGGGTTTGATTCCAGGACCCTGAGATCATAACCTGAGCCGAAGGCAGAGGTTTTAACCCACTGAGCCACCCAGGCGCCCCTGGAATCAAATTCTGACTCAAACACTAAACTTGCACCATGACTATGAGTCTCTGTTTCTTCTTCGGTAAAATCAAGATTTAAAAATGGGTCAGAGACGGGCACCTGGGTGGCTCAGTTGGTTAAGCATCTGATTTCAGCTCAGGTCATGATCTCAGCGTCCTGGGCTGGAGCCCCAAATCTGGATCCACTTTCGGCAGGGTGTCTGCCCCTCCTCCTGCTCACACACCTTCTCTCTCTCAAATAAATAAATAAAATCTTACAAGAATAAAAACGAGTCCAAGAGAAGAGGAAATTAAGACTATAGTCCCATTTCTAATGGCATCAAAAGGGATAAAATACTGGGAATAAACTTAACCAAGGAGGTTAATGACTTGTACACTGAAAACTACAAAGCATTGCTGAAAGGAATTACAGAAGACATAGACAAATGGACAGACAGCCTTGTTCACAGACTGGAAGACTTAATATTTTTGCAGCGTCCATACTACCAGAAGCCATCTACAAATTCAAAATCACAGTGGCATTTTTTGCAGAGACAGAAAACAAAATTCTAAAATTCAGATGGAATCTCATCTAGAAGGACTCCAAAAAGTCAAAACTCTCTTGAGAAAGAAGAACAAAACGGGAGGCCTCGTACTCTGTGATTTCAAAACATACTGGAAAGTACAACAATCAAGACAGCATGGTATGGACAAGAAGAGTGATATATAGAGAGAGTAGGAAAACAGAACACAGACCCCAGAAATAAACCCCCACACACGGTCAAATGATCTTTGGCCAGGGTGCCAAGACTATCCGATGGGGAAAGGCGAGCCTCTCCAACAAGTGCTCAGGGGAAAACTGGAGATCCACATGCAAAAGAATGATAATGGGGCCTTCTCTTCTACCATGTACAAAAATTAACTCAAAACAGATTGAAGATCAAAACATAAGATCTGAAAATGTAAAACTCCCACAAGGCAACATAGAGGGAAAGCTTCCTAACACTGGAGTGAGCAATAATTTCTCAGATATGACACCAGGAATGCCAGAAACAGAAGCAAAAATAGACATATGGGGGGACAGCAAACTTTAAAAAATCCGTAGCAAAGGAAACAGTCAACAGGGAAAAAGAGAATGAGAGAAAAAATTCGCAAACCATATACTGGATAAGGGGTTAATATCCAGAATATATAGAGAACTCTAACAACACAATAACAACAACAAAATCATAATCACTGATTTTAACAGGGGTAAAGGACTTCGGTAGATTTCTCCAAAGGAGATACGCAAATGGCGATGCCACTCGTCATCAGGGGAATGCAAGTAAGCACCACAATGGGCTAGAACTTCACACTTGGTAGGATGGCCACTATCAAAAAGGCAGAAGAAAACAAGCCCTAGTGAGGACGTGGACATTGGTGGGAATATAAAATGATACAGCCAGGATGGAAAACAGTACAATTTCCTCAGAAAATTAAAAATAGAACAACCACATGACCCAGAAATCTTACTTCTGAGTCCACTTCCAAAAGAATTGGACACAGAATCTTGAAGAAATATTCACACACCCACGGTCACAGCAGCCCTATTCACAATACCAAGAGGTGGGAGCCACCAAATGTCCATCAGCAGATGGATGGATAAACAACATGCGGTGTGTGTGGATAATGGAATACTATGCAGCCTTCAAAAGGAAGGAGAGCCCGTCACGTGCTTCAGCATGGATGAACCTTGAGGATACTATTAAGTCAAATAAGCCAATTACCAAAAGGCAGATACTGAATGATTATATGAAGTGTCTAAAGTCATCACTCATATGAAGTGTCCAAAGTCGTGAAATGCCAAGTAGAATGATGGTTGCCAGGGACTGGGGAGGAAGGAGAAACAGAATTCTTGTTCAGTGGATATAGAGTTTCCGCCAGGCAAGATGGAAAGTTCTAGACTCCTGATGTACAACAATGTGCATAGAGTTAACAACACCATAATGTGTACTTAAAAATTGTTAAGAAGGGAAATGTATATGTCATGTGATTTTACCACAGTTAAAAAAATTTTTTTCTTGGGATGCCTGGGTGGCTCAGTTGGTGAAGTGTCTGCCTTCAGCTCAGGTCATGATCCCAGGGTCCGGAGATCGAGTTCTGCATTGGGCTCCCTCCGCCCCTTCCCTGCTTCTGCACTCTCTCTCTCTCTGACAAATAAATAAATAAAACCTTTAAAAGAATTTTTCTTTTTTTTTTAAAGATTTTATTTATTTATTTGACAGAGGGAGAGAGATCACAAGAAGGCGGGGGGGGGTGGGGAAGCAGGCTCCCTGCCGAGCAGAGCCCGATGTGGGGCTCGATCCCAGGACCCTGAGATCATGACCTGAGCCGAAGGCAGAGGCTTTAACCCACTGAGACACCCAGGCGCCCCAAGAACTTTTTTCTTCATGGACCCAAGCAATGGTATATTTCAAAGTATATTGTATATTCTTAACTTAAAATCATAGCGCTCAGCTTTAAGACCTACTACTGTGCAACTTTGGCAAAACTGTTGACCCTCTCTGGGCCTCATCTGTAAAATGGGAACAAAAACACACAGAGTTTTTATGAGCATCCGGTGAGATAAAGGATACAAAGTGTTTGAAAAGAACAGTGGTTAAAAGACCATGGACTCTGGTCAGGCAAACCCGGGTTTGAATTCTGCCTCTATCTTGTCCTAGCTTGTGACCATTGCCAAGCACATCACTCTCTGAGCCTCAGCTCCTTCCTTTGTGAATGGAGCTAGGGGTATTCCAAGCACATAGCTCCCCAGAGTACTACAAATATTCAATGAATAATGTGTGTAAAGGGCTTAGCACAGTTCAAGGTATTCACAATCAACAGCTCTAAAAAAACTGCATCTGCAGGAAATCTAATTTGCTAATTATATCAGATCAAAAGTTTCTCAAAATAGCAGCACAAGGGCATCTGGGTGGCTCACTTGGTTAGACGACTACCTTCAGCTCAGGTTATGATCCCGGAGTCCCAGGATCGAGTCCCGAATCAGCTCCCTGCTCAGCGGGGAGTCTGCTTCTCCTTCTGCCTGCTGCCCCCCCTGCTTGTGATCTCTCTTTCTTCCTTTCTCAAATAAATAAACAAATAAATAAACAAACAGTTGGCAAAATGCCACCACTAGCGACAGTTGGCAAAATGCCACCAGCTGATGAGAAGAAGACCTCATAGGGTTGTTGGAAGGATTAAATAGAAAATGCCTGATCCATAATCAAAGCTCAAGGAATGCTGGCCACTGTGAGTCTGACTTTTCCGCCCAGCCAGTTAGAGAGACCACCTGTGGTTTCCACCACACAACGCATCACACTGCATTATAAGGGCTGTTGGTTTCTTTTTCCTGGGTTGGAAATTCCCTGGGTTCAAGGCTTCGGCCATGTCACTAGTATGGACCACAGGGCCTCCTCCACAGCAAACCCTCAAGAAATATTTACTAACAGGGGCACCTGGGTGGCTCAGTCTGTTAGGCATCCAGCTCTAGACTGCGGCTCAGGTCATGATCTCAGGGTCATGAGATCGAGCCCAGTGTTGGGCTCTGTGCTCAGCAGGGAATCTGCTTGGAATTCTCTCTCCTCTCCATTTCTGTCCCTCCCCACCACTCGCCTGAGTATACTCTCTCTCTCTCTGTCTAGAAAGAAAGAAAGAAAGAAATATATATATATATACTAATAAACACACACACACACACAGAGTCACATCATCCTTTACTTCCAAACCCTCACACACAAGCCTCAGTCACTCCCAGCCCTTAGATTTCCTGAGGCCTCTCAAACATGATAGTTTAATCATTTCTCTTCTGTGAGTCCTACTTTCCTCATGTATAAAATGAGAATAATATCAACACCGACCTCACAGGATAGCCTGGGGTTGAAGGCAGGTGAACTTCTAAAGTGCTCGGCATAGAAGATGCTCCATCAATGAGTCACTCTTAGTCTGACCGCCCCTGTTGCTTGGCATTTGGGCCCAGGCCAGGCCATACTCTTCCAAGATTCTCCTCATGGGGTGCTTTCTCCAAGAAGCAAAGGGATTTAAGGGCCCTTGAGGTGGGAGTGGCCTGAGTATCAGATTTTCCCAATCTCCCTTCTCACAGAGGGCCCTTCTCTGACCCCAGGAATATATATGGCCTTGGCGAGACCCGGTCTCTGCTCAGCGGGTCTAGGACATCCCTGTGGAGTTGGGGGACCCTGAACCTGGCCTGGGTCTTTCCTTCTGGCTCCCAAATACTCAGATGGTATCTGTGAGTCCCCTCCCCCTCCCTCCTCCTTGCTTCTGGGAAGTAGGCCAGGGCAGGGGGGAGGGAGCAGAGAGGCACTTCTTCCTATCTTCCTGTGAGCTTCCTAGTACCGGGCTTACCCCTCTGTTACACCAGGAATCACATCAAAGGACGACGCCTTCCAGCCCAGGAACTCCTGCATCCTGCTGGCACCCTCGTGGGTACCCTGGGGCCCTGCCCAAAAGAAAACACATACAGGCCCTAGGCCTTGGGGTCCCACAGACCAGGATCCACACGGGGCTCTGCTCTTCCCTAGCTGCTCTTTGGCTCTCAGCACCTCCCTTTCCTCATTTCCAAAATGTGGATAATAAAACCTTCCTCACCAGGTGGTGAAAATGTTCGTTGAATGAATGAATCAGTGAACCCATCAGCCGCAGCCAGAGGGAGCTGAAGAGAAATCACAGGACTTGGGATGGGAGGATCTGAACTCTGGTCCCAGCCATGCCCCCCACCACTCTGAGCCACTCTCTCCCCAGCTCTGAGCCTTGGGAGCTGTACCTGAAAAATCCATGGGGGGAGGGGAGGGGCATTGCTGCGGAGGGTCGGGAGGGGGCAACCTCAAGCATTCAAGCGTTGTTGTAAAAAGAAAATAGGGTGGGTAGGCGTCATAAAGGGTTTGTCGGCAGCAAAGCCCTTGGTAAATTGAAATGGACTTTATAAACCATAAAGGGCCCTGCACAAGTGTTTGACCTGCTTCTCCCATCAGCCAGCTGGGCTCAGCACCAAAGCCAGGCCCTCAGGGTCCCCCTCCTACAGAACTAAGGCGGTGGGGAGAGACTGCGGAGCTGGGGTCCTCCCTCTCGCATAGTCTCTCTCTCTCCCTCTCTGTCTCTCTTGCTCTCTCTCTCACACACACACATACAGTCTGCCTTCGGATCCTCCTTGGCTGAAGACACGAGGGCAGAAAAGTATACCAACCTGGCAGCTGGTTTGGTTGCTGATTCTGCTTCTGGGAACTGCCAGGCTGTACCAGGCCTCCTGTATGTTGGTCATGCTCCAGGCCCATGTGACTGCAGCAGGGACCAACGCCCCAGAACCGCCCACACGGCCACGGACACACATGCACACGTAAAGACAGCGGAGGCTCTTCTCCCCACCCACCCTGCTGCCGAGAAACCCAGTGGGAGCTGCCAGAGAGGTGGCTGTGCGGGGGCCCCGCCACTGGCCCCTCTGGGGGGGGGCCCAGCCCAGACACACTCCCCCAGGACCAGTCAGTGAGGGCTCCCACACCACGGCTCAGTGGCTGCCCCCCTCCCGGGCCACCCCGCACGGGGGTGGGGGAATCAGTGCTGCCACTGATGGAGAGAGGCACCCCCTTTCCTCAGCGAGGCCTTGGTCACAGGCCTAGGGCGGGGAGAGGGGTCCCTCTATAAAGGAGACAGGACCCCAGCCTCTCACCACAGCCCCGCCCACCCTGACACCAATCAGATGCAGGAACTCAGTCCTGGAGACTAATTCTGTCATTAATGCCATAGGCTAAAATTCCTTGCCCAAGCCTTCACTGGGCAGATGGGGAAACTGAGGCCCAGAGAAGAGAAAAGATTTGCCCACAGTGACAACAGGATCGGGGGCGGAACTGGGACCGGAGGCTGGGCTTGCTGCCCATTCTCTTCTAAGTACAACATATTGCATTATCATCCGTCTATTCAGTTCACAGTCTAAGACCATACTGCTCCCCAAACACCGTGCCAAGCATAAGGATAAAACAACAAGCCCCACAAATCCCTCGTCTCTAAGGCATTTGCAGTGAGGGTTACGGAGTCAACCTCAGTACTGACACATCGGTTCACTTGCGCGCAGCATCTCACGACTGACAAGGCCTTTTCCCACCTGGCCTCTTACTTCATCATCCCCCACAAACCCAAAGGTCAGGACATTGAACCCTCATCTACGAAAGATGAAAGCGAGGCTCCTGAGTTGCCAAGGTCCCAGCCTGCACACGGGAGCTAAAATCAAAATCCAGCCCCCCCCCGGGGGCCCACCTCAGGCCCAGGGCCGTTTCCTCACCAGACTTCTTTCTCTGGCTGCGTCGTCAGTACCCAAAGATAGGAACATTTCTTTCTTTTGTTTCCCCAGCACCTACACACACACACACACACACACACACACACACACACACACACACACACTCCAAGTACATGGGACACAGCTGCCTCCTCAGAGCTAAATCAGAGCTGCCTGGGTGCTTACGGAGAGACTGCCGGTGGCTTCAGTCTCCACAGGGGAGCAAGCATCTGGACAGCGACTGTGGTCCACCTGGCCCCCACCTGGACCTCCTGCCAGCCAGGTACAAGGAGAGACCAGCCTGTGCCCTGTCCCTCCCCCGCTGGGACCTGTTGGAGGAAACCCGTTGCAGGCCAGGCCCTTGGTACCAATAACCTGCTTATCTTCATCACCCCCCAAGAACACCTGGTATCGCATGAGGTCCTCAGGACTCGGCCCTGTACCAGACCCCGAACTTCTTATCCGAAGTTGACAACGCAGGACACTGAGCTGCAGAGGGAGCATGAACTGCGCCGAGAGACCACATCTAGCCAAGCAGATGGTGTTCAGCCCCTGAGACCTAGATGGCCCCCCACCCCCATCATCATCGTCAGCACCCTGTGAGGTCTCTGGGGTCACTTTCAGCATGGCCCTGGCCTCAGACAACCGAAGTGGGGAGCTGCATTTCCTGGCAAGTTGGGTCACGAGGAATCCTTTCTAAACCCGAGACTCGGGGCCGGAGGAAGGTGCCAAGACAGTCCCTTCAGAAAAGAGCCACCCCTTTGCTCAGGTGCAGGCAAGGGGCACGACCTTGGTCTCCCAAGGACATGGTCACCCGTCTCCCCCTCACCCAGCCAACACTCGGAGCCCCCCTTACCTGAATCAGGGAAGGCTGAGCGGCTGAGCGGCCGCAGCAGCAGGATCCAAGTGTGTGTCTGTGTGCAGACCCAGCCCCGGCGCTATCTGGAAATTGCAGAAGTGAGGAAACAGAGCGCACCACTGCCAAGTCACCCCCAGGGAGGAAATGCTGTGACCCTGGGGCTCCTCCAATGGGTGGCACCAAGAACCTCCAAGCGGGGGTGGCTGGGCCCTGACCACTGCTCAAGAGGGTTCTCCCAGAGCCCGGGCCGGCTGGGACATGGGCCAGCCAGGGAGCTGGGATCAAGAGAGAGAGAGAGAAAGAGAGAGAGAGAAAGCAGTAAGTGAGAGCACGCACTCTCAGGAGAGAGAGAGAGAGGGACTGAGCACGAGAGCGAGGAAGAGAGAAGAAAGATGAGGGACCGAGAAAACCGGACTAAGAGAGGGAGAGAGAGAGACAGTCAGGAAGACAGTGAGAGATGCGGGGAGAATGGCCCACCCAGAAAGACAGACAGATGTAAACACAGACAGAGAGCACGAGAGGAATGAGGAGACAGGAGGCCAGAAACCAAGCAAATTAGAAGAGAACGCAATAAGGCGGCCAGTGTGTGCCGGGTGTGTGTGTCTGTGTATGGACGTGAGAGGAGAAATGAAAGAAAGGGAGACAGGGAGGAGAGGGAGAAACAGCAAGAACATGAGAATGAGAAGAGGGGGCGCCTGGGTGGCTCAGTCAATTAAGCGTCTGTCTTCGGCTCAGGTCACAGTCCTGGGATCAAGCCCCGAGGCGGGCTTCCTGCTCAGTGGGGATCCTGCTTCTCCTGCTGCCTCCCCCCACTTTTGCTCTCTCTCTCTCTCTCTCTCAAACAAATAAAATCCTTAAAAAAAAAAGGAAGGAAGGAAGGAAGGAAGGAAGGAAGGAAGGAAGGAAGGAAGGAAGGAAGGAAGGAAGAAAGAAAGAAAGAAGAAAGAAAGAAAGAAAGAAAGAAAGAAAGAAAGAAAGAAAGAAAGAAAGAAAGAAAGAAAGAAAGAAAGAAAGAAAGAGAAGAAAAGGATGAGCAGGGAGGAGCTCAGAGCCGCTGTGGTCCACGGGTGACCGGGCTGGGCATCCCTGGTCCCCCAGAAGCATGGAGCCCGGGGAGCCCGTGGGGACAGCGAACCGTGGGCACTGCGGGGGGACGGGGCATCGGAAGACCCCAGGAAGGAGTGAGGGTGAATAAGAGGGGCGGGCAGTGTTGTGGGTGAACGCAGGTGAGTCTGTGAATGGGAGGGAATGCGAGTGGGAGAAAGTTGGTGGGAGGCCCCGTGTGTGCATCGGTGCCAATGGG
Organism: Procyon lotor; assembly: GCA_028646535.1. NCBI lineage: Eukaryota > Metazoa > Chordata > Mammalia > Carnivora > Procyonidae > Procyon > Procyon lotor. The sequence continues at coordinate 17,599,700 of CM053606.1, forward strand.
CCAGAGCTCCCCGCCTGAGCTTCCAGTCCGGTGACTGACTCATTCATTCAGCAAGTACACACTGATTAAGAACCAGCAGGCACCAAGCCCTGTAGGAAACACCACCTCCGAAAGCGAGGAGTTCTCGTGTCAGCCAGTCCCACAGCTTCTGCGCAGAGAGGGAAGCGGGTCTAGCCGGTCCCAAGGTCAGGCAGGTACCTCGTGGAGCCAGGGGTAGAGGCTCCTGACACCCCCTGTCAGGGTCCAGCCTCGGCTCTGCCCTGCATGCCTAGGCCAGCCCCTTGTGCCGAACGGAACCCCACGACTGACAAAAATGGATCTCAAAGGGCAAATCACTTTTTTTTTTTAAGTTTTAAAGCCCCAACACGGGGCTTGAACTCACAACTCTGAGATCAAGACCTGAGCTGAGAGCAAGAGTTAGGTGTCCCCCTAACTGACTGAGCCACGCAGGCGCCCCCAAATCACTTTTAACATATACCTCAGCCCTGAAGAACTAGAGCCAACATTCTGCCCCGACCCCAGCTCCAACCCCATCACACACAGGCGGACAAGCTCAAACCTCTTACACGTCTAACCCTTGCACGGTCACGTACACTCAATGCACACTATCGTGCAGACACACCCACTCACAATCACATCCCTCCACTCACGTGGACACTCACACACTCAAGTGCCGGAAGCTGTCACCCCTTACTCACACCTACCAGTCACCTCCTTCCTCCCGCCCATCCATTCACACTTTTCCACGCTCACCCACCACACACGCTCTCCTCACATCCCAGTGTGCAGCCCCCCCTCCTCCAGGGGGGACTTGGAAGAGGCCCATTTTGGTCATTCCTCCCCAGCTCCGAGAGGCATCTCCTGAGCGCCCTGAGACATGAGAAAACATGGTCTGTTCATTGCATTTAACCTTCGAACTGAAAAGCCAAGGGTCTAGTTCTGTTCCCCAGCTCGGATCCTCTCTGCCCAAATTGGCTTCACCTTCTCAACCACCCTCAAGCCACCACACTCCATGAGAGACATCAGCCTGGAGGGACCTCTGGGATCCACCGGTCCCCGCTGGACCACAGACGCCAAGGACACTTGTCTCAAATCCAGCCTTGATTCAGCCTGTTTTTCAATTGTCCTCTATACGCGTTCTTGTAGTAGGGGTGTTTCAGTACCTCTTTTGAGATGATCAACAAGCAGAGTAGCTAGGCAGAGACTATCAACGTTTTACTCTTTCTTTCCATTGTACCCACATCCATTCTGTTAGCAAACTCAGTCAGTTCTACTCAAAATATACCTAAATCTGAGTCTAATCACTCCTGGAGGGAAACTACATAAGGGTACTTGGGACCTCTGTGTACTATCTTTTTTTTTTTCTTCCAAGTAATCTCTACATCCAACATGGAGCTCAAACTCACAACCCCAAGATCAAGAATCAGGAGCCCCCTCAGGGTACTATCTTTACAACTTCTCATGAATCTATGATTATTTCAGAATAAAGGACTAAAAAAGAACTAAAAATTCACACCTATACAAGAACACAGTAGAAAGGAACTGTGTTCAAGGAATTCGTTCCTTAAGGAACGGAATTTGTTCCTCATTCCTCGTTCCAAGGAATTTGTTCAAGAGGAACGCGTGCAAGGAATAATAGAAGTGCTAACCATAATAATCACAAAGCTATTTAACACGTGGTGGGCATGTATGGTGTTTCTGGCCGTCATACCCTATGTAATTGCTTTACAAGTCCTGTAAAGTATGTGCATTTATGATTATCTCCAATTTAAAGACAAAGAAATTGAGGCATAGAGAAGCTGAGCAGCTTGTCCAAAGTCACACAGCATATACGTGGCAGAACTAGGATTCGAGCCTAGATAATCTGGCTCCATAGCCCACTCTAGATCTTAACCACTGTGCTGAAGTGGGAATAAGTGGGAACAAGAAAAATGTAAAAAAAAAAAGAAAAAAAAAAAGACAAACGTATCAGTTAGGGGCCTGGAAAGAGATGCACATTCAAATGGGTGATCTGAGGACAAAGGGACTAACTACTTAACAGAGGTGAAGACAGAGCCAGAGAACCACAAAGAATAGTGTAGTACTCCAAGGCTGCCAAGAGTGGGCGCCCTTACCATCTTCAGATCGTTTACCCTCTGAAAGGCTCAAGAGGGAGCCGTTACTGGACCGGAAGAGTAGCTATTTGGGGGGAGCTGCCGGGCCGGAGGTGTGACCTTGGTTAGGAAGTTGCAGCAATCCCCCTTGACCTGGCGGAGAGGGACCTGGGAAATAAATACCCAGATCTCTCTCTTCTTCCCCCCTCTGACGTCTTACCGGTGCGTGCTCTTGGCTGAGTTCAACCAGAAGCAAGGGACCTGGGTATTAGTCCATACAGATCAGCCTTCGGGAACACAGAGTAGGGTGAAGAAGGGTGGTGGGGGGACCTGGGGAGGGGGTGGAAAACAGCTGATATCCAGGACAGACATAGTTGAGAAAATGAGGGAGAATTTAATATGGACAGGATTTTAGATGATTCTAAGGAATTATTGTTAATTATATGAAGTGGTAGTAGTGGTGTGGTTACATAAGAAAGTATCCATATATACAAAAATATTTAGAGATGAAGTTTACAGGGAACTGCTTTAAACTATTACAGCAAAATAAGGAAAGTGAGAGAAAGAAAGGGGAACAGAAAAGGTGGAATGGGGGAAAGAGAAAGGAGAAGGAAGATGGGAAAAAGGAAGGAAGGAGGGGCGCCTGGGTGGCTCAGTTGGTTAAGCCGCTGCCTTCAGCTCGGGTCATGATCCCAGGGTCCTGGGATCGAGTCTCGCATCGGGCTCCTTGCTCAGTGGGGAGCCTGCTTCTCTCTCTCTCTGCCTCTGCCCGCCACTCTGCCTGCTTGTGCTCTCTCTGTCTCTCTCTGACAAATAAATAAAAAATATTAAAAAAAAAGAAGAAAAAGAAGAAGAAGGAAGGAAGGGAGGGAAATCATGGGGCAAAATAATAAATCTAAGTGATGGGTGTTGTTGCACGCTAAATAATGGCCCTCAAAGGTATCGGGTCCCAGTCCTTGGAGCCTGTAGATGTTACTTTATATGACAAACGTTTAATGGATGTGGTTAAATCAATGCTCCCGAGATGGGGAGATTATCCCAGATAATACAAGTGAGCCTGAATGCGATCACAATATAAGAATAAGAAGGCAACGGGTGCCTGGCTGGCTCAGTCGGTTAAGCCTCAGACTCTTGATTTCAGCTTGGGTCATGATCTCGGGGTCGTGGGATTGAGCCCCGCGCCCAGCTGCTGCTCAGCAAGGAAACTGTTTGAAGATTCCTTCCATCTTCCCCTCCCCCTGCCCATGCACACCCATTCTGTCTCTGTCTTTCTCTCTCTCTCTCTCTCTCCCTAGGATAAATAAATAAATCTGAAAAAGAGAGAGAGAGAAGCCAAGGGAAATTTGATTACAGACAGAAAAGGAGAAGGCAGTGTGGCCAGAGAGGCAGAATGACAGAGCCACGAGCCAGGAGTTCCAGCATCCATCAGACATTGAAAAGGGGAGCAACAGATTCAGTCCTGGAGCCTCTGCAGGGAGCACGGCCCTGACGACCCCTTCCCCTGTGATACGGATTTTGGACTTCTGGCCTCAGAACTATTAGAAGATAAATGTGTGTTGTCTCAAGCCACCAAGCTTGCTGTCATTTGTGACAGCGGCTATAGGAAATGAATACAGGCTTATAGGGATTTATTACACTCTGCTCCCTCTTTTTTCTGTTTGAAAACCTTTCTAGGGGGCGCTTGGATGGCTCAGTCAGTAAGGGGCTGCTTTCCACTCAGGTCATGATCCCAGGGTCATTAGATGGAGCCCCACACCCCTCCCTGCTCAGTGGGAGGTCTGCTTCTCCCTCTCCTCTTCCCCTCCTCCCTGCTTGTGATTCCTCTCTCTCTTTCTCTTTCCCTCTCTCTCAAATAAATAAATAAAATCTTTTTAAAAAGAGAGAGAACCTTTCTAATAAAATTGGTGTTTGAACACACCCAAATCACATGACCTATGAAAAAGTATTGCCAAGGGAGTAGAATCAGCAAGTTCAACCACCAGTTTACAGGAATTACAGCAGAAGAGTAGATCATAGGGATACACTCAGCAGACTCAGCCAAGAGAAAATGCACAAGACAAACAATCTGGTTTCATGAACAAATAAATTTTAAGGGAGAAGAAGGGTGATGGAAGGACCTGCGGATTAAATGAGAATTAAAAGACAGAGCAGCAAGTTGCTATGTGTGAGCCTTTTCTGGATCTCGATTCAAACAAACTGTAAAAGAGAGAGAAAGAAGGAAAGTGAGAGGAAGGAAGAAAGAGAAGGAAGGAAGGAAGGAAGGAAGGAAGGAAGGAAGGAAGGAAGGAAGGAAGGAAGGAAGGGAGGGAGGGAGGGAGGGAGGGAGGGAGGGAGGGAGGGAGGAGGAAGGGAGGAAGGAAAGAAAACAAGCAAGCTTATGGGACAGTCAGAAATGTTAACGCTTATCAGATACTCAATTATATTAAGGAATTAGTGCTTGTTGCTCACAGTTACCTTAAAATGAATCCTTACCTTTTAGAGACACATACAAAATATTTACAGATAAAATTACATACTTGGGATTTGCTTCAAAACAATACAGAACATACCTCAGTGGAAAAATGGGTTGACAATTGTTGAGGCTGGCTGATGGTCCATGGGATCCATTATACCAGTAAGTGTTTTCAATCTTTTATAAGTGGGGTATTGTTGTTTTTCTTTTAGAGTGAACCAGACGTTGTTTAGATTTTAGAGATCAGAACAACAGTGGAGGAAAAAAAAACTGCCCCAATGTTATCGCACTACTGGGTATTTACCCTAAAGATACAAATGTCATGATCCAAAGGGGCACGTGCACCCGAATGTTTATAGCAGCAATGTCCACAATGGTCAAACTATGGAAAGACCCTAGATGCCCATCAACAGATGAATGGATAAAGAAGATGTGGTATATATATATACAATGGAATACTATGCAGCCATCAAGAGAAACGAAATCTGGCCATTTGCAACGACGTGGATGGAACTGGAGGGTATTATGCTAAGCGAAATAAGTCAGTCAGAGAAAGAAAAGTATCACATGATCTCTCTGATATGAAGAATTCGAGAGGCAAGGCGGGAGTTTGGGGGTGTGGTGGAGAGAAATGAAACAGGAAGGGATGGGGAGGGAGACAAACCATAAGAGACTCCTAGACTCAAGAAATGAACTAAGGGTGGCCGGGGGGTGGGGTGAGTAGGGATGGGGTGGCTGGGTTGTGGACATTGGGGAGGGTATGTGCTGTTAAGTGCTGTGAAATGTGTAAGCCAGACAATTCACAGACATGTACCCTGGGGCAAATAATACATTATATGTTAATAAAAATTAAAAAAAAAAAAAAAAGACCTGAGCTGAGATCAAGAGTCAGACAGTCAACTGACTGAGCCACCGAAATGCCCCCATAAAATGTCATTTTTAAGAAAACACGATTTATAATAGCAAGAAACCTATCTTGGCAATTTTTTTTTTTGGCCAAAGATGTGCCAGATCTTGATGGAGGAAATTATAAAATCATTGAAAACTAAGTAAACAAGAAGTAGCTGAACAGATAGATATAATATATTCATTCATGGGACTGTCAATATCATAAAGATATAAGTTTTCAATTTAATCTATAAATTCAGTGCCAGTCAAATCAAAATCTCAATACTTATTAAGTGACGAGGTAGTGGGGATCCTTTCACAATGTATCCATATATCAAATCACCATGATGTATGCTTTTATTTTTTTAAGATTTTATTTATTTATTCGAGAGAGAGAGGTAGGAGGAGCACAGGGAGAGGAACAAGCAGACTCTATGCTGAGTGCTGAGCCGGATGTGGGGCTTGATCTCAGGATCCTGAGATCATGACCTGAGCTGAAACCAAGAGTCGGATGCTTAACTTACTGAGCCACCCAGGCGTCCCTCCATGATGTACACTTTAAATATCTTATAATTGTATTTATCAGTTATGTCTCACTAGAGCTGGAAGAAGAAAAAAAGAAATAACATGTAAAATACTTGGAAAAAAAAATCCCAATAGAGTTTATTGATTCTAACATTCCAAATGGAAAAGTAAAGACTCAAGACTGGCTAAGAAATGTCTGAAGAGTAAGAACATATTAACAATAAGGACAAATGATAGGACTTTCCCTATCACAACAAGTCTTATTATAAAGTTACAGTATTGGGGCACCTGGGTGGCTCAGTGGGTTAAAGCCTCTGCCTTCGACTCAGGTCATGATCTCAGGGTCCTAGGATCGAGCCCCGCATCGGGCTCTCTGCTCAGCAGGGAGCCTGCTTCCCCCTCTCTCTGCCTGCCTCTCTGCCTACTTGTGATCTCTTTCTCTCTCTCTGTCAAATAAATAAATAATAAAAATCTTTTAAAATACATAAATAAAGTTACAGTATTATTACAGGCTGGTATTAACAGAGAGATAAGCAATGGTCGGAAGAAACAGAATAGAGATCCCAGAAATAGCACACACATGAAAACTTGAGACATATGACAGAGTTACCATTACGAATCAATAAAAGAAGAGTAGATATTGGTGCAAATCACTGGCTAGTCACTAGGGGAAAAATAATAATGAAATTAGATCGCCACCTCACACTAATGGGCATAAAGACCTAACTATGAAAAGCAAAATACGAAGAGTTTTGAAAGAAAATAGAGGACAATACATTTATAAGGGTAGAGGAAATTTTCTAAAATTAAGACACAGAAATTATAAATAATGAAGAAAAGTTAGATAAATCTGACCACATAAGGTTTAAAACCGTGTACATCAAAAGATGTGATAAAAAAGGAGGACACAAGTCACAGAGCAGGAAAAAATATTTACAACACACATACCAAGGAATTTGAAAACATAATATATTTTTTTTAAGATTTTATTTATTTATTTGAGAGAAAAAGTGAGAGAGAGAGAGAGAGAATATGAGAGGGGGAGGGTCAGAGGGAGAAGCAGATTCCTCACTGAATGGGGAGCCCAATGTGGGGTTCGATCCTGGGATCATGACTTGAGTCAAAGGCAGACACTTAACTGAATGAGCCACCCAGGCGCCCCTTCAAGCATAATATAATATAAATTCCTTCAAGTCAGCCACTTAGAGACAAGACCAATAGAAAAATGGGTCAAGGGGCACCTGGGTGGCTCAGTGGGTTAAAGCCTCTGCTTTCGGCTCTGGTCATGATCTCAGGGTGCTGGGATCGAGCCCCGCATCGGGATCTCTGCTTGGCAGGGAGCCTGCTTCCCCCTCCCTCTCTGCCTGCCTCTCTGCCTACTTGTGATCTGTCTCTCTTTCTGTCAAATAAATAAAATAAAATATTTAAAAAAAAAATGGGTCAAGAAAGGAGTAGGCAATTCACAGAAGAAAAAGCCTGAGTGGCTAAGAAACATAAAAATCTGGTCAACATTTGGGGAAATCAGTTCAAATTAAAACAACCAAATACCGGGTCAGAAAAAAATTGAAGTCTGGGAATTCCAAGTCCTTGGGAGGATGTAGAACAATGGAAATTGTTATTGCACTACTAAAAAGATAATACAAATGGCACCACCACTTTGGAAAGTAATTTCATAAGGAAATTGAAAATGCACATCCTGAGCGCAAAGGAGGTACCTCCTAGGTACACTCTGGAAATATTAATATTTTATTAATTGTTGATTATATATTTATACATTTTATTAATATTATATTTATATATAATGAAATGTTAATTATTAATAGTCACACAAGGAAACATATGTTTGTGAATTTCTGCAATGTAATCCTATGTGTATGTTAAAATGGACAGAGCCACATGTAATAACATGAACAATAAACATAATGCTAAGTAGAGGAAGCAAGTTGAAGAGGGATAAACACAGCATGATATTATTTCTTAATACTTGATCACTGTTGGTGGACACAATACATATGTATCAATATATAAAAGCAAAGCCAGGTTATGATTGGCTCTGGGGAAAGGGAGAGGGAGGGACTGTCGAGGGAAGCAGGAGGCTTCTACTACACTGTTGGTCCTGTTTCATCAGTGGTGGGTACACTGGCATTTGTCATATTTATATATACAAGTCAAGAGACATGCCATGTCACATACGGAGATTTACTGGAAAGTTACAGTAATTACGACAGACAGTATAAGCAGGAGGACAGACAAATATTGCAAAGGAACAGACTAGAGAGTCACAGGAGAGGGAGATTATCACAAAACCAGAGGCCCCTGAGAACCAAAAGGTAACTTGGGCAGCCAGTTCCTTGAGACCCCTCTCTGGGATGCCAGCCCCGACGCAGCCTGGAACCCTCTCTTCCTCCTTACCACGACCTCAGTTTCCCTCTCCGAGTCTCTAGCTCATGCCCGCTCTCTCTCTCTTATTCATCCTCCCTCAAACTTTGGGAATTTGAATCCTCACTCTGCCACTCAACAGCCAGGCCCCCTGAGCCTGCGACCCTTCGTCTGTAAGGTGAGGCCAACACCACCAACCTCCCAAGGAGATTAGGTCTGTAGAGGACAGTGCCTCGAAGCTAGTCCCCATTCGCCTCCCTCTTCTTCCTCCTCTTCTCCCGCACCTTTGTCCCTCCCCTGATCAGGCCAAGTCCCCACCTGCTCCCTCTCCAGCCTGGGCCCACCTGCCACAGCACACCTGCTGTGAGGAGAGTCTCTCTGATGCGTACCTGTGGTCTCCGGCGTGTGTGTGTGTGTGTGTGTGTGTGTGTGTGTGTGTGTGTGTGTGTGTGTGTGTAGGATGGGTGTTTGTGTGTTTGCGTGGAGTAGGTTCGTTTGCAGCAAATGTGCAGAGGGCCCTTCCTGTCCGGCTTGCTGTGTCCTGCGAGGGTTTATGTGTCATGTTTGCCAATTGTTGTGCATGTTGTCTGTCTGTAAAGATGTGATTGACCTGTGGGTGACAATATGCATCACACGAGGGGACAGCGTGGTGTCAATGGTGACAGTTTGTACATTGCATGTAGTGAAACGTCATGGGTTCTCTCAGTAGACATCAAGGGTCTGTTATGTGTCACCTATTTGCGAAGGGCCATGAACTCCGTCCGTGGGTGATGAGGGGGCATCCGTGTGCTGTGTGTGAATGCTATGTCGGTGGGTGACTGCGTGCGCTGAGTCTGTGGTGACAAAGGAGGGCTGTGTGTCAGGGGCGGGGGGGGTGCCGGTAGGAGGAAAGTCAGACAGGGCCTGACCGGCCTTAAAGATTCTATGGGGCAGCTAGACAAAGCAGCCACCCAGACCCTCTCACCCAGGCCACCAGACTCTTACCTGAGAAACAGCAGAAACAGTGGTCTAAGGGGTAGCAACAGGCTAAGGGAGAGATGGGGGCCACCGAGAGCATGTTTCCGGTCAGCTTCTCAGAGAACTCAGAACTGGGGTAGAGAATAGAACCGGAGGGCAGGCCCAGACCCAGGTGTGTGACTCACTTTACGCTCCAATCCCCAGTCAACAGCCGAATAAAGAATCAGGGGAGGCCTGCCTACGGGCTCTGCTGGGCAGGACATGAGGCAAGGAAGCCAGGTCCGTGGGTGGGGCCCGCACCCCGAAGTCACTGGAAATACTCACATCCAGCTGGGGAGTGTCTGCATGCCAGCTCAGCCAACAACCCTGGGCTGGGTCATCTGATACGCAGACTCTCTGGGAGTAAGTGTTGGGCGTAGGCTGGCAGAGGAACTGGGTCCCTTGTCTGAGGGGGAGAGGAACCCTGACCTACAGAAGGTTCCAACCCTGCCCAGGAGGCCCCAGTCTGAGGAAGGGAGTGGACACGGCCCTGTCCTCAGGAGCCCGAGTTTCAGGGGTCACAACCCCGACTCCAGGGAGCCTCAGGCTGACAGAAAAGACCGAAAGCTGCTCTCAGAAGATACCCCTCTCTGAGGGGACACACGGCCAGCCTTGCCCACAGGGAGCCGCAGTACAATGGGTGTGACAGAGCCTGCCCACAGATGCCCCCCAACCAAGGAGGAGACAGCCTTGTCCTCAGGGATGCCCAGTCTGTTAGAAAAGAGGAAATTCTGCCCTATGAATCCTCCCCTCTGAGGGGGAGACACAGCTGTCGCTGCCCTTGTGAGCCGCCAGTCTGAGGGAGAAGACAGATCCTTGTTCTGGGGAGGCCCTCGCCTGACCAAGGCTGAAGACCATAGTTCTGTCAAAAGACAGAACCCCAACCCTGTGGGCTCTGTGCTGAAAGTCACTCCTTGTCTCCACCTCGTCCTCACCAAAATACCTGATTGGGCTTAGCAGGGAAGCAAACTAGGCCATTGCACAGGGGGACATTCTCAAACACCAACTCTAAGAATCCGCCAGCCTGGGGTTTGATCGAGGCCTCTGGTTCTCACCTCAAGCCCTCTAGTGAGCGTCCCCAAGCCCCAGTTTCCTGGCCGATAGCCACACATCCTCCCGACTGCATACCCAGCATGATGCCTGGCCCTATAACAAGAACTCAGTAAATGAGAATCACTTTATTTACCCGAGTTCCTACCTGTGTCCCAGAACCCGGGGTCAAATCCTCTCTCCACATCAGACTCAGTTGTAGACCATATTAAAAATGAAGGTTTAAACAAAAACAGCTTCTCAGATGCCACATTAAGAGATTCTGATCCAGGGCGCCTGGGTGGCTCAGTGGGTTAAAGCCTCCGCCTCAGGCTCAGGTCATGATCTCAGGGTCCTGGGATCGAGCCCCACATGGGGCTCTTTGCTCAGCGGGGAGCCTGCTTCCCCCCTTCTCTGCCTCCTTCTCTGCCTACTTGTGATCTCTCTCTGTCAAATAAATAAATAAAATCTTAAAAAAAAAAAAAAGAGAGAGAGAGATTCTGATCCAGGGCGCCTGGGTGGCTCAGTGGGTTAAAGCCTCTGCCTTCGGCTCAGGTCATGATCTCAGGGTCTCGGGTTGGAGCCCCACATTGGGCTCTCTGCTCAGCAGGGAGCCTGCCTCCCCCTCTCTCCCTGCCTGCCTCTCTGCCTGCTTGTGATCTCTCTCTCTCTCTCTGTCAAATAAATAAATAAAATAAAATTTAAAAAAAAAGAGATTCTGATCCAGCAATGCTGGTGATGGGGGCCAGGAAATGAATTTTTAACAAGCACCCATTGACTCCAAGGAGGACGGCCCATTCTGCAGAGCAGGCTTGGAGGGACTACAGAAGAAACCAGGGACTTCCTTCCATTACCCAAAGTCACTTTTTTTTTAAAGACTTTATTTATTTATTTGACAGAGAGAGATCACAAGTAGGCAGAGAGGCAGGCAGAGAGAGAAGGGGAAGCAGGCTCCCTGCTGAGCAGAGAGCCCAATGCAGGGCTCGATCCCAGGACCCTGAGATCATGACCTGAGCCAAAGGCAGAGGCTTTAACCCACTGAGCCACCCAGGTGCCCCCCATAGTCACTTTTGAGCTACGCTCACCTACTCCCCATCGAGGCACAGGTAGAAGGCCGGGGTACTGGCCTCTCTGACCGAACCCCACATTCTACCATCCACCTCATGGTGGACTGGCGGTTCTTTTTTTTCTTTTTCTTGACTTCTGTATTTATTTTTTTTTTCCTTCCAAGTTTTTATTTAAGTTCCGGTTAGTCAACAGAGTGGATGTGAGTATCAGGTGTGGGATTTAGTGATTCATCACTTAAAACACCCAGCGCTCACCACAAGTGACCTCCTGAATACCCCTCAGCCATCCGGCAGCCCCCCACCCCCGCCACCTCCCTTCCAGCACCCCTCAGCGTGTTCTCCATCGTTAAGAGTCTGCCTTATGGGTCACCTCTCTTTTCTTCCCCGCTGTGTCCCTATGTTACGTCTCTGAAATTCCATGTGTGCGTGAAACCATATGGTATCTTTCTCCGGCCTGGCTGACCTTGCCCGAGCTCGGAGCGCTGGCAGAGAACCTGGGAGATCCCAGGGATCCAGCTGTCAGTCTCCCCAGCCCTGACTCCTCAGTGGGAATCTTCAGGGAGGCCAGAGGCTGTCTTTCCACCAACTTTCTCAGGTGTGCTCCATTCTCTGCTCTCGCTTGGGGCACGGATCCATCCGTGCCGGAGGAGGGGCAGGGAGGGCTGCTCTCTGGGCACCACACCGCGCCCAGCCTCCCCTTAACCTGATCTCCTTAACTCTCAGGGCAAAGGGTTGAAGAGAAGCGGGAGCAGAGGCTCAGAGAAGTTCCAAGGCTATGGTCCGTCTGGAGCCAAATGCAGGCTTACAAGCTTTGTTCTTCTTATAATACGCAGAAGCTCACCAGACTTCAAAGAACGGGAATGGAGAAAGTATTTTTACCCTCACTTGACCAAAGGAGGAAGCTAAAGCTCAGAGAGGGGGAATGATGTGCGAGGATTTGCAAAGCTACTGAGTGGAAGGGCAGATACCTGCTAAGGTGACTCCAAGCCCTTCCTGAGCTCGTGCCTCGTTGCTCGGGGTCAGACAGCCCCGTGCTCCCCGAGTCCGCGGGGGAGACGCAGGGACGACCTCCAGCAAGGGGTGCCAGGATGGGCGGGGGCGGCAGGGGGAAGGAGGGGGAGGAAATGGGGAGGGGCGGATCCTGCCTCCCTTCTGCCCCTCTCCACCCTCGCTGCAGGCCCAGACTCATCGCAGCCTTCACACTTACTCCTACCTCCCCCGGGGCGCTAGCAAAGCAAGAGAGGCTACAAGGTGGGGCCTGAGAGCCACAGCCCCTGGGGTGGGGAGCGGTGGGAGGGCTTGGGTGACTGGGCTGCCCAAGGCAATGACTGGGGCTTTTGGGGGTCGCACCTCTTTCTAAAGGTACTATTCCCACTCTAGCGCTGAGGAAGCTGAGGCTGAGTTGCACCCCCCCATTCCGGGATTCTCACCCTCCACGTCTGGGTCCTTCCTTTCCACCTCTGCCCACCTGTGGTCCCACAGGCAGCTGGGAGCCCTGCAGGGGGAGATGAGGGGGCGGTGGCTCTCCGCTGCATTATTCACAGCAAACCGCAGGAGGGACGGAAGTGGCTCCCGCAGCCTGTCCTTCTCTCCGGGCCCTGGCGCTCCTCCAGTGAGCCTTTCCTGCCAGAGCCCCTTAACCCGCTCACAGATGCAGGGTCTGGGGAAGCTGCCCCAGCCACAGCCCTGCACGGAAGTGGTTCCTGCAGTTTCAGCTCCCTGCCCGAAGCACGCCCCTCTCCCAGGCGGGTCATCCCCGAAACAATCGCTCTGAACAGGTTTATGGGAATGGGCAGGGACCACGGCCGATCTTCAAGTGGGTCTGCCGCTACCCTGTGCCAGAAAGGAAACGGGGAGCCTTTAGTGCCTCCGGGAACGTAGGATGTCATGGCTGGAACCCAAACTCCTTCACAGGACTTGCTGAAGTCCCTGGCCTCACTTCGGCCGCTTCTAAGCGCAGCATCGGATCGCATCGGCTCTCTGCACGCTGGTGCCTCCGCCTGAAACAGCATTCCTCAAGTCCCAGGCCACCTGTGTCGTCTCTCCCTCTTCCCTCCTGGCCAACAAAACTTCACCAGGAACAGTAGGCGACCGCTCCCGAGGGGGAAGTCCTGGTCCGTGGCCTGCCCGGTCTCCAAAATTTACAGCTGGAGGGGGCCGTGTGATTCATCTTCTG
>CM053606.1:17613804-17650134 GCA_028646535.1 Procyon lotor
CATATCACTTCCTCCAGGAAACATGCCTTGGCTGGTAAGAACAGGACCAAGGGCCCCCTGCTCGAACAGTGGACACATGCGCCTCTCTGACCTCTGCACTTGCCCACTCACCCATGGGCCCCAGCAGACCGAGGCGGGCAGCAGGGCCCCATGGAGTTCACCATCTGTTCCTACACCAGCATATCTGTCGAATGCATAAGGACACCCACAGCTGATTGCCGGCACTAGCTTCCTGGGGGCAAAGTCCCGGCCCAGCCCTCGGAAGCTTGCAAATTGCAAAAACAGCTGCCGCAGGACAACCACAGAACCCATGAGGAAGGGATGGGTGTGTCCACGCACATCCGGGGGTGAGGTGGGGAGCACTTGGCCTGGCTGCAAGAGACGCTGCTGCTCCCTGCACACGCCGGTCTGCATTCCCTCCAGACCTGAGTCACTCGGCAGGGTGACGGAGTCCGGCCCCCTCTCTGCCTCTGTCCACTGTCAGCCAGAGCCACACCCACCCCCTGTGCTCGGATTCATCTGCAGTGTCGCCTGCTTAGCTGCACTTGGAAGGACAGTAAGACACCCAAGCTTGTCCCCTCCCACAGGGAAGCAAGTCAAACGTGCAGGGCCTGGACATAAGACGAGGTGCCTTTGATTACTGTACCTCTTTCCTCAGCTAGAAAACATTGCATCACGTGTAGTTAAAAGTCACCCAGTTTCTCCTATCTTCACATTTTAGGTGTCATCTATTTTCCACCTGGTTTCCCACCCAGGAGCTGATTCCGTCTCTCACAGTCAGCAGGACATTTGAGAATATCCCATAGGCTGGGCGCGTTCATACATTATTTCACTTAATTCTTGAAGTAATCAGTATCCTCATTTTACACAGAGGAGTGTATTAGCAACTCCCTCTGAGCCCCGCGACAGCAAACTTACATATGCCGGGGCTGCCCCGCTCTAAAAGCTGCCACACTGACCTATGTTCCCATTTTGTAGATGAAGAAACTAAGGCGGAGCAATCAAGTGGTAGGGAGCGTGTGAGGAGCAGCTCTGTGGAACTCCAAAGCATTTCAGAGTTGGGCCAAGGGACCCGTCCTTGGAGTAATACCTAAGGAAGAGTACGTCAATGGTTAGTGTATAAAAATTTATTACGTGTACAGAATATGACCACTAATGGATGCAGACAGGCTAGGACACAAGGATACCAGATGGAAGATGGCTAGCTCTTTGGAAAGCGAACAGGTTCGGGTGGCTCGGAGCCTCATGCCACGCAGAACGGCCGGTCAGAAGGGAGAGCACATGCTAAACGCCGCGGGAGGTCGGGGCATCAAGTGGCTACTGTGTGTGCCCGCTGCCTTCCCTGTCTGATCTGGGGCTTCAAAGGGTGCCACGCCCGGAAGCAAGCAACTGAAGCAAAGGGGATTCCTAAGGTAGCCCAGGCTTGTCTGAAGTCACGGCAACACCATTGTAAGCAATATGTTTAATTGGATGATTTCCACAAACTATACACGAAGTTTCTAACCATCACAATTCAGTGAAGTACAAAACATTAAGTTACAGGCTGTGGGAAGAGAAGGTAGCACCCACGGCGGCAGCTTCCAATCCTGGTTGGTCTAGGGGTACGGTGTGGGGGAAGGTTTCGTTTTAAACTGAGCCCCTCATTTCCATGTACAAAAGAATTACTCTGATCGATATTAAATTGTATTGAAAACAAAATGGACGAAAAAGCAACTACTACTCTATGTTGGGGTGGCAATGGGAGGAAAGAATGAGTCCTTCAAAGCAGGAGGGGAGACGCTCAGGGAAGGTTCCGTGGCGGCGAGCCCAGCTGGTCACTCGCGCTGCTCCATTTTTACTTTCGGTGGTCTCAGGAAGGTCCGGTTTTTCTTCTCTTTCTTCCCCTTTGTATTTGCTTGGAAGTTTCGCCAGCTGTCCACACGACCATCTCGACTTTCCTGAGCACAAAAGAGGTTTGGGGTGAGGGAACTAGTTAACGAGAAGAAGGGCCTAGACCTGCTCTGCCATCCCCGGAGCCCAGCCCGGCTCGGCCTGTTGGAAGACTCCACGAGTACAAGAGAGCCGTGCTTTCCTCCCACTTGCACGGAAAGTGGCATCCCGCCCCTAGCACACAGGACCAGCTGTGGGCTGGAAGAGAGGACGACAGCACAACATCTGCTGGGGGACTCGGGGCTGGAGAGTCAGCAGCTGCTATTTCCAGGGTTCCCGAACAAGCCGCAGGACTACCATTTCACAAATGACAACACCGCAGCCCGGAGGTCAGATGGCTTTCTCAAAGTCACAGGGCTAACCAGCAGTACGGCCGGCCGCTTCTCCCACTGCACCCGCCTTCCACCCCGCCAACCTCAGACGGAGGCTCAAAGCCAGCACGATGCCCGGCCAGTTACACTGAGAGGGCCACTAGGGTCTCTCCCTGCTTATCAGGAGACCTACTCACTCTCTCTCCCTGCATACAAGCAGGGGAACAGAAACAGTCGTCCACTCTGGTTAACCAGAGCCTAGCCTGAGACCTGAACGTTACAGAAAAAAAAAAGACACCAAACGTGGTTCAATTCAGGAAATGGGCTGAGTACCTGAAAAATGTAACCAGGGTGTCAAAGAGGAGTCAAGTTCAAAAGCCGGGACATCAGGGTCACAAGAACCTCAGTTTCTGCTAACAGACCTCTGAAGTAGGGCACCACTCCACGACGACCCCCTAATCTAAATGTGCAAAGCATTTTTCTCGAGCCCACTTGGCAGCTGTGCGTTCCAAAACCTCTAAGAAGCCGTTCGGGACCCTCCCTGCCCTTGCCAAGGCTAGAGAGCGCACAGGCAACTGAGCCGGAACTCGCTCTCCAAAACACCTGCTCTTCCCTGCGCGCCAACCTGCTCTGATCATCTGCCCCAGTCAGTCCTGACGATGCCCCAGGAACCAAGTTTCTACGCTGGGAAATTTTCTTACTCTGGGATAAGCATCCCTGACCACCCTGGAAACTTACCTCAAAGTTTTTCTGCCACTCCCTTTCTCGTTTGGCTTTTTCTTGAGCTTCGATCTCTTCTTCCCTTTGTCGCTTCCTAGGAAGAACCAGACCGGAGTATATGATACTTAGAGGCTGTCTAAATCATACAAGGTTAAGCAATCTCCCCCCAGAAGCAAGTATGTAAGGTAGTAAATCAATTCCCTAGGGTTCTATAAAAATGGCTGTCTGGAGGAGGCTCAGAGCCTTTTCATGAATGTCTCACTCTAAAGCACGCAGATGAGGCCCTGGGCAGGGCTACGGGGCGGGTATAAATACCCCCGTTATGGACAGACATATAAGGCTGTCGAGGCGCAGCAAGCACTAATCGTAGGTTATGGGCTCCGTCTATAGGTTCAGGGCTCAGTCTAAGAGAAAGCCATCTCGAGAACCCCAGCCACCCGACTTCAGCAGAATGACCATTACTATAGCAGAGGTTCTTACTCAAGAGGATCTCGGGACAAAACCCAATCCTGAAACAAGGACATTTTACACAACCTCAACTAGCAAAACATAGTTACTGCTAAACACTAATCAACAATACACAATACATAAATCAAATTAACCTCAGGATTTCTGGTAAGCAAGGGAAATCATACTTTGAGACAATAAATACTTTGTAAGTGATTACACTATAAAAAAACACTACAGACTCACCAAAGCCGCAGCCACTAGTCACATAAAAGGTTCTGGCCTCAGTAACTGCCTAAAGGGCACCTGGGTGGCTCAGTTGTTAAGCACCTGCCTTTGGCTCAGGTCAGGATCCCAGAGTCCCGGGACCGAGATCCACATTGGGCTCCCTGCTCAGTAGGGAGCCTGCTTCTCCCTTTCCCACTCTCTCTGCTTGTATTCCCTCTCTCACTGTCTCTGTCAAATAAATAAATAAAACCTCCAATAAGTAAATAAATAACTCTAACTCGAGGAAATCAGGAAGAAAACACATAGCACTTGATTAAAAACTCCCTAGGACAGGTCTATTCAATATTTCCCAAAAGTCAGAGACAATTTCTTACCCTAGGGATTCAAGAGTTTGGCTGTTTCAGGTAACCATTTTATACAGTTTCTTAAATGATGTACTATATAATTCCTTGATTAGAAAAATCCTTCATTAGGAAAATCCCCAAAGACGAATTTTGGTTTATCTAGGTATTTAGATGGATTAAATGAATAGTCTGATGTATACCTTTCATGCATCTCTTTGGCTTCTCTCTCTTTCCTTTTAATTTCCAGCTCGGCAAAGAGTTTCATGGTCTGTTTATATACTGCTTGTTTGAACTACAAGAAAATTAAGAACAAAAGAAAATAAAAGTCAGCATTTTACCAGTAACTTGAATCAAGCACTTTTAGATGGAGGCCAAGACAAAAAGCAGATTAGAACCAGCAAGGAAGAAAGATTTCAGAGAGAACTACATAACGATGCTCTCTCGTGGGAGATAAATAACATAACCGCCTAGGAGATCTTTCCACTTTCACCATGAAGATGATACACAAGAAACTTGCTCTAGTAAAAAAAAAAACCAATGAGAAAAAACTTCTACCTGCTTATCACAACCAACCTCAAAAAAATAACTTTTTACAAATACCTTATAATTACTCTGTGCTAGGCACCCAGCCAGGTTCTAGAATTGCTATCAAGCAGACCCATTTCCGGAGTCAATTACTAACTACGGCAGAGCTGTCAGAGCTATTAGTTGTGTGTCTCCCCCCTGCCCCCCGCCCCCCAGTTATCTATTCTCCTTCCATGTAAAATCCTTTATCTTTAGGTACCTGGTCACCCAACGTAGAAGCCCATATTTCCTAGGGTTCCTTGTAGCTAGGTGTGGCCATGTAACTTGGGTTTTAGCCAATGGGACATAGGAGAAGCGATGCAGCAATTTCCCGGAATGTTCTTAGAAGGAATACGCTTATCCCTCCTTGTCCCCTTCCTCTATTCTGCTGTTTGGCACATGGGTAGGGTGATGACACATCCTGGACTGCGAGGATGGGGGTGGCATCCTTGTGGGCAGAGCCACAGAGAGGAGAATGAGTCCTTGGGTGACACGTGGTCCAGCACTGCCATACCAGCGGCCATCTTCCCAAAGATTATATTATACAGGACAGAAAATAAATCACTGTCTTGTTCAAACCACCATCATTTTGGGTCTCAGTTGTATGCAGCCGCACTTAACAATCTAACTAATACGCAGACAGGGGGAAAAAAAAACACAATGTAAGACAGAAAACAGAGCTAACTTTAAAACTTTTCCCCCCCAAAATACAAAGTATTTTAAATAGACCAAGAAAAATAGAAAATAATCCATCGTGCAGATTTCATAGAGCCTAAATCCCAAAAGCAGACACTGGAGCAAAGAGTAATATATGGAGAGAAAAGGAAGTAAAGGAGCCCCAGAATTTGTCACTTCTTTTTAATACTCTTCTCTGCCAGCCACTGCTCAGTAAAAGCAATACTGACAAACCTCAGACCCTAATAAGGACAAACATCAAAGGAGCGAAGGTGTCTGCAATGAGTATTTCAGTATCTTTAGAGGTTCCGAACTCTCTTGGATGGACGGTTACTGATGACTGAGTTTTTTATATTCTGCTTTTTCCAAATGTTCTATCATTAGCATGTGTTCTTTATAATGAGGGGGAGAAAAAAAAAGGCAACTTAAAAAAAGTTAAGGTTCTTAAAAATTCAGGAGAACCAAAGAGTATTTATAAGAGGGTCTTCAAAAAAGACCAGAGATCATTAAAGGGAAGGGAAGAGAAAATAAGACTGAGGAGAAAAAACTGAAATACCGGGACAGAGTAAATTCAAAACAGGTGGCTAGTGCGAAAGACAACCTCATAGTTCGCAAGCAGTGTTACCACACAGAAGTCAGGGCCAGTCACTATCAGCAAGATCACTGAAGCAAGAAGTTGTAGGCAAGCTTCCCTAGCAAGACAGCCTCTCTCGTATAAATCTTTAAAAAGAAGGTAAGTAGATGGTAAGTTACTTACTGATCTAAACTGAGGCAAGATTAGGATGACTGAGTTTTTCAGGCTATTGAGGCAATCAGACACAGATATCTAAGTAGAATCTCACAGCCCATCTCCACTAAAGAACCCAATGGATGGGCGCCTGGGTGGCTCAGTGGGTTAAAGCCTCTGCCTTCAGCTCAGGTCATGATCTCAGGGTCCTGGGATCGAGCCCCACGTCGGGCTCTCTGCTCAGCAGGGAGCCTGCTTCCCCCTCTCTCTCTGCCTGCCTCTCTGCCTACTTGTGATCTCTCTCCTCGCTGTCAAATAAATAAATAAAATATTAAAAAAAAAAAAAAAAAGAACCCAATGGATGAAGCAATGTTCTCTGTTTCTCTGTAAATTATTACCAGGAGCACAGTGAGCGCTCATGGCTGGTGGAAAGCCATTCACTAGCTGGTTAGAGTCACCTGTGGTTGCTCCCAAAGGGCTCTATGCCAGTTGCAATTACTACCATGAGATTTAAATGTCACAGAAGTGGATGAATGTGGTTATAGTAATAAATGCTTTTGGTTTCTTTCTAAAACTAAGTGGAATGCTTTAGGAAGATTCAATAAACGTTAAGTCCCTAAAAATACTGGCATTGGGGACACCTGGGTGGCTCACTCGGTTAAGCATCTGCCTTCGGTTCAGGTCATGATCTCTGAGTCCCGGGATCAAGTCCCACTTCTTGATGGTCCAAGGTGTCCTACAGGCTGTAAAACGCAGTTTAATCAGAGTGCCATTTTTTTGTCCAAATGATTTTAATCATTTGATTAATGATTAATCAATTAATCATTAATTGCTCCTGCTGAGCAAGAAGCCTGCTTCTCCCTCTGCCTGCTGCTTTCCCTGCTTGTGCACACACTCTCTAATAAATAAACAAAATCTCTAAAAGGAAAAATTAATCATAAAAAATACATAAAAATACTGCTTTTAAATTAGGTACAGGTTAAGACATCTAAGAAAGACTGGAAAAGGAATCATCCGGGTGGGCTTGCACTTTTGAAGGCCTGAGCTTGCTTGGTGCAGCCTCCTTTACCCAGCAAAGCAATAAAGCTGTTGTTCATCTTTATGCAAAAACAAAACAAAACAACCAATGAATCATATACAGCTAGGATTTTGCTCTTGGGTTTTGTTTCACAAATAACCTACGTTTCAACGTACTGCCAAAAAAAAAAAATCAGAAGTAGAAACTGGATAATGCTGTGTGTGTGTGTGTTTTATAAAATGAAGTCAATGGCAAATGCCAGTCAGCAGACACACATTCAAAGAAAGGCCATGGCCCTGTGACAAAAAAAAGGCGAGGCTTAAAAATAGGTGCGTGGACATACATTTAAATATTTTAGGTTAAAACAAAATGTTTCCAGCACGTATGCGTCACTCTGTAAGCTTCTCTCTTGAACCCAGCAATCGGTGGGCTCAAGCTCAGGGGACGGTGCAGCTTTTCCCAAATCTGACTCACCAGCTCGGGGTCGTCCTCCTCCACATTTGTAGGTTTTCCTTCCTTCTTTAATTGCTTTTTTCTCTCTTTCACCTAAAAAGAATTTTTTTCATCAAAAAATTGAGACTATCTATTAAGCTGCACACAAATGGCATGTGCACCCTCTGCAGGTACAAGCATGACCAAAGGTTTACGTGGAAATAAAACGAGCCTCTGCCCCTCCCCTCCACAGGAACAATACAAAGAAAGGAGAACTAAGAACCAGGGGTCCTTCCTCTAAAGCTCATCTAAAATCCAATCCACCAGGAAGGATGCAAGGGGACCAGCAGTAAACTTGTCCCCAACTCATCAGATCCTAGACCAGAGCCAAAGAGCCTTGGATACATTGATCAGATTACCCATTTCTCTTTTGTGGCCGGTAGTTACATGCTTATAGCAAAGAAAACATATTTGTCAAGTTTTAGAACAAGCTACCAGATTTGCGGCATTAAGTTTAATTGTTTTCTGGCACTTCAACAACTGCATTTTTGACAATTTTCACTGTGAAACCCCCTTAAGCCAATCATATTAACTGATTTTTTTTTAATTGCTTTGCCCACCATAGAGATCTAAAAAAAAAAAAAAAATTTAAAATTTAAATATACTCCTTCACACAAGAACGTCATTATTAAATAATCATCCACTCCTGCTCCGGTGAAAAGCCGGCGCCTTCCAAGCTCAGAACAACCCTACTGCCACCTTGTGGCCAGAAAGCCCAAGGATGGCTCCTTTACAGGCAAAATACAAAGGAAAAGTAACTGCAAGAATTTAAGGAGGATTTGTCAGGTCCTTTTCTGATTTCTACCAAAATCTGGCCGATAGGTACCACTTCCAACGTATGACCAGCAAGACATAGTTATGGCCATCCTTCTCCTCTTTTTACTCATTTTCTTCATCTAAATTGGACTCATTATTATTTTTGGTTATACAGTTCTGTTTGATTCCAAAGCTCTTCAAAGAAAAGGTCACACTCATATTCACTCCCAATTGAAACAGTTCTTACAAATGGCCTCAGGATTCTCGCCCCAGCAAGTAAAAATTAAAACAAAGACCCTTCTTACCTCAAGCGAGCCATCTTAACACTTCCCACCACTGGGGAGAGTTAGGTAATGCAAAAAAATAAAACCAGCTATAACTGAATTTATTTTAGTTGAAGCCTTCCCAAACCCTATTATTAATACAGATATGCACCTCCTCTATTTTTAAAAAAAATTTACTCACGTCCCCTTGCCAATCTTTCTCAAGCCCGTGTTCCAACCCCTTCACAGAGACAAGAGTAAAAATCTTCATCATGGCTGCTCCACTCTTCCACTCTCAGAATTGGGTAACGTGACAACCCCGTGATGAGAGGGCAAGAGAGGACCTCTCTGTGCAGCACGGGGCCAGTGAGGAAAGAGGGAGGGGCAGCCTCCTAGCCACTCCATCCTGAGCTGCAGGGCACGCGCTCTTAAGGAGCACCACAGCAAACTTTCGGAGATCAGATAAGAGGTCACAAGTTACACCAGTAGGTATTGCTATGTTAACATTTACCCTCCTGCAAGGTGCCCACGGCTTGCTGATACTTCCTGTAAACACGGCAGCACTATAAATACTTACAGTGTGTTCCACGTATTCTTTTCCTGCCTGAATTACATCCAGGGCCCTCTTCTTTTGTTCCTGATCCAGTAGCAACTTGTAAGCTTTGTCCACAGCTAATGCAAAACATTGAAATTAACTGTTTCTGCAAACACCCTCTGAAAGTCTGAACTATACTCAGGCAGTGTAAATGGACTTGGGTCATCTAAAAGCATCCCCTACTTTGTTACATTATTTATTGTCGTTAAACTAATTTAAAAACATTCAACTACACAATGACTTTCCTTGAGAGCCTTGGAAAAAAATTAAATGCACCCTCAAGACTAAATACACCACATCTAGATTTAATTCAGTGATAAAATACTTCCAATTATTTATGTTCAAAAAAGAAAAATGATCCTATGCTGTTACAGTCTTTCTTGGCACATAAAGTTTTAACAGAGCAAAGTTAAGATCTATTTCTTAAACAGCAACATTCTGCTTCGGATGGACCACTGTTCTACTGAAAACCACAGCTTCTTCGTGACCAGAAGACAAAACTGTAACATTCCTTTCTTGATCCAGGACAAGGAACAGTTAGTCCCTAGCATTGATAAAACAGTACTTGGAAGCAGGTAAATTTACAAATACCTTCAAAAGCCTTTTGTGCTCTGTCAGCGTCATCTTGGTTTTTGTCAGGGTGCACCAGTATGGATAACTAAAATAAGAGGGAAGTTAGGTCTGTCAATGAGAGGAACACTTAGCAACTCTTCGCCTGCACTGGGCCTCTTGACAACCAAAAGCTCTAAGGTATTATGGCAAAAAAAGACTGTCAGCTGGAAGCATTTTTTAACAAATTAATAAATACCATAAAATGTGCAGAAATACTGGTTCTTAAAATTCACCCAAAGGTAAATGCACAGCTGAGAAACATGTAGGGTTTTAATCACAAACTTAAGTACAAATATAAGCCTTGCATTATAAGGACGCTGTGAGGTTGCAGAAGAGAAACTGAGAAGAATCCAGTTCCTATTATGTCCCTTACACCGAGCACTGAAGAGGCGAAAGCACGTATGAGACATCATCTCTTTCCTAAAAGAACTTATAATTTAAAGTGGTGGTTCTCAAGGGGCGTGGGTACAGGGGGATGAGTTAAATAGGTGATGGAGACCAAGGCATGCAATTGTGATGTGCAGAAGTGCTGAATCACTATATTGTACCTGAAATTAATATACACTGCATATAAACTGGAAATAAAATAAAATCTTAAAAAACAACAACAACAACAACAAAGTAGTGGTTATTAGTTCTGGCTGTGCTCCAACACTGCAAAGCTTTTTTTATTTTGAAGATTTATTTATTTGAGAGAGAGCGCACGCACATGTGCACACATGCACATGAGCAGGGAGAGGAGGAGAGGGACATGCAGACTCCCTGCTGAGCATCGAGCCCAACTCAGCCTGATCCCACGATCCTGAGATCATGACCCCAAGCAGAAATCAAGTCGGATGCCCAACTGACTGAGCCACCCAGGCACCCCCAACCCTGTAAAGCTTTTTAAAAATATAGAGGCGCCTGGGTGGCTCGGTGGATTAAGCCTCTGCCTTCGGCTCAGGTCATGAACTCAGGGTCCTGGGATCAAGCCCCGCATTGGGCTCTCTGCTCAGCGGGGAGCCTGCTTCCCCTTCTCTCTCTGCCTCTATCAAATAAATAAATAATATCTTAAAATAAAATAAATAAATAAATAAATAAATAAATAAATAAAAATAAAAATATAGGTCCACTTTCTACCCTCAGAACATCTGATCAGTCTCTGGCATCTGTACTTTTTAGACCTCTACTGGACTGGGTATCAGATGATAGTAAGGAATTAGTGTTAATTTTGCTAGGTATGACAAGTAAGAAATGCAAAGAAATGTCCTTTTTTTTTCTTGGGGGTACACGTGATGAAGTATTTGGTAAAGCATCATGTAGTCTGTAACTTACAACAATGCATACAGATGATGAGTATATGAGTGTTCACTGTTCTACTCTTTCTAAAATGTAACTTAAGTTTTGTATAATAAAAAAGTTAAAATAAAAAGCAAAAATCTCCACAGGTGATTTTTTCAGACAGCCAGGATTAAGAATCACTGACCTACTGTCATTGACAGACCAAAATCAACTAGTTGGAACAGTGGGACTGTGTTGGGGGAATGATAGCAAGCGGGAATCAAATGCTAAATCCAGCATTACTGAGCCAAAATCCTGAGCTCTAATTCCAACTGCAATCACCTTCCAGCTGTGAGACCTTGAGCAATTCACTTAACCTTTCTCTGTGCCAGTTTCCTCCTCTGTAAATGGGACAATACCAGGTACCTTTGTCTTACTGGGTTCTTAAGGATGAAATAATGCAAGTAAGAAACTTAGCATACTGTCTAACACGCACTGACAATAGCATATAAAGAGGACATACTCTATGCCAAGAAAAAGACATGTTATTCTAAGTGTATTGTGTATATTACCTCATTTAAATCCTCATAACAACCCCACTGGGTAAGAACTGTTCCTATGTACATTTTACAAATGAGGTAACATGCACAGAAACGTTGAAAGTAACTTGTTCAAACTGCTCATAAGGGGCATGGCCAAGATTGGAACACAGGTCAAACAGGTCTACGGCCTACATTTTTTTTTAATATTTATTTCTTTGAGAGTGCGCACACGCACATAAGCATGCACAAGCAGGGTGAGGGGCAGAGAGAGAGAGGGAGAGAAGCAGACTCCCCACTGAGCGCAGAGCCTGATGTGGGATTCCATCTCACAACCCTGACATCATGACCTGAACCAAAACCAAGAGCTGGACACTTAACCGACTGAGCCACCCAGGCGCCCCTAAGGCTCACACTCTTAACTATTAGATCTTAACTATTAATGACTAAAGAACTCTTATTGAGTTCTTTGTACAGCTACATAAAAAGTTGTTCTGACTATGGATTTGAATGCTTGTGTATTGGGAAAGACTGCTCATTACATTAGGAAACTTGAAATTTTAGAAAAAAGAAAAGCTGAAGATAGGTGCAGAGTAGAACTATAAAAAGCTAGAAAATTATATAATGGGAAATGCCTGAGTAGGCAAAGATAAAAAACACCTTGGCTTAATAGTAGATCAGAAGATGATTATGAGTCAGCGATGTGGGGTCAATTACGGTATCAAAGAAGCAAGCGTAACACTGGATATTAACAAGTATGTCCTGTAGGAACTGGGAATTATATTCAGCACTGGTTAGGTCCTATTAAAATATGAAGTATATAAGAGATATAAAAAAGTTAGAGGGGCGCCTGGGTGGCTCAGTGGGTTAAAGCCTCTGCCTTCCGCTCAGGTCATGATCTCAGGGTTCTGGGATTGAGCCCCACATCGGGCTCTCTGCTCGGCAAGGAGCCTGCTTCCCCCTCTCTCTGCCTGCCTCTCTGCCTACTTGTGATCTCTTTCTCTCTGTCAAATAAATAAAAATAAAATATAAAAAAAAAAGAAGAAGAAGAAAGATAGGTAAAGGGATGCCTGGCTTGCTCAGTTGGTTAAGCGCCTGTCTTCAGCTCAGGTCATGATCCCAGGGTCCTGAGATCAAGTCTCGAATTGGGCTCCTTGCTCAGCGGGGAGCCTGCTTCTCCCTCTGCTCTTCCTCCTGCTCATGTTTCCTTTCCCTTTCTCCCTCTCAAATAAATAAATAAGTAAAATCTTTAAAAAAAAAAAAGGACATGAGATAAACAGAAAATCCAATTAGTAAAGACAGATTGCAAGGAGTATGATTATTCAACTTCTAGAAGGAAAGGCTAGAGGTTACTCAGCTATCAAAATTGGCTTTCTAGGGGCACTTGAGTGGCTCAGTGGGTTAAAGCCTTTGCCTTCGGCTCAGGTCATGATCTCAGGGTCTTGGGATCTACCTCGCATCGGGCTCTCTGCTTAGCGAGGAGCCTGCTTCCCCCTCTCTCTCTGCCTGCCTCTCTGCCTACTTGTGAACTCTCTCTGTCAAATAAATTAAAAAAAAAAAAAAAAAAAATTGGGTTTTTAAAAAGGCTACTATAAAATTTTGTAGCTCGAGTTATGAAACATCAGACTGAGCAAAAAAGCACTCTATATGAAACCAGGTATCTCTTGGGTATTTATTTAAGTTTTGCAAAAGATAAAATTACCGAGGAAAGAGATCTTTAAAAAAAAAAAAAAAATGTCATGAAGGGCATCTGGGTGGCTCAGTCAGTTAAGCATCTGACTCTCAGTTTCAGCTCAGGTCATGATCTCAGGGTCTTGAGATAGACCCCCATGTCAGGGTCTGTGCGCAGCAAGGAGTCTGCTTGAGATTCCCTTCTCTCACTCTCCCACTCCCTCTGCTCCTCCCTCGGCTTGCTTGCGTGCTCTCTCTCTCTCTCTAAAAATAAATAAATAAAATCTTTAAAAAAAAAAAAAACTATTACAAATCATTTAACATATTCTCCCTGGGAAGGCAGAAAATTAAGCTCTACTGTTCTATATTGTATTTCTCCTGATTGAGGAGCTGGAAAGATTCTATTTGGATATAAAATTCATATTCAGAAGTCAAATTCGTTCTATTCTGCTCCCTCACTCCCAACTGTACGCCTAGTTTTGAGAGTGGGTACATTCTTGTCATAACCTTCAGAAGGCTGCTGAATGCAGTTGTCGCTGAGCTTTACGGCCTACCAATAAATCTACTGCTGCAGGCAGCGTGAATGTCAGAGGCAAGCCATGGTCTTTAAATTATTTACAAATGTTGTCACTGTGAGGTTTTTTTTTTAAGAGTTACATAGCCTTAAGGGTTAAAAAAAGAAAAGTTAAGGGGTACCTAGGTGGCTCAGTTAAGCGTCCGACTCTTCGTTTCGGCTCAGGTCACGACCTCAGGGTTGTGAGATCAAGCCCTGTGTCGGGCTCTCCACTCAGTGGGCTGTCTGCTTGAGATTCTCTCTCTCCCTCTCCCTCTGCCCCTCCACACCACACCCTGCCACCTGCACACATGCATGCTTTCTCTCTCTAATAAATAAATCTAAAAAAAAAGTTAAATTTTGGCCCAAGTCATAAGAGAATCATGTGCTTACTGTATTTCCAAAAGGTTCAAACTCCATCTATTATAAGGAAACAGAACTGTACCTGTCGAAACCTCTTTTTTATTTCTTCATCTGTCACTTCAGGATCTATTTGAAGAACCTGGAAGAATCAAAATCAACACTGTAAAGGAGATTAAAAGAATTTATGAATTTAACAGGTGTCCAATAATTAATATATATTATAATCAGCACCTAGAACAGTGCTCAAATTTCCAGAACAGTGCCTGGCACACAGTTCTAAAAAATGCTCAAGATATATAAATGAGGGGTGCCCGGCTGGCTCAGTCAGTAGAACATGCAACTTTTGTTCTGGGGGTCATGAGTTCAAGCCCTACTTTGGGTGCAGAGATTATTTTAAAAAATAAATAAATAAATTTTTAAAAAGAAAAAAAGAAATATAAATGAGCAAATCAATAGCAGAAAAATAGTTATACCACTTTAGGGTTCTCAATTAATGCAGTAGCTACTTTTATTCCATCGGAAGGATTTATCTTATACCCAGAGACGTGTTTCCAGATCATGTTGCATTTTCCCTTCACTCACTATGGAAAGTATCCTCCTACCCACCCCTACTTATCTTTGCAAATGTGGAGAAAGTATAAACACTCAACAGGGAAAAAATCAGGCTGGCTCTCTGATTTTCAATCCAGAAAGGTCTACTGGGCTCCACTTTATATCTGTATCATATGGGCCAGTGGTTCTCAGCCCAGAGTGAACATCAGAATTGCCTGTGAAGAGCTGTCAGTGATGCCTGGGGCCTACTCTAGAAAAGTCTGATTCCAACTCAGCAGAACTGAAGTACAGCCAAACGGAAGGATCATCTGTATTTTTTGAGCAACCTTGTTTTTAAAAAACAAATTTAATCATTCTTCTCCAAGCCTGGGTAAGCTGGTGTTGAGTCGTCATCAAAGATCCTGACCCCATCACCACAAATACATTCATTTAAACATCTACACAGGGGCTACTACCTGCTGAACACACTGCTGTGTACTAAAAGTGCAAAGACAAACAGGGAAGACATATTTTTTAATTATCATATAATAAGCGCTTTAGGCGAAGGGAATGTTCTATACAATTAAAGCAGATGATTTCACAGCATAGTCCGTGGATTCAACGTAGCACCTAGTATTTATTTACTTGGCATTCAAGGCCAGAGGAAGGTCCTGAAAGGGTAGAGGGCGAGAAGACTTTGTTAGAAATTCAGAAGAGAAGGCCCCACTTCAGTATAACAAGATCCCCAAATGATCTGAATCTTTTAGAGTCTGAGATGCACCGGCAAGAAATGATGGGAGGTTAGAAAAAAGTATATTCAAAGTTAGCAGAACTAGGGATCAGTTAGTAACAGGCAATGGGAGAGGTTGGGAGGGGGTAGGGAGCAGCGGCCAAGAAGAAAAAAATGAAAATAAACCTTGAAAGGAAAAATACATACAAAAAATTAAAACTGCAAAGTAATCCACCAAGCTTAGTCAGATGCCTGCAGTGATTTTTAAAAACCTGACAACAAGTAATGTCAAGATTTATTGCAAGCTAAAAAAAAAAAAAGAAGATTTATTGCAAGCTTTCAAAACATTCCAACAGCCCACCTACAGTAATAAGGTTATTGGTAGGGCAATGAGGCTGAATCACCACTGCATTCACCAGACTTTGAAAGGTTATGACAGAAGCACACCCACTCTCCAGTGCAAGGCAGACATTCACGGTGAGGAAAAAGAAGAACTTTAAAGCAAAGAATTTTCAAGATTCATTGTGTCCCCTCATAACTTTTCAAGCGAGAAAGGAATTGGGGAAAAGTCACTCAAGAAGAAGTATGCAGCCCTAAACGATTTACAAAGGGAGATAACTGTATATACACAAATATTCAGAGGAGAATTTTACCTGACCTTGGTCCTGGGGAAAAGAAATGTACTGGAGCAAACCAAAGTCCAACAAGCCCCAGGTGCCCAAAATGAATGAGAAAGAAAACTTCCCACTTTCACATACCAAAAAAGCCTCTGATAAAGCTATAGCCCAGAACCAATCATACCAAAATGCAATTCATAAACCTTGACTGGTTCCCAAGTTAAATAAATAAAATAGCTGTAACGGAGATCTGGGGGACAAATGGGGCTGCGTGAGTGTGGACTCCATTAGATCATGTTATTGAATTAATATCATTTTTCTTAGGTGTGGTAATAGTGTTGTCATTATACAGAAATTTGTTCTTGTTCTGAGGAGATGCGTGGTAAATTATTTATGCATGAAGCCTTACAAGTTTACAGCTTACTTTCAGATGATTTGGCAAAAATGAAGAAGATAAATATATATAAATACACAAACACACACACACGCACCAGCCAAAAGTTATTTTTCCAAGAGTTATATCACAAGTGCACATGTGATCACAGGCAACAAATATTCACTGGGTGCCTTCAAAGCTAATCCAACTCCTTTTCTATCTTTAAGAGCTGGAGGCACCATATGTGGCCATGAAATACAATGGAAACAGTGGGCCTATCCCTATGGCCCAGACCTCTCTAAAGCCAGCTTCCCACTCAGTACAAATTTTTGGAGCACCGAGGGTTACTAGATACTATGGTCACTACTAAACTCATGGAATTTAAGGACCATCAGGGGAAGAACAGACAAGTAATAAGTAATTCTTACAAACATGATAAATGCAAAAAAAAAAACAACCCCAAAACAAACATGATAAATGCCATATTACTAAAATGGTTCTTAGGAGGCACACAGATCTGTTCAGATTCTTGGAAGGTTTTTCTGACCTCCTACTGTGTCTTGGGCTTTGGGGATACTACAATGAAGTAGTAGTCTTAGACCTCAGAGGGTTAACTAATCATCTCACATTAACAAAAATGCCTGACATTTATACAAGTTTCTGAATTCAAACTGTAACGGCCTCCCTTGGGATATTTCGCTTGAAACAGGAATCCAGTCTCTGTCCCATCTGAACTCCAGTGCAAGTACCAGAGTTCTATGAGATAAACACCTTTCTTTCCAAAGTACTTAACAAGACAGAAAGAAAATAAAAGTTGGTGATGCTCCCTGCTGGTGTCTTAAAGTTAAATCAAAATAAGGAACACAAAAAGGACAGGACTAAGCATGGACACAGGTTCATGTAAGCTTAGGGAAGAAAGTAGGGAAGGGTCCTCAACCTAAGAATAACCGCAGAACGCAAAAGAACACAAAAGAAAAGATGCTTGCATAATGGCTGAAGGTTAGACACATGTCCAAATAGGGAGCTGCAGAGATGGCAGGAAGGGAAAAAAAAAAAAATGCTCCCGGGGTAAGGACTTCTGAGAAGACCCCTCAGATCCCCAGTCTACTTTCCTCCCTTTTCTACCTGCTGCTCAGTAGGCAGTATCTAGGAAAACCATTCACATATCAGTTGACAACCGAGATGACAGCTATTACTACATTACTCTCCTTACTAGAAGACCAGGCTACTTACCTCTGTAGAAAAATCGGATTCATTTAGATGGCTCAATAGTTGTTACATGAGAAGCAAAAGCTACTCATTTCCTCTGTCACCGGGAACACCTAAAATTTTTACTTAGAGTCAAAAAGCAACTTTATAAGGAGACTATGACAATGACGTCCACCTTATAAAGAGGCCAGCACATGTGAAGAAAATAGAAAAGACAAATATTCTAATGGATAGTCATGGAGTCCTGCCCATTCAAACGCAATGTCCCACCTTCCCCAGTGTGTCAACCTTAACATATCTTTGTGTAAAAATGTATATATTCAAATACATACATACAGTCTCCTTTGAACAACATAGGTTTGAACTGTGTGGGTCAACTTACATACAGACTTTCTTTTCAATAAATACAGTATACTACTATAAATATCTTTTCTCTTATGATTTTAATAATATTTTCTTTTCTCTAGCTTACTTTATTATACGAATACAGTATTTAATACATATAATATAGAAAATAGGTGTTCATCGATGTTTTGTGTTATCAGTAAGGCTTCTGGTCAATAGTAGTTATTAGCAGTTAAATTTTGGGGAGTCAAAACTTACACATGGATTTTCGACTATGCAACGGTTTGCACACCTAATTCCTGCATTGTTCAAGGGTCAACTGTGTATGTGAACATATATACACATATACACGCATGCATTATATATATATATATTCAAACGCACTTCCTATAATCAGGACAGGAGCTACAAGGCAGTAACTTCCAAAATCACAGTAACTAGTAGGGCACTAAAATCCTAGCCTTCATACTGGTCCCAACAATCTGTCATTTCTTGTCAATCAGATCTCCACAGGAAACATGAATTACCTCCACAGAAAACAGGATGTGCCCTTTTCATGGTACTATGTACAATTTAAGGGTATGGTTCAACAGAAAGGATCTACCATCAAATTCTTTATCACTTCTCAAACAAATGATCTGCTCCATGCCCTCCCCACAATCAAAAGCACTTTTTTAAAAGATTTTATTTTTTAAGTAAACTCTACACCCAACATGGGGCTCAAACTCATAATCCTGAGATCAAGAGTTGCAGGCTCTACCAACTGAGCCAACCAGGCACCACTCAAAAGTACTCTTCAAGGGGCACCTGGGTGGCTCAGTGGGTTAAAGCCTCTGCCTTTAGCTCAGGTCTCGATCTCAGGGTACTGGGATCAGAGCCCTGCATCGGGCTCTCTGCTCAGTGAGGAACCTGCTTCCCCCTCTTTGCTTGCCTCTCTGCCTACTTGTGATCTCTCCCTCTCTGTCAAATAAATAAATAAAATCTTTAAAAAAAAAAGAAAGAAAGAACTCTTTAAGCTTTCCATCTTGCCCTTCCCTTTCTGAGCAATACAATCCAAACACATTAAGTGAGGCCAGGCACTTAGACATGTACTAGTAGACATCTACTCTGGGTGGGGCGTCAAAATGGTCCAGAACAGTGCCAGAGCCCGTGTGGGATGAAGATACTGGGGACCACACAGGGAGTAGTGGCCGGTCACACAGAGGTAGAGCACAAACGGGTGAGAAGAGCATCCACACAGAAGGGCAGCCTGACATGGAGGTACGAAGTGGGTTGAGAAGGGCACTTCAGTGGACAGGCAGCCTGGCATAAGGTGTTAATACCTAAGCAGGGTAAGACTGAACATGGGAAGGTAGCCAAGTGCAGGGTATCAGAGCCCACGAGGGATAAGCAAGGCATCCGTATGGAAGTAAAGCCCAACACTGGGTATCTGAGGCTGAGCAGGGTAAGGAAAGTGTCCACAAGGGAAGATGGCCTGGCTCAGAGTATAGGAGCCCAAACAAGAACATCTCCACAAAGGTGTGGCCTGGTATGGAAACCTGTGCTTGGTGACGTGGGTGTCATGGAGGAGAGCATCCAATGTAAGAAGGCAGCCCAACAAGAGGGGTCAGAACCCAAGCAGGATGTAGAGAGCATTTGTATAGAAGTCTGGCTGGCACAGAAGTTGGAACTGAGCAGAGTGAAGAGAACCTCCATGCACGGGGGTGACCGAGAGTATGGCATTAAAGCCCAAATAAGATGAGGAGGGTGTTCTCATATGTAGTTAGCCTAACACAGGGTGTCAAAGCCAGAGCAAGGCAGGAAGATGCCTGCTTGACGAGGAGGATGCTGGAGCCCCCAGGGGTAGAAGGCAAGCACAGGGAGCCTGGGCTGGATGAGGAACACACCTACATAGAAGGGTAACCTGGCATGGGAGTTTTGAGCTCAGGTATGGTGAGAAGGGTTTTTGCACAGTGAGGCAGTCTGGTGCTGGTGTCAGAATAAAGCAGGGTGAGGAGGGCATTCACAAGAGGGAAGGAATGGCAGTTGGGAGATTAGATGCAAACAGGAGGATCAATTAAGTAAGTAAATATATATATATATATGTATATCATATCATATATATCATATATATATAAATATATATATATGTATATATATCATAAATATATATATATATTTATGATAGTGAGAGCCTGATTTTTCACTATGAAAAGGAATCACAGGGGTGCCTGGGTGGCTCAGTGGGTTAAAGCCTCTGCCTTCAGCTCAGGTCATGATCTCGGGGTCCTGGGATCAAGCCCAACATCGGGCTCTCTGCTCAGTGCTGAGCCTGCTTCCCCCTCTCTCTTTCTGCCTGCCTCTCTGCCTACTTGTGATCTCTGTCAAATAAATAAATAAAATCTTAAAAAAAAAAAAAAAGAACCACAAACAGGGAAAGGAAAAAAAAATAAGAATAAACTCTGTAGTGTTGGATTGAAATTGGATGTAAATACAGGTGTATATACATATGTACACAAATGTGTCCGTGCATGTGCACACACACACACACACACACACACTCAATCCTTGGCCCTGTCTACCAATAGGGTCTAGGGGCAGTGACATTCCCAACAGCAATGGGTACACTTAGCACCCAAGTCTAGACTTCTAAATACATCCTTCACTAAAAGGAACCAGAGCTCTTTGTTGAAATAATTAATTTTAGGCTGGGTCAGGAAAAGTACAAGAGTGCCTAGTAATCAAAGAATGATGAAGACATATTGAAAGATAGGATTTGGCTTGAAAGGTAACCTACTTGCCAAATTTGGGACCTGGGCAATAAAATAAATAATATTAAAATATAACACACTAAATAAAATAGGAAACCCTCAATCTATACTAATAAACGAATAAATTGAAACTTTGATGAGAGGGTATTTACAGTCTCAAAGTACCTCCCCATAAAATACTTATTGTAAAGAAGAAAAAAAGTAACTTCATGAATAAACACAGCAGGGACCCCTTGAAGTGATCCAGTTAACATCATTAGTAACGGGATAAAGCTACTGGAAATATCATGTACTTTGTAAGTTGCAAAGAAAAGAATACAGTATCACTTCTGTGATATTCCTGCCAACACAGCCTAAACTGAATCCAGTTGAAGAAACATCAAACAAAATCAAATTGAGAGATATGGTATAAAATAACTGGCCTATAATCTTCAGAAATGGTAAGCTCACCAAAGTTAAGGAATTGCTGAGGAATTATTCCAGGCTGAAGACTAAAAGGCATGACAACTAAATGTAACAGTTGATTGTGGGCTGGATCCTTTTGCTACACAGGACATTATTGAGACAACAGGAAAACTGAATGGGGTCTGAGAACTACATGGTAAAAATGTTACTAGTGTTCCTTTCCTGATTTTTATGGTTATATTGTACTTTAGTAGGAGAGTGTCATTTATAGGAAAAATACACTGAAGTACTGCAGGGCAAAGGGGCAGCATATAGACAACTTAGTATCAGATAGTCTAAGAAAGTCTTCATAGTACACTTGTAACCTTTCTGCAAATCTGAGATTGTTTTAAAAAGTAAAAATTCTTAAAAAAAAAAAGTAAAAATTCTTTAAAAATTACTCTTCAAGGGGCACATGGGTGGCCCAGTCGTTAAGTGTCTGCCACCGGCTCAGGTCATGATCCTAGGACCCTGGGTTCGAGTCCCACATCAGGCACCCTGCCTAGCAAAAAGCCTGCTTCTCCCTCTCCCACTGCCTCTACTTGTGTTCCCTTTCTCCTTGTGTCTCTGTCAAGTAAACAAATAAAATCTTCCAAAAAAAAAAATTACTCTTCAAAAAACAGAAGCAATGGATGAACCCTGAAGACATGCTAAATAAAATAAGCCAGACACAAAAGAACAAATACTATGTGATTCCACCTATACGAGGCCCTCAGAATAGACAAATTCATAAACAGAAAGTAGAACAGAAATAGACTTGGGGGGGTAGGAGGAATGGGGAGTTATAGTTTAATGGGTTTGGAGTTTCTATTTGGTATGATGAAAAAGTTCTGGAAATGACAGTGGTAATGGTTGCACAACACTGAATGCACTTAATGCCACTGAACTGTACACCTAAAAATGGAAAAAATGGTTAATTTTGTTATGTATATTTTACCAGATTAAAAAAGTGAGAACAAAAAGGTTTTTAATACTCAAGTGTTTTCATAAGATGTAACAATATTCATGTCAAAATTATAGTTGTAAACAATTAGAAATTAGTTTAAATATCCTACAATAAAGGAATTATTTAAATAATAATTATAAAGACTTTTAGAAATGTATCTACTGCTTCCAGTGACAAGGTCTGGGGG
Source organism: Procyon lotor (assembly GCA_028646535.1). Lineage (NCBI taxonomy): Eukaryota > Metazoa > Chordata > Mammalia > Carnivora > Procyonidae > Procyon > Procyon lotor. The sequence goes on from CM053606.1 coordinate 17,636,007, forward strand.
AGGGGCGGCAGGCACCATGTCCAGCCATGAAGGTGGCAAGAGAACGCTCCTGAAGCAGCCCAAGAAGCAGACCAAGAGGATGGACAAGGAAGCTAAGGCATTCAAGCAGAAACAGAAAGAGGAGCAAAAGAAACTTGAGGAGCTAGAGGCTAAGGCCGCGGGGCAGAGCCCCCTGGCCTTAAGAATTAAGAAATTCTTAAGAAATTTTTTTGCCAGAATTAAGAAATCTGGCAAAAAGTAAGCTGTTCCTTGTGCCAGAGGCAATGATGATCCTTAATTCCATTCCTGTTTAAACATCTGGATTCCCTGTCATAGCATCCATTGTTACCTATAGCTGCAATTAAGTTTTGTCTTAGATCCTGTTGTACATTTAAGAATAAACTTTTATTAAAAAAATGCAATAATCTTGGGGCGCCTGGGCGGCTCAGTTGGTTGAGGCCTCTGCCTTCGGCTTGGGTCATGATCTCAGGGTCCTGGGATCAAGCCCCACGTCGGGCTCTCTGCTTAGCACGGAGCCTGCTTCCCCCTCTCTCTCTGCCTGCCTCTCTGCCTACTTGTGATCTCTCTGTGTCAAATAAATGAATAAAATCTTTAAAAAAAAAAAATACAATAATCTTAAAAAAAGAAATGTATACAAATGTGTATTTTATATAATACAGCATTTAAAATATTAAGAATGAAGTGCATCATCCTCCTTGCTTTAAAATAAAACTTTTTTTTTTTTTTTAAAGATTTTATTTATTTGACAGAGAGAAACACAGCAAGAGAGGGAACACAAGCAGAGGGAATGGTAGCAGGAGAAGCAGGCTTCCCGCCGAGCAGGGAGCCCGATGTGGGGCTCGATCCCAGGACCCTGGGATCATGACCTGAGCCAAAGGCAGATGCTTAACAACTGAGCCACCCAGGCGCCCCAAAACTTTTTTTTTTTAAGTAGGTTCCATGCCCAGCATGGAGCCCAACGTGGGACTTGAACTCATGATCCCGAGATCAAGACCTGAGCTGATATTGAGTCAGTTCCCCAACCAACTGAGCCACCTAGTTACCCCTAAAATAAAACATTTTAAATAGCTGAAGTATAAACAATTAAGAGTGGCTATTTCTCTTAGGTGGGATTACACATGATTATTCTTGCTTTCTTTAGATTTCAAATCTTTATAAGAAATGGTTTCCTGAGGCACCTGGGTGTCTCAGCTGGTTAAGCACTTGCCTTCAACTCTGGGATCATGACCTGAGTGGGATGGAGGCTCACATCAGGCTCCCTGCTCAGTGGGGAGCCTGATTCTTCCTCTCTCTTTACCTGCCACTCCCCTTGCTTGTATTCTCTCTGTCAAATAAATAAATAAAATCTTGGGATGCCTGGATGGCTCAATCGGGTAAGAATCTGTCTTTGGGGGTGCCTGGGTGTCGTTAAGCGTCTGCCTTCGGCTCAGGTCATGATCCCAGGGTCCTGGGATCGAGCCCCGCATCAGGCTCTCTGCTTGGCAGGAAGCCTGCTTCTCCCGCTACCATTCCCTCTGCTTGTGTTCCCTCTCTCGCTGTGTTTCTCTCTGTCAAATAAATAAAATCTTTACCAAAAAAAAAAAAAAAAAAAAAAGAATCTGTCTTTGGCTCAGATTATGGTCCCAGAGTCCTGGGATCAAGTCCCACATCAGGCTCCTTGCTCAGCAGAGGGCCTGCTTCTCCTTCTTCTTCTGCCACTCCCCCTGCTTATGCTCTCTCTTTCTCTGACAAATAAATAAATAAAATCTTTAAATAAACAAATACCTTATTTGTTTAAATAAAACAAATACCATTAAGCTGACTGTGTTCTTTCTCCATGGGGGCCCAGTGTGCCACAGCTGCAAACAGTAGCCTCCTTGGCTATGCAGCCTGTTGACTGTATGGGTTGCCCTAAGGGACCTTGGAGACAGCCCTTTCCAGTGGACACTGAGGTCTGACCTCATGCTATCTCCAATCCAGGCTGCAGTCAGGTATGGAGGATGCCTTTGGAAAGCCCCAGGGCATAGAAGCCAGGGTCCACACTGGCCAAGTTATCATGTCCATCCATAGCAAGCCACAGAACAAGAAGCATGAAACTGAGGCTGTACATAGGGCCAAATTCAAGTTCCCCAGCCGCCAAAAGATCCACATCTTCAAGTGGGGTCTTACTAAATTTAATCTGGACTAATTTGAAGACATGATGGCTGAAAAGTGGCTTATCCCAGATGTCCGTGAGGTCAAATATATCCCTAATCATGGTCCCTTGGACAAATGGAGGACTATGCACTCATGAGAACCTTGGCACTGCCCCCTCCCTATTCATGCCCACCAATAAATCCTTCCTGTCAGGGCGCCTGAGTGGCTCAGTGGGTTAAAGCCTCTGCCTTCCACTCAGGTCATGATCTCAGGGTCCTGGGATCCAGCCCCGCATCAGGCTCTCTGCTCAGCAGGGAGCCTGCTTCCCCCTCTCTCTCTACCTGCCTCTCTACCTCCTTGTGATCTCTCTCTCTCTGTGTCAAATAAATAAATAAAATCTTTAAAAATAAATAAATAAATAAATAAAATCCTTCCTGTCAAAAAAAAAAAAAATGAACAAATAAATAAAATCTTAAAAAATATGATTTACTTTTATAATTAGGAAAAGTTTAAAATTATAAAACTAGGCCACCTCAGTGGCTCAGTACATTAAGCACCTGCCTTTGGCTCAGGTCATAATCCCAGGGTCCCGGGCTTGAGCCCTACATCAGGCTCCCTGCTCCCGGGAAGCCTGCTTCTCCCTCTCCTCCTCCTCACTCATGCTCTCTCTCTCTCTCTCTCAAAAATAAAAATCTTTAAAAAAAATAAATAAAATAGGGGCACCTGGGTGGCTCAATGGGTTAAAGCCTCTGCCTTCGGCTCAGGTCATGATCTCAGGGTCCTAGGATAGAGCCCCGTATCGGGCTCTCTGCTCAGCAGGGAGCCTGCTTCCCCCTCTCTCTCTGCCTGCCTCTGCCTACTTGTGATCTCTCTCTCTCTGTCAAGTAAATAAATAAAATCTTTGAAAATAAATAAATAGAAATAAATAAATAAAATAAAATAAGAAAACTAAGGAAACCCAAAAAGTATATTTGCTTGTCTACAACGTTGTGATCATTTTTTGGTTGTTGAGTTTTTGATATTTGTTACTGTAGGAAAACAGAAAAGCTGTAACGAGCAAACTAAATCAAGGTCCTAAACTTATCAAGGCTAGCTATCCCTTCACATCTGAAAATAAAGTCCTATATACTCGGGTTGGTAAAAGAGAATATTTGACAAGACGAAGACCATCTCATTTTCCTTAACATTATGCCTCTCAACCTCTGCTCACAATAAAACCACCACATCTCAGTTCCAACTATAAGACACATTGTGTGTTCTGATATAAGTCTGCGTGCAGCCATGCAAAGCTCCCTCATCACGAAGCTGCAGCAACATCCGACGGCTCACCTCAAATGGGTTCAAATTGAAGTAGGAAGAACCAGGACGGGTCAATCTTTCAATCTGATTTTTGGATGTTAGAACTGAATCTCTCTTCTCTATTTGTTTCACCTAAAAGGAAGGGAGATAAAAACTTCATTAGTAAAGTTCGATAATAAACTCTGAATTGTCATCTTAAGAAGCTACTGACATTTGTTTTGACATTTGAAGCAAACATTTGTCTACATGTGGAAGACAGTTTGCCAAATGCTTTGGAAATAATTACAATAGTTATCATTTACTGAATTCTAATAATGTAAAAACTTTACACATATTTATTCCTCCCAACCATCCTATTCAGTAGATATTACTATTATCTCCATTTTACAGATAAGAAAACTGAGACTTAGAGAGGTTAACTGACTTGTTCCCACCTACCCAACTTGCAAACAAGAATTTTAACTCCAATAGTTTAAGAAACCAAGAACATTCAAACATAAATATATCACAGCTGCCACTTTCAAAAAGCTTCCACTGTAATGATGGAAGATGTACCTCTGCTGTTCATGCTTAATTTACAACTTTTTATTTAAGAAAAATACAATTACACTGAAATATATATTAAAAACAGCATTAAAAAAAGTATATGGGAGAGGCAAGTAACTCGCCTACCAAACTCAACTAGAGTTAGAAAAATCCCTGGCCCAGGAGCTCAGTCGACTGGGCACTCAACTCTTGATTTCCACTTGGGTCATGATCTCGGGGTCCTGGGATTGAGCCCTGTGTCCCGTTCCACACTCAGTGAAGAGTCTGCTTGGGATTCTTTCTCTTCCCCTCTCTTCTGCCCCTCCCTACCCAAATAAATCAATAAATAGAAGGGAAAAGGAAAAAGGAAAAGAAAAACCGCTGACCCAAAGACAATGTTAAGGAGAACAAGCACCACGCAGTGCCAGGAAAACATCCTTGGCGCCACTGTCAAAGTTGTAATACCAGTTAAAATGAATCACTGGTATGTTATGTACCACCTTTATTCCTATGGCCAAAAGAAGTTTGGAAATAATTTCAGTAACATAAAAAGCCGTTCCTTCTCAGTACCTTCCCTCTTCACTTTCTTTAAAATAGCACGCCACTCCCTATCCCTTATACTCTACCTCCTTTCTCAGACTTATTTTATTTTTAAGATTTTATTTATTTATTTGACAGAGAGAGAAGGATCATTTTTAAAGTACGCAGAGAGGCAGGCAGAGAGAGAAGGGGAAGCAGGCTCCCGCTGAGCACAGAGCCTGATGCAGAGCTCGATTGCAGGACCCTGAGATCATGACCTGAGTGGAAGGCAGAGGCTTTAACCCACTGAGCCACCCAGGCGCCCCCTTTCTCAGACTTATTTTTCCTCATAGCACTTACCACTACCTGACACTATATTGTGTATGTTTGCTTACTGCTTATCCTTCTCTATAGAATGCAAGCTCTATGAAAACAGGATTTTTCTCTGTTGTTCACTACCATACCTCTAGCACCTAAACAGTACATATGTCAGGTACTCAATAACATTGATTGAACGATGACTGAAGGATCCTCCTTTAGGTACTTTCTCTCATTTCGTTCAAACAAACCAGGATTGCTTTTCTTTTTTTTTTTCTTTTTCTCTTTAACTAAGAGATGGTAAGTGAAACAATTTCCTGTGTAACTACAGTGTAGTCATTAGAGTGCAATAAACTTTGATATCAGTGTATCAATATTTTCAAGTTAATTGGGCATTTCAAAAGGACAAACTACAAAAGATGTGCTAACTCCGTTTTTAAATGTAATACTTTGGAGAAACTACTATGTAACAAGCACTGTTAAAAATAAAAGATAAAAGATGAATGTGACGTGCTGAACTGAGTGGCTCACAGCCTAGAAGGGCACAACTCCATTCCTCGAACCCATGCCAACTCAAAGACGTCCACCTTCAGCTTTACCTCTTAGACCCTTTCTGAAACACTAACTCCTTTAACGTTCATAAAACTTGTTTTTATATTAACTCTAGCTTTACAGAAGTGGAAACGGAGGATCTGAAAAATCAATGCCTTGAAAAAAATTTAACCACAGTTCAATTAACTGCCTTTCGAAAATCCAATCCAAGGTCCTCTGACTCCAAATGGTATGCTTTTCTTTCATTTATTCATTCACTTATTCAACAAAAATTTACCAAGCAATCACTACGTTCTAGGCTCTGGAAATGCAACAGTAATCGAGGCTCAGACCAAACTGACTCCAGTCCTAACAATGATACCAAGCTGTTTTCTGCTTTATGACCCAGAACAAATTATTTCACCTCCCTAAACCTCCGGTTTGTCATCTGTAACACAGAGATAATGCCTACCTGGCATGGTGCATAATGCCTGGCGTTCGCGAATGGCAGAAACAACCACTAATACAACTCATTACATAGGACTAAGAGTAAAACAGTGCTTCCGTTTAGAATAAAAATGAGGCCCAAGACAGTTAAGTCGCCCCCAAGAAGGCCAGCCTCGGCCAGCCCCTGCCAGGCTCCGACTCCGCGGACTTGGGGGCCTCCGCACGCGCCCAGGCACTTCGTTGGCTACACTCGTCGTCCACCCGCAGACGTCGGACCCTGGCCCCTTTTCCGATGCCCAAGGGATTCCCTCAGCAGCTATCAGGCAGAGTCGAACACACACCCCAAGCCCCCCGCCTCCCCAAAGGCCAGATAGGAGGAGCCGCCCAACGGTCCAGGCCAGGAAGACCACTGCCTTTGCCTGCTGGGAAAGTAGGACCGGGCGGAGTCGCCCAGATGTCACTACTCCTCACTCGGTGTTCACCTCACTGTAGAAGGTCATAAATGCTTCCTCGGTGCTCCCTCCGCCGGCCGAAGCCCCGCTCTCTCCTGGAGCCGCCATTTCCCCGGCCCAGCAACCACGTGACTCCTCTGCGCAGGCGCAGCCTCCTGTGATTCTTACAAGCCCTCCTCTCTAGCCCCGCCCACTTCCTTGTGACTCTTAAAGGGTTCGCAGCCCAGACACCTCTAACTAACTACTTTGTTTGAGGTGAGATATGCATAACAGATAATTAAAATGAATAATTCTGTGTCTCTTATTACACTCATAGTGTCGTGCAACCACCAACCTCTATCTAGTTCCAAAACAGTTTCATCACCCCAGAAGTTTACCTGGCACCTATTTAGTGCCTCCCCATTCCATCTACTGAACCCCTTACAACGACCAATCTGTGTTCTGCGTCTGTGGGTTTTCCTATTCCGAACATCTCATAAATGCAATTATACAATATGTGATCTTTTGGGTCTGCCTTCTTTCACTGAGCATGGTGTTTTCAAGGTTCATCCAAAATATAGCATGTGTTATTATTTCATTACTTTTTATGTCTGAATGTTATTCTGCCATATAAATACACCACAGTTTGTTTTCATTCATCAATTAATAAACATTTGGATTGTTTCCACCTTCTAGTTATTGTGAAACGATGCTACTGTGAACGCGTGTACTTGTGCTTGAATGACAGTTTTCAGTTTGGGGGGAGTACATACCTAGAAGTGAAATTGCTGAGTCTTATGGTAATTCTGTATTTAACTTTTTAAGCCACAGCCAAACTATTTCGCACAGTAGCTGAACCATTTTACATTCCCACCAGCAATGTACAGGGGTTACAGTTTTTCCTCATTCTCACCAACACTGGTTATTTCCATTTTTTTTAAATTACAGCCATCCTAGTGCCTACACAATCCTTTGCGCAAACTCAGTAAGACCCTCCATTGAGTGCCTAGCCTAGGAGATAATCAAGAAACAGCAGTACCTGAAAAATAGAACAGTTTCTGAAACTAGAATGGCACTTAAATATCACCTAGAAACACAGGAAATTATTGCCACTAGGTAGTGGGCTTAAAAGTGATTATTATTTCTATCCTTCTGCTTTTGTATTTTTCCAAGTTTTCTGCCATGAACATTTAAAAATGTGCCCTGCAGGCATTTCCTGTCATTTAAGTCATACAAACTAGGACTGGTATTTTTCCAACCAAAAGATGATCAATAAAAACAGTTCTACAATTTCATAGAAAGCAAAGAAGATATTTTTATAATTTATAAGATATTTTTATAAAGACAATCTGGCCCAATCCTCTCATCTAAAGGAGGAAGAACTGGGCCCAGAGAGAAAAAAAGGTTTAGGAAAAGGCTATAATCCCCTATGGTCCTGTTCACATTTGTTAGATGGTGAAAGGAAGGTCATGGCAAAGCCTTCCCGGTTCCTACTTAGGCTCTTTTCCACTTCATTATATCACATTGCCAAAAGTCCAGTTATCAAGGCCAGTTATTCAGTTACATATTAATGCATTTTACAAATATTAATTCAGTGCCTACTTGACCAAAGCCCTGATAACTTCAAATGGTGAAAAGCACAAAGAGAGAGCGAGAAAGAACAAAACATAGCTGTAATAGAATGACTACAGAGGTTGGGGGAAGTTTCTGAGAAGGTGACTTTTTAAGCTGCGACTTGGGTGAAATGTCAGTGCAACAATAGAACACTGGCACCTCTTAAGAGACTACATACACATACACATATAAAAAATTTTCCCCAGGGGCGCCTGGGTGGTTCAGTGGGTTAAAGCCTCTGTCTTCGGCTCAGGTCATGATCTCAGGGTCCTGGAATCGAGCCCCGCATCAGGCTCTCTGCTCAGCGGACCCTGCTTCCCCCTCTCTCTCTCTCTCTCTGCTTGCCTCTCTGCCTACTTGTGATCTCTCTCTCTCTCTCTATGTCAAATAAATAAATAAAATCTTTAAAAAAATTTTTTTCCTAGAACCCTAAGTTGGAGCATCCTGGACATAGCCACCAACCCCTACATTAGCTATCTAATCGATGCTAGCAGTCCAGGAAAGGGAAGGCTTCCTTTGAGTGTTTAATAACAACTTCAGGATTGGAGTCGTGGGATGGGTTGGATGCCACGCCTCACTCCGACGGGTCCAAAAGCCCGGACTTGGACTTCTGACAGCGTTCCTACTCCGTTGTTATTCTCCAGGCCTTTGGCCCCAAAGACCTTGCTAGGGATTGGCTAAGAATAGGCCCGCCTTTCGCTCAGGACTCGCTGAGAGCTGCCGGAGCCCCGCCTCCTCCACTTCATAATTCGCTACCCCTAGATTCATCCCGCCTCCCCATCGAAAAGATTGGCTGCCTGGCTCCCGAGTCACTGGCGCCTGCGGAGAGGCTCCAACGCTTGCGACTGGAAAGGTCCAGCTCCGGTAACGATGGCTGTTACGGCTTTGGCTGCCCGGATGCGGCTGGGCATGTGGGGCGCCAGGGCCCTGCAAGCCCGAGGCTTCAGCACCGAACCGGTATGCCGGCGGTAGTGTCCGCAGCCCCACCCCTGAGCGCAGATTCCACCTCCCCTTCGCACCTTTACCGACGTTTCCGTCTCTCTCCGCAGTCAGACGCCGGCGCGGGCTCGATTCGGGAGGCCGGTGGGGCCTTCGGAAAGAGAGAGCAAGCTGAAGAGGAACGATATTTCCGGTGAGGTCCACGGAGCCCGGAGGCCAGTCCAGATCTCTCGGGGCCCTCCGATCCTTCTTAAATCGCCCCGGCATCTGGGTGGCTTAGTCGGTTGAGCAGCCCGCTCTTGGTTTCCGCTGCGGTCGTGATGTCGGGTTGTGGGATCAAGCCGGGGGTCCGGCGCCATGCTGGAAGGGGAGTTTGTTTGGGATTCTCTCTCTTTTTCTCCCTCTGCCCCTCCCCCACCGCTCGCTCGCACTCTCTCTTTCTCTCTCGAATAGATAAATAAATCTTTAAAAGGAAAAAAAAAAAGAAAGAAAGAAACCTCCAGTGGCCTTGCCCTTCCCTCCCTGGTCCCTGGGGAGCCCGTCCCCCAACAGAACTAGCGGGCCCCGAACCCATTACCCCCAACACTTGAGGTCCTGTCGCCACCTATAGGGCGCTTCCAGTGCCCTGCCGAACAGTTAAGGGGCCCCAAACCCAAGCCATTTCCACCTGCGGGTCTCCAGAACTCTTAAACCGTGGCTCAGCTCTTCCTGAATCATTTACCATGCCCACCCATGGAGTACTTCCCGGTCTTGCGAATGGCTTCCAGATTATTCCAGGATGTATAGGTCCCACTGCCTAATACTTGGCAGATACCCTGAGCCTGAGTCCCTCGGCCTTCAACCACCCATGACCCCTCTACTCTTTCTTTTCTCCTCTGTATGGAGTCCCTGGCTCTCCAGATCCTCAACCGTTTCTAGACCCCATGTCTTCAATTCCGCCAGAGTGCTTCCAACAAAGGCCACAGCTACTAGTTGGAACCCTCCTCCCCTACTTCTTGGAGAGGTTAGCCCTGCCCTGCCCAACCCAGCCCAGACTAGGGCTGGGCTGGATAGATTTCTCTCCTGCATAAGAGTACTGAGCAGTTTGGACCTAGGGACTCTTTCCTAGCCCTAAGTTATCATTTACTGAGCTCTGTCCACAGTAGGGAGCACTGTGGAACTAATCTCGTTTCTGCTTCTCCTCCTTTGACCTAGCTTTTAACTTCTCCCCTTTATTGCTCTTAAGAATTATTAGCATGGGGGTGCCTGAGTGGCTCAATGGGTTAAAGCCTCTGCCTTTAGCTCAGGTCATGATCTCAGGATCCTGGGATCAAGCCCCGCATCAAGCTCTCTGCTCAGCAGGGAGCCTGCTTCCTCCTCTCTCTCTGCCTGCTTGTGATCTCTCTTGTCAAACAAATAAATAAAAATCTTTAAAAAAAAAAAAAAAAGAATTCTTAGCATGGCACCTGCCATACCAGAGAACCAAGGCACAGCTCTTAGATACCATCTAATTGAGCATCAACATTTTATAGTTAAGGAGAACTTAGACCCGTATGTGCCCAAACCAACATGTGAATGTCCCTTCTTGGGACCTAAATTGGGTTGCCAAGTACTTTTTACCCCCTTTGTTTTGGTCTTTACAGTGAGCCATGCATTTCCCTAGGCAAAGAAAGCCCTAGATAAATTGAGATAGGACATGTTTATTTGTCCATCCTTCCCTCCTTTTGTGTCCCGTCCCCCCCTCCCCCCCCAAAAAAGGGATTCTGATCCCTGGGTGGTTCCTATCATAAGGTATATGGAACTTAATGTCACACCTCTCTGGAGTTTTCTAAAGAGAAATCTGAAAGGAATAACTCATAAATAATGGAATTTCAGGCACTAGCACCAGGAAAATAGAATAATTTTGGTCATCCTTAAGGCAGATGTATCTCAAGATGGCGTATTCTTTTACTAGTGGGGCTTGAGCTCATAGAAGAGGATGACCAATTAGACTCCAGTGGAATTGGGACTCCTTTTCTTTGCCTTAGGTATCGCAGGTTATGCTTAGAGGGCTCTGTGGGGTGAAGGACTGAGATTTAATGCAGAGCCACTGTATCCTTGTAGAGCACGCAGTAAAGAACAACTGGCAGCCTTGAAGAAGCACCATGAAGAGGAGATCACCCATCATATAAAGGAAATTGAGCGTCTGCAGAAAGAAATTGAGCGGCACAAGAAGAAGATCAAACATCTAAAACATGATGATTAAATGTACGCAGTTCCCATAAAATAGCTATGTATCATCACCCACTTCTGTGGAAACAGTTACTAATATCTGTGTGCTGCCAACAGATTATAATAAATTGTCTTCAGTGAATTGTGTCTAATGCCTTCTTCCACTCTCTGGGCCATACTACTAGACTTCCAAAATGAATCAGATGGGGTACTTGGGTGGCTCAGTTGCTTTAGCTTCCAGCTCTTGATTTGAGCACAGGTCATGATCTCAAGGTCGTGGGATGGAGCCCCCACTTCAGGCTCCATGCTCAGAGCAGAGTCTGCTTGAGATTCTCTCTCTCTCTGCCCTCCCGCTCATGCATACTCTCTCGTTTTCTCTCTCAAATAAATAAATATTTAAAAAAATTAATCAGACAGGGTACTCAAAATAGGGAGCTCAAAGAGCACAGTGTCGTAAGTGCTATGCAATTTATAGGGGGAGGGGGACTCTCACACAAGGAAAGACCCTTTCTCTGACACTAGTCAGAGGTGCTCAGAGAAAGGTAGAAAAATAAACCCTCATCCAAGACATAAGGTCAAGAGCAGCCTGGAAAACAGGAATGATTGCTTAAAAGGATAAATTCCAGGCACCATCAGTCCATTTTGCATTGATGAAGTGATTAGAGAAGGGCACCTGGCTGGCTCAGTAGAACATGCTACTCTTCATCTCAGGGTCATAAGTTCAAGCCCCATGTTGGGTATAGAGCTTACTACAAGAAAGATTACAGAACTCTTCGTATGAGCTAGTAATCTTTGTTCTAATTAGCCTTGTGCAAATTGAAAAAACTAGAATTAGAAATTATGTTTTACCTACAGTCGCCCATTATTGTGGAGTTGAGACTTTAGTTTGTTAGTAACAGAATCAGAATTATTTCTTATATTTTGCTTTGCTGAGTGTTCTTGATTCAAATTTGACCGTAAGGCTTGTTTAACCACATCATTAAACAAACTAGTTGTGTAACTCCTCCAGGCCAAAAAAAAAGGTGACATTTTGGGCCAATAGCAAGACATTTTCAATTCACCATTATTGGCCCTAGAACTGTGGTGAGTCCTTTATTGTGAGACCCCATTACAAAAAGGCCTTTAGGACCACTGAATGATAAAAGTTGGGACAAGTCATTGATCCTACACTCCTGCAGACAAGATACTAGATGTCTGTTTCTAAAACACATGTCTATGATGCTGCTAGTGGAAAGTTTATAGAAACTCCTGAGATGTGGATGCTGAGACTCAAGTGTCCAGCAATAAGATTACCTCAAAGGTGGAGTGCAAAAAATAATCGTAAGTCACATGACTTTTTTTTTTAACTTTACAACAGTACAAAGTTTGAAAAGTTAAGATTTTTAGTTCAATAAGTAACATCCTCTAGTTTGCATTTTTGTGAGCCTCTGCCCCAGCCCTTACTAAAAAGCTTACAGAATGCCTTAAATTTGTAGACGATAGTGTTCTCATGACTTCTAATCCACAATAGCCCTTTAGAAGGGATGTTCCTGAGTGTACCATTTGCTCTTGAGATCTATTTTAAATTAAAGTCGCTCTAATAGTGATCAAATAAAGCAAGCAAAAAAAAGTGGAAGATGAAGAGTAAGCTTGAATTCTCAGGAAGATAAAATGAATAATTTTTGGAGCAGCTTAATTTAAGACTACATGAACTTTACGGAAGTGGTAATTCATGGTCATACCTGTGGTATGTGGTATTCATGACATACCTGTGGTTAATTTTTTTCTATCCTGATATAATAAAAGCAAATACAAACATTATTTTAAAAATACGTTTTAAAAAGTATCTCTTAAGTATATTTGTTTTAAGTATATCTTTGTTAAAATCCTAAGATAATTTATGTGATTTGAACCAGTAAGCACAGACACATAGCACAGGTCATAAGATTCCCCAGAAGGACTCCAGGTGTTTCTTGGAATTTAGAAAATACTACAGCAGGGTTTTGGTTTGTTTGTTTGTTTTAAGATGTTTATTTGTCAGAGAGAGAGAGAGAGAGCACAAGCAGGGGGAGTGACGGAGGGAGAAGCAGGCTCCCTGCTGAGCAAAGAGCCCCAGGCAAGACTTAATCCCAGGACCCCAGGATTATGACCTCAGCAAAGACAGCTAACCAACTGAGCCACCCAGGCATCCCCACATTAGGGATTCCTAAAGTGCCCACAAGCCAGCAGCATCAGCATCACCTGGGAACTCTCTGGAAAGGCAAGTTCTCAGGCCCCATCAAAGACAGCTAAAACTGAGGGCTGAACCCAGAAATCTGTTTAACAAGCTTCCCCAGGTGATTGTAATGTCCACTGAACTTTGAGGACCACCATATAAGTAGTTTCTCATGACATTTGCTGGCATTCTTGGGCATAGAACACTTTTATAAAGCAGATTATTAGGTATAATAATACATATATTTAGGGGGGCCTGGGTGGCTCAGTGGGTTAAGACTCTGCCTTTGGCTAAGGTCATGATCTCAGGGTCCTGGGATTGAGCCCCGCATCTGTCTCTCTGCTCAGCAGGGAGCTTGCTTCCCTGTCCCCTTTTGCCTGCCTCTCTGCCTACTTGTGATCTCTCTCTCCATGTGTCAAATAAATAATAAAATCTTTAAAAATAATAATAATAGGGGCACCTGGGTGGCTCAGTGGGTTAAAGCCTCGGCCTTCAGCTCAGGTCATGATCTCAGGGTCCTGGGATCGAGCCCTGCACCTGGCTATCTGCTCAGCAGGGAGCCTGCTTCCCCCTCTCCCTCTGCCTGTCTCTTTGCCTACTTGTGATCTCTCTCTCTGTCAAATAAATAAATAAAAATCTTAAAAATAATAATAATAATAATATATATATCTAATAGAGTTCTTCATATGAATGCTATTTCAGAATAAAAAGATATATTAAGATTATTCTTGCACAAACCATATTAACATTTGCAAACATAGCATTCCCTGGAATAAAATCCTTTTTGTTTACAAGTAACAGATAACCAGCAGTCTGGCTTACAGAGGAGAAAAAGAGATTTTTTTGAAAGAACAGAGGCTATTGTCTCAGAATCTCAGGAAAACTTAAACAAACAAAACTCAGGAAAGGCAGGGACCAGAGAAGCTCTGAGAACTGCAAGAGCAGATTGTTGAAGCAGCTTCCTAACCATCTGTGTCAGAATCACTGGAGTACTTTTTTTTTTTTT
>CM053606.1:17650634-17689705 GCA_028646535.1 Procyon lotor
CTGCCGGGAGTTACTAAAGATTCTCTCCCCCTCTCTAATCAATCAATCAGTCAAGGAATTTTAAGTTATAGACATAATACATCTTGTCATAAAAAAGTGTGTATGAAGAATCTTACAATTTCTCTATTCCGCTTTCACCCCAGAGGTAATTGGATACTAAGCTTGTTGCAAACTGTTATCTTTCCAGACAGTTGTTGCCTCTGTGAATCATACAGATGTCTATGAGATTATTCTATATATATCATTGTGAAGCTTGTTTTTTGTTTTAACATTAAATCCTGCACTCCTTTTCATTTCACTTATCTACCTCCTTTTGTTTCTTTGCAAGTTGTTCCATTGTGTGGGCGAAAGCATCTTAACTTTAACCAATCCCCTTTGAGGGACATTTCGATCACTTCTAGTTTTATGCTTTTGCCACTACAGAACAACCAACAGGAGCAATACCAGTTTAGGTCAGAAAGCCTAAAAAACACTGAAAAATCAAAAAGGAAAGATACCACTTCGTATCATTTCTTTACCTTTATACTTCTCTGTATTTTCTCAATTTTCTGCAATAACATATGATACTTACAATTTGGAGGGGAAACACGTAAACTAAAACCAAACGTTCAAGAAAAAAAAGAAAAGGAAAGATAAAACAAGAAAGAAATGGAAAGCGGACCTAGCTGTCTCCGCCCCCTTCCGGGAAGCTGCGGCCGGTCGGAGGGAGGGGCGGGCAGACACGGCCTGCACCAATCACAGCTCGGTTGATAGGCAGAGTCGGGAGATTTGAAGATATTCCCCGCCCCGCAAACAGCCTACGGGCTTAGTTTCCTTAACCAGCCAGGAAGCCCGCCAGCGCCCCGCGTGGGCGCCGCTGCGGGCTGCTATTGGCTACCATATAACCCCGCCCATCTTCCTGCTCATTAGCTGCCGCGGTTTACGTAAGGAGAGTCTGTTGCCGAGCGAAAAGAAGTACTGTAGCTTTCGCTAGGAAGGTGGGACTGTAACCCTACTGCCCCTTTGGGTCAAAAAAGCAATGACGCTAACCACCGTTAATCCGTTTCCTGCTAAATGCCACTCCGTGCTCCAGAGTTTTAAATATTAATGGTTAGATCACCTTTCTTGAGCACCCAGTATCTGCCATGCCAGTCTCTGAGTCAGATATTTTAAAGAATAGTAACATATAAATAATAATAATTACAGTGTATTGAGCACTTGACCTGCGTCAAGCGTTGTTAAGGAATTTGTATGCATTACCTCTCATCCTCACAACAGCCCCTGTGGAGGTAAACTTGATTGCCCCATTTTATACAGGAGGAAGCGGAGTTTCAGAGAAGTGAAGTGACTTGCCTAGGTTCACACAGCTAGAAACGGTTAGAACTGGAAACTTCAGTTCCAATAACCTGAATCCAAGTCCAACTTATTTTCTGGGGGAAGTGGGTACAGACGTCTTTCAGTAGGAAGAGATGGGACAGGATGGTGACAAGGGCCAGAGACATTACTCCAAGGACAGACCTTAAACGACTGTCTGAAAATGGAAAGTGTAGGACTTCTAGAAGAGCAAAATCAGTTTTGTTTTGTTTTGTTTTGTTTTCTGGAAATGTGAGGCTCCCAGAGTAGCCTGTAACGGTGCAAGTGATCCTGCAGTGGGGGCTCGACAGAGGTTCTAGTCTCTGCCCTGTTAACTTTCTGGGGGTCCTCGTGCTTCCTGCCTGTAAGATGAGAGAGTAAGCCAAAACAACGGGAAGGTCTTTTGGGAGTCTGGTCCCTGCTGGCATCGGAGGAATCCTCAGCAGCCACACGATCTTTATTTAGCTGTTGCTTGAACTCTTTTCATGACCTTTAGGCGGTGACATGGGACCTGACAATCTTATAAACTTAAAGTAGTTTTGGGGTGGCCCTCAATCCATCCTTTTGCCAGTCCGTTCTGAACCGTAGCAGAGTGTTGCCAGCAGGGGGCGCCGAGGACTCACTCAGGCGACAAAAGCAAACTGAAATTCTTAGTGAATTATCCCAAAGCACCCAGCTGGTCAGTTTTTGTATTTTATTTATTAAGAGGGGGAAGGCTTTTGAAACCTCATAGTTTCTGTCCAAAATATACAATTGATGAAACTGAATTATACACATTACCCAACACGAGTCCTCTTTGCAGTGACTCTGAAGGGTTAGAGTTCATTTCAGTTCCTCTGTTTTACAGATGAGGAAACAAATTCTAAAAGCTTAAAAAAAAAATCACTTTGGGTTGCCTAGCTAAAAACTAGCACCCTAGGCACCTGACTCCTGGGCACAGGAGGAGACAGTTGACTATGTTTCCTAGAGTCTGCGACTGTCCTACCCCCTACTGCACAACTCCAAAGGACAATTTCAGTTTTGGTTGTAAGGCTTCCCAGCTCAGGACCTGTCAGCCAGAAGGATCCTCCTAAGCACCTAGCACAATGCCTGCGTAGAGTAATTAAACGTGTGAATGAGCCATGGAGGGTGGGTCTTATTTATCAAACCAGTCAGAGTTAGGTTTCTTTCCTGAAAGCTCCCCGAAGGCAGGAATTGTATTCCGAGATGGGGTGGGAGAGGGGCAGTGACAACAATAAAAAGAGCTCAGAAAATTACAGATGGAGTGATAAATCACAGCCCCAGGTATGGTCAGGGGACAAGGTTATTATAGCAGAGTGATTCCAGAATTTGGGATTAGAAAATGATCTCAGGAAGAATGAACCCAGAACAGATGAGAATCCCATTAGGGTTAAAATCTGTGAGAGGGTCTGAAGCCGAAGAAACCTCAAAAACATTTCAAATCCAATCTAGATGTCTCTTCAGGGCTGGAATGTGATTGAAGAATAAAAAAAGCTTTGGCCAATCAGTGGCCTCAACATAGCTGATGCAAGAGTCGAGTGAGTATGGCAACAGGAGGTGGAGATCTTAACTGAACCAAAAATACAAGGTGTGGGGGAGGGAAGAAATAAGCCCGGCCTGTGTCACCAGGCCATGCCCTGCTGGGCAAGAAGCTTCCCTACTGGATTTCCAGAGCCCAGGACAGAGGTTGGAATACACTAGCTTGCCAATAAATATTTACTGAATAAAAAAGAGAAGGAAGAAGCGGGAGCCCTGACCAGCAGGTTTACTCTGAGTGGAGCTGGTTCAGTGATTCATCTTTATACTGGATCCTTTTGCTCAAATTTCAACTGCCCTAGCCACTTTCAGATGGTGACTTGGCTTTTCATGGAGGCTGTCCTATAAAGAGGGATGTGCTGGCCCACCAATTACAGGCCACTTGACAATTATATTTGTCACTCCCAATTAATATATTGTAATTCTGCTTTATGCATTTCTTTCCTTGTGCCAGTCTGCTTCTTACGATTCAGGTCCTTCTCTCATCCTTGGTATGTGTAGTTTCTGCTTAGGAGTCATTTCTGCCTGGGTTTGAAATCCTTACTCGACACATGACTAAGCTATCCTGGCCAACGATCCTCTTGAGCCTCTCGGTTTCCTCATCTGTCAAAAGGGCATAATGCACACCTCACTAGGTTGTGGTCAGAGTTCCATGAGATCATAGATGTATGCTGGGCTGTCGTTGGAGCCCAGTAAATGGTAGTATCCGTGCCTCTTCTGAGCTTTCCTTCCTTGGAGACTGGGTCACAAAAGCTCATCAAATTGAGAATATCAGTATCCTTTGCATTTTCTTTTCACAAAACCATTAACTTTGTAAGTGAAGTCATGGGAATGATTTAGCAGCTTCCCTGAAGATTCTAAGGGATTATTCTACAGAGGAGAATTATTCATATTTATTCATTCAAAAATATTTGCTGAGGACCCACTGCCTGCTAAGGAAGAATACGAAGGCGAGTAGACACTGCCTCAAAGGAGTGCTGGCACATCCTGGTGCAGTCAAAAGAAGATATGGTACAACCTCGACATGAAGCTCTACCTTTCTGAGCTCAGGTTTCCACACTTTGCAAAAGTGATCAGTAACATATTCCATTGTCAGTTAGAAGGAAGAGGTAAGACACAGAGATGATAAAAAGGCTGCATCAAATTTGGAGATCAGTGGTATAAAGAGGTAGAAACAATGTGTTAAGGAGTGGAGGAGTGGAAGAGATTATTTTCAGCTGAGCTGAAAAAGCAACCCTTTCTGTAGGAAGTGGCATTTTGAAGGCTTCATTCAGGCCACAAACACACATGAAAGCATTGAATGCTGGGTAGGATTTCAGTGGGCAGAGATTTGCAGAAAGAACTACTGGAAGAAAGGTTTGAAGGCCAAAAAGAAACATGGATGTGGCCCAGATAAGACTGGAAGGATAGATTAAGGCAGATCTTGGCAGATATAAATGTCAATCTAGAGGTTTGACCTTTATTTTATAGCTGATGAAATGCCAGTAAAACTTTTTGATCTAAATATTGACATTACAGGGGCACCTGAGTGGCTCAGTCAGTTGAGTGTCTGACTCTCGATTTTGGCTCAGGTCGTGATCCCAGGGTCCTGAGATTGAGCCCTGTGTCAGGCTCTGCACTCAGCAGGGAATCTGCTGGAGACTGCTTGGAGAGAGATGTCTCTCTCTCTCTCTCTAAAATCAATGAATAAATCTTTAAACATTGACATTACAGAATAGATTTAAAATATGAAATCTGGGGGCACCTAGGTGGCTCAGTCAGTTGGGTGTCCAACACTTGATTTCAGCTCAGGTCATGATCTCAGGGTTGTGGGATTGAGCCCCACGTCAGGCTCCATGCTGGGCTCAGGGTCTGCTTGAGATTCTCTCTCTCCCTCTGTCTCTGATCGTCCCCCTGCTCGTGCTCTTTCTCTGTCTCAAAATAAATAAATAAAATCTTCAAACAAAAGAAAGAAATCTGAATCTGACATATGCTAATTTAGAGGGAAATTCAAGTCAAAGAAAGATTCAGTCACCAAGGGCATATTATTGGCAGGACACCCTTGGTGACATAGGACAGAGACAAAGATGTCAAGACGTGGACTGTGCCCTAAAGGAGCCATAATCAAGAGGGTCAGATAAGTCATGTATACAGAAAATTACAATATAGAGTGGGATGGGTGCCCAGCCCATGTGCCTTTGTTGCCTAGCAGAGGAGGAAATGCATTTCCCTCTTCCAAGAGCAGGAGGCAGGAGACCAAATCAGAAGGTCATCCTTGGAATGGTAAGCCTAGTCTCAGAAAGCCTCAGAGGGAAAACTGGAGGTCATGTAGTCCACCTAGGATTCTCTATCCAGAATAAACAGTGACTTTGAAATGGAAACAAAAAGTGGAGGTCTGAAGAAAAACTGAAGGAAGAGACTGTGGGAAGGGAACAGAAGACGAATTCGTTTTGACGCGCTGAGGTGCTGGTGGAAGTAACTTACTCCCAAATGGAGCACTGAAGGCCAGGAAGTGGATGAGATCAGGGAGGGCCAGGGTGTCTGGAGAGAGGAGGGATAAAAACAGAAACTGGGGAACACCCACGTCCCAGGGAGTCAGAGAAGGAGTGGCCAGAGAGAGAGAGAGAGATGTGAGAAAAGACCCAGGAGAACACCTTGTCTCAAAGTTTCTAGAAAGGGAGTGGCAGGGATGGAAGTCTAGACTGGAGGAGGCCCCAAGGAAGCAAAAGAGAGGAAACTTAGGGATTGAGGTTAGACATAGGGTCGTCAAGGACCTTTCGATGAATGGCTTTTCCGGGGACTCCACAACTAAGATGGATTCCCTGTGCCTCGTACATTTTAAGGTGGAGCTCTCCCGGAGGCCAAGGGGATAAGGCTGTGCCCTCTAATCTCCAAAGATCTGGGGTTCAGCTCTGTAATTAGCACCAGCTCTCCCAACCCTAACCAGTCCCCGCAGGAACTGAAAAGCTGAAGAACGTACTTGGGAGGGATTTCACACCCGGCTCTCCGGCCCAGCCCGGTGAAGTCCCGTTTCATCACGCAGCCCTAATGACTCTCTTGGCTGTCACTCTCGGCTGATATTGCCAACAATCTGACTAAACCCTTTTGCAAAAGTTTGCAGCATTCATCCGGGGCTGACTACAGCTCCCAGAGTTCCCGGGCGCTTCCCGGTGCCAATTGGCGGAGCCGTCGGCTCCAGGGGACGGTATCGCCCCCGCCTCCCCGGGAAACAGGCATCTGATTGGCTGCGGCGCGGGGCTTTTGTGTCCCCGCCCTCCCCCGGGGACCGCAGCAGGCTGAGCGGTGCTGCTAGTGTCAGAGCCGGGCGAGCGCTGGCAGTTCCGCGGCGGGGATGCTGAAGAGCGCTGGGCTGGCGAGCAGCCGTGGCCACTGCGGACTTCCGAGGCACTCCGGGCCGTGAAAACCCCTGGGCCGAGGCCAATCCCAGGTTCCCGAGGCCATTCACCGTTCCAGAAGCCGGTCGAGGGGAGAGTCCAGCGGAGGAGCGGCTGTTCGCGGATTCTGGGCTTTCGGAGCGTTCTGGAACCCCGAGAGACACCCCGGGGCTCTAGAACCTCCCCAGCGGCCCCCAGTCCCCGCTTCCTGTGTGCGTCCGTCCCAAACCCCCTCGGGTGCACGGGTCGCCGGCGAGCCGTGGCCGGATCCTGGCACACACCATGATCGTTGCGGACTCCGAGTGCCGCGCAGAGCTGAAGGGCTACCTGCCGTTCGCCCCGGGCGGCGGCGGCGGCAGCGGCCCCGGGGCAGGAGAGGTAAGCAGCGGCCGAGCGACGCCACTCTTCCCTTGAGCCCCGAGCTGCTTCCGAGCTTCGGGCTGTCCCGAGCTGAGTGTGTGGGCACCCCCCACCCCTCCACAACGCCCCGGGCTCGGGGAGGGGGAGCGGAGCGCGTAACCTAGGAATGGGGTTGCATCAACCGGCTGTCTCGGCCCTCTCCGCCCCCTCCCCCCGGGGCTGTGGAACCTTCCCTGGCTCCCTCGGACTCCTGGCCAATGAGAGGGGAGCCTTCTCGGGGTTATCTTGGCTTTGGGCTCTTGATGGGAGAATCTTCAAGTCCAGGCAAATCCCGGCCGCTGCGGCCCGACCACTCCTCCTCCCCGCCCCCTTCCGTGGATTCCCTTCCCCTAGGCTGGGGCTGGCGACCGGAGGGCTCTTTCTAGGATACGTCCCCATTCCAGTCTCCCAGTGCGGGGATCGAGGCACCGGGACGTGCCAGGGAAGGTCGACCTCGTCCCCCGCCCACACTTGCACCCCCGATTTGGAGCCGGGGAGCGCGAGCGTTCCGGGGCCTTGGCTGGCTGCGGGGTGCGCGGCGGCGGCCGAAGCTGGTGGAAAAGGGGAGAAACCCTGGAAGCGGCAAGCACGCATTAGGCTGCGCCCTATTAAGTGGTCTGAGGTCGCTTAAGTTTGTTTCGCAGGGACTCTTTGCAGTGAAGCTAGGAATGGGCTGGGCCTAATCTGACACACCTCCTGCCTCCTTCCCACCCCCCTCACCACCACCGGCACGTCTATTTTACCATTTCTTAAGCACCTACTGGATGCAGGTCTCCGGGTTTGGCCTTTTCTGAGTCCTCAGGACTAAACTAGCAAAATAGGAGCTACACTATAGCCTCATTTTCCAGGATGAGGAATTTGAGGCCCAGGAGGGACTGTGGAGAGACTTCTTTGACTAACCCCACCAAGTAGCTCATTCTTTGGCCTGGGCGTCTCTAGGATTCCCTAGTGTGCTTGGTACTACAGAGAGTTTGGCTTGTTTTAGCTTCCAGGCCTGGAGCATGGTGCAAGTCTATTGCTGGGCCTGGGAATGCGACAAGTGCTAGTCCCAGACTGTGTGACCCTGGGAAAATCGCTGCCTTCTCTGAGCCACTTGGTTTCTAGGGGTCTTACCTCCAGCGGTGCCTGGTTCATGTCCTGCCT
The DNA here is from genome assembly GCA_028646535.1 of Procyon lotor. Taxonomy (NCBI): domain Eukaryota; kingdom Metazoa; phylum Chordata; class Mammalia; order Carnivora; family Procyonidae; genus Procyon; species Procyon lotor. The sequence continues at coordinate 17,658,419 of CM053606.1, forward strand.
GTTCTGTGAGCTTATTTACCCTCCCCATCGTGGTTTGAGAACTCCAGGTGGAGGAATGAAACCCACTCCTGTCATTTCTCTGCCCGGTGGCTTTTACCCTGTCACTTTACTCGGAGTCCCATTTCTTTCTGGTGGGGGTTGGGGGGACTCCTATTATCACTGAGGACCCCTGGCCACTAGAGGGGAGCTGAATCCCAGTCCTCCCATTCACTTGCTGTGTGACCTCGGCTGGCTGCAATTTCTTCCCCTGGAGATTTGATAGTATCTCTGAGGATTGTTGGGAGAAATGACAGAATACAAGCAAAGGCACAGTGCCTGGAACGTAGTAACTGAGTCAGAGATGCTGGGTATCCTTAGAATGTGGTCATTTCCCTTTCCCCAGAGTGTGTCACAATGGGGTGCCTGAACCTGTCCCTCTTGCCTGAGGTGAGAGTTGGCCCATCCCTCTCTGGGAAGTGGCCTGGGGAGAAGAGAGTGCCCCGGGTGGTCTGGCCAGGCTCGAAGGGAGTGGCCTTTAGATGGAAGCCACTTGTCCGCAAGGGAAAGATGGTGATATCTGGACCCTTTCCACATACTCTTCTCTCTCAAAAAGAGGATCTGGGGAAGGTGCTTTAAGCAGGATCCTTAGAAGACAGGCCCCTCAACTTCCGTCACTTCACCACATGCCCTTAACCTAAAGGGGTCAAGGCCTACAGACTCCAGGACTTCATTCTAGGACTGGTAGTATGTATTTAGAGCCCTCTTGGGCTCTAGAATCACTTCCTCAAACCTCACTTCCTCAGGGAAGATTTCCCTCCCCCACCCGATAAGTCCCTTCTGCATACCCTCCTTCAGTCGTCTTCTCAGTGACTAGAGCTTTCATCCCAGTTATAATGTAACAGTCATGTGATGGGCATTTTGTGTGTCTCCTTCTCTAGACTAGAAACATTCTGTAGGTCACATCCCCAGCACGGTTCTTTTTTTTTTTTTTTTTAGAGATTTTTATTTATTTATTTGACAGAGATCACAATAGGCAGAGAGGCAGGCAGAGAGAGAGGGGGAAGCAGGCTCCCTGCTGAGCAGAGAGCCCCGATGCGGGGCTCAATCCCAGGGCCCTGAGATCATGACCTGAGCCGAAGGCAGAGTTTTTAACCCACTGAGCCACTCAGGTGCCCCCCAGCACGGTTCTTAGCACCTAATAAATGCTCCACTTGGCCCTTTGTTGGCTTAACTGACCCTCGTGACCTGTGCATGCCTCGAAGTGAGATATGAGCTGTGCACGTCTGGAGCAGGATTCCGAAAGAGCCTCAGTGCGCTGTTTCTGGAGAAGGAATAATAAGCCGTATTTCCTTCAGGGTAGCTGTGAGGAATCAGTGAGATCAGGGGTGTAAAGCACTTAGCCTAGTGCCCAGTCCATGGCACCAATCACACCCCCTCCTTCCAAGGCTGGAGGTAGCATGCTGCTTGGGCTACGAGTCTCCCTCTCCCGTGTAAACTCGGGCAGACACCCGAGTTCTGCAGACAGCTGCCCTTGGAGGGGGGTGCGGGGAGTGTCTGCCCCTTCCCAGCTGCCAGAGGGACTTCAGAGGTGTGTGTTCCTGAGTCCTGGGGGGTTGCGGGCTCTGGGTAAGATACCGAGAATAAAGGCTGAGTCTACTTCAAGAGGCTGATGTGGGTGGTGGACAGAACCCTTGGAAGCCAGACCGAACTGAGCTCACATCTCAGGCTGGCCACCTGTCGGCTGCTGCTTAGCCTTTGGACTCTTAATCCTTCGTTGGGTGCAACATAGAGACTCCCACCCCCACCCCAAAACTGATGAAGAGTAGACGGAACCTGTGTGCGAAGGCCTGAGCTAATATAAAAAAATAACACTGAGCGAGTGTTTAAATTAGGCGCCAGGCACTGAGCTTGAGGGGTGATTATCCTCTTTTTACAACTTGCCAGAAGCCTTCCCCGCTCTGTGGCCACCGAGAAGACTGTCTGACTTCAGTGTTACTGGGGTAACGGGGAGCCAGATCCAATGTGTGCCCTCCACGTGAGAAAAAGCACAGTGTGCAGGTGCTGTGATTGGGAGCCGTGGATCCCAGGAAGCGTGGGCAGGGAGGAGGAGCTCTCACTCCTGGTGAACCCCAGGTGCAGAGCCTGACTTGACCACTCTGAGACTTAATCATCATCTGTCGAATGGGAGCCCTAGGGGGAGGAGTCGAGCCTACCTTTAAGTGCAGGTGAAATGCCTGGCTGATGGTAATCAGTGGTGCTACCTACCATTGTTGTCATGACTTCCTACCCCAGGAAATAGGGGAGGGCTGATTTGGAGGCATCATCTCTTGGCAGTGGGACCCTGTCCTGTCTGCTTCCCCTAAGGTTCTGGGTGTCAGGGTCAGAGAAGCTTTCAGGGTATTGGAGCTCTGGTTTGAAATCTACGTGGTCTCGCCTTAAGGATTTTCTATTTTCTGTTCCCTTCTGCTGGAATGCTGGTCCCTTAGATCTTTATGGGCCCTGCTGCCTTCTCATCAGCTCATGTAGATATTTGATATTTAGACATCAGCGCAAAGGTTACCTCCCCAGTAGCGTTCCCTGCCACCCCATTTTACACTCGTCGCTCTATTTCATTTACTTTATACAATCTGTGCTTTGAAACCCTATTCATCATCCGTCATTCTCCTTTAGATCTTAAATTTCTCTGAGGGCTGAGACTGTCTTTTCATTCCTGTTCTCTAGCTGCCTGCAGTGTAGTCATCAAAAATATTTGTTGAATGAACAAATTTATTCTGGTCCCACCTGGAAAGCACTTAGCACAGTGCCTTTCACTTGAGAAAATGATCAATAAAGGGTGTGAAACAGTGGCCATCCACCCTGGCTGTAAATGATGCTGGGCCCCACCCAATTAAATTAGAATTGCTGGAGGTGGGACCTTGGCATTGGCATCTTTTTAAAAGCTTCTCAAAGGGGCTTTGTACTGCTTCAGCTGAAAAGCCCTTGTTTGAAATTATAAGGAGGTTGAGGTTAACTGCTGACTTTTATTAAGTGCTCTGGTGACAGAGGTACTGAGGTAAGGGCTAAGGGGCATTATTTCATTAAATCCCCATGACTGCCCAGTGACAGTGGGTGCTATTATCCCCATTATTTGGTAGGGAAACTGAGGCTCCCATAGATAGCAGATAGTAGGTGGTGGAGTTGTCCCATGGGCCCAGGCATCCTGGGCCAAGAGCCTGTATCTTCATCGTCAGGACTGAACACGGTGGTTCCAGACCCATCACCTGAAGACCCACAGGTATCAGTTCCTTGCCTTGACCGGTCCTGGGGCAAATTTTAAAGTAAGAAGTTGTTCCCAAGGCTGCCCCCTGTACCTCCCCAGCTGTCCTGGAGGGCCCTCCAGGCCCCCCTCCCCCAACTGCCTCCCCCCTCCCCAAGCTTTGGTTTTCTATCTGTCCTCAGGTCCCCTGAGGGAGAGGCCCAGATTGTGGAGTCAGCAGTCCTTATCTCCCAACTAGACAGAGCTGTTAGGCTTTTTCTCTTTGGTGAAGGACGAGGGACACTGAATGTACTTGGAGATTGCCGGGATTTCTGTGCTGGACTTGGACCGGCCAGCCCTGGCAGCTCCCAGAAGTGTGGGCTCTAAGGGGCCTGAACAATTTAGCCCAGCTACCTTCTCTGTCCAAGATTAAGGCCCAGAGAGTCTAGGTCACTTTCTCAAAGTCACACAGCAAGTTAGTAGCAGAATTGGTACTCAGAAATGGCAACTTCCAGATCCCGTTTTTCTTTCTGTGTGGTCTTTGAGGGTTCCAGAGTTCTGCCTCCCTCGGGGGGGCTTTTGGCCAGCTGAGAAGGAAGGTTCGGTTATAATCTTTAGCCTCTGGACACCTGGGGATGGATACTCAGCCTGGTTTCCAATGAGGAGGGGAGAGTTAGGAGGACACTGTGTTCAGTGAGGGGTGTGACTCTAGTTCGGGTAAACTGTTTCCAAGGCTTGTACTGAGAGCCCCGCTCCCAGTTAACCAAAACAAATGAATAAACAAAACATCCTCTCTGAACCCCGATTCTCAGATGAGGAGCAGATTTAGTGAGTACGCGACTGGTGGTTTCCAAAGCAGCATCAGAATGGTTGGACCGTCAGCCTTCTGTGCCCTGCTTTGATTCTCTCCGCTCTGCTCTGTGTTTCCTTCATTCACAGGCTGGTATGAATGCCCTGGCCCCGCTCTCCATAAAATGTGATCAGGCGGTAGGGAGACCTGAATCAGACAGTTACAAGACAATGTTTTCAAAAGCAAAAGCACCAGGGATTGTAGGGTCACAGCCAAGGGTCAGAAGAAGGTTCCCAGACCCTGGAAGACTATGAGTTAGTTTTGCAAAAGGAGTGACCAGTGGGAGCACAGTAGGCCTGAACCGCTCATTTCCCCGGAAGGCTATGGGAGCTAGAGGTGGAGGTTTTAAGCCCGTTGATCAGATTTGCACTTGAGAAATATTCCTTTGGCTGCAGAAAGTTTGCCCTCCTAGAAACCACCAGTGTCGTGGACTCACTGCATGGGCTCCTAGTTCTAGAGGTGTCGCTCAGGCAGGATGTTTTCTTTATTCGTTGGTGTTGTTTTGGGAGAGGATCAGTAGGAGAGGGCAGCGCGGGCAGGGAGACCATGGTGGGAAGCGGTCCAGACAACAGATGGTTACAGTCTGTGAGGTGGTGGTGGTGGGAGGGATGAAGAAGTGACCATAGGAGAGCAGTTGAGGCTTAGATTAGGATTCACGGGAATCTAAGTAAGGTGCTTGCTAATCCTGCTGCAAGACGCAAAACGAAGGGGGAGTTTCTTGTATGGGATCTCCAGGGCTTCTCAAAGGCTGGCCTCCTAGAGATGTGCACCATGGTGGCTGTATACTTCCCTTCCCCACGCGCCTCCCACCCAAAACTGGGGCTCCTGGGTCCCTGCCCAGTTCCCCAAGAACTCAGCCTGTGGGGTGAGCCCTCTTTCTTGCTTATCCCTTCTCCACTGCCAACAAGTGTGTATCTCCCACCTGACTCCTCCATGCAGGGTCAACCAAAAGGGTGGTTTTAAAAGCTCAGTGTGGCCTGTTGGGTAGAAGGAGAAAACTGGAGAGATAAATATGCTCCTACTCCTCCCTTTTACCTCCAATAACCATGATGTGATTCTTTCTAGGAGCAGAGGGAAAGCCGGGCTCGGCGAGGCCCCCGAGGGCCCAGCGCCTTCATCCCGGTAGAGGAGGTAAGCATGGAAGGGGGTCAGGACTTCTTGGTCCCTGGGAAGAAAGGACACGGGACGGTGTGTGGGTGGGGGTCTTTTCCTGTCTCTTGAAATAGCAGCTTCAGGTTCCTGACTCATTTAACCCACAAACAACGCTCTGGAGCACACGTATCAGAGGCTACTGGGAAACAAGGCTCAAAGAGACAAAGTGATAATGACAAGGCGAGGTAATGAACAAACTTTTGATTCCCAGAGCAAGGCCTATTCTTCTTCAAAAAGACAGAACTATCTATATTAACTGTTCTTCCTTGACTATACATATATGACATTTTTTTAACTTAAAAAGTAATATTCATTATAAGAAAATTTTTAATGTCTCAGAAACCTCTAGTCTCCTGTAATCTTGCATCCCACAGAGGTAGTCATTGTTACTTAACATTTTTCACTGTTTCTTGGACTTTTTGTCATATCAAACCAAGGTCATCGTTTACAACGTGGGGGAGGGGGGTTTTGTCGTATTCTTTATTTTTGCCACTTAATACAAGAGATACCACTGAGTCAGATCATTCATTTATTTAACAGATATCTGTTGAATGATTAATCACTGTCAGGCACTGTTGAAGGTGCTGGGGACACAGCAGAGAACAAGACAGACAAAAATCCTTGCCATCGGCTGACATTCTAGGGTGGGGTTGGTGGTGACGGGGACACCCTCGAAATACACGCGCAGAAAAGCTTAAAAATAATAGTTTCCTCCTATTTCTTTGGTCTTCAGTGCACAAAAATAAATGTTTTGTTTTGTCGTCCTGTTTGCTCTCCTAAGTGTGTAGCCGAGTAGTTAATGAGCTGTTAACAAATGCCTAACCTCCCCCCTCCCCCAGTTCCCTCTCCACCCTTTGTAAATGGAAAGCAAACAACCACCTGCTGATTATTTGTATCTAGCCCGGAATTTTCAGCTCAAGTATTGTTCTTGTGTTGTTGTTGTTGTTGTTTTTCATTCATAAATAATCGGTCCTCTTTTATAATGAAGGAAATAAATAGGCTTTGGTGCTAATCTGGATTTGAATCCATAGTTTGTCCTTTGCTAGATCTGTAACCCTGAGCAAGGAAATCAATGAATTATCCTTTCCTCCCGTTTTCCTTTTTATGGACACGGTGGTCTTTTGGGGTTTCTTGGCTGTTACAGTCCTAGTGCAATGACTAGTTGGTCTCTTTGGTGTGGAGAGCGGGACTAGAACCCACCCTCTCGCTTTGGCTTGGCAGGTCCTTCGAGAGGGACCAGAGAGCCTGGAGCAGCACCTGAGGCTGGAGGCACTGATGTCCTCGGGGCGGGTGGACAACCTGGCCGTGGTGATGGGCCTGCACCCGGACTACCTTACCTGCTTCTGGCGCCTGCACTACCTCCTGCTGCACACAGATGGGCCCCTGGCCAGCTCCTGGCGCCACTACATTGCCATCATGGTGAGCCCGTCAGAGCCCAGCCCTTGTAGCGTTGGCCCCCTGGGGGCATTTGGTCTGTAGGTCTCTTTGCTGGGTTCTTCCTGAATCCATTTCAGAGGCCGGGAGGAGACTAACTATCTGATCGTCCACAGAATTTTGGATTCTGAAGAGAGGCTTTTTTTTTTTTTTTTTTTTTTTAAATTAAGTAGGCCCCACACCCAGGATGGAACCCAATGCAGAACTTGAACTCACAACCCTGAGATAGATCAAGACCTGAGTGAATATCAGGAGTTGGATACTTGATTAACAGAGCCACCCGGGTGCCCCAAAGAGAGGCATTTTTACTCAGAATCAGAAAACCGAGGCATGAGAGGGTCAGGTGACCTGCCCCCAGAGGACAGCACACTAGTGCAGCTGGGGTTAGGACCTAAGTGTCCTGCCTCTCTGGCAACAGTGAGGCCCATGATTCCTCCCGCCATGGGGTTTCCACCCTAAACAAGGCTCTCCACCCCCTCCACAGGCTGCCGCCCGCCACCAGTGTTCCTACCTGGTGGGTTCCCACATGGCCGAGTTTCTGCAGACTGGCGGTGACCCTGAGTGGCTGCTTGGTCTCCATCGGGCCCCCGAGAAGCTACGCAAGCTCAGTGAGATCAACAAGTTGCTGGCACACCGGCCGTGGCTCATCACCAAGGAGCACATCCAGGTGCCGTGGGCGAGGAGGCACGGGGAGCATGGGGGCCGGGCCTGGCCATGTCCGGCAGTCAGCCCAGGGCCAGGCACTGAACAAGTCTGCCCTTCTATCCTCTCCAGGCCTTGCTGAAGACGGGTGAGCACAGCTGGTCTCTGGCCGAGCTCATCCAGGCCCTGGTCCTGCTCACCCACTGCCACTCATTGGCCTCCTTCGTGTTTGGCTGTGGCATCCTCCCTGAGGGGGACTCCGAGGGCAGCCCTGCCCCCCAGGCACCTTCACCCCCCAGTGGGCAGAGCAGCCCCCCCAGCAGGGACCCACTGAACAGCTCTGGGGTAAGTGATGGGCCTGGGTCTTGTGGGGGGAGGAAGCCAGCATGACCTCTGGTCCTTGGATGGAAGCCACTGCTTCCTTGTCTCACACGGAGAGGCCTCAGAAAAGTTAGTTAACTTTGAGACTCCGTTTCCTCATCTGTGAAAGGAGGCCAAAAACCCCCTACTTCGCAGGGTGGGTAAGGAGTAAATGAAAGAACCGTGTGGTGGGCCCCTCGATGTGTAGCGTCAGAGGCTTACTATCTCCTGGGCATTAGCCCTTTACAGATACAAAGGTTGCCTCTTATCCTATAAGGCGGTCTTGTTTGTTCCAATATAAATTCACAGATACCTTAACAATCCCTTTCCTGTGAGGGAAATCGGAGCTCAGACAAGACAGGCGTGACCCGGGGCTTCTTAAACTGCTTCGGAAGACGCAGGCCACGCGAGCCGCCCAGCTCCGTGGCAGCAGGGCTTTGCGGTCACTCAGGAAGGCCTGAGTTTGTGGGGAGTTTCCTGGGGCCGAGGAGTGAATGGTCACCGCCGGGTCCCTCCTCCAGGGCTTTGAGGCTGCCCGCGACGTGGAAGCGTTGATGGAACGCATGAGGTTGCTGCAGGAGAGCCTGTTGCGCGATGAGGGCGCGTCCCAGGAGGAGATGGAGAGCCGCTTCGAGCTGGAGAAGTCAGAGAGCCTTCTGGTGACGCCCTCAGGTACGGGATCGCAGGGGCTTCCCCCTTCCGACGCCATCTCTGCTGGGGAGGAGGCAGCTCCGTGCTCGGCGCTGCCTGTATTTTGAAGGCGGCCACGTCTCCACCACTTCTTCCAAGAGGTTCCGAGCATGGGCTTTAGGGTCAGACGTGGGTGTGAATCGTGACCTGTCAGCCCTTCTGGCAGTGTGACCCCTGAGGAGTTACTTCCTGTCTCGGGGCCTCCGTCCCCTCCCATGTGAAGGGTTGGTTTGTGGGGTAAGTGGGACAATGGAAGCAAAGCTCTTAGCGCCGAGTAAGTGGCTCCAGAAATGACTACTGCTGTCAGGGTTGCTCTTATCATTCCCGGGGCCTCGTCCCTCGGGTCGGTGGGCCTGCCTCATCGCCCTCCAGCCACCTGTCAATTAATCAGGAGTAGGTACCCTGTACTCCGTGCCTTGGCCTCACTGTGGTCTCTCTCTGACGTCCTTAGCTGACATCCTGGAGCCCTCTCCACATCCAGACATGCTGTGCTTTGTGGAGGACCCAACATTTGGATATGAGGACTTCACCCGGCGAGGGGCTGAGGCGCCCCCCACCTTCCGCGCCCAGGTAGGCCCTCCAGGCTCTTCTTGGCATCGCTTTTGGCATCGGGTTTACAAACAAGCAGGGGGTGGATGGTGGGAGTGGTTGGAGAGTTGGGCACCTTCTCCCTCAAGATTCCCTGAGGGATACGGGAGACCCTAGATCATGGCAGGGCCCATCTGCACCCTAAGCCCAGGGGATCCTGATCACAGGAAGAAGCTCATCACCAAGGTGCATTCTCTGTGGCTTCTTAGGCCCAGACCAAGCAGCAGGTTAGATTTGTGGGGCGGAAAAGGGACATTATGGAGAGCAAAGTTGTGCTCCAGAGGATGGGGTCCCTGTGGCCAGCCTTGGGCCCCCAAGATTCCACTCCCTGACCCCTTTCCACATTTCTCAGGATTACACCTGGGAAGACCATGGCTATTCATTGATCCAGCGGCTTTACCCGGAGGGTGGGCAGCTGCTGGACGAGAAGTTCCAGGCAGCCTATAGCCTCACCTACAACACCATGGCCATGCACAGCGGGGTGGACACCTCCATGCTCCGCAGGGCCATCTGGAATTACATCCACTGTGTCTTCGGTATCAGGTGAGCTCATAGCCCCTCATCCAGTGTGTCTATGCACAAGCCCTCAGCCTGAGCTCAGAGCCGTGTCCTTTTCTATTTTGCTTTTTCTTTTTCCCTTCTTCTTGCCCATACTGTTTTTCAAAGCAAATTTATTTTGTTGCCGATTATAAATGATAGAGGTGCAGACTGTTTGAACCTTGTAAATGAAACTCTTTAATCCCACCCTCTAGAGAGAACTGTGGAGATACCGAGAGAGAGAGAGAGAGAGAAAGAGAGAGAGAGAGAGGGAAGGAGAGAGAGAGAGTATTTCCATTCCAAGCAAGAGTTTTTCTCTTACAATAAAGGACAACATAAATGCCCATCGGTAGGAGACTTTAAATGACATTATATCCACTCAGTGAAAAAGTATACAGCTATTGCAAATTATAATAATGGTCTCTTTATATTGCTATGGGAAATTGTTCAAAATGTGTTGAGAAGAAAGAAAGCTGGTTACCAACCAGAATCTTCCTTTTGTTTCACCCTTTTTTTTGCTAAAAATGTGTGCATGCATGGAAAATATGTGGAAGGCTACACACTAAAATGTTAATTAATAATGGTTGTCTCTGGATAGTATTTGATTAATTACACTTTCATCTTGTTACATAAGTATTTCCTGATTTTTTTAAGTAGATTTCTTAAACTGATGGAATCATGCTTGTTACATTCTACAACTTGCTTTTTTTCACCTAATAATCTATTGTGAACTGCCTTCCTTGTCAGTATGAATAGATCTTTTATGCTTTTTTTTTTAAGATTTTATTTATTTATTTTAGAGAGGGAGTGAACGAGAGAGAGTACAAACAGGGGGAGGGAAGGGGCAGAGAAAGAAATGGGTTCCCCGCTGAGCAGGGAGCCTGATGTGGGATTCATCCCAGGACCCCGGGATCATGACCTGAGCCAAAGGCAAATGCTTAACTGACTGAGCCACCCAGGTGCCCCCTCCTTTATGCCTTTTTTTTTTTCTTTATGCCTTTTAACCACTGCATGGTGTTCTGTTATGGATGAAGCCTAATTCAGCCACTTTCTAACTGTAACTAGTTCACGGTTTTTCACTATTAAAAATATCATGTGCCCTGACTAGCCTCACACTAAGTCCTTGTATATGAGCCCTAGGTGGGAAATTACTTGTCAAGAATATACACAGACCAATTTTTAAAGATTTTTTTAAACTTGGGGCACCTGGGTGGCTCAGTGGGTTAAAGCCTCTGCCTTCGGCTCAGGTCATGATCTCAGGGTCCTGGGATCGAGCCCCGCATCGGGCTCTCTGCTCAGTGGGGAGTCTGGTTTCCCCCCTCTCTGTCTGCCTGCCTCTCTGCCTACTTGTGCTCTCTCTCTCTGTCTGTCAAATAAGTAACATCCTAAAAAAAAAATTACTTTTTTTTTTAATTTATTTTTTAGAGGGCAGGGAAGAGCAGAAAGGGAACTTTAAGCAGGCTCCACACCCAGTGCAAGCCCAACCTGGGGCTCAGTCCCACAACCCTGAGATTGGGACTTGAGCCCAAATCAAGAGTCAGAAGCTTAACTGACTGAGCCAGCCAGGCACCGCCCCCATTTTATTTGTTTGTTTATTTGTTTAAGTAGGCTCCATACCCAGGGTAGAGCCCAAAGCAGGGCTTAAACCCACAACCCTGAGATCAAGTGAACTGAGATTAAGAGTCAGACACTTAACTGACTGAGCCACCCAGGCGCCCCCAGACCGGTTTGTTTTTTTTTTTAAATTTGAAGAAATCTCACTCTGATAACAATGTGGGAAATTCAAAGAATTAAGGAACAAAAAAAAAAAAACTTTTCCCCAAATTCAGCAACTTCACAACCACATCCTGTGACATTCTTTCTTGGTTGCTTTTTTTCTTTCTACTGTAGTTGCCCTGTGTAGTTGGAGTTATAATAGTTATTACATTTTTAAAAATGTATAATTGATGTTTCTAAAGAGAAACAACTAGATTTATAGTAAATTTAGAAAACAGAAATAACAAAAAGAAGAAAATAAAGGTCATCCATGATCCTGCCTGCTCTTATCATTGTCAAGTATTTCTTTCCTGTCTTTTTTCCACAAACAAATAACCAAAAAAGACATAATTTTACAAACACAAGATTTTCTCTCTCCTCATTTCATTTATTTTACTCATGAAATCAAATGTGGGTATATTTTAATGAACATGTGATCTGACTTTTCTCATTTAATTTTTATTCCAAACATAAAAAAAGAAATCCCAGATTTTTTAGAAAGGTCCATGTTCCCTGTAGAAAAATGTATGTTTATGCATCACTAGCTGTAAATTCTATTTCACTGAGTGGATTCACTTGTCCTTAATTGAGCATCCTCTTGCTGGTCATTGACAGCTTTCCGGTCCCAGGGAGGTGAAGGAGGGACAAGCATTTTATCTATTTTTTTTAAAGATTTATTTTATTTTATTTATTTGACAGAAAGAGAGAGAGGGAGATCACAAGTAGGCAGAGAGAGAGGGGGAAGCAGACTCACTGCTGAGCAGAGAGCCCGATGGGGGACTCGATCCCAGGACCCTGAGATCATGACCTGAGCTGAAGGCAGAGGCTTTAACCCACTGAGCCACCCAGGTGCCCCAGAGACAGGCATTTTAGGGTGTGGCCCAGGCTGCTTCCTCCCAGGTCCAGGCTCTTCTCCCTTCCCCCCACTCTCCAACATGGCCCTCGCTCCTGTGGCTTTGTCTACTGAATCTGTCCTCCAGTTTTCCACCAATCTTCCGTATCCACACCGATCTGTGATGACTCACTGGCTTACTGGACTGGAGAGTGACAGAGCGGCTTCCAGACTTGTCACCAACTTGCTCTCTGACTTTAAGCAAGTTAATTGTCTTCTCCAGGTCTCAGTTTGCCCATCCGTGAAATGAGTACCACTTCTTTTTCCCTTTCTCTATTCCTTCTTCAGGGAAATTATTTGTACCGTCCCTTCCATGGCCTTTACTGTAGTGATATGACTTTGGAGCTGGGTTTGAATTCCCAGGACAAGTGACTTCACTTCTCCAAACCTCTCTTTCAGCTATAAAATGGGGCTGATGAAAGCTGTGCATTATAATATTATAGCTGTGTATTATAATATTATGTAACTATTATTAACTATATTATATATAATATATTGTATATAATATATGACATATAACTATTATATGACTATATAATATATAACAGTATTATATAACTATAATATTATATATCTAAGCTTATTATATGTATTACATGTATTATAATATTATATAACTATTATATAATCTGTATACAGCATATCTAGTACTTCCGAGGATCCCTTGAGTATGTGTCCATACGGCAAATAGCTCGTACTCAAGACAGCAGCTCATTCTCGGCATTCTTTGGAGTGGTCCCCAGCCAGTCTAGTGACCTGTGATGTATGACATCAGCTATTTTTCTAAGAGGAACCAAGCTCCTTCTTGCTTCCTACTTTCTGCTTTTTCTTGCCACACTCTGTTCCTCCTTCGGTGGGGTGGGGGTAGTGGAGAGGAGTCACCTGGAGAGTGATGCTCTCGGGGCCTTTCCATCCAGATATGATGACTATGACTACGGGGAGGTGAACCAGCTCCTGGAACGGAACCTCAAGGTATATATCAAGACTGTGGCCTGCTACCCCGAGAAGACCACACGAAGAATGTACAACCTCTTCTGGAGGCACTTCCGCCACTCAGAGAAGGTACAGCGCGTAGTGGGGGAGGTGTCAGGACCCGATGTGGTATTCCAGACTGAGCCTTCTGCCGCTTGGGACCCCGGGGTGTACCGTCCTAGGTTCAAGTCCTACTCCACTGTATGATTTCCGACTCCATTTAGTCACCTGTAAAATGGGGCTGTGCCTCACAAGGTCCTCAGCGGTAGCCGGGAGGACCTGAGTTCAAATCTGCACAGTATCACTCAGTAGCGTGGTGACCTTGGGCCAGTCACTTTGCCCCCTGAGCTTGTTATCTTTACCATGAGGGCAAACACTGCCTACATTTCGGAGTTGCTGCAAGGGTTAGATGAGAACATGAGTGCCCTAGGCCGGCGGCTCTTGTTTTTCCGTTTTGTGAGATAAAAAGATGAGTCAGCTCGGGATGAATGGGATGGAAATTCCTTAGCTGCCATTGCACCAAAGTGCTTGGAGCCTTAGGAACCATCAGGGCATCCGTAGGAGAGAGGAGAGGCAAGTGGTCCAGGCACGCGGTGGTCCAGGACAGATGGGGATGGCCAGGAGTGACATCAGTTGCCCACAAGTCCTTGTCTGTGCCACAGGTCCACGTGAACTTGCTGCTCCTGGAGGCCCGCATGCAGGCCGCCCTGCTCTACGCCCTCCGCGCCATCACCCGCTACATGACCTGACTGCGAGAAGGATCTGGACCCGGAGCAGCGCCCCCAGGGGCATCCTCCTGCCTGCAAGGACTTCTCTGTCTAGAGATGGACCCGATCCCTCTCTGTCCCACTCTGGAGGTGGGCCTGTGTGTGATGTGCAGCCCCTGAGCCGTACCCTCCCTTTCTCTCACTGGAATGGACAGGATCGTTGCACTGACTCTGGGATCTCAGTTCTGTCCCTGGGAGCCGGAAGGGGACTAGCAAATCCCCAGGGACTGTGCCCTCCTTCGTGCCCCTGACCCCAGAGGCAGAGGGCACAGGAAGGGAAATGAGCTGAGCTCAGATGCATGTGCCCAGCAGGCTGGGCCGCAGGCACCCCAGGTCTTGTGGCCTTCCTGGCCCTGGAAAATCCCGGACGGGCCACGGAGGAGAGGGACAAGCTCCACCAGGACTGACACTCCAAGCAGCTTTGCATTTCCTCCTCCTCCCTCGCTCCCAGATCTCGTTACCTCCCCACTGCCGTTCACTCGTCAATGTGAAAGTCAGTGTCAACAGCGGGACCGTGTGTTCTGCTCCCTGAAAGCCTGTTCTGACGGGCAGCCTGAGGACCCCTTTCCCTGGTGGCCCTAACCCTGGCTTAGCTCATTTGACCGTTGACCTCCCCTTCACCCTCTTACCCATTTCCCCCCTGCTTGCTAGTGGGAGGCCCCAGAAGAGAGACCAAGCCCCTCAAAAGAGTAGATTGTCCCTAGAGAGTTTAGGGTGTCTGTGGGTCCCTTTGACTTCAGAAGAGGAGAAGGGAGTATTACCAGTGCTGTGTATTCCTGGTTCTTTCTGGGGTAGGTCCTTCGGGGCCTCATCTCGGTAGCCACGGTCAATGCCTGAGAGGAGGACGGGGAGAAATCTCTTGTCCCCAGAACCGCCCCAGCCCTGCAGAAGCCAGCACCCTACTCTCCTGTCTCCCACCAAGTGAGCTTCAGAGGCAGAGTCAGGAAACCCGTGGGTTCTTGTCTGGGTCTTGCCCAAACTGGCCAGCTGACCATGGCTACATTGCCAGACCTCTCCAGCCTCCGTGTAGATGGTTCCGGCCGGGGGGGCGCGGGGGGGTGTTGCTTGTGGACTTGCTGTGATGTCTGAGTCTACTCTGGGCCGCTCAGGCCAACCTGCTAGCAGCAAATTGCAAATCTTGCAGAACCTCAGAGGCCTCTGGGGATAGCCGGGCCTTATAGGCAGTGCCCCCCCCCCGGCTACCTTTCTAGGATGCCCCCCAATACCCCCCATTCCCATTTCCATCCCCTCTTTGATTTTAGGTGGATTGCTTGGAGGCAGAAGCAGCCAAGGACGGATCCCAGGCACTTTTCTGTAGCAAATAAGCTGTGAATGATGACGTCCCTTGTCTTTCTTCCGACAGTATGTGCCTCCTCTCTGCCCAGCGGGGAGGTGACTGAAGAAAGGCAGGGGACATGCTGCTGCTGCTTCTGACCCTCCTCTCTGGAGAGGGGCAGGAGAGGAGCCTGGTCAGCGGGCCACATTTCACACCCATGCGGGCATGGGGAAGCCGACCAGCACCCCCTGCGGGCCTCAGAGCCCTCCCTGCAGTGAAGCTGGGCAGGAGGGAAGAGGCCCCGGGATTGGGATTTGGAGTCTGGAAGGGACATGACGACTCTGTAAATGTCCCCGGGGTGGGCAGGGAGGGGGGAATCTAGTGTGCAAGTGTAGAAATCTTTGGCTTTGCTACCGGTTCTGTATGATGAAAAATAAAAGTTCACCGAGGTTTTGTTTTGTACTTCTTAACGGGCTGTTTTTCCATTTGCAAGGGTCATGGTTCATCTCGTAGCATCAGCAGGGAGCTGGGGTTGCATCACCCTGACCTGCTGCCCCTACCCTGCTGGGCACTTGTGTCCAGTGACTGCAGGGTGGGGAGTGGTTGGCATTAGAAGCCTATTCTGTCCCTCGGGTGCCCAGCCCGCCACCCATCTGTGGCCGGCCTGGCATTGTGGAAGAGTAAGGGCCATGTTACTTTTCTCACTAAGCCTGGCCTTGGGCTGGGTATTTCAAGGCCGTTTTTCTGAATGTGCAAGAGAATTTCGACCCAGGGGTTTAAAGTGACGTTGCTGAAGCCACATAGGTCATCATTGGTGGAGCCAGGATTCCAACCAGGGTCTGCCTGACCCCGAGGCCTCAGCATTTCATCTCACTGCTTTTCCCGCTATAGGGGGAAGCAGAGGGAGGCTTTTGAGAATCTCTGGGAACCCCATGTGTCCCCTGCCCAACCACATGATGCTTCCCTGCTTCTCATCACTTCTCCAGCACCGAGGAGACAGAACCAGCTGAAAAGGTTTAGATGGGATCTCCATGTTGTACCAGCACCATTTAGCAGCTATGTGATCTTGGTCAAGCTGCTTAGCTTCTCTGGGCACTGGGAACTCTAGTAAGCGTATCAGGGAAACCACATTATGACTAAGAACCAAGACCTCTTCTGTTGGCCACCCACTTCCTCTAAACACTGCTGTCATAAAATGAAAACTGGGTCTCCTCCAGGAAGCCTCCCCTAATTAACTCCATGTTCCCTTTCCCTTTCCCCTCTTCATTTTTTGTGGTGTTCCATCTACTTGTTCTTCCTTCTAAAGTCAGTTGAGAAGGTATGAGAGAACAAACCAGACTGGAATAGAAAACTTGGATTCTGGTCCTGATTTAGTCACTTACTATCTCTGGATTGGGGGAGAGGGTTGATTAATTTCACTGGGCCTCAAATTTCCTCTGCCATAAAAATACGTCTTCAGTTCTTCTCCAAGACGCATTACTGAATGACTTTTGCCAAATGTTTTCATTTTTTTTAATTTTTAAAAATTTTATTTGAGAGAGAGAGAGAGAACATGCATATGCATGAGCAAGGGGGAAGGGCAGAGGCAGAGGGGGAAGGAGACTCCCCACTGAGCAGGGAACCCAATGTAGGACTCGATCCCAGGATCCAGGGATTATGACCTGAGCCCAAGGCAGACCCTTAACTGACTGAGCCACCCAGGCACCCTTGTCAAATGCTTTCAATTTTAATATCTCAATCTTCCCAACCCTGGGAGGAAGGAGTGGTGTTCCCATTGTGGGAACAGGTTTGGAAAAGGAACATCAAGTGAAAGTCTATGGGACACAAACTTGACAGTTACACCCAAGTTCAAATTCCAGCTTTGATATTTAATGTCTGTCTCAACCACAAGCAAATGAGTTCACTTCTCAATACCTACGGACACAGGAGGGTTGTGTGGATTAAATAATGAAAAACACCTAGCACAGTTCAGGTGCGCGGCACCTAGCACCAGGGGCCATTCAGTATTCAGATATATCCACTCAACATCACCCGACCTAGGATTTGAATCCTTGTCAGTCTGATTCCAGATCCTCGATTTTTTCCTCAGACTCCCTAGGCCCTCAATCTGCTTTTTTTTTTCCTTAAGTATGTTCAAATCAATTTGCATGTGGAATTGAAAACTCTGGGCTCCAGGTTGGATCTAATGAATCTGTTTTAGGCTTCTTCTTTTTATATATATAAAATTTTTTTTAAGACTTCATTTATTTGACAGAGAGAGACACAGAGAGAGAGGGAACACAAGCAGGGGGTGTGGAAGAGGGAGAAGCAGGCTTTCCCGCCAAGCAGGGAGCCCGATGCAGGGCTTGATCCCGGGATCCTGGGATCATGACCTGAGCCAAAGGCAGACGCTTAATGACTGAGCCACCCAGGTGCCCCTGTTTTAGGCTTCTGCATCTTATGACCCAAGACCTGGGCTCACCTGTCCAGGCTGCAGTATGTTCAAGGTTGCCCGGAGCTTGAGTCTATGTTTGCTTTTGAAGCCCTGCTAGGATTGAGGACCACTGATAATGGGTAGAGGCAGGAGCTGGGTGAGTCCACTCCAGTGGATTTCAACATTCACCAGAGCCCTGGGACAAGTGAAATGAAGGGGCACATTTTGTGCCTTGGAACCTTCTAGAGGACCAGTGTTTAGAGGCAGAGCTGAGAAATTTGCAGCTTGAGCAACTTTCCCAGTGTTCCGATGCTGGGGACATCCTGTCATTCAACAGATCTTGCACCCCTACTACGTAAATGTGCTGGACATACAGCAGCAAACAAGACAGGCCTGGTTCCTGCCCTTTGGGGATTTATTGTCCTGAGGAAGAGACAGATTGGATGAGTACACAACTAATTATTTAAATTCTAATTGTGACCAGCACCTCAAAGAAGAAACAGAAGTGTTATAGGAGCATTTATAAACCATCAGCAGAACTTTTTCTTCCAAGTAAATATGCTGGACCTTCGCAGAAACCAAAACAGAGCCAAGAAGAGCAGTTTCTCACCCACTGCACCTTCTTGGAACCCGAGGGGTCCGCGGAGCGGTTAGAAAACTGCTAATCTACATTCCTGCTAATGGCTGCTGCGGTGTGCAACCCAGACTGACCCTCGTTTCACCCTGCACTCCCGCCCCATTGCTGCAGAATCTCCACTGGGTCCCTCCCTGGCAACTGCCCTGGACTGAAGGGAGCGACCTCGCTGAGGGTTCCGGCTCTGCCGGGCAGTCTGGTCGGCCTTCAGTGACCGGCTGACGGGGGAGGAGTGTACAAAGGCCTGGCTGCCTGTCTCCATTGGAAACCACTCTGAACGCCTGTCCCAGCTCTGGGGCTCCCTTCATGAGGCCAACACTGCCGCTCTGCCCCAGCCCGACCTGTGCCCCGGCCCGCTGCGCTCTGCCCTCTGTTTTTGATCCACGATTAACCTCCTGGGTGCAAATTTCCACCTGCCAATCGGCTTGCCGGCTCCGCCTACAGAGCAGAGAGGGGAGACAACCTGCCCGAGGTCTCACAAGCCCCAACCTTCAGATCCTTGTCATGGTTTGTCACCACCCGGTGTCAGTCCCACCTCTTGCTGTCTCGACCTTCTCTTCCTGAGGTTGGAGGCCACAGCTGCAGTGTGAAAGGGGCAGAATACGTGTTCGCTCCCATCCCTACTCCCGCAGCTGGAGACCTTGGGCCAGTCACTTCCCATCTGTGTGGAGAAGGTTAAGTACCCTGTCCAAGCGCCCCATCTTCTCCAAGTCTGCCCCACTCCTGAGAGAAGCCACAGCTCAGCCAGTGATAGCAGGAGAGATTTTTTTTTTTTTGGCTCCTGTTTTATTTTTTTTCCCAATTAATTTTATTTTATTTAGCAGGAGAGCTTCTTACCCCTCATGTCCGAATCACCTTTGATCCCAGCTGGGTGGGGGTGGGGGGATGTGGCAGGGGCCCCGCACTTCTCCAGTTCTGCTTATCGGAGCTCACACTTCAAGGAGGAATCATGCCACCGTTATTGAGTGCTGAGTTTGTTCCAGAAACTACCAGATGCTGGCTGTGCCCACGAACAAGACAGATGCGATCCTGGTCCTCATGAGCCTTTAAGTTCAATGGAGAAGACAGATATCACACAAGTGCTTGTGATGAGTCTAGAGGGAATATAAGTGCAGGGAGTGTTCAAGAAATACCCTGGGCTTGGTGGGTAAGGAAGGGCTGGCCAAGGAGGGGAGGGGAGACCGGAGTGTGGTGCTAGGATTTCTGGCAGAGGAAGCAGCCTGAGGGGAAGAGCAGGAGGAAGGCAGCCTGGATGGGACAGAGGGAGCAGGAAGGACGTGAGGAAGGGCAAGACTAAGAAGGAAGCTTGGGGCAGATCTGTCGTGCTTTCCTGGGTTTGTTAGAATTTGGGGTTCTATCCTATGGGCCATGAGAAGCCTTCAGAGATTTTGTCACGTGGTACAAAAGAGATGCTATGGACTGAATGTTTGTGTCCCCTCCGATTCATATGTTGAAACCCTAATCTCCAGTGTGATGGTATTTGGAGACGGGGACCTGGTAGGTAATCAGTTCATGAGCATGGGACCCCCCATAATGGGATTAGCACTCTCATAAGAAGAGACAGGAAAGAGCTGGCTCCCCCTCCCAGGCCTATGAGGACATAACCTGGACAAGGGTCTCATCGGGAACCAAACTGACTGGTACTTTGATCTTGGACTTCCCAGACTCCGGAAGCATGAGAAAGAAATTTCTGCTGTTGAAGCCACTCAGTCTAAGGTATTTTTGTTATGGCAGCTGAACTAAGACCATAGATAATATTTATCAGAAGAAGGAATAGAGAAGTTAGTAAGACTTATTTAGGACTTCCTATGTGCCAGGCACTCCACTAAGCACTTCACGGCCATGACCTTATTCAGTCCTCACAACAACCCTGTATATAGAGTCTATTATCAGCTCCATTGGACGGATGGGCATCATTGAACCTAGACTCAAAAGTCCTCCCATCCAGAAAGGTTTCTCTGGCTCCCCATCTCTACCCTAAGTATCCATTTTTCCTCTTTGACATAAGCTTACCAAGTCCTTCTGCTTTTCCAAGGCACTTTTTTCTGTCTAGTATGAGAATCATTTGGATGGTTGGTTCACTCACCTCCTCATTTTCTGCAAGCCCAGGGGAGGCAGAAGTTTTTGTCTAGCGTGTTCACAGCTTCATCTCTAGAGCTGAGAGCGGGACCTCGCAGCTAGTGGGGGCTGAATAAATAAAATGTGTGGAATATATATTTCTATCCACCAGGATGCCTCATCTAGTGCTGGATCTGGCGAGGGGGGGAGGGGAAGTGGTCCAGAAATAACAGCCTCCCCCATGTTTTGGACTTGACCTCTGCTCTGGCTGTCTCTGCATGGCTGGTTGTCACATTGCCAGCTCTCAGACACCCTGCGTCAGTCTGATGTTGGGGAAAGAGCTTGGACTTTGGAACCAGACAGATGAGGCTCCCATCTGAGTGCAAGTCCATCTGGAACAAGAGAGAGTCATATAAATAAACAGAGCCAAGTACCTCCATGAGATTGGATGATTTTCTTTCATTTCCTCACCTATAAAATGGGAACGTTACCATCAAAAATTATAGTTGTTAGGATCAAGGGAGAAAATGTTGATAGAGTTTCTGTTTAGTACCTACCGGGGAAGACAGGGATTGGGCCAACGCCATTTGCTTAGACTGATAGTCTCAGTTTGCTCATCTGAGAAAGGGGAGTTGCAAAATGCAAGATAATATAGAATTCTAAAGACCTGAACGCTCTTCTCGCAGACCACGTGCCTAGCTCCTTCTAAACCTTCAGTCTTCACCTTGAACATCCCCTCATCAGACTTCTGAGCTGATTCCCATTCCTCAGCCTGACTCTACCCCGCCATCTCTTTTCCCGCCCATCTCCTCATTCACTGGTTATCCCCACTGTCTACCTTAGTGCCTGATTAAGTGCTCAGTAAATATTGGTTAATTGCATTAAATATTTATTGCACTTATTTGTCAGCCAAGGACGTTCAAGGCGATCCTAACCACAAGCCTAGGACATAGGAAGGGCAGGGATTTCACTCACTTGACAGCTGTGGAAGCTGCAATCTAGCAATATTAATATTGCCTAGGAATTTCCCAAGCAAAGTAGCGGGAGTTCTAGACCCTTTCCACCCACCCCTCTACCGCCTTCCAAGGGAAGAAGCCCTGAAGGCCGGGTTCTAGTTCAAGTTCTGTTTAACTTGCAGTTGTGAGATTTAGGTAAATTACTTCCCTTCCTGAGCCTTAGTTTCCCCAGCTCTAAATGGAAAAATTAATCGTTGCCCTGAATGGTGGTGAAGTGAGAATCAGCTGACATAATGGGCTGAAAGCACTTAATAAACTGAAAGCACCACCCTCACTGATGGAAGATTTTTTTATATGAATATGCAGATTCAACATTGATGTCAAAGGTAAATCACCGTGGGTTGGGAAGCCAGGGTAACTTCCTAGGGGCATTGGCATTTCAACTAAGCCTTAAAGATAGGTAAGGTATTTGTCTTGTTGTGTGGTGTTTTTTTGTTTTTTGTTTTTAAGATTTTATTTATTTGAGAGAGAGGCAAGCACAAGCAGCAGGGAGGGGCAGCGCGAGAGAGAGAAGCAGACTCCCCGCTGAGCAGGGAGCCCGAAGCAGGACTCGATCCCAGCACCCTGGGATCATGACCTGAGCTGAAGTCAGCCGCTTAACTGACTGAGCCACCCAGTCGCCCAAGATAGGTAAGATTTTGGAGAAGCGAACCTCAGAGCCAAAGCCACAGACCAGTCAAAGCAGGATCCTCTAGCCGCTCTGAGCTCTACAGCCTCTCCCCTCTGGTTGGTATTCTCATCTAATCTGCTCTTCCCTACCTTAACTTGTTTTTCCTTTCAAATCAAATTTATGGAAGTATAATTTGCATACAGTAAAACACACAGGGTTTGGTTTTTTTTTTAAGATTATTTATTTATTTCACAGAGAGAGAAAGATCACAAGTAGGCAGAGAGGCAGGCAGAGACAGGGGAAGCAGGCTCCCTGCTGAGCAGAGAGATGCGGGGCTGGATCCCAGGACCCTGAGATCATGACCTGAGCCAAAGGCAGAGGCTTTAACACACTGAGCCACCCAGGCGCCCCAAACACACAGGTTTTAAATGCACACAGGTCCATGAGTTTTGGCAAAAGCACACACCTATGCAACAATCACCCAAATCAAATTCCAGTGTAATCCTTTGCAGCGAATCCCCAACCTGCTTCCGTGTGGGCCCCAGAAACCGCTCTCTGCTTCCTGTCACTGCAAGTTCCTTTCCTTAATCATTCATTTTTGCCTTAGCAAATCATGAAGTTCTCTGCATTCAAACACTTGAACAAAAACATAAGCGCAAAAAATGTATTACTTCACTAGGCTTAAGAAGGTATTTTCAGGGGCGCCTGGGTGGCTCAGTTGGTTAGGCAGCTGCCTTCGGCTCAGGTCATGATCTCAGGGTCCTGGGATCGAGCCCCACATCGGGCTCCTTGCTCGGCAGGGAGCCTGCTCCTCCCTCTGCCTCTGCCTGCTTGTGCACTCTCTCTCTCTGACAAATAAATAAATAAAATCTTTAAAAAAAAAAAAAAAAAAAGAAGGTATTTTCATTTGGGGACATTTGCTAACGAACGCGGAAGTCATTAGATAAACTGACAGTAGCTAATCGGAGACAGTAATTAAGAATAATCATAATTGGGGCGCCTGGGTGGCTCAGTCGTTAAGCGTCTGCCTTCGGCTCAGGTCATGATCCCAGGGTCCTGGGATCGAGCCCCGCATCGGGCTCCTTGCTCGGCAGGAAGCCTGCTTCTCCCGCTACCATTCCCTGTGCTTGTGTTCCCTCTCTCGCTGTGTTTCTCTCTGTCAAATAAATAAAAAATCTTTAAAAAAAAAAAAAGAATAATCATAATTGCCCATTTAGAGAAAAGTTTG
Source organism: Procyon lotor (assembly GCA_028646535.1). Lineage (NCBI taxonomy): Eukaryota > Metazoa > Chordata > Mammalia > Carnivora > Procyonidae > Procyon > Procyon lotor. The sequence continues at coordinate 17,681,507 of CM053606.1, forward strand.
TCGATAAAAACTCTACCTACAAAATTACAAAGGTTACATGGGTAGCCTGATTCCTTCTTGAGAGATGATGACTAATCTATAAAGCAGTGTTTTTAATTTAAATATTTCTAAAGAAAAGGCATTTTTAAAAGAAAGCATTAGGAATCAGTTGTCATTATCCATTTTTTCCGATCTCTTCCTTTAATTCCATGATACACAAATTAAGAATGATTCTGATATTTCAAGGAGATGCCAAGTGAAGGAAGAAATGAAGAAAAATGGTCAAGTTCTGTTTTGGGGTCTCTTGTTGAATAGGAAGACAATCATATCAAACAAAGAAAGAGTAAATAAGCAGGAGAAATGACAGTTGATGCTGAAACTTTATACCTGGGTCATGTTATTGGGCCAAATCACAGCAACTCTTTTTTTGTTTCCCACTTTTTTTTTTTATGATTTTATTTCTTTATTTGTCAGAGAGAGCGCACAAGCAGGGGGAGCGGCAGGCAGAGAAAGAAGCAGGCTCCCCGCTGAGCAAGGAGCCCACTGGGGGACTCAATCCCAGGACCCTGGAATCATGACCTGAGCCCAAGGCAGCACTTAACCGACTGAGCCACCCAGGCGTCCCTCCAAACATGTTTTAAAATGCAAAAAAAATCAACAAATTATATGAAAAAGAAAACCAAATTGTCTTCTCCTTGTTCTAATATAGCAAACAAGTTTTAAGTCATCTTCTAGAAGATAGCCTTATATATGTTATTGTCTTGCTTAAATATCTTTTTTTTTTAAGATTTTATTTATTTGACAGAGAGAAAGAGATCACAAGGAGGCAGAGAGACAAGCAGAGGGAGAGGGGGAAGCAGGCTCCCTGCTGAACAGGGAGCCCAATGCAGGGCTCCATCCCAGGACCCTAGGATCATGACCTGAGCCAAAGGCAGAGGCTTAACCCACTGAGCCACCCAGGCGCCCAATATCTTTTTTTAAATATATTTTTAAAGATCTTATTTATTTATCTGAGAGAGAGTGAGAGAAAGAGAGAGAGAGCGCATGAGCAGGGGGTAGAAGCAGAGGGAGAAGCAAGCTCCTGGCCGAGCAAGGAGCCTGATGTGGGATTTGATCCCAGAACTCTGGGATCACCATGTGGGCCCAGGGCAGAGGCCTAACCGACTGAGCCACCTGGGTGATCCTTGCTTAAATATTGTCAATGGATCTATCTTGCCAATACTTTCAGTCTTGCATTCAAGTACAGATTAGTTTAGCTTGTTCTATAATTTCATATAAATGGAATTATGCAGTATGTACTTTTTTCCCTAAAGATTTAGTTATATATTTTGGACTGAGAGAGAGCATGAGAAGGGGGAAGAGCAGAGAGAGGGAGAGAGAATCTGAGGCAGACTCCGTGCTAAGCCCAGAGCCTGAAGCAGGGCTCGATTCTGTAACCAGGAGATCCCCACCTGAGCCAACACCAAGAGTCTGTCACTTAGCTGACTGAGTCACCCAGGTGCCCCTGTAACATGTATTTTTTATGTAAGATTTATTTTGCTCTGTGTAACATTTTTATTTATTTTAAGATTTTATTTATTTATTTGAGAAAGAGAGAGAGCGCACGTGGGAGGAGAGAGGCAGAGGCAGAGGGAGAAGCAGACTCCCCACTGAGCAGGCAGCCCGATGCGGGACTCGATCCCAGGACCCTGGGATCATGACCTGAGCAGAAGGCAGATGCTTAACCAACTGAGCCACCCAGGTGCCCACAGTATAACATTTTTTAAGTCCATCAGTGAGTTTTCTATATCAGTAGGTCATTCCTTTTTATAGCTGAGTGCAGTCTCTTTCATTTTAGCCATTCTAATAGGTACATCATAGCAACTGAGTTTTTACAGTGGGTCTTATTAAGGTGTAATTTGCATAGGATAAAATTTGCCGGCCCCAGCTGGGACCCGTTGGCAAGACTGTAACTAGTGATGTTTGTATAACCAACAACTCTATTTTGTGGTTTAAGAAGAATAAAATTGACTATGTGTTATAAATAAATAAATAAACGAATAAATAAAATTTACTGGTTTTAAGTGTACAGTTTTTTGAGTTCTGACCATGTGTGCCATCGTGTACCCATCACCAGCATCATGATACAAAGTGTTTTAATATCCCCACAAAATTTCCTTGGGCTCTTTTACTGTCAATTCCTTACCCCCTAGCAACCACTCAATGGGCTTTGTCACTATAGTTTTGACTTTTCTAGAACTTTCTATAAATGTGTAATCTTTTGTGACTGGCTTCCTTCAGTTAGCATAATGCTTTTGATATTCATCATGTTGTATGAGTCGTTCATTCCTTTTTATTGTCAAGTAGAACACTATTGTATAGCTATATCCTGATGTGTTTATTCCTTCACCAGTATGAGTATGAGTTGTCTGCAATTTTGTCTACTATGAATAAAACGGCTATTTGTGTAGGCATAGGGTTTCATTTGTCTTGAGTGAAAACATGGGGGTAAAACTGTTAGGACATGTGGTAAGTGTATATTTAATTTTATAAGAAATTGCCAAGTCGGGGCGCCTGGGTGGCTCAGTCGTTAAGCGTCTGCCTTCAGCCCAGGTCAGATCCCAGAGTCTTGGGATCGAGCCCCGCATCGGGCTCCCTGCTCCGCAGGAAGCCTGCTTCTCCCGCTACCATTCCCTCTGCTTGTGTCCCCTCTCACGCTGTGTTTCTCGCTGTCAAATAAATAAAAATCTTTAAAAAAAAAAAAAGAAAAAAGAAATTGCCAAGTCATTTTTCAAAATAGCTGTTTCATTTTATAATCCCACCAGCAACACAGAAGAGTGCCAATTGCTCAGCCTTCTTGTCAGCACTTGGTATAGTCAGGCTTTGTAACTTTAGTCATTCTCGTTGAGTGTGGAACAGTAGCTCCTAATTTTTATCTATTTTTTTTTAATTTTACTTCTTTTTTCAACTTTTTTTTTTTTTTTAAGATTTTATTTGTTGAGAGAGAGAGTGAGCTAGAGAGAGAGAAGGAGCAGGGGGGAGAGGGAGAAGCAGATTCTCTGCTGACCAGGGAATCCAACATGGGACTCGATTCCAAGACTCCAGGACCATGACCTGAAGCACAGACAGATGCTTAACTAATTGAGCCAAACAGGCATCCTCAAAATTTAATTTATTTAAGTAACCCAATGTGGGGCTCAAATTCAGGACCACGAAATCAGGAGTCACATGCTTTTCCTACTGAGCCAGCCAGATGCCCGAGCAGCTTACAATTTTTAATTTGTATTTCTCTGATGACTAATGATATTGAGCATCTTTTCAAATATGCTTTGGCTATATATATACATACATATATATATATATATCTTTATATCTGTTGAATATCTTCTTAAATCTTTTGCTGTTTTTCTTTATTGGGTTGTTAATTTTCTTATTCAGTAATATAATTTTTTTTTAAGATTTTATTTATTTGTGAGAGAGAGAGAGAGAACAGAGGAAGAACTGGGCTCCCACTGAGCAGAGAGTCAATGCGGGGCTTGATCCCAGGACTCTGAGATTATGACCTGAGCAGAAGGCAGAGGTTCAACCAACTGAGCCACCCAGGTGCCCTGTAATATGAGTTCTTTATATATTCTAGGTATTCTGGATTTATATTTTGTCAGATAAATGAACTGGAAATATTTTCTCCCAGACTGTGACTTGCCTTTTCATTCTCTAGAAGACCAGAAGATTGCAATTTTGATGAAGATCAATATATCACTTTCTTTTACGTTCAGACGTTTTGCGTTTATCTAAGGAATCTTTGCCTAACCCAAGGTGACAGAAATGTTGTCCTGTGGTTTTTTTGACCCAGAAATTTTGTCTTTAACACTTATATCTCTGATTCATTTCATGTTAATTTTTGTGTATGATGTGAGGTAGTGGTAGAAGTTCATTTTTTTCCTTCAATATCTAGTTGTTCCAGCACTATTGTTAAAAAGACTATCCCTTCTCCATTTATTTTTTTACCTTTCTTGAAAATCAGTCGACTAAACATGTGTGAATCTGTTTCTGATTTCTTTAATCTGTTCCATTGATCTATGTATCTACCTTGGCCCTGATGTAAATTTTTAATGCATCGTTCACTATTTTATTACATGTATTTCCTGTAAGTAAACTCTACTTCTTTGTGGAATCATACAAGAAAAAATAAAAGAAGTGTTTTCTGTTCATTATAGAAAAATCATGAAGTAGAGATAGGCAGAAATAATAAAAGTTGATAATAATCCACCCCTGGGGAGTACTACTGTTATTTTTTTTGAGAATTTATCTTCTAGATCTTACTTCTATGCTTAAATATGCTAACAAAATGGCAGTATATTAAACAGTCTGTTTTACAATCTGTTTTCTCTTCCACCATATATTGTGGAATAGATTCCACAGGGGCTCTCACCCGGGATGATTTGCCCCATGGGAATTTGGTAAAGTCTGAAGACATTTTTTGGTTGTCGCAGAAGGGAGGGTGCTACTAGGATCCAATGGGTAGAGGCCAGGGAGGCTACTGAACATCCTCAATGCACAAAACAGTCTCTTATAACAAAGATTTCTCCAGTCCAAGCTGCTAATAGTCCCGAGACTGAAAATTCCTGAATTAGATCATGCACATGACATGTTCAACACAACACTTGGCACCTATCAACCACTTGGTAAATAGAACAAAGAACTTTGGGGGGGAAATGTTTCCACAAGCAGGAGTGTAAGTTCAGTGGATCCAGATCCCCATGGTTCCTTTCACAAGGCTGCTGCAAAGTGAGAAGTGAGAGGTAAGTACAAAGGGAGAAGACTCGCAGGGAAGATGTGGTTTTTACCACCAGAAATTCACAAAGCATGAGGGATAAATTCAAGACAGGAGACCTGAAGCCTTGGACTTTGGACTCCCGTGTTGGGAGGATGGGCAGACTCACACCTTCACCCTCCCCCACCAGGCCCCACTTCCCTAGGCTGGAGTTCCAGCTGTTGTCTGGGTTAGTGCAAACAAAGACCTTTGGGTTGTCCCAGATCCAGGATTTACAACCCATGGCTCCTCCCAGTTTACAGAAGTGCTGGGAAAACACATTCTAGGTCAGCAGGAATTAAGTGCCCTTCCCCCGCCATGGGGGGGTGGCGAGGACTGTTACGTGGTCTGATGGTACAGGCAGGATAAACTGAAAAGGGACAAACCACAGTCCAGGGGAAAGTGCAGCCAAGGGAATTTGATTCAGTTCAACAGGGTCGAGCATTTAGCAACATTCATTGCACTCCTGGGTGTCCAAGGCACTATCCGTCTCCTATGCGGGAGGCCATTTGGAATAACAGGGGCATAGCCTGTTTAGAAAAGTATGCTTGAGTCCCAGCTCTGCCAGCACTAATTATTTGCTCTTTATAAGGCACATAAGGACTCTGACTCACATAGTATATGCTCAATAAATTATATGTGTGTGTGTTTCAGTTCTCACGAAATAACTGTGAGGTAGGGGCTATTATTATCCCATTTTACAAAAGAATAAACCAAGGACCAAAGAGGTCAAGGGCTTGCCCAATGTCCCAAGACTAATTAAGTGACAGAGAATTACTATAGCAGACTTTTGAGAAATAGAAAGATGACTAAAATGCAGTCCTTGTCTTCAACAAGCTTAGAGTCTTATAATGGAGGTAAAGACAGCTTCAGTTCTAATCCCAAGTGAAGAGACAACAAGAGAGATGTTAATAAAGAACATTCAGGTAGGATAGGGCAGGTCAAAGATCAGTTCTAGGTGAGGGTGAACTGGAAGGTTTCAAGGAGGAAATGGTAATTAAACTGGTAGGTTTTCTTTTCTTTTCTTTTTTAGATTTTATCTATCTATCTATCTATCTATCTATCTATCTATCTATCTATCATCTATCTATCTATCTATCTATCTATCTATCTGTCAAAGAGAGAGAGAGAGCACAATCTGGGAGAGCAGCAGGCAGAGGGAGAAGCAGGCTCCCTGCTGGGCAAGGAGTCCAATGAGGGACTCACTTCCAGGATTTCAGGATCAAGACCTGAGCCAAAGGCAGACACTTAACCGACTGAGCCACCCAGGCGTCTCGAACTGGTGGTCTTTGAAGATGGGTAGGCTTGAAAGTAGACAGTCAGACTCTTCCTCAGGAGTAAGGTCCTGAGAAGTGTGACCATTGGGTTGGGCCATGGGATGTGTACCTATGGGGAAAGGCATGGATGACCTGGCTGAGAAAGTTAATAAATGAAAGTAAGACTATTCGGTGAGAATGGCAGGGGTAATGTTCAAAATAGTTAGAAACCGGAAAGGCATAGGTAACAACTGATCGGAATGGATACTGAGTTTTAAACAGCCCCCAGAGCTGCGCTGATAGAGACAAACTATATACCATGCCAAATATCCTAGAAAGGATGTTACCATTTACTTACCCACCTGGCCTCCCTTACACCTTTTGGGAACAGCATGCTCCTGTTTTGCTTTAGAGATCCACTTACCCTCTTCTCATTCTATGTCGTTCTGGTAGACCTGACCCCCCTTTATACCTCTAGATGTGGGTGCATGATCAAGTCTGGTCTAGCCAAGCAGAGCACAACGGTGACTGGTACAAGGATAAACACGTAACCAAAGGGGCCAAAAAGAACCCTCCCCACCACCTGTGTTGGAATTCTTGGGGATAAAGCAGCTCTGTTTCACCAGGGAAGCTAAGAAAAAGTAAAATCAAGTTTACAGTTTAAAGAGAGAGAGACATCAAGTTAGAGAGAGAGAGACACTAATATTTTATGTTTTTTTTAAAGATTTATTTATTTATTTGACACAGAGAGAGAGATCACAAGTAGGCAGAGAGGCAGGCAGAGAGAGAGGGAGAAGCAGGCTCCCTGCTGAGCAGAGAGCCCCATGTAGGGCTCGATTCCAGGACCCTGAGATCATGACCTGAGCCGAAGGCAGAAGCTTTAACCCACTGAGCCACCCAGGCACCCCTCATTTTTTTTTTAAGATTTTATTTATTTGACAGAGAGAGACACAGTGAGAGAGGGAGCACAAGCAGGGGGAGTGAGAGAGGAAGAAGCAGGCTTCCCACCGGAGCAGGGAGCCTGATGCAGGGCTCAATCCCAGCACCCTGGGACAACGACCCAGGCTGAAGGCAGACGCTCAATGACTGAGCCACCCACGTGCCCCTTATGATTGTTTTTGAGCCTCTAAATCCAGGTATGCCTGAAGTCTTCACCCATCTTCTTCAGTTACGTGAGGTTGGCTTTTTTGTCCCTTGCAACCAAAAAGAATTCTGATTAATAACAATTGTGACAGGTCTCAAATGTCACACTATGTAGGAGTTCTACATAGTCTCTAATGACACATGAAAGGAGAGGGAAAGCTGTCGAAGAAGGGAAAGGAAGAAGATTGGACAATTACTGAAGCAAGCTCCCTAGGGGGTGAAGAGAATTGAAGTGAGAGTGTAGGAAAGTAAAGGGAGCATCTACCAGATCCCTCTTCTCAGGGAGAGGCGGCACCTGAGTTTTTGCCATGAGTTAAAGAGACAGAGGATCCAAGAAACTAGTCTCTGCCAGCATCCATCTCTTTCTCTCTGAGCCGGCACTTAAATTCTTCTATGAGTCTGATGATAAGTGTGCCAAGACAAACTTAGAATGGCTTCTGTAAGTTACAGAATTTAAAGCACTCACAAATGTCATTCAGCCATTAAAATCATGTTACAAATGAATATGTATTATATGGAAGACATTTCTAGTATATCATTAAGTGATAAATCAAGTTACAAAATAATATAAATAGTATGATCTTTCTTTTTTTCCAACATGTATTCATATGTTTGTAAGAAACAGGGCTGAAAGACATTATAACAGAATATTGTTACCTACCCAAAACCTCTTTCTTCTTTCTTTTTTGTCCATTGAACCCCAAGTTTGTTTAGGTATTCACCTTTTAGGGAAGATGTCCATATCCAGAGCTTAGCTGAAGACTTAACTCAAAGTTCATCATGCTAGTAATTGTTTTCAGGGCAGCCAAAACAGAATGATGTCCTGGCCAATAAGATAGAAAGGAGAGTGCAGTAAAGAATATCCAGTGGAAAAAAGATAGTCTCTTCAACAAATGGTGTTGGGAAAACTGGACAGCCACATGCAGAAGAATGAAAATGGACCATTTCCTTACACCGCACACAAAAATAGACTCAAAATGGATCAAAGACCTCAATGTAAGCTATGGAAAGACCCTAGATGCCCATCAA
>CM053606.1:17690205-17701615 GCA_028646535.1 Procyon lotor
TGGCAGCATGATGTGTCATAGCTAAAAAGTGGAAACAACTCAAATGTCCATCAACTGATGAATGGATAAAGAAAATCCACATAATGGAAAATTATTCATCAATGTAAAGGGAGGAAGTACTGATGCATGTTACGACATGAATGAACCTTAAAAACATTACACTAAGTAAAAGAAGTCAGCCACACAAGACCACATATTGTATGATTCCATTTATGTGAAACATCCAGAATACATAAATCTATAGGGACAGAAAGTCGATTAGGATTAGTTGTTGCCTAGCGTTGGGGGTGGGGGGTATGTTGGAGGAAAATGGGAAGTGATGGGTTATGGGTGCTAAATGTCTTCTTGAGGTGAAAAAAATGTTCAAAATTGACTGTGATGATGTTTGCACAAATCTGTGGATATATTTCAAATCACTGAGTTGTATATTTCCCATGGGTGAACTGTAAGTTATATGTAAGGTATAGGTATATGAATTACCTGTAATTGTAAGGTATATGTATTACTGTAAGGTATATGAATTACCACAGAAAAGCTTTTTAAAAATATTTTATTTATATATTTGACAGAGAGAGACAATGCGAGAGAGGGAACACAAGCAGGGGGAGTGAAAGAGGGAGAGGCAGGCTTCCTGCTGAGCAGGGACCCAATGTGGGGCTCGATCCCAGGACCCTAGGATCATGACCTGAGCCAAAGGCAGATGCCTAATGAACGAGCCACCCAGGCACCCGTTTACTGAGATATTTTAAAACAAGAGAGAGCTGCTTATAGGAATTGGTATCCTTTCTTTGTTCCACTACAATCTAAGGGGGCTAGATGTTATGTCTGCATGCAGAACTTGGAACTGTGGCAACCGTCTCCCCACTATGGAGGAGAGGAGAATGCCAACAAGCTCAGAATGGAAAAACAGGGGCGCCTGGGTGGCTCAGTGGGTTAAAGCCTCTGCTTTCAGCTCAGGTCATGATCTCAGGGTCCTGGGATAGAGCCCCTTATCAGGCTCTCTGCTCAGCAGGGAGCCTGCTTCCCCCTCTCTCTCTGTCTGCCTCTCTGCCTACTTGTGATCTCTCTCTCTCTCTATGTCAAATAAATAAATAAAATCTTTAAAAAAAAGATTAAAAAAAAAAGGAATGGAAAAACAGAGATAGAAAGCACCTGAGTCCTTGAAGAAATCTTTGAGCTACTGAAATATACAATTCTAGAGCCGTTCTTCCTCAGGACTCCATAATCTGAGAGATAATAGATTTTTCCCAAATAATTCTGAGAGCTTTTTTTTTAATAATTTATTGAGATGAAATTCATATAACATAAAAGTAACCACTTGAAGTGCCCTAGTTCAGTGGCATTTAGTAGAATCACGATGTTGTGAAACATTCCTCTAATTCCAAAATATTTCCCCATCGCTTCAGGGTAAAACCCCTTTCTTAAGTTTTTCCTCCCATCTCCCTTTCTCCTTGCCTCTTGGAACCACGGTTCTGTGTTCTGTCTCAGTGGATTTATCTATTCTGAGTAGTTCATATAAATGCAATCATACAATATACAATACATACAACAGACAATAGACAATAGACAATATATGACCCTTTGTTTCTGGCTTCTTTCACTTAGCGTAATGTGTTTTGAGGTTCATCTATGTTGTAACATGTTCCAATATTTCATGCATTTTTATGGCTGAATAAAATGTTATTATATGTATAAACCGCAGTCTGTTTATCCAGTCGTTCACTGATAGGCATTTGGGCTGTTTCTACCTGTTGGCTCTTGTGCCTAGTACTGCTACAGACATGTGTGTACAGGGACTTGTTTAAGTGCTTGTTTTCAACTATTTGGGATATATCCAGTGGTGGAATTTCACGGTCATTGGGTAATTCTATGTTTAGCTTTTTGAGGAACTGCCCAATTATTTTCCACAGAGGGGGAAACCATATATAGTCTCACCGGCAGTGTATGACGGTTTCCAATTTCTCTACATCCTCACCAACATTTTCCTTTTTTAAAAAAGTACAGACATTTTTTTATTACAGGCACACTTGAAGGGGTACCTCACTGCAGTTGTTTTTTTATTTCATTTGCAGCTAAAAACATTGACATTGATACAAGGATGAACGGTGATGGAAATAATGGTTCTGTAAAATCTTTTTCTAATTTTTTTGTAATCACATTAATGTTTATTATGTCCTTACAGTACACCAGGTACTGTACTTAGCATTTTCTATGTGTAATATCATTTGTTTCTCATAACAAAACTATAGGACAAGTAAAAACCGAGAGCAAGAGGAAACATAACCTATCCTAAGTCACAGAGCTAATAAAAAATGGCGGAGGCATAATTTGAACACAGGGCTCAGGATTTTCTTAAATTAAATTTTAAATTTCCAGATAATTATAGATTCACACACGTTCCATTCATTAAGATATGAAACGAAGAGATGCTATGTAGCCTTTACCCAGTTTCTCCCAAAAATGACATCTTTCAAAACTATAGTACAATATCACAACATTGACATAGTCAATATACAGAATATTTCCATCACCATTCCTTATGCTACCCTTTTTTTTTAAGATTTTATTTATTTATTATTTATTTTAGGGAAAGATTGAGAGAGAGTGCAGGGGAGGGGCAGCGGGAGAGAGGGAGAGAGAATCGCAAGCAGACTCCCCACTGAGCGTTGAACCCGACGTGGGGCTTGATCTCACAACTCTGAGATCAGGACCTGAGCTAAAATCAAGGGTCGAATGCTTAACCAACTAAGCCAGTCAGTCACCCATGATTTGATTTTTAAAGAATCTCAACACCCAACATGGGACTCAAACTCAAAACTCCAAAATTAAGGGTCACATTACTCCACAGCCTGAGCCAGCCAGGCTCCCCAGGGTTGCCCATTTATAGCCACATCTAGTTCCCTCCTGCCTCCAACCCCTCCTTAATCCCTGGTACTAATAATCTGATCTCCATTTCTATAATGTTGTCATTTCAAGAATGTTATATAAATGAATTGTACCAAGTGTAATCTTCTGGGATTGGTCTTTTTCTTTTTTCTTTTTTTTTTTAGATTTTATTTATTTATTTGACAGAGAGAGATCACAAGCAGGTAGAGAGGCAAGCAGAGGGAGAGGAGGAAGCAGGCTCCCCACTGAGCAGAGAGCCCGATGCGGGGCTCGATCCCAGGACCCTGAGATCATGACCTGAGCCGAAGGCAGAGGCCCCAACCCACTGAGCCACCCAGGCGCCCCATTCTTTTTCATTCAGCATTAATTCTTTGGAAATTCATTCAAGTTTTTGTGTGTATCAGTATGTCATTCCTTTTCATTGCTGAGTAGTGTTCCATGCTGAGTGGAATTCCACAGATACACCACAGTTTAACTGTTCACTAAGGACACGTGGGTTGTTTCCACTTTATAGCTACTACCAATAAAGCTACTCTAAATGTAGATTTTTGTCCTAAAGTAAGTCTTCATTTCGCTGGGATAAATGAACAGGTTTGCCATTGCTGGGTTGTATGGTGGTTATGCATTTAGTTTTTAAGAAACTGCCAAACTGTTTCCCAAAGTGCAGAGGCCCGGGTTTTAACTGCAACATATTATTACCTATAAATGAGCTTTAGTAATCAGACACTTTTAAAATCCCCACAATATAACTTGTTTTTAATTAAATAAGCATTCGCTGGGCCTTTACACTTTGGAATGCACACAGCAAGGGCTGCTGAGCTGCTGGCCCTGGGAGATGCTGAATCACTTGGTCTTTTCTCTAGTCTTTCATGGTCTCTGGTCTCTCCAGGTGTCAGGTCAGAACATGCTCAGTGCTCACCAAGTCCTCAGGAAGCCCCTGCTTTGCCTTGATGTGAATGGAGTCTGCCAATTTCTGAATCAGGGCACTATGGGGTGCAAATAACAGAAATCTGCTAAGCTTTAGCTACGAAAGGGAATTTATTATGAAGATTCAGGAAGTGCAGCTAAGTAAGTAGTGCAAAGGACTGGAGTTAGGAACTGGAAAGTTCTGCTGATCGGATTAGCCAGCCAGGGGCCACCTCCCATGGTGCAGGTGTTCCAGGGGCAAACACAGCTATCAAGATCTTGGGCTCGGGGGTCCAATGGCTGGGGATGAAATGTTGGTTCTACTACCTTCCAGCTATGTGGCCTTGGCAAGTTATTGAAGTTCTCAGTACCCCAGTTTTCTTATCTTCAGACGGAGCCATATCAGTATCTACATTATTGGGTTGATATGGGGATTAAAGGAGTTAATACATGTAGAAGACTAAATGAGAAGGCACTTAAAGTACAGCAATGTCTGGTAAGTGCTCAGTAAATGTTAGCTTCTTGGTGTTATTTTTGACAATTTTATTGAGATTCGATTTACACACATAAATTCCATTACACAATTTGGTATAGTCACAGAGTTGTGTGATCATATGACACCATGACTAATTTTAGAATCAATCATTAATTCTAAATTAATGTTTTCATTACCCCCAAAGAAACCCTGCACCTCTTTGCCATCACTCTCCAACCCTCACATCCCCCAGCCCTGGGCAACCATGGATCTACTTTCTGTCCCTCTAGATTTGCCTACGCTAATCATTTTCTATAAATGCAGCCATACAATAAGTAGTCCTTTTGTGACTCACTTCTTTCGGTTAGCATAATGTTCTCAATATCCATTCACATTGTACCTTGTCAATACTTTTTCCTTTTTATTTATTTTATTATCTTTTTTCCTTTATCGCTTTTATTGTCGAATGATATTCCACTGTGTGAATATATACCGCAAGAATTATTTTTTACAATTTATAAGACAACCACAAGCCTGGATTAGTTTCCTATCGCTGTTGTAACAAATTACCAGAAATTTAGCGCTTTTATGCAATAGAACCGTATTCTTTTACACTTCTGGAGGCCAGAGTTAGACATGAGTCTTTTTTTAAAAGTCATTTGTTACTTATTTAAGTAATCACTATACTCAACATGGGGATCGAACTCATGACCCCAAGATCAAGAGTCACATGGTCTTCAGACCGAACCACTCAGGAGTCCTCGGCAATGAGTCTTATGGGCAGAGCTGGTCCCTTCTGGAGGCTCCAGGAGAGAATTCATTTCTTGTCTCTTCCAGCTTCTGGTGGCTCTTCCCACTACTAGGCTCGCAGTCCCGTCACTCGGACCCCTGAGTTTGTCATCACATTACCTTTTTTATAGTCAAATATTCCTTTTTTGTAGTCATTCATTTTCTTGCTTTTTTTTTTAATTCATTTTCTTACTTATAAGGATTCCTCTGCTTATATTTAGGGCACACCTAGAAAATCTCTCCATCTCGATATCCTTAATTTAATCACATCAACAAAGTCTCTTGCCATATAAGGTAACATTGACAGGTTCAAATGTCTCTTTCTCTTCTAATATTAGGAAGCAAATCCAGTAATCATTTTATTTTATTTTATTTTAAAGATTTTATTTATTTATTTGACAGAGAGAGAGATCACAAGCAGGCAGAGAAAGTGGGGGAAGCCGGCTCCCCGCTGAGCAGAAAGCCCGATTCAGGGCTTGATCCCAAGACCCTGAGATCATGACCTGAGCTGAAAGCAGAGGCTTTAACCCACTGAGCCACCCAGGCACCCTACCAGTAATCATTTTAATAGCAATGAAAAAACTGGCTTGGGGCATAGATCTGTGGGACTTTGTACTCATTGCTCTTTCACCATTTGCGGATGAGTGGGAAAGTACCTCTACAGTAAAAATCCTTCGTTCAGGAGGGACAATTTCAGTTTAGAGTAGGGGAAGAGGAAGATCTTGGCACAGAATCCTATTAACAATTTATGGAGAGGGCACCTGGGTGGCTCAATCACTGAGCTTCTGCCTTTGGCGGGTCATGATCCCAGTGTCCTGGGATTGAGCCCTGCATCAGGCTCCCCCCTCAGAAGGAAGCCTGCTTCTCCTTCTCCCACTCCCCCTGCTTGTGTTCCCTCTCTCGCTGCCTCTGTCAAATAAATAAATAAAATCTGAAAGAAGGAAAGAAAGAAAGAAGGAAAGGAAGGAAGGAAGGAAGGGAGGAAGGGAGGAAGGAAAACAAAAACAGAGAAAACAATTTAAGGAGAGTTTCCTATGTTCCAGGGAATTTGCATCTTTTATTTCTAAAACACAACTTCGCAAAAATGGGCATTTTATAGAACAAGGAAATTGAAGCCTACTAAGGGTAAGCCACCTGCCCAAGGTCACAAGGACAATAAGCAGCAGAGCCAGGATCTGAACTCAAGTCTGCATCATGTGGACACCAAAAGCCCAGGACCTGGCCACCACATCAGATAACCTCTTGAGAAATAAGAGCTTCCATTCCTAACACGTTCCCTTCTTCCTGGCATTGACCCTGGGTGGTTGTTAGGCCAGAATAACAACCCAGGAGATGTATACAACTGAGGCACCACGATTCGGTCATCCGTGACGCCTCAGGGACCAGAGTTCACAGTCTCCGCTTGGCACCCCGATCAGGGCTTTGACGAGCGATGTGTTTGTTAGACATGATGTCCTTTCAAGGCTCAACCAAACAGCCCTAGCCTGCCTGCGCTGACCAGCTGAACAGGCCCCCAGGCTGAGTCACTGCCCAGCTGTTTCACAACCTGTTTGTGCATTGAGCTGCCAGGAGCAGGGAAGGTCACTCTGCGTGACTAGTGTCTTCCTGAGCTCCTGGACAGAAAGGTGGCTCCCGGTGACAGGTAGAAGGAGATATTGGCTCACCCTATGCCCCCCCAACATTCAGCCAGAGGGTTCTTTGATTCGTCCAGGCTCTCTCTTTGACCAGGGAGAACCAAGGGAAATTTCAGCAAGTCTCAGTTCCTCATCTGTAATATGGGAAATATATACATATTTAAATGATGATGCGTTCTTTGTGCACTCTGTAATTTAATATTCACAGCAAACCAGGGGAGTCGATGCTATTATTTCATTTTACAAATGCAGTTACTGAACACTAGAGATGTTATATCACACAGCTAGTTAGTGCAGGGTCAAGAATTTACTACAAGTCTGTATGACTCAAGAGCTTCTGTTCAGAAGGTAACTTCAAGAGAAAAGTCTAGCTACTGTTTTGGGCTTGCCATTCTATTCTGAGTCATTTAGGCAAGTCCCTTCTGTTCCTTGGACCTTGGTTTCCCCATGTGTTCCATCCAGTGAGGGAGAGGGAGCTGAACTGATGAGTCCAAAAGCTCACTTCCAAGTCTATGAGCCTGTGATTTCATGTGAGAAGATCTTTCCCTAAGTCACTCCCTTTGGCATGGTCTCCATTCCCCGCACAGTCCACTCTTGCCTCTTCTGGGGGAAGCACAGACAACAGCAGTGAAAAATTCTTCCAACTTGGAGATTTCTCAGAAAGTCTCCACTCTCACAATTTTTTCATGATTTCCATTGAGCCTTGTGCATACCCATAAAATCGGGATGACTGTAACACCAGCAACCGAGTTGCAGTACATACCACTGTGCTAGCTGTGTCTTGTACATTTCCTTTTATTTTCATAATGGCGGTAGGAAGGGATGTCACTCCTTGATGTTACCCAGATGATAGAAGGTGGAGTTGGCATCTCAGCCTAGGTGAGGTATGTCTGCCTCCTTGTCCTTTGCTACTTTCCTCTTTCCTCTTTGCCTTTTCTCCTATCTCTTACCACTGATGGTGGGAGAACAGACTGAAATGAACTAAAAGCACTTGGTAAACTGAGGATCGCCATGCGCATGTGAACCATTAAGAGTTATCACTAGAGTGGGAGCTGGGATCTTAGTCCTCAACTACTCTTGCATCTGCAGATAATGCCAAGTGGGACTTTCTATGGGGTTTTGGTGCATAATTGCCAATTGAAATAATTCCACTCACTATAAACAAACAAATGAGAGCAATCAATAAGCAGGAAGGACAATGATGTTAGGAATTAGCTCTCTGATTAACTTAGTCATTACAAAGGACCCTGTGCCCACCTTCTTCTTTGTTTATTCTCAGCTTTTCTCTGCCATGGCGATTTTTGTCATTGCAACATTCTCACTCCTTCCCCAAAGGAAATGGGAAGAATGTACCCTAAGAGCAAGGGAAAAACCCAATCAAACACAATTCCTGGGGCACTTGGATGGCTCAGTGGGTTAAAGCCTCTGGCTTCAGCTCAGGTCAGGATCTCATGGTCTTGGGATCAAGCCCCTCATCGGGCTCTTTGCTCAGCAGGGCGGCTGCTTCCCCCCTCCCTCTGCCTGCCTCCGCCTACTTGTGATCTCTTTCTCTCTGTCAAATAAATAAATAAAATCTTTGAAAAAGAAAAAAAAAAAGAACCATTTCCCTTAACTGTAAAAAAAAAACAAACAAACCCACAATTCCTTATCATTTCTTCCCACTGAAATGTAGACTCTGTCAGGGGAAGGATTTAGTCTGTCCTGCTTATTCTTATATTCCAAGAGCCCAGGACAATGCCTGGCCTACAGCAGCCACACAGTAAGTGTTGACTGAATTATGCCATGGTTTGCCTTGTTATGTCCATACAGAGACATACCAATTTCTCCTTAAAATTTTCTTTTCAGGGCACCTGGGTGGCTCAGTGGGTTAAAGCCTCTACCTTCGGCTCAGGTTATGATCTCAGGGTCTGGGGATCAAGCTCCACATCGGGCTCTCTGCTCAGCAGGGAGCCTGCTTCCCCCTCTCTCTGTCTGCCTCTCTGCCTACTTGTGATCTCTCTCTCTCTCTCTCTCTCTCTGTGAAATACATAAAAAAATAAATCTTTAAAAAATTTTTTTGTTTTCATTAGTTCTCTCTCTCTGCCCCTCCCCCTCCCTCTCTAAAAGAGAGAGAGAGGGAGAGAGAGAGAATCTTAAGCAGGCTCCATGCCCAATGTGGAGCCCAACACAGGGCTTGATCCCATGACTGAGATTATGACCTGAGCCAAAACCAAGAGTCAGAGGCTTGACTGACTAAGCTACCCAGGCGCCCTTCATTGTTTCTCTTTTTAATGTTTATGCCCTGCCTCCTCACCCAGGCTACTTGAAGGCAGTGTCTAAAAACACTTATTACATGCTAAGCACTGGTACCCCATATCTTTATGGGTATATACCATCTATACTCTTCATAGCAATCTTGTCATGTAAATAATTTCCTTGTTTTAAAGATTAAGAAACAGACTGAGAGAAATCAAGTACCGGCTCAAGGCCACACACCAGTATGTAGCTGAGTCCAGACGTGACCCATGTTTGTCTGTCAACCCATATTTGGTAGAGTCTGAATCCCACAGGGATATTGGGAATAAAGTTTTTATTGATACTTGGTATCTGCCGGGTGTATCAGTCCGCCCTCGAAACAACCTTGGAGGAAAGTATTAGTATTCCCTCCGCTGGAGAGATGAGGGCATGAGATTCACAGAGGCAAAGTAACTTGCCCAAGCTTACATGGCTAGACAATGAATGATAGAATTTAAAATTTGAAAAAAAAAATTTTTTTTAAATAAACTCTACCCCCAACTTGGGGCTCGAACCCACGACTCTGAGATCACAAGTTGTATGCTCTATTAATTGAACCAGCCAGGTACCCTGTCAGAGATGGAATTTCAACCCAAACAGTCTGACTCCAGGGCCCATCTTAAACCCTAAGCATGAGTGCATCAACCATGCCCTTCTGCTTCTCCACAGTCTCCTTGGGCTTCTTTATATCCTCTGGGCTGTGCACAGAGTCTCCTCCAGGAAATGTTTGAATTGATAGTGCAGATGATGGTATATGGCCCTTTGACCCAAGGAAGGGGTTAATGATGATGAAATCTTAGGGGACCAGAAACAAAGTCTTGTACTTCTTTTTTTTTTTTTTTTTTTTTTTAAGATTTTATTTATTTGCCAGAGAGAAACACAGCGAGAGAGGGAACACAAGCAGAGGGAATGGTAGCGGGAGAAGCAGGCTTCCTGCTGAGCAGAGAGGCCGATGCGGGGCTCGATCCCAGGCCCCTGGGATCTGACCTGAGCCGGAGGCAGACGCTTAACAACTGAGCCACTCAGGCGCCCCCAAAGTCTTGTACTTCTAAAGAGAGCACATGGCAGACTCGAAATTCTTGCAGCAATGGGGCTGGAAGAATACAACTTGCTTCCGAAGGCTGGTATGAGGAGTAAATGAGCGATCCAGACTCACAAAAAGTGCTTCCAACAGAGCCAGGTATGATACCCAGTAAGCATACATTAAAGGGGAGCTATCAAAGGGCCTCCGTCTAGGGAATTCAAGACCCAGCGGGTTAATTATCCTCAGGCAGAAACCACGCTGACTTCCCCAGACAGACCTGGGAGGGAGAAACCCAAACAGACAGTTACAGTTCAGCTAAACTAGGGCTAATCTTTAATCTTTTATGGATACATGTAATACATTAACTATTATAGCTTATCCCCTCGAGGCACCTCAACACCTGGTCAACCAGAGATCGGGGTTAGGTTGGCTGGGCTAAGTGGAAAGGAGCAGGTAAATAGGCCAATTACCCTTCTGCACCGAACTTTCTTAGGTCCCCGCCTTGAGATTAAGAAGATGAAATGTTTGATGCTGCCTGTCATGCAGGGGTGCGGTAGGGAGGTGAGTTCTTGAGTCAGCAGCCAGTGAAGATTACTATGCACAAAATAACCTGGGATGTTTTACCCGACTCTCAGCAAAGCAAACTCCTGAAGAGCAAGAATTGTATCATTTATCATTTGTCATTGGGCGTTTGCTGTTGGTGGTTACTATTAATAACTACGCTGTTGTTTTCATAATATGAAAAAAATCCAAAGACAAAGAATTACTAAGGCTAGGTGTCTCTATGAATTATGAAATCGTAGGGTTCAACTACCATATTTTTCAACTTGAAGAGGTACTTTGTGTCCTTGTTTATCAGGCTTTATCTTATAAAACATCTGTACATGTAGTGGAAGTGTTTCTCAATTGCCTGAAACTCTGTTACTAAGTAAAAGCTGTGAATTAGAGTGGATAGGGTCTAAGAATCAGGGCGATGTAATAGTTCAAGCTCCCACTCCGGACAAGAATTCTTCATACCATAATCTCTGCTTCAATATTTCTACCGAAAGGGAGTTCATGTCTCACGGAAGTAGTCCTTTTCATTACTGGCCACCAGCCCTGTGATGCCTGTAGGTACTCCTTACACAGAGGTGAAATCTATCTCCCTGTAACTTCCACCCAGCGTTTCTAGTCCTGTCTTCGGTGACTACACGAAATCAGTCAAAATTTTCTTTTTCTTTTTAAGATTTTATTTATTTATTTGAGAGAGAGCGCTCGCGAGCAGGGGGAGGGGCAGGGGGGCAGAGGGAGAAGAAGGCACCGCACTGAGCAGAGAAACCTGACTCTGACCTGAGCTGAAGGTAGACGTTGAACCACTCAGGGAACCCCCCGCCAAACTTTTCTTAAGAGCAGAGGGGCTTAGCAAGATCTCTGGAGGCAGAC
>CM053606.1:17701715-17716186 GCA_028646535.1 Procyon lotor
TTAAGTAACTTGCCTAAGGCCACATAAGCAGTATCCAGGATTCAAGTCTAGATCTGTCTGGCTCTGAAGCCACACTTTCAAACCTAGACCCTATAGCGGTGCTGTCCAATTGAAATATAATGTTAGCCACATATATAAGGTAAAATAGTCTAGTAGTCACATCTTTAGAAGTAATAAAAAACAGGTAGAATTTTAAAAAAGATTTTATTTATTTATTTGACAGAGAGATAGAGAGAGCACAAGCAGGGAGAGGGGCAGAGGGAGAGGGAGAAGCAGGCTTCCTGTTGAGCAAGGAGCCCAACGCAGGGCTTGATCCCAGGACCCTGAGATCATGACCTGAGCCAAAGGCAGATGCTTAACTGACTGAGCCACCCGCGTGCCCAAAACAGGTGGAAATTAAATTTAATAACATATTATATTATATCCTAAATACCCACATTATCATTTCAACATGTAATCAATATAAAACTATTGTGATATTGCACATTTTTTCATAGTAAATTGTCACAAGCCAGTGTGTATCTTACACATATAGCATGTCTCAATTCGAACTAGCTAGATTTCAAGCGGTTAAGAACCACGTGTGGTTTGTGGCTGCCACACTGGACAACATGTACTGGAGGAAGAGTGCGGTGCCCCGAGCCTGGAATTTAAGAACTTCAGTTTTCCACCTCCAAATCCAGTGCTGAGTAAGTATACGAGACCAAAAAAATCATTTAATAATCCCTCTGCTAACCTCTATTCTCTACTATTCATTCTGTCAACAAAAACAGTATTTATCAAGTGCCTGTGCAGTGTCAGGCACTTGATCCCGGAGCTGGGGATGCTCTAGTGAATAAAACAAAGGCCCTGCTTTCGTGGAGCTTATGATTTTAACAGGGTGGGGTGGGGGAGATAAACAAATCGGTAAGTAGGCAGTATGTCACCTAGTCAAATGTGCTATGAAGAAAAATACAGCAGGAAACGGGGGAGGCAGACTGCGCAACAATTGCAAAAGACTTAAGATGGGAGTATTCTTGACATGTTCAAGTAAAAGCCAGAAGAACGTGGCTAGAGCTGAGTGGATTTTGGGGGGCAGGCACGGATGGGGATGGGTTGGAATACGGTCGAAGACGTAACAGGTGATGGGAGCAGATCATGGAGGCATAAGGAGGACTTTGGATTTGACTCAGAGTGGAGGAATGCCATGAACTGATGAGCGTGTTGGAGTTAATTAGGTTGAAAAGCAATGGTTACATCTTTTCCATAAGGCTGTGCGTTTAGAAGGCAGCCAATAAACGTCAAGACGTTCCCGGGTAAATATTAGTTTGTAACCCTAAGATTGAGGGCCTAGCATTGCATATAATGGTGGTGTAGATCTACCTTAATTCTTATCAGTCCGCTCTAGAGAGCTGATGAGGGAATTCGGTATAGGTACGTGTGCCTTGCGATCCACGTTGATGGTCTGCTGTCTTGATGAAGACTGTCAAAGAACTGGTCCTCATCCTCTGAGTCCAGTCTAATGACTGTCTGGGAAATATTAATGTATGAACTTTCCTCCTCCTCTGAAGCCACTAACTGTAATCATCAGGGAAATTCACTGTGGAGAAAAAGCCCAGGGATTTAGAAGGAAGCATGACAGAAAGATGGACTTGTTGTCAGAAAGAACTG
Organism: Procyon lotor; assembly: GCA_028646535.1. Taxonomy (NCBI): domain Eukaryota; kingdom Metazoa; phylum Chordata; class Mammalia; order Carnivora; family Procyonidae; genus Procyon; species Procyon lotor. Next base: position 17,703,366 of record CM053606.1, read on the forward strand.
AATTTGAATACGAGTTCTACCATTTGCTGGCATTTGGCTTTGGGCAAGTCACCTTACCTCTCTGAACTTCCTTTTCTCCTCTGTAACATGGAGATGGTGATATCTACATTTTAGCAGTGTTTGGCATATCTACACACATATAGTGTCAAGTTGTTGGTGTAAAGAAATAGTTCAATAATCGGTAGCTATTGTGATGTGTTCAACAAAATTTTTGAACACCCACTACATATAAAGTGCATTATTATGGACTGAATGCTTGTGTTCCCCCCTCCCGACAAAATTCATATGTTGAAACCCTACCTTCCAATGTGATAGTAGTACCAGGAGGCGGGGCCTTTGGGAATAGTACTAGGAATATATGAGATTAGATGAGGTCATGATGGAAATGCCCTCATGAATGGAATTGATGTTCTTATAAAGGTCCTGAGAAGTTTCCTTTGCTTTGCTCTTCATCACGTAAGGACACAAGAAGTCATCAATCGGCAACCCAGAAGTGGGCTCTCACCAGAACCCAACCATGCTGGTACCCTAATGTCATACTTTCAGACTTCAGAACTATGAAAAATAAATTTCTGTTGTTTATAGACCAGTCAGTTGATGGCATTTTGTTATAGCAGCCCAATCTCAGACACACATATGTACAGAAAATAATGATTCCTCCTTTCAGGATGTTTGTAATTTGTACCAGGGAGATGAGGCATACACAAAATATATCCAATAAGACAAAATATGCTTGCACAAATGAGATACAAGATATAATACCAATAATAGCTACCACTTATTGATTGCTTACAATAAGCCATGCACTATGCCAAGTGTTTCATAAACATCTCATTTTATTTTTGCAGATTCCACCTTAAAAAGTACTATTTTTATCTTATTTCACAAAAAAGGAAGCTGAGGCCCAGAGAGGGGAAGTGAGTTGCCCAAGGCTGCACAGCTGGATAGTGGCAGAGGACAGAAGTGAACCCCATTCTAGGGTTTAGGCCTCACATCTTATCAGAAAAATCCATCCCTATAACTCCTAGGTTTCGTTCAAGTTTTACCATTTTGTTCTCCCATTTCCAGTCCACCTTTTTTTAAATTTAACCCTCCTTTGAAATGCCAGCTAAAATTTGAATAAATACTATGGTGCCTCAAAGGACCCATAATTCACTGACTTTCCATTCTGAAGTTAGTATCTGTATAGGGAAAAAGAGGGATAGCAATTTTACAACCTCCTCCAGTCATTGTAGCACTGAGAGCTTGTCACTCTGCCCAACATTGTGAATCACCAGACTGATCAGGGGGCACATCCTAAGCCCTGGGGTATATGTGGCCTTAATAACTATTAGAATCCTGTGCAAGGTTCATGTTCTACACACTCTTTTAGAGTGATCTCATTTATTCTCATGTCTTTAGCTACCATCTGTGAGGCTCTGACTCTGAAAGGTCTACCTCCAGCTCAGTTCTCTCTCCTTTGAACTCTGGGCACTAGCACTTGAGTATTTCATAAACACCTCATGCTCAATGTTTCTGCATATGAACTCATCTTTCCTGCCTCACCCACACTGCTTTGTGTTTCCTAGCTTAGAAAAAAAGCACTACCATGGCCACACAAGGTAGACATCTAGACACCTGTGACTCCTTCTATCTTCAGCTCTGGTTAGTCATCACATCACCCTCTTCTATATTTTTAAAATCTGTCTTTTGTCCTATAATTATCTCTCAGCTGGAGTTGTGCTAAAGCTCCTAAACTGGTCTTTCTCCAGGTTCTCCTTTCTCAAGCTTTTCTCCACACTGCAGCCAGAGTGATCTTTTTAAAGCTCACAAATGTTCAATGAGACAAAGTTCTCCAGGGTCTGGGTCTTACTCCTTCCCCAGACTCATTTATTTCAGCCCCTAACCTCAAATTCTATACCCAAATTCTATTTAACTCAGTATCCTTTTGAACGTGCTGTTCCCTTCACCTGAAATTCCCTTTTCTCCCTTCTTTTTCTAACATCTATTGATCCTTCAAGTGGGCATTGATGACCATTTCCAGGAATCTTTCACTAATGCCCCCAAGATGGACCACGTGTCCTGCTTGCTTCCAGAGGAGTTGAGCTATTGAATCAAATTACATGGTACAGACTCAGTTTAACCCTCTGATTCAACGACTTACCTATAAGCTCTTTTGAGGGTGGAGATGGAGCTAACAGCTAACAAAATGTCTGGAATAGTCTACACTTTCCAGAAATGTTCCACATTAAAAAAATGAACGGGAGGTAGGGAAGGTTACAGCAAGGGAACTAGAGCTGGAAGTGGGCAGTACAGTACAGTAATTAAGACAGAGGGCTCTGAAGTCAAGGGCTTACACTGGTATTATAGCCCCTCTGCTCCTTTGCATGTTATTTAACAACTCGTTGCTTGGGTTTCCCCATCAGTAAAATTAGATTAATAATTCTACTTAACTCATAGGGCTGCTGTGAGGAACAAATTCAAAAATTAATTTTTTGCATTATTTTTTGCATTAAATTTGTAAAATACTGCATTAAAATAATATTTATCTTCGCCACTGAGTTTCTGGTGTCCTTTTAATTTTTTTACTCCAGGAGAGTACCTCATTCACTTCACTCTAGTCTTCACATAGTCTGCACCTTATATGCTTGACAAATATTAGCAGATGGTTCAATAAACATTTGTTGAATTTACTTATCTCCCTATATTTTCAAATTAAGTAAAACATATACAGTAAAGTGAACAAATATTAAGTGTATCGCTGAGCTCTCTAATTGTTCAGAACATTAAGCTTCGCAGTAAAGACTGTCTTTTCACCCTCAGGTATCCAACAAAAAATCCGTTTTGTAAGTCTCTCCCAGTTTTCCACAGCTCTTTTCCCCAGGCTCCCTTTTGCCCCTGTCAGTTTCAAGAGCTTTCCTAGACTAAAATATTCCAGGTCTTCAAACTTGAAAAAGTATTTTCCTAGAGGACGACCTATGACGTCACACTCCCCCCCCGCCCCGCCCCGTAAATCCCAGGGGACACTCCAAAGGAGGCCGCCATCTTCCATACGGCGGCATTGCGTCTCGCGCATGCGCTTCTGTCTGCGAGGCTGCAAAAGGGGCGATTTTATCCCTTCTCGGCACCCTTACGTCGTGGGGCACCAGTGAGAGGTTTTACGTGATGTCCGTTTCTTGCCGGAAGTGGAAAGACGAGGAGGAGGTGTTGCGCTCTCCAGAGGGCTTTTACTTTAGGGTTCGGGTTAATTGTTTGAAATCTTCGAGGTGCCGGGGTGAATATATTACCCACTTTACGAGAAGAGACTAGAGTGCGCTCGGAGGCGTGTTTCTAGTGTGAGTGGGTACGTGTCTTTGATGCTGGCTTAAGGGAACCTAAACCATCCTTTTAAAAAAACTTAACGCTTCCGCCTCCCTCTCTGAAAGACGTTTTCAGAGAGGCGGAACGCCTAGATTTTTAGATTGATTCAAACTCTGCCACCGACTTGCTGTGTGTCCTTGGGCCCCTTTCTGAGTCCCAGTGTCTTCATCTATAAGTGGAAGAGTAGACAAAGTCTCTTAAGTCACCTCTCAGTTCTAAATGTTATTCCATGTCTGAGCCACAAAGTCCTGGGGGTTAAATATCCGTTGGCCCCTTAGTCCCAGGTTTGATGACTTTCTCAAGATTGCACAGAAAACTTAAGAGATTTCAGACACTGAGACTAGAAGATGATGCTGTAACTCTACGGCCACGACTCCTTTGTATATTTCTCTATCAGTTCCTGAAACTGGCCTATAGCAGTTACTGAAACAGTTTGAATGGATGAATGAATCTTTGGATATCAAGGCCAGTGACACAAGCAGATCTGTTGTTTCTCTGCCCTTCTAGTGTATTAACAATGTAACGCTTCTCCAGGTGCTGCTTCTGCTTTACTTGATTGGGGACTCAAACCAGTTCTGTTGTCTTCAACTTAATCAGACAGCATGGAGGCACCTCCAGTCACCATGATGCCTGTCACTGGAGGCACAATTAATATGATGGAGTACCTGCTGCAGGGTAAGTGAACCAGGCAACTTGGATGACCTGTTTTCCTTTTTCTGTTCATCATCTGTGGAGATGAGAGGCTGTTAGACGGAGGCAGCCTGCATGATTTCTGGCACTGAGTAGACAACAACTTTTTAAAAAAATTTAAACGCTAGCTATGGTCACAAACACATTAAATGTACAGTTCAGTAGTGTTAATTATATTCACCTTATTGTATAACTGATCTCTAGAACTTTTTCATCTTGCAGAACTGAAACTCTATACCCTTTAAACACTAATTGCTCCTTCCCCCCAGAACCACCCCCCCGCGCCCCGCCCCACAGCACTTGGCAATCACCTTTCTACTTTGTTTCTGATTTTTACTACTTTACATATTTCATATGAGTGGAATCATATGTGTTTGTCTTTTTTATGACTGGCTTGTTTTACTTACCTTAATGTTCTCAAGGTTCATCCCTATTGTAGCTTGTGATAGGATCCCCCTTTTTAAAGCTGAATAACATTTCATCATGTGGATATACTATGTTTTCTTTATCTGTCTGTCATTCAGGTTGCTTTCACCTCTTGGTTATCATGAATATTGCTGCAGTAAACATGGGTGTGCAAGTATCTCTTCAAGATCCTGCTTTGAGGGGCGCCTGGGTGGCTCAGTCTGTTGAGCATCTATCTTTGGCTCAAGCGGTGATCTCAGGGTCCTGGAATCGAGCCCCACATTGGGTTCCCTGCTCAGCAGGGAGTCTGCTTCTCCCTCTCCCTCTGCCCCTCCACCCCTCACTCATATTCTCTCTCTCTCTCTCTCTCTCAAATAAATAAAATCTTTAAAATAAAATTAAAAGAATGTAAATTAAAAAAAAAAAAGGAAACAGGTAAAATAACTTGCCCAGATGAGAAATCTCGAGATCCAGAGAGGGTGGTGATTTTCAGGAGGTCATATAATGTTTTGTGTAAGAGTTTAGATTTTAATTCAGATCATTCACTTGGTGACTTAATATGAACAACATTAGGTTATTAATTTTCACTTTTTAAAAATGTTTTATTTATTTGAGTGCTCGCATTGGCAGCACATATACTAAGATTTTATTTATTTGACACACAGAGAGAGAAAGAGAGAGGGAGAGAGAGAACCACAAGCAGGGGAGTGAGAGAAGAAACAGGCTTCCCACCCAGTAGAGAGCCCGATGCGGGGCTCGATCCCAGGATGCTGGGACCATGACCCCAGTTGAAGGCAGCTGCCCAACAACTGAGCCACTCAGGTGCCCCTAATTTTCGCTTCTTAAGCTACCTCTCCTTCAGTCTTTCCCTACCCGGTTAAGTGCCACTGTCATTCACCAGTTGCATGAACCAAGCATTTAAGAGTTTATCTCTGTTTTTCACTTTACCCTCACATCTAGTCCATCTCTAAGTCCTCCTATTCATTTTACTTCCCACATATATTTTAAGTAAGTATTTTCTCCACCTGTAATGCCACACTCCAGTTATCATCCCCCCACTTGAACTACTTCAGTAACCTTTTACTTATTCCATTGTTTCTACTTCTGATTATCTCTGTCTTTTCCCACACCAACAGGTAGTCATCTTTTTATTTTTTTGTTTATTGTTGGTATTTTTTTGAAGTAAACTTTGTGCCCCCAATGTGGGGCTTGAACCCAGGGCCTGCAGATCAAGAATTGCATGCTCGGGGCACCTGGGTGGCTCAGTTGGTTGAGTGTCTGTCTGCTGATTTCCCCTCGAGGCCTGATCTCGGTGGTGGGATCGAACCCCATGTCAGGTTCTGCGCTCAGTGGGGAGTGGATTCTCTCCCTCTGCCTCAGCCCTTCTCCAAGTGTGCTCTCTATCAAATAAATAGACCTAAAAAAAAAAGGAGTTACATGCTCCACCAACCGAGCCCGGTAACAATGTAATATGTCTCCAGGTGTTTCTTGCACTTTATTTGACCTGGGGCCCTTAACCAGTTCTGTTGTCTTCAACTTAATCAGACAGCATGGAGGCACCTCCGGTCACCATGATCCCTGTCACTGGAGGCACTATTAATATGGAGTACCTGCTGCAGGGGACCTAACAGGCGTCCCCAGTGGTCATCTTTTTAAATAATTGTTTTATTATTTAAAATTTCAAAAAAAATTTTTTCAAACATAAATAGAGACGAATTGAGTGAACAATTCATTTCCATCATCTAGATTTCAGTTTGTATCATTTTGCTATATTTGCTTCATCTTTTTTCTTTCACTGTTGTTTTTTTTTTTAAAGATTTTTATTTATTTATTTGACAGAGGAGAGAGATCACAAATAGGTAGAGAGGCAGAAGAGAGAGAGGGGGAAGCAGGCTCACCGCTGAGCAGGGGGCTCGATCCCAGGACCCTGAGATTATGACCTGAGCCGAAGGCAGAGGCTTTAACCCACTGAGCCACCCAGGCGCCCCTGTTTGTTTGTTGTTTTTTTTTCTTAAGTTTTTTTTTAGGGGAGGAGCAGGAGGGTCCTGGAGGTAGAGGGAGATTTTTTTTTAAGATTTTATTTATTTATTTGACAGAGAGAGAGAGAGATCACAAGTAGGCAGAGAGGCAGGAAGGGAGAGAGGGGGAAGCAGGCTCCCCGCTGAGCAGAGCGCCCAGTTGGGGCTCGATCCCAGGACCCTAAGATCATGACCTGAGCTGAAGGCAGAGGCTTTACCCCACTTAGCCACCCAGGCACCCGAGAGAGAGAATCTTAAGCAGGCTCCATTCCCAGCACAGAGCCCGATGCAGGACTTGATCTCACAGCCCTGAGATCATGACTTGAGCCAAAATCAAGACTCAGACACTTAACTGACTGAACTACTCAGGTGCCCCTTAAGACTGCATCTTTCAGGGACGCCTAGGTGGCTCAGCTGGTTAAGTATCTACCTTCGGCTCAGGTCATGATCTCAGGGTCCTGGGATCGAGTCCATGTCGGAGTCCCTGCTCTGCAGGGAACCTACTTCTCCCTCTGTGCTCGTTCGCTCGCTCTCTGGCAAATAAATAACAATAAATAAAATCTTTTTATTTTATATTTATTTTTTTCATATATATATTTATTTATTTAATAAATAAAATCTTTTTAAAAAACCAAAAACTGTATGTTTAAGTATGTTAAGTAATCTCTACACCCAACATTGGACTCAAACTTACAAACTCTGATACCAAGAATCACATGTTTCACCAACAGGCCCAGCCAGGTACCCCTCTTTTGCTGTCCTTGAAGAAAATTTCTGGGGGGGCCTGGGTGGCTCAGTTGGTCGAACGACTGCCTTCTGCTCAGGTCATGATCCTGGAGTCCCAGGCTCGAGCCACGCATCAGGCTCCCTGTGAGTCTGCTTCTCCCTCGGACCTCTTCCCTCTCTTTCTGTCTCTCAAATAAATAAATAATATCTTAAAAAATAAAAATTTCTGACCTCGTAACATTTTACCCCTAAACTCTTCAGTAAGCATCTCTAAAAAACAAGGATATTTTTCTTCATAACCTCAATACCATCATTATTATCTTAAGAAAATTAATATATTTTAATATCACCTAACATCTAGTCCATATTCAAAAGTTTCTCCCCTGTTGTCCCCAAAATGTATTTCATAAGCAGGATGCAATTAAGTATCATGCATTACATTCAATAATTGTATCTCTTAAGTCTCTCTTAATTTGGACCAGTCTCCTCAGCTACACTTTCTTCCCTCATGACTGTGTCGTGTCGAAGAGTCCATACCAGCGTTCCTGGAATGAGCCTTTGAAAACGTAAATGCAGTCATGTGTTTCCCGGTTTTGTTGAAAATAAAGTGCAGTGCACACAGCTGCCCAGTGACCTTTGGATAGAGTACCCACTTCACTGTGAACTGTATGTCAGGCCTCCACTGCTGTGGTGCAGGCCAAATCCTCACTTTGTTCTGTCTACCTTCTCGCTCACAGCATTTCAGGCACAAACACTACCTTTCCATTTTCTTTAATTGCCCAGGTCCTTTCCTGCCTCTGTGCCTTAGCACTTGATGATCCCTCTAGCCCAGTACTTTTCTCCAGCTCTTCACATAACTGTCTCATCTTCATTCTTCAGTTTTCAGCTCAGTTACATCCCCCAAGGGAGACCTTCTCTGACTCCAGCCCCTCAGAAAGGTCTTCTCTTCTCCACCCACACCAACTGCTCTCTATCCCGTCTCCCTTTTATTTCTTTGTGTTTCTCTTTGTTTACTTATTTTATGTTTCCCCCACTAAATTGTAATCTCCATTAGGGCATGGACCCCTACTTCCTAGCATAGTGCCTAAAATAGCATTCAAGAAGTATAGGTTGAATGAACCAACACTCACAAAGCTCCTCAAATGTTTGAGGAATGGGATCTTCTGGTTGGCTCAGTCCATTAAGCGTCTGCCTTCAGCTGAGGTTGTGATCCAGGATCCTGGGATCGTGCCCCGCATCGGGCTTCCAGCTGAGCAGGGAGCCTGCTTCTCAAACCTCTCCCTCTGCCTGCCACTCCCTTTGCTTGTGCTCTCTTGCTCTCTCTCTGTCCAATAAATAAATAAAATCTTAAAAAAAAAAAAAAGATGTTTGAGGAATGAACAAATACATGTCTGATACTATCCTGATTGTAGGGTACAATGTATTGAATGTAGGACTTGTTCCCTGCTCCCTTGATCTTCTGACCTATGATTATCAGGATCTGATCTATTGCTTTTCCTACAACACTCCCTGTTTTCAAAAATGCAGTCCTTTGAATCTCACTATCAATATTTGCCATGGTAACGATATATACTCTTATTTATTTTAGCACATTTAGTCAATAAATATTTGAATATATTCCTAGCATTGGAGTATCAGCAGTGGAGGGAGAAAGATGAGTAAAGTATCAGTCAGTGTACAATTGATATATTGAAAGATGACTAAAGAATTGAGGCGGTAATGCTAAAGAAAACTAAAGCAGGGATGTGGAAAGAAATTAGAGGGAGATGGGCTGTCTTATTTAGGGTGACCACAGAAGGCCTCTCTGATAAATTGACACTTGAGCAAAGACCTAAAGAAAGTGATGGGGCAAGGCATGCAGCTGCTAGTGAGAAAAATTTTCTAAGTGTAGGGACTATGGGAAGAGACTCAAGTGAACTTTATCAAATACTTGGCATTTTCAGGAAATAATAGGAAGATCACTGTCACTGGAGAAAGTGCTCTAGGGAGACAGTAGAAGGAGATGATGTTGGACTGGTTGCAGAGTACACAATGTATAGGACCTGGTAGATGATGGTAAAGACTTTGGGATTTATTCTGAATGACACGGGAAGCCACTGGAGGGTTCTGAGCGGAGTGTCCTTATCTGCCTTATATTCAAAAAGACCCCTTGGTTGTTGTCTAGAGAAGAGAAGAAGCAGGCAAGGGTAGAAGGAGGCTGTTGAAAAAACCAGGTAACAAGTGAGGGAGACTTGGAGTAGATGGAAATGAATGAGGAAGTGAGACGTGGCTGGATTCTGCATGTATTTTAAAAATATGGATTGGATGTAGGATATGGGGGAAAGAAGGGAGTAGGAGGATTCTGTGGTTTAGAGCCTAGGCGACTGGAAGCAGAGAGTTTGCATTTACTGTGATGGAGAAGACTGCAGGAGGAATAAGATTGTGGAGGAAAGCCAGCAATCGGATACTGAAAATACGAAGATAAAATTGTCTGTTAGGCATCCCAAGTGGAGAAGCTGAGGAGACAGTTGGGTACATGAGTCTATAGTTCATGAAATAAATACGAGAGTCCTCAGGGCGTAAATCATATTTGAAGCCACAGCACCAAATTAGGTCACTTTGGAAGGAAGAGATGGTCGATAAAGAGGACCAGGATTGAGTCCTAGGATCATCCAGTATTTAGGGAAGATGAGAAAGACCCACCAAAGTAAACTTAAAAGGAATGGTCAGTGAGTTGGATGAAGAACTAAGAGAAGAGTTGTGTCCCAGAGGCCTAGGGAAGAGTAGATTTCAAGGTGGGTGTAATCTAACAACCATGTCAGATGCTGCTAGAAAGATGAATAAGATGAGAACAAAGATCAGTGTATTTCTATGGAGCATTTCATTCTCTTGTACTTAAATATATTACATAAAAGGAAATGTTATAATATAGATGGAAAACTTGTGTTGCTAGAAATAGAAGATAATTTTTCATGTAAATGACAGGAATATTATTTATTATTCCAGATAGACACTGTGGTTGTTCAAACCTCTGAGCCCCGAGCCCCCTGATGATTAGCATTTAGGGAAGGCCTAAAGGCTTTCTTGTACCAACTAAGATTGTAAAAAATGCAAAAAACTGCATTGAAAAAAAAAAAAGCAAAAAACTGAAAGAGAGTTAACTTTCTCATAATGTTATCCAGCACCTTGGCAGCGTAACCCCTCCTAAATCTCATATGTTGGACCTATGCTTTACAAACACTGCTCTAAACTGTTTTGGTTTTCCATTTAAGTTTTTTTCCAATCTTTTGCTAATCCCAGTACCCAAAATGAAAGATGGGACTCAACTGTGCTCTTTCCTTCTTCAGGAAGCGTTTTAGATCACAGTTTGGAAAGCCTCATCCACCGCCTTCGTGGTTTGTGTGACAACATGGAACCCGAGACTTTCCTTGACCATGAGATGGTATTCCTCCTTAAGGGCCAGCAGGCTAGTCCATTTGTTCTAAGGGCCCGGCGTTCTATGGACAGGGGAGGGGCACCCTGGCATCTGCGCTACCTGGGACAGCCAGAAATGGGAGACAAGAACCGCCATGCCCTGGTGCGCAATTGTGTAGACATTGCAACATCTGAGAACCTCACTGACTTCTTGATGGAAATGGGCTTCCGCATGGACCATGAGTTTGTCGCCAAGGGTCACTTGTTCCGGAAGGGTATCATGAAGATTATGGTGTACAAGATCTTCCGCATCCTGGTGCCTGGAAACACAGACAGCACCGAGGCCTTGTCACTTTCCTATCTTGTGGAACTAAGTGTTGTTGCACCAGCCGGGCAGGACATGGTCTCTGATGACATGAGGAACTTTGCCGAACAGCTGAAGCCTCTGGTTCACCTAGAGAAAATAGACCCCAAGAGGCTCATGTGACTAAGACAGTCTATCTGCCACCGGGGCCTGTCCTCACCTGTTACAAAAAAGAAAATGTTATAAAGGCCCCATTTCGCCACTGCCAGAGGGGCGTTCTTCCCCCGGAAAGGAGGGCAGTGAGGACTTCGCTGGTTCTGTACACTGTTTTCCTCACGTGGCAAGTTCATTTCTGTGACAGCCTTTCCAAATTAAAGGCTTAGAATAACATGAAGAATCTATCCAGTCCTTCTGTGTAAAGGGAAACTGGAATAAATTAGATTTTGGAAAGGAAAATCTTTTAATTGTTTTGCTATTTGTGTATAAGGTTTATAAAGCAGAGACTGCAAGCTTGTATTGTATGGTAATAAAGGCTATGAAGAGAAACATCTGTGATTCCAGTTCTTTTTCACCCTGCTAATTTGGGGTGGATGTACCACCAGCTGGAACAACAACAACAACAAAAATGACAGTTTTTAGTTTTAATTCTGATAGAGGTTTTTACCTTTAACCAAAGTAGCACATTCAATGAAAAAAAATTTTTTTTAAGATTTTATTTATTTATTTATTTGACAGAGAGAGATACAGCAAGAGAGGGAACACAGGCAGGGAGAGTGGGAGAGGGAGAAGCAGGCTTCCCATTGAGCAGGGACTCCGATGCGGGGCTCGATCCCAATACCCTGAGATCATGACCTGAGCTGAAGGCAGAGGCTTTAACCCACTGAGCCACCCAGGCGCCCCCCCTTCTTTTTTTTTTTTTGGTTTAATTTATCATTAACACCTTTTCAGGACATTAGGCTATAGTGTTTTGGGTTTGTTTTTTTTTAAGGTTTATTTAATTAATTATTTATTTATTTGACAGAGTGGAGAGAGATCACAAAGAGGCAGAGAGGCAGGCAGAGAGGGAGGGGAAGCAGGCTCCCCGCTGAGCAGAGAGCCCGATGCGGGGCTCGATCCCAGGACCCTGGGATCATGACCTGAGCCGAAGGCAGAGGCTTTAACCCACTGAGCCACCCAGGTGCCCTGCTGTTGTGCTTTTCTGTAAAAACAAAAAGCTTCCTTTAAATATGGAATTGAGGCAGAGATTAATTAGCTCTCCCTGGGCTATACAGATACTAATTAGCAGAGATGGTATGTAAATATTAATAATTATAATTGCTATGTATATCCCATCATGTGGGTTTTCCATAACTTAATTAATTCCCTTACTTTGGGATTTTTAGTTTTTTCCCAATTTTTGGCTTTTATAAATATCCTCTAGGGGTGCCTGGGTGGCTTAGTGTATTGAGCGTCTGATTCTTGGTTTCAGCTCAGGTCGTGATCTCGGAATCATGGAATTGAGCCATGTGCAGGGCTGCATGCTGGGTGCAGAATGTGCTTAAGATTCTCTCTCTCTCCCTCTGCTCCTCCCCCTGCCCCTACACTCAATCTCTAAGATAAATGGATACCATCTTTAAAAAAAGAAAAAAACGGGGCGCCTGGGTGGCTCAGTCGTTAAGCGTCTGCCTTCGGCTCAGGTCATGATCCCAGGGTCCTGGAATCGAGCCCCGCATCGGGCTCCCTGCTCGGCAGGAAGCCTCTTCTCCCGCTACCATTCCCTCTGATTGTGTCCCCTCTCTCGCTGTGTTTCTCTCTGTCAAATAAATAAAATCTTTAAAAAATAAAAAATATAAAAAAGAAAAAACAATCCTATAATGCTAGGGCTTTGAATAAAATCATTGCTGACATCTATGACTATTCTTTAGGATAAATTCTAGGGAACTGCTGAGTCAAACAGTGTGCACTAT
>CM053606.1:17716686-17734079 GCA_028646535.1 Procyon lotor
GAGTTTTTAATACACTGAAGAGAGTTTGGTTTGCTAAAAAATTTTAGGTTATTCAGAATTTTCATTTTTTTCTGGGATAGCCACTTAACATCACACCCCGGTTGAGCGACACTGGACAAATGAGTTGTCTCTGGCTTTACTTAAAGATGATATGAATATTCTGTTAGGATCCTTTGGGCTACAAGTAACAGGGAAGCCATCCCAAGCTGCCTTAAACTGTAAGCATGGAATTATCTCACATGATGATAAATTCTAAGATGGAGTTGCTTCCAAGTTGGTGGTTATTTCTCTGGCTCTGGGAACCTGTTCTTGGCTTTCCCCCAAATGTTTTCAAGAGAGCTTCCCCCACCCCCTCAGTTGCAGATTGCATAAGTGGGTAAATCCTGTTCCTTTCTTCACAGGAATATTAGCATACAGATTCAGGCAAGGCCTCTTCTTGTTTTGTATTCTTCCCCTTTATTCCTAAACTCTGTTCTCATTCCCATTATCCTTCCATTCTGATATGTTTGATGTATCTCCACCATGCCTGCCTGGTAACATGTAGTTATATGAACGTATTCACTTCACACAAATGACACTGTACTATAAATGTTCCTTTTTTTCACTTTTTAAAAATTAACATTGCTTTTGTGATATGCTCTTGTTGCCTTATATAAACCTACCTCGTAACTCCTAACTTGCGTGTGCTTTCATATTTATTTTTAAAGATTTTATTCATTTATTTGACAGAGAGAGATCACAAGTAGGTAGAGAGGCAGGCAGAGAGAAGGGGGAAGCAGGCTCCCTGCTGAGCAGAGAGCCCGAAGCGGGGCTCGATCCCAGGACCCTGAGATCATGACCTGAGCTGAAGGCAGAGGCTTTAACCCACTGAGCCACCCTGGCGCCCCATGTGCTTTCATATTAACAGAAATATTAACACTCGAATAGTGCTTAACTCTGGCAGGTGCTTTAATTGTTTTAACTCACATACTTCTCCCCATAGCCCTGTGAGGTAGATGTTATTAACTCCCATTTTACAGATGAGAGAGTGAGACACAGGATTTACTCAAATTTTCCATTTCCGTTCTACATTCTAGAGATTCCGTGTTTGTTTTAAACATCACAGATCCTTCGCCCAGTCTGTCACCTTCCTGTTAACTTTGTCTGTGATGTGATATTGTTAGTTAGGCAGATGCCCTAAATTTTGACCTGATGATTTGGAGTCTCGTTTAGGAAGCCTTTATTTACCCAGAGGTAACAGTTTTTCCTTTTTAGCTTTATAGTTTAAATTTCTGACACTCTTTTTTTTTTTTAAGATTTTATTTATTTATTAGAAAGAGATCACAAGTAGGCAGAGAGGCAGGCAGAGAGGGGGAAGCAGGCTCCCTGCTGAGCAGGCTCCATCCCAGGACCCTGAGATCACGACCTGAGCCAAAGGCAGAGGTTTTAAACCACTGAGCCACCCAGGCGCCCCTCTGACACTCACTCTTTAATCAGAATCCAACTTTAACATAGTTTCAAGTAAAAAATCCAGATTTTTTTTTCCATACAGTGAATTCGTTTCTCTATCACCATCGAAAAATAGTCTTTCTAATGCTTTAATCACATATTAAGTTCCTGTGTCTATACTTTCTTTCTAAACTCACCCTTCTATTCCATTGGTCTTTTTTTTCATTTCAGCGCCAGCAACACGATGTTTTTATTACTGAGGCTTTGTCGTAGAGCCAGTTCTACCAGTAGGGCAGGTAGCCCAACTTTTATTTCCCTCTCAAAATAGACTTCGCTTTCATAGATCTTTATTCTATCATATTTGTTTTATTTTTTTATTATATCATTTTATTTTTATTTCTGTCCTCTTCATTTGAGAATAAGTTTCTGTTTCTCACCATTACTACTAGAGTTTTTATTGAAGTTTCATTGAATATATGTAGATTAATTTAGGGGAGAACTGACATCTTTGCATGAAACCCTCCCCATAATTCACTGGCAGGTTTCCTTCACCGCTTTTAGGTCTCTGCTAAAATGTCAGAGAAGCCTTCCCTGACCATTCTAAGTAGCACACTCACTCGCCATCACTATCTTATTTAATTTTTTCATAGCAATTACTTTATTACTATTTAGGATTATTACTATCCTGTTAGTATTTTTATTACTAGGGTAGGATTATTGCTATCCAACTTCAGATTATTTACTTATTGCTTCTCTACTAGAATATAAGATTCATGAGGAAAAGTGCATTGTTTTGTTTTCTCCCATGTCCCTAGCACTTAAAACAATGTCTGACCTTTGGTAGTCACTCTGAATATTTGTTAAACAAATGAATAAAACCTTTATGCTGCTGAGGTTTTCCCAATTATGACATTTATTCAGGTTTTCATGTCCCTGAATAGAGTTCAGGGACATGAAACTTATAAAAAAAATTTTTTTAAGCTTCATTTATTTTAGAGAGAGAGAGAGAGAGCAGGGGGGAGAGGCTGAGGAAGCGAGAGCCCCAGGCAGACTCTACACTGAGCGAAGAGCCCGACATGGGGCTCAATCCCATGCCCCCAAGACCCTGAGACCACAACCCAAGCCAAAACCAGGAGTCAGATGCCCAAACAACTGTGTCACCCAGGCACCCCTGAAAAAAAATTTTAATAAACTTCTTAAGCATTGCTTTTAGTCACTTTCTGTAGACCAGGAGTCAGCAAACTACACCTGTGCAGGTTTTGTAAAGTTTTATTGGAATATCCATGTTCATTTAAATATTGTCTATGACTGCATTTGTACTACAATGACAGAATTGAGTGGCTACCACAGCGATCACACGGCCCATAAAGCAGAAACTATTCATTATCTGGCCATTTACAGAAAAAGTTTGCTGATCCTCGCCATAGACTAGTTTAGTTGCTGTTATAGATCATGTTATCTATTGATTACATTTTTAAAGCAAATATTCCTGGTATAGACGAAGACCTGATTTTTGTAAGATAGCTCTTTTATAGTTGTGATAGTTTGCCTGCTGATTACCTTGTGTTTTTCATATAGACTATATCATTGGCAAGCGTGGCAAACAGAAAGAGTACATACCTCTTTCACTTTTTTCTTGTCTAAAAGAATTGGCCACTCTTTAGTACTCTAGCTAACACTAGTGGTAATAATGAGCATCCACAACTTAGTCCTGATTTTAATGCTATCGCACCTAATGTCTCTATTAAGTATGATGAAGAATTACATGATTTTTACCCTGTGACCTGTCCATGTGGTGAATTATATTGACAGACTTTCTGCTACTGGGCCACCTTTATATTCCTGGGATCGCTCTAAAGCATCATGATATTATCTTTTAAATACTCTGTTGGATTTGAGTACCTATTATTTTGTTTAGGATATTTGAATTGTGGACTACCTTAATTGCCATGCAGAGATCTATGCAGTGTGACCACTCCCTGTTTTTCCAACCTCTCTGCTGGAACTACAAGCTAAGCACTATGCCAGATGCTGGGTTACAACAATGGCTAAGATACAGTCCTCGTCTTTAATAGCTCCCATTATAATGGCAGAAACAGATATTTATACAGTTTGTATAGTCATAAAAGTTATATGAGCAAATGTCTCCTTCCCCAGATGAATGACGAAGCAGGTCTGCTTCCTTTTCCTTGGATATACCTTAGCACTCTTGCGTATGTATCATCTTTCTTAATACCCTTTCCTCTTTGCATTTCCCACTCATCTCTGCCTTTGTGACTCCTGAACAATCAAAAAGCGGGATCAAAACAAACAAATAGGATTAAACAATGGAAAGCATGTAAGATATCACTCAAGTAAGGCTTGAGTGATAGCTAGGTTCCAATTCTAGCCATGCCATTCACTAGCTATGTGGCCTTGCACGTATTACGCCACCCCCCAGATCTATTTCCTCATCGGTCAAACCGAGAATACCTTCATCACATAGAAGATCTGGTGAACTAACCTGTGTAAAGGCTTTCGACACAGGGCCTGACGGTGGCCAGGATTTTCCCTTTCTGTCCTGGACCGCAAGAAGGTCACAAAGTCTCTTTCCTCTGAATTCTGCGCTTGATGGCAACTAAGTAGCATCACTCGTTTCACAATCCTTTTTCTCCTTACAGTAATTCTTTATGTATCTTGGCTTCTGGCACTACCATTTAATAGCGTCTTGGCCAAGTTAGTTAAACTCTCAGGGGGCGACTGGGTGGCTCAGTGGGTTAAAGCCTCTGCCTTCCACTCAGGTCATGATCTCGGGGTCTTGGGATTGAGCCCCGCATCAGGCTCTCTGCTCAGCGGGGAGCTGCTTCCCCCTCTCTGCCTACTTGTGATTTCTCTCCCTCTGTCAAATAAAAAAAAAAAAAAAAAAAAAAAAAAAAATATATATATATATATATATATATATATATAAAACCCTCTCAGAATATCTATTTTTTTTTAAGATTTTATTTATTTATTTGACAGACAGCGATCACAATTAGGCAGAGTCAGGCTGAGAGAGAGGGGGAAGCAGGCTCCCCGCAGAGCAAAGAGCCTGATGCAGAGCTCGATCCCAGGACCCCAAGATCATGACCTGAGTCGAAGGTAGAGGCCTTAACCCACTGAGCCACCCAGGTGCCCCAAGATGTCTATTTTCTTATCTGTAAAACAGATTTCATAGAAGGAAGGATTCTTCATAGAATTGTTGTATGAATTAAATGATCAATATGCATAAAGACTTAATGAAGTACTTTGCATATGAGTGCTTAATACTTGTTAACTGTTTTCAGTTTCAGTTATTATTAACACGACTGTATGCTTCTTATAGGGAAGAACTGGGTTTTATAGTACAGTATAACGGCTAAAATTCCAATCTTGAGTTCAAATGTGAATTTCATCACAAGTATGTTGCTCAAGCTGGGGAGACCTCTCTAGGCCTTAGTTTTCTTATTTGCAAAATGGGAATGATAAAAGAACCCAGTTCCTAGAGGTTGTTGTAGGACTAAATGAAATAATCCACTCATTGAGCATTTAGTATGGTGCCTGGCACAAATATTGATTTTTTTTTTTTTATTAAAGATTTTTAGGGATGCCTGGGTGGTTCAGTTGGTTGAACGACTGCTTTCGGCTCAGGTCATGATCCTGGAGTCCCAGGATCGAGTCCCATATCCGGCTCCCTCCATGGGGAGTCTGCTGCTCCCTCTGACCTTCTCCCCTCTTGTGCTCTCTCTCTCTCTCTCAAATAAATAAATAAATAAACCTTTTTTTTTTTTTTTTTAAAGAAGATTTATTTATTTATTTATCTGGCAGAGAGGAGAGAGATCACAAGCAGGCACAGAGGCAGGCAGAGAGAGGGGGAAGCAGGCTCCCGGCTGAGCAGAGAGTCGGATGTGGGGCCCGATCCCGGGACCCTGAGATCATGACCTGAGCCGAAGGCAGAGGCTTTAACCCACTGAGTCACCCAGGTGCCCCTAAATATTGATTTCTTTAAGATTTTATTATTTGACAGAGAGAAAGAGATCCCAAGTAGGCAGAGAGGCAGGCAGAGAGAGAGAGGGAAGCAGGCTCCCCGCTGAACAGAGAGCCTGATGCGGGGCTGTATCCCAGGACCCTGAGATCATGACCTGAGCGGAAGGCAGAGTCTTTAACCCACTGAGCCACTCAGGAGCTCTAAACATTGATTTCTTGATCAATTAGTATGTATCGGGTAATGTGCTAAGGGTTTTATTTAGCAATGTTCTGTTTTATTTCTGTGAACCCCATGACCCTTACCTAGCTTAGTACTACTCATATAATGACCTTTCAAATATTTATTGAATAAATGAGTGAGTGCATTAGTGAATGCTGAGTTGTATGCCACAAGAATCTTGTCTCTGTAAGCTGGTTTGTGCCAGGTTACCACTCCTCATTCCTCTGAGATGAGTTGGTGTGTAAATCATAAAGTTTAGCATCTGTAAAAAACAGGAGATTATGGAAAGGGGGAGGTGTTAGACCCTGGCTTTTTTTTACTCTAGAGAAATCACTTATGCTTCAGTGCTTGAACTTATTTCTCAGAACTGGTAAAATGGGGGCACCTGGGTGGCTCAGTGGGATAAAGCCTCTGCCTTCAGCTCAGGTCATGATCTCAAGGTCCTGGAATGGAGCCCCACATCTGGCTCTCTGCTCAGCAGGGAGCCTGTTTCCCCTTCCCTCTCTGCCTGCCTCTCTGCCTACTTGTGATCTCTCTCTCTCTCAAATAAATAAATAAAATCTTAAAAAAAAAAACTGGTAAAATGAATTTTAAAACATTGCTATAGACAAAGTGGTAGAATTTACAACATTCAATGTCATGAAGAACATAGAAAAAGAAGCATCTTTTTAGAAGAAATAAAAGCAACTGCTCTTAAGGGCATTTAGCCTAAGGAAACAACTAAGGATGTACACAAATATGTAGCTTAAAGCTGGTCGTCTTAGGGGCGCCTGGGTTGCTCAGTCGTTAAGTGCCTTCGGCTTAGGTCATGATCCTGGGGTCCCGGGATCGAGCCCCCGTTGGGCTCCCCACTCAGCGGGAGGCCTTCTTCTCCCTCTCCCACTCCCCCTGATTGTGTTCCCTCTCTGTCTCTCTCTCTTATAAACAAACAAACAAACAAACAAACAAATAAATAAAGTCTTTAAGAAAATTATTAAAGGGGCACCTGAGTGGCTCAGTGGTTAAAGCCTCTGCCTTCGGCTTAGGTCATGATCTCAGGGTCCTGGGTTCAAGCCCCATGTCGGGCTCTCTGCTCAGCGGGGAGCCTGCTTCCCCCTCTCTCTCTGCCTGCCTCTCTGCCTACTTGTGACCTCTCTCCTCTCTGTCAAATAAATAAATAAAATCTTTTAAAAAAATTATTAAAGCCGGTCATCTTAGTGATGTGTGTAGCCCAAAAAATGGAAATAATCTTGATGTCTCATAAAAGGAGATGGGACAAATAATACTTTATTCACAAATGAAATATCCTGCAGTCATGCAAACAAATTTGTAGTAATGAGTTTATTGACATAGCAAAATATTTCAGATACTTATTAACTTGTGACTTTAAGCAAATTACTTACCTTCTCTGCCTCAGTCTCCTTATCAGTAAATGGGAATATTAATATTGCCTTCCTTATAGTTATCATGAAGAGTAAATGAGTAAGAATATTAAATTTAAATTTAATATTTAAATATTAAATATAAAGTAAGAATACTTGGAATTGTACCTGTCCCATTTATAAATATGACCTATAATTATTATTGTGTGAAAAAAAGTTTAAAAACAATGTATATGATATGCTATTACTTACAAAACATATACATAGGGGAAAAGGCATGAAAGTAAATACTTCAAAATGTTAACAGCTACTTCTTGGTGTTGGAAATAATGCTGTACCTTTTATAGCTGTTTTTGCCTTTCTTTTTTTTTTTTTTAAATAAATATATAAGTCTTTTGTAACTTAAAAACAATAATTAAAAGCAAAACAAGGGGCACCTGGGTGGTTCAGTGGGTTAAAGCCTCTGCCTTTGGCTCAGGTCATGATCTCAGGGTCCTGGGATTGGGCCCAGCATTGGGCTCTCTGCTCAGTAGGGAGCCTGCTTCCCCCCCACCCGCTGCCTGCCTTTCTGCCTACTTGTGATCTCTCTCTGTCAAATCAATCAATCAATCAATCAATCAATCAATCTTTTTTTTTAAAAGAAGGGCAAAACAAAACATAGGGTGCAGGGTGCCTGAGTGGCTTAGTCAGTTGGGCCTCCATCTCTTGGTTTAAGTTCATGTCAAGATCTCAGGGTTGTGGGATCAAGCCCCATAATGGGCTCAGAGCTCAGTGGGGAGTCTGCTTGTCCCTCTCCCTCTGTTCCTCCCTCTGCTCCCACTCTTTCTCTCTTAAATAAGTAAATAAAATCTTTAAAAAAAAAAAAAGAAAGAAAGGAAGAAAGGATCATTTCTTAAGTACAGGAGTGAGGGTGACTAGAATTTTTCACCCTGTCTGTGCCCTTCTTGTTAGCTGGTATGGCTGGTATAAGAGTGTGAATGAGGAGTTAGTCTTTCACTTTAAAAGATGATCGCCCCTTTTCTTAGAGGAGAGATGGACCCAGCATCCAGAATGCCCTTAGGCAGTGGCAAGTTCTTAGCAAAGTGGGGCCCGACAATATAGAACTAACACTGAACTCTAGAGATGAACAGGTTATGAGTCATCACACTGGCATTCTGTCAGGTTGACTAAAATTGTGTCTATGTTTTCCTTGGAGGTGTGAATGTGAAGTGATGAGATTAATTTAAACACACACACAAATATATCAAGATAAACATCTAAATAAGTGGCTCCCTTCAAAGTACTTATTTTGAGAAATCACACACTTATTAACAAATTTTTGCTATTGCTCATATAATTTTTTGGATTTTTGGGGGGGAGGGGAAAAGTCAAATCAATTGACTGCAAAATTGGTTTGGATGAAATATTTTTCCTCCTCCTAATTTATTAAAATTGTGATACTAAGTGCTTTTCGGGGTTGTTTTTTTTATATACTAAGTGCTTTTTAAAGATGCAGTGAAATGGGTATTATTCAAGTGTTTCTAGTGGCATTATAAGTTAGTAACAAACCTACTGGAAAGCAATTTGGAAGTAAATATTAAGAACCATCAAATCTTCTGGGGCACTTGAATGGCTCAGTTGATTAAACATCTGACTCTTGATTTTGGCTCAGGTTATGTTCTCATGGGTGAGAGAAAATTAAGCAGGCTCCATGCTCAGCTCGGAGCCCCTTGCAGGGCTTGATTTCATGACTCTGAGATCACAACCTGAGCTGAAATCAAGAGTTGGATGCCTAACTGACAGAGCCACCCAGGCACCTCCCCCTTTTTTTTTTTTAATATTTATTTCAACGGTGTCACTTCTGATAATCTAGGCTGAGAAAATAAGAGAAAGCATGGGAAAAGCTACATATATAATAATAATAATAATAGTAATAAAAACCTTTTAAAAATTCTTCTTTATTTGACAGAGAGCATAAGCAGGGGGAACAGCAGGCAGAGGGAGAAGCGGGCTCCCTGCTGAGCAAGGAACCCAACTCTGGACTCAATCTCAGGACCCGGGATCATGAACTAAGCTGAAGGCAGTTGTTTAACCAACTGAGCCACCCAGGCACCCCACTTCTGATTATTTCAAAACTGGAATTTGTCTTTATAGAAGGTGAAGGTTTGCAGGGCACCTTGGTGGATCAGTCATTTAAGCCTCTGACTTTGATTTCATCTCAAGTCATGATCACAGGGTCATGAGATCAAGCCCCACATTGGGCTCTGTGCTGGGCACTTGGGCATGGAACCTGCTTAGGATTCTTTCTCTCCCTCTCCCTCTCCTTCTCCCTCTCCCTCTGCGCACCGCCCCCCACGCTCTCTCACTAAAAAAAAAAAAAAAAAGATTTGCTACCAGCGAGCCTGTGTCATAGACCCTGCAGATATTTCTGAATTGGGATCCTAGTAATGGTTTGCCAAGTGGAAACTTCCCGGGCACAAGTGTGCTGCCTCCAAGATGATGACAACCTTGAAGTAAGCAATATTCATCTGTCGGTACGAGGTGTGTCCTGTTTTTAAGGAACCACTCAAAATACTGTTGTGGGTCCCAGACCGACCAGATATTGGGCCCACTTTTGAAAGTCAGTCTTTATTAGTTGTGCCTAAAAAGGTAGGTGATCTACAGGTAATAATCATCACTGCCATTTATGAAGCACTTACTACATTGTAGGCACTGTGCTAAAAACAAAAACTATCATGTTTTAAACTCTTGCAATAATATTTCTTTTTTTTTTTAAAGATTTTATTATTTATTTGACAGAGAGAGAGATCACAAATAGGCAGAGAGGCAGGCAGAGAGAGGAAAGCAGGTTCCCTGCTGAGCAGAGAGCCCGATGTGGGGCTCCATTCCAGGACCCTGAGATCATGACCTGAGCTGAAGGCAGAGGCTTTAACCCACTGAGCCACCCAGGCGCCCCTGCAATAATATTTCAAGATAGATATTATTGTCTTCATTTTACTGGTGAGAAAACTGAGGCTCTCAGAGAAACATGGCCAACGTCAGAGCTGTGAGAGGTGGAGCTGGATTTTAACCGAGGCTGCCTTCAGACTTATCTTCTCAAGACTCAGCGGCGGCTCAGTAGGGCTCCTACCATCTTCATGAGTTTATTTGGTGGGCTTATACTGATGGGGAGGAACAGAAAAGCTTGCAGGGGGAAGATAGTCTGATGTCCCCCTGCCTAGCCTGGAGGACCTGCCTATGTCTGAGTCCTATAGAAAAAGGGACTGCAAATTAAAACTCTTTTCTGGGGCACCGGGGTGGCTGAGTAGGTTGAGCATCTGCCTTCAACTCAGATCATGATCCCGGAGTCCTGGGATTGAGTCCTGGGACCAAGCTCCACATCGGGCTCCCTGCTCAGTGGGAGCCTGCTTCTCCCTCTGCCCACTGCTCCCCCTGCTTGTACTCTCTCTGTCACTTTGTCAAATACATAAACATTAAAAAAACAAAACAAAACTTTTCCTGTTTTATTCCAAATCTCAAACAGAGCTGCTCTGGGGCCTAGGTGACAGAATGTGAAAAGGTAGAGAAGGGTCTCTAACACCCTTTTTTGAAATAAACTCTAGTTTGTTACAATGTGGATTTTGAGGAATTACTCTGTTATTTTGAGGTAGACACAAACTGGCAAGGACATCAGAGTTGGTGAAATCCCAACCTAGGCCAAGAACCCAAAGAACCTCCCTGGACAGCGACACTGATGGCCAAAGTAGGAACAGGTAAGTGTAATAGATATTCCTTGTCTGTATCAAGATTCTTAAGAGATATCTCAGGGACACGATCATTTAACTAGATAAGACTTGGCAGTTGGGAGCATAGGAGTGATTTATTCCTTGAGGCCCAAGGAAGCTCAAGTGATAAGAACTTACAGCCCTACTCTGTGCACAAAAAGAGTTTGGCAGCATTTGTAGACATCTTAAGGACATGGGTCACCTGAGATGCAAATACTGAAGGAACTCAAATAAATGACACTTAAGGAAACAAGAAGATATAATGAATAATCCAACAAAGAGAATGTAGAAGTAATAGTAAGCGAATAAAGTGTTTCAAAAATAGCATTGGCTAAACCTGATGATCACCTGAATATCCCCAACCAACCCTATTAGAATCTTTGGGATGTGGACCCAGGAATCTCTATTTTTCCCTTATTAATCTCTCTAGGCGAATGTGAAGGTCTTTGGTTTGGGAACCACTGTTCCGGGCAACCCTATTCACTAAAACTGCAAGTCATTTTCAGGCATTTGGAAATTAGCTGTTAGAGCTGGAAGCAAAATTGGACCCTTCTTTATGGCTTTCTAGGAACTGGCCATCTAATTAGAGAAGTGAGGACATATCTCATAAGGACTTCAGGGTTAGACGTAGGTCTTGAAAGATGAGTACAATTTCAGGAGTGCCTTGGTGGCTCAGTGGGTTAAACATCTGCCTTTGGCTCAGGTCATGATCCTGGAGTCTAGGGATCAGGGCCTCATCAGGCTCCACGCTCAGCAGAAAGTCTGCTTCTCCCTTTGCCCCTTCCCCACCCACAACCCCCCTCGTGCTCTCACTCTCTCAAATAAATAAGTAAAATCTTAAAAAGAAATAAAGATGAGTACAATTTCAAAATGAAGTAGGAGAAGAACAGGGATGAATGAAAGCACGAGGTGGTTGAGAGGACAATGAGGATTCCACCTTTAATTTGTACAAGTAAACTAAGATCTGACCCAACCATTCCTCTTTTAGGAAATTTTTCCAAGAAAACTATTAAGGTTGATACCCTTTGCTGTGTTATTCATAATTTCAAATAAAACCTCAAAAGAATCAAAATATCATACAGTAATAGAAGATAACTACATAGGGGCGCCTGGGTGGCTCAGTGGGTTAAACCCTCTGACTTCAGCTCAGGTCATGATCTCAGGGTCCTGGGATCAAGCCCCGCATGGGGCTCTCTGCTCAGCAGGGAGCCTGCTTCCTCCTCTCTCTCTCTGCCTGCCTCTCTGCCAACTTGTAATCTCTCTCTCTGTCAAATAAATAAATAAAAATCTTAAAAAAAAAAAAAAAAAGAGGGGTGCCTGGGTGGCTCAGTCATTAAGCGTCTGCCTTCGGCTCAGATCATGATCCCAGGGTCCTGGGATCGAGCCCCGCATTGGGCTCCCTGCTTGGCAGGAAGCCTGCTTCTCCCGCTACCATTCCCTCTGCTTGTGTTTCCTCTCTCACTGTGTTTCTCTCTGTCAAATAAATAAAATCTTTAAAAAAAAAAAGAAAGAAAAAGAAAAGAACTACATAATAAAATACTACACAACTCTGTAGAATAAAACTGTGTATGTAGAATCATTGTAGAGAATGCAATGCATGGGGAATTCATGATGTATTCATTCATGATATATTAAAGAGAAAAAGAGAATATTAAAAACATCAGGTATGATCCCAATTTTAAAATACATATATACATGCATGTTTGTGTACAGTGAAAGAGCTACAAAATGTTAATGGGTGATAGGATTATGCATAATGTTTTTTTCTATTTTGCTTATCTGTATTCATGAATTTTCTGCACTGATCGTGTTCCCCTGTTTTTGAACATTATATTATGGAAATTTTCAAACATACCCCAAAAAAGAAAAGTGTAGAGTAAACCTACATTTATCTATCATCCAGCTTCAGCAATTACCAAAACTTCACCAATGTTATTTCACTTTTTTTTGTCCCTCAACACTTTTTTTTTTTTTTTGGTGGGAGAGAGAGAGAGAGAGTGAGTGCATGTGAGTGGGTGGGGAGGGGCAGAAGGAGAGGGAGATCGAGAATCTTAAGCAGGCTCTATGCCCATGCAGAGGTAGATGCCGGGCTCCATCTCATCACCCTGAGATCATGACCTGAGCCCAATCCAAGAGTCAGGTGCTTAACCAACTGAACCACCCAGGCACCCCTCCTGGAGGATTTTAAAACAAATCCCAGATAGCATGCCATTCCATGCTTAAATGATTTAGTATGCATCTCTAACTTAATATTTAAACAAAAACATGCCATTATTATATCTAACAAAATTAACACCAGTTAATATTACAGGATACTCAGTTGTTATTCACATTTCCCTAATTGTCTCAAAAATGTCCTTTTATGGTAGGTTCATTTCGGTCAGGATCCAAAAGAGGTCAACATGTTACATTCGGTTTTTATGTCTCTAAGTTTCCTTTTCTTCTATGTTTCCCTCCTCCCCTCCTCTCTTTTCATACAAGTAACAAAAGAATCTAGATAATCTGGTTTACAATATACATCTCAGTCATCTGCAGTTGGTGGTCCCCTACAGGGAGGTCTCCCTGCCTACCTCTGATCATCCTTCCATGTGGCACAGGGGATATTTAATTCTATCTAATTCTTCATTTTTTTTTAAGATTTTTTTTATTTTTTTTTTATTTGACAGAGAGAAACACAGCAAGAGAGGGAACACAAGCCGAGGGAATGGTAGCGGGAGAAGCAGGCTTCCCGCTGAGCAGGGAGCCCGATGGGGGGCTCGATCCCAGGACCCTGGGATCATGATCTGAGCCGAAGGCAGACGCTTAATGACTGAGCCACCCAGGCGCCTCTAATTCTTAATTCTTATCCCAAAGGACCTTTTACAAGAACCTTCAGATTCAACCGTGAAGAGCAACTCAAGACAGGAAGGCCTAGAAAGGTGACTCCCAGCAGTTTCTTTGGATTCTCTGCTTCCTGTCTGAGTAGTCCAATGATTGATGTCAGGAAGCCCATCCCCTTTCAGAGGCTGACTCCTCAGGATGATTCTGGGGGCAGGAGGGCACTAGTGTGGCCAGAAGCGGGCAATAGCATCTTTGGCCCCAAAGCTATGGTATTACTATCCCTTTTTCAGTTGCCCTATTACCCAAGTTGGGGAGCGGATGATCTTCATTGCCATCTGATTAAGACAAATTGAATGAAGGTAAGAATCAGAGCCAGGCTCACCTGGGCTCTATACTTTCAACTTTAAGAGTTCTTGAATACAACTGTCTTCAGTATGTTTCTCTTGAGTTAGAGTGCTCCAGTCTGGATAGGTAATGCTCTACATCTGGAGCACAGTTGTCATCCTTCCAGCTTCTTGGAATTCCCTTTGCTTCTCTTCTGCATTGGCTCTCATGTGTGCTAAATCCCATAACGTTTATCTTCATTGGACCTCTAGTTTTGGTGGACTGTATCTGCTAGTAGCTTCTCATGAAAGGATGCATTAGAGGTAAAAATTTTAGAGATGCCTGGCTGACCCTTAATCTTGGGGTCATGGGTTTGAGCCCCATGTTGGTTGTAGAGATTACTAAAATAAACACATCTTTAAAAAGAGGTAAAAATTTATTTTACTGTATCATGTATCTAATTATATCTTTATCCACATGTTTTAATGATGGTGTCTGTGGTTTAATTGGGTATAGAATCCTAGGATGAAAATCATCTTTTGGAATTTTGAAGGCATTCCTTCCTTCCTGTGTTGGGAAGGAGGCTTCTCCTTCCTGTGTTGCTGTTGAAAAGCCAAAACCATTCTGATCCCTGATCTATATGGGAACAGTTTCCTTTTTCTGTAGAAGCTTATAGAATCTTGTCTTTATTTATGCAGTTCTGATATTTCATAGTGGTAAGTCTTAATGTGGGTCTCTTCTCATTCATTGTGCTGGGTACACAGTGGACAATCTGGAAACTTAATAGTTAATGTTCTTGAATGATTTTAGGATTTCCTCAACTCTTTTTTTTCCCTCAACTCTTTTTAAAATAATCTTTCCTTATGGAACTTTTATTCAGCTATTGCACTTCCTTGGCTGGTGCTCTAATTTTCTTTTTTTAATTTTTATTATTTTATATTATTACTTATTTATCTTTTTTTAAAGAATTTAAGTAATTTCTACAACCAATGTGGGGTTCAAACTCACAACCCCAAGATCAAGAGTCACATGGTCTTCCAACTGAGCCCACCAGGCACCCAGGATTTCTGGCCCAGGATTCAGGGTTACTGGGTCTGCCAGAACCCTCATTTATCTACTTTTCCATGTACAAAATTCTGCTGTATTTATTGTCCCCTCTCCCATTTTTTATGATTTAGTGCAATCCTTTACTGAAGTTTTAGTGGGATTGGGAGGGGAGGAGATGGACAAGAAAATTAGATGCATGAAAACTTATAGCCATTGACTTTATCTTTGAAATCAGAACGTTTAGCACAGGTCCAAGGAATTATAAGCATTCAATAAACAATATCTTAGTTTCAGTGAAATATGGGAATCTGTGTAATGCACTTCGGAGAGTACCTGAAACAAGGTGCATAACAAATGTTGAAGACAGTGTTATTGTTATGCACACTAAGCTATATTTAACATTCTGAAACCTGCTTATTCTACTTAACACAATCTTATGTTCATTCTTCTGCATCAGAAGTTTACCTCACTCTATTTTATTTTTATGTTCTTATTTCCAGTTAGTTAACACACAGTATTATATAAGTTTCAGGTGTACAACATAGTGATTCAACACTTCCGTACATCACCTGGTTCTCATCATGACAAGTAGACTCCTTAATCCCCATCACTTATTTCACCCATTCCCCCCTCTGGTAACCATCAGTTTGTTCTCAATAGTTAAGAGTCTGTTTTTGTTTTGTTTTGTTTGTTTTGTTTTTTGGGGTTTTTTGGGGTTTTTTTAGTAATCTCCACACCCAACGTGGGGCTCAGACTCACCAGCCCAAGATCAAGAATCACACTCCTCTGACAGCCAGCCAGGTGCCCCAAGAGTCCGTATCATGATTTGTCTTTCTCTCTTTTTTTTTCCCCTTTGCTTATTTGTTTTGTTCCTTAAATTCCACATATGAGTGAAATCATATGGTATTTGTCCTTCTCTGACTCATCTTACTCTCTTTAAAGTTGTACAATATTCTATAGAATAGATGTACCATTTAATCATACTTCCATTGATG
Source organism: Procyon lotor (assembly GCA_028646535.1). Classification (NCBI taxonomy): domain Eukaryota; kingdom Metazoa; phylum Chordata; class Mammalia; order Carnivora; family Procyonidae; genus Procyon; species Procyon lotor. Next base: position 17,732,609 of record CM053606.1, read on the forward strand.
GACATTTATTTTTCGATTTTTTTCTAAAAAAAAAATATCCAGCAAAGGATATCCAGCAAAGGATATCCTAGTAATACATCCTTAAACACGTGTGCTAATATTTCTGTAAGATAAAGACTGAGAAGTGGAATTGCTCTACCATACTTACATGGAAAGTGTCTAATAGGAATTTCCAGAGTAAAAGAAGCATGTGAGTGATTAATCAGAATTTAATTATGGAAAGCACACTAGACTTGAAGACAGATGACCTAAATCCCAATGGTGGCTTTACAGTTTCTTGGGAAACTGTTTCTTTTTCATTTATTGAAAAATGTTTACTGGATTCTGCCTACTTCCTGCCAGGCATTGTTAGAGACTAGGAATATAGTGATGAATAAGAAATAGTGCTTGCTCTCAAGAAATTTACAGTGATTGGTGGGGAGACAGACACATGAACAGATGCTGCTTGCTCACTGTGTGGCCTTGGGAAGTTGTTTAACCTCCTGAACATCTGTTTCTTTTTCTGTAGAATGGGTAATAGTCCCTATACCATAGGGTTGTCATCAAGATTAAATGAAATAATGGATGAGAAGTGTCCTTCACAGTGCCTGGCACATAGTATGCCCTCAATAAACGGAAGCTATAGTTATTGTTTTAGTAACAAGGTAATTATAATAAGTAACTTTTTATAGTTGCTATAATAGAAGTTCTACCTCTCTAAACTCATCTCTACAGTACTAAATGACTTGTTAAGATAATAATATATGATATTCAAAGTGGCACTTGATAAATATTAGTTTCTTTTCTTGCATTTTTATGTTGAGACAGAGGGTAAATAAGCAGAGGGAAATGCAAATATCCATACATTTGAACACAGCAGTGGTCTTCCCAGTGTGTGTGTGTGTCACAGAGCCTATTCTGAACACTTGTTTAGCTGTGCAGATCTGGGCATATCTGAACATCCGGGATAAGGCTGCATACCTCCCTGACCGCAGACAGTGTTCACAGGGCTCAGGGCTGATGGCTGCCTCCTGCTGGGGACTTTTTTTCTCCTAGCTTGCTAAGCACAGCTTGCACCCCATACTTAATTGGATCACTTATTTGCTTGACACTGGCTTTTGTGAAATAGTTTTTTTTTTTCTTTCTCACATCGATATAAAATAAGAATTAAAGAAGTGTATCTTGATACCAAAAATCCTGAGCTTTAGTTTCTAATTACATTTAAAGATAATTCTATGGGCAAATTTAAGTAGAATTAAATGAGAGCAAAGAATAGTTTATGAATATTTTGGGTAGGTTCTCTGTTTTAGGAATTAACTAGTGTCTAACTAATAGACACATTGCTATTGTGTATTTGTTATTTTTGCCTATTTCTCTACTTCCCTGGAGGGTTTTAAAAGCACTAACATTTATTTCCTCTATCTGGATGTATACTTGGGCATGCAGATCATAGCAAATTCCCCTGGGTTTTTGTTTGTTTGTTTGTTTGTTT
>CM053606.1:17742448-17758794 GCA_028646535.1 Procyon lotor
TTCCCTCCTCCCTGCCTCCCTTCCTTATCTATTGCCCTAACTATTGAATAGGGGAGACTGAAAAAAGAACAAGTTGGGAGCGAGGAATCAGGAGGTGGTGGTTGTTGTTTTTTAAATACACTGTGTCTGAGAAACTTCTTAGATTTCCAAATAAAGATGTGGTATAGCCTGTGGATATACCAGTTTGAAGTTCAGAGGCAAGATTCAGTCTGGCAATATGAATTTGGAAGTCATCAGCGTACGTATTGTATTTAAAGCTATAGACCTGTGGCACAGTGCCACGTGGGCTGACGCGGGACCCGTGGTCAACGTAGAGGACACAAGAGAGGGCATCACAGCAAGAAGCATCTGGAGGTGCAGTCGGAGGAGGTTCCCGCAGGGCCTCCCTCACTTGAGGAGGGAGAAGAAAGACGAAGAGGTTATAGGCCCCAGTTTAGGGAACACTTAACAACTGCTGGGCTGCGAGAGGCAGTGAGAATATTTTGGATTCTATGCTGTCTTCAGGCAGTGAAGACAAAGAAAGGGATGGGTGTGAGGTATATTTTGGAAATGACTCATACGATGTAGAAGATGGGATTTCTGGTTTGAACAACTAGGTGGGTAGTGGTGAGCTAGAAAACTGCCGGAAGAGGAGGGAATAAGGATGAGTGAGGCTGATAATGAATTGTTTTGTGTATGTTGAATGGAGGCTTGTGGATATCGTGGATTTGGAGCTCATTCATTTAAAAAATAGTTGTTAATGTGGGATGCCTGGGTGGCTCAGTCAGTTAAGCGTCTGCCTTCACCTCGGATCATAATCCCAGGTTCCTGGGATGGAGTTCCATGGGGTTCCTTGCTTAGCAGGGAGCCTGCTTCTCCCTCTGCCTGCCCCTCTCTGCTTGTGCACTCTGTGTCTGGCAAATAAATAAAATCTTTAAAAATAAAGAAATAAAAATAGTTGGGGCGCCTGGGTGGCCCAGTCGTTAAGCATCTGCCTTCGGCCCAGGTCATGATCCCAGGGCCATCGGGCTCCCTGCTCGGCGGGAAGCCTGCTTCTCCCGCTACCATTCCCTCTGCTTGTGTTCCCTCTCTCGCTGTGTTTCTCTCTGTCAAATAAATAAAATCTTAAAAAAAAAAAAAAAGAAAGAAATAAAAATAGTTGTTATTGTGTACTTACTATCTTCCAGGCACTGTTCTAAATATATAGATACAGATATATAGATATATTTTTTTAAGATTTGTTTATTTTTAGAGAGAGAGTGGGGGAGGGATTGTAGGAGAGGGAGACAATCTCAAGCAGACTCCATGCTGAGCACGGAGCCCAATTTGGGGCTTAGTCTCACAATCCTGAGGTCATGACCTGAGCCAAAATCAAGAGTCTGGTGATTAACCAAATGGACCACTCCGGTACCCCTCCAGGCACTATTCTAGTTGTTAAAGATATAGCAGTGAAAAAAAATAGGCAAAATATGTGTCCTGAAAGAATTCATATTTTAGTGAGAGGAGATAATAAACAATAAATAAATTTATAGCATAATGTAGAAGATAAGTGCTCTGAGAAATACAAAGCTGGAGGGGTGCCTGAGTGGCTCAGGTCATGATCCCAGGGTCTTAGGATCGAGCCCCACATCGGGCTCCCTGTTCACTGGAGAGCCTCCTTCTCCCTTTCCCTCTGCTGCTCCCCCTCCTTGTGCTCTCTCTCTCTCTGTCTCTCTCTCTCTCTCTCAAATAAATAAGTATTTTTTAAAGAAAGAAAGAAATACAAAGCTGGGAAAAGAGGTAAAACGGGTGGGATGGGGTGATGCTGATGATTTCGATTTAAACTTGGGTAAGGAAGGAAGGCTTCACAGAGAAGGCAGCATTTTAGCAAAGACCTAAAAGAATTGAAGAATGAAAAATCTGGAGGAGGAACATTCCAGGGAGAGCTAATAGCAAGTGCAAAAGCCCCAAGCATGCCTGGCAGTTTCAAGAAGCTTAGTGAGGGAGAGTATTTGAACATCATGGGGTCATTGAACATGGTCACAGGGCCTTGTAACTATTGAAAGTCTTTTTGCCTTTTACCCTGAGCTTTTGAGAGCGGTCTGGACTGAACATACGTGCAGGTTTGGGCATCATGTCCACATGGATGGTTATAGAAACCATGGGAGCATTTCTAGCACGGGTATTCAGTTAGGTGAAGACACGAAGTAGAGTCCTCTTCTGCAAAGACTCAGTATTCTCAAATACTCAGGATTCTTTCAGCAAGATACCCTTCTGTGTGTGATTCTCTAAGGACAGAGGTGTTTTGTTAATCGAAACTTTCTGTTAGCTAACCCAGGATCATCACCCTGATCATCTAGAGAATAATGTGGTTAAGGGTTGAGATGCTATTAATTCTGTCTTCTCTATCTGCCAGCAAATCCTGTTATGTTTACTAACCATTTTCAGATGTTCGATTCTTGATTGTTACTGCCATTTCACTTATTTATTCAGTGCCACCTACATCTGAAACAAAATACCTCAGATCTGTTAGCATGAGGGTTTGAATAGAGCTTTGCTTACACTAATGATTGCTCTGTGTTCAGGCTTCTAATGACTGTACCCCATATTAATCCCCTATTCTCTCCAATTCCTTTTATACTTGTTGGAAGGTTAACACTCAACTGATTTGACTTCCTAGCTAATTTTTTTTTTGGTGGTTGCTCTGGGGATTTCAATTCACGTTTTACCTTAAAACAACCTAGTAATCTTGTTCAGGTATATACCAATTTGATTTCAGTAGAGCTCTGTTCCTTTTCCCCTTGGTGCTGTTATTCTCATATAAATTGCGTATTTATATATCACAAGCCCATTACTATGCTTTTATAATTATTGCTTTATATATTGTCTTTTTAATTAGATAAGAAAATAAAATTACATGCTTTTATATTGTCTTTTCTATTTACCTATGTAGTTACTTTTACCGTTGCTCTTTATTTCTTCCTGTGGATTCTAGTTACTGTTTAGTTTCCTTTCACGTCAGCATAAAAGTCTCTCTTTACTGTTTCTTGTAGAACAGGTTGGCTAGGGATGAATGCTCTCAGTTTTTGTTTATCTGGGAATGTCTTCATCTCTCCTTTGTTTTAAAATGATAGGGTTTTTTTGTTTGTTTGTTTTAGATTTTATTTATTTATTTGACAGAGAGAAATCACAAGTAGGCAGAGAGTGGGAGGAAGCAGGCTCCCCACTGAGCAGAGAACCCGATGTGGGGGCTCGATCCCAGGACCCTGAGATCATGACCTGAGCCAAAGGCAGAGGCCTTAACCCACTGAGCCACCCAAGTGGCCCTAAAATGAGAGTTTTGCTGGATGTAGGATTCTTGGTTAAGTCTTTTTCCTTCAGCATTTTGAATACTAAGTGTGGATCATTTTGTGTTTATCTTACTTAAGTTTCTTGGATGTATTTTTCATCATTTTTGGGCAATTTTTGGCCATTATCGCTTCAGTTTCCCATTATATGTATGTCTGTATACTTGATGTTTTGTATGCTTGAAGCTTTGTTCTCTGAGGCTCTGCTCATTTTTCTTCATTTTTTTCTTTTTTTAAGATTTTATTTATTTGACAGAGAGAGACACAGCGAGAAAGGGAACACTAGGGGGAAGGAAAGAGGGAGAAGCAGGCTTCCCGCCGAGCAGGGAGCCCGAGGCAGGGCTCCATAGCAGGACCCTGGGATCATGACCTGAGCCAAAGGCAGACGTTTAAAGACCCAGCCACCCAGGCACCCTCTTGATTCTTTTTTCTTTCTGTTCCTCAGACAGCCTAATCTCAATGAACCTATCTTTGTTTTTGCTGATTCTTCTGTCAGCTCAAATCTGTTGTTGAGCCTATCTAGTGATTTTTTTCTTTTCGGTTATTATATTTTTCATTCTTTTATTTATTTTTCTTTTTCTAAGGACTTTATTTACTTGAGAGAGAGTGGGGCGTCTCTCTCTCAAGTGGGGTGAGGGCCAGAGGGAGAAAGCGGACTCCCTGCTGAGCAGGGAGCCTGGTGCCTGGCCCTATCCTGCGACTCCAGGATCATGGCCTGAGTGAAAGGCAGACGCTTAACCAACTGAGCCACCCAGGTGCCCCAGTCTTTTTTTTTTTTCATACAATTTCTATTGCTATTGCTACTCTGTATTTGATGAGGCATTGTTCTCATACTTTATCTTCATTCTTCAGACATGGTTTCTTTAGTTCTTTGAAGTATTTGGAATAGTTTATTGAAAGTCTTTGTCTAGGGGCACCTGGGTGTCTCAGTAGGTTAAGCAGCTGCCTATGGCTCAGGTCATGGTACCAGGGTCCTAAGATTGAGCCCCACGTCGGGCTCCCTGTTCAGCGGAGAGCCTGCTTCTCCTTCTTTCCCCTCCCTCTGCCTGCTTGTGCGCTCTCTCTCTATCTCCCTGTCAAATAAGTAAATAAAATATTTAAAGTCTTTTTCTAGTAAGCGCAACATCTAGACCTCCTCAGGTGCAGTTTTGTTGACTGCTTTTTTCCCTGCTTATACACCATACTGTCCTTTTCGTGTATCTCATAACTTTTTCTGAAAACTGAGCATTTAAAATAATGTGGCAATCTGCAAATCAGATTCTCTCTTCCCTCCTGTAGGTTTCTTGTTGCTGTTTATTTAGTGACTTTCCTGGACGAAATATCTGTAGAGCCTGTATTTTTTGTTGTATATGACCATTCAAGTCTCTTCTTGGTTGGTTTAGGGGTTTAGCTAATGATTAGACAGAGATTTTCTTAAATGTCTTCAACCAGCAAATTATCCAGCCTTTGCAAAGGGGGTTCTGTCTGTACATTAGTGTATACTTTCAATGTTCCTGGCAGGCAGTTTACAACTTTGCCTTAGCCATTACTTCCTGCTTGCACAGAATTTTCAAGGTCAGTCGGAGGTAAGAGATCAGGGCCCTCTCAGGCCTTTCCTGGGTATGTGCAGAGCCTGCAAATGCATGTGCCCTTCTAGATAACCCAAAAATATGTCAGGGCGTTCCAAAAGCCCATATAGATCTCTCATTCCTGGACATTTATGGTTTTTGTTTTCCTTTTTTTAAAGATTTTATTTATTTATCTGACAGAGAGAGATCACAAGTAGGCAGAGAGGCAGGCAGAGAGTGAGGGGGAAGCAGGCCCTCCCCTGAGCAGAGAGAGCCTGATGTGGGGCTCGATCCCACGACCCTGAGATCGTGACCTGAGCTGAAGGCAGAGGCCTTAACCCACTGAGCCACTCAGGCGCCCCATGGACATTTATGGTTTTTTGTTCAGTGTCCTTTTAGCCTCCAGCAAAAGGTATCACTGCCTTAGGCCATGGGATGTTAAACAATTGCCACTGAGGGGCTCCTGGGTGGCTCAGTGGGTTAAAGCCTCTGCCTCCAGCTCAGGTCATGATCTAAGGGTCCTGGGATCAAGCCCCGCATCAGGCTCTCTACTCAGTGGGGAGCCTACTTCCCCCCCACCGCCCCCGCCTGCCTCTGCCTACTTGTGATCTCTCACTCCGTCAAATAAATAAATAAAATCTTAAAAAAAAAACAAACAAAAAATCCAACTGCCAATGACTGTTTTTTGAAAAATGTCCAAAGGATAGGGCTGTTCACACGGAACAAGCTCTGAGTCAGGTCAAATAAAGACAAGGAGAATGGAGTTCTCAGTGCTGTCACATACTAACAGCTCTCTGGGGTTGGGGCTTTTAGGGATCTCCAAATTTGTTCTGTCCTTTCTAGTAGCTGCTAGGCTGCTGGTTTTCATAACTACTGTGGTTGTGAGGCAGCTGGTTTTCAAGGCTAACCCAAAGCTGGGGAGAGGGAAGTAGGCGTCAGGCTAGTTAAAATGCCATAATACTCACTGATCTTATCAAGATTCAGCTGGTTTTCTTTTTTTTTTTTAATTGCAATAAAATATACACGATATCAAGATTACCATTTTTAAAAAAGATTATTTACTCATTTATTTGACAGAGAGAGAGTACAAGTAGGGGGACTGGCAGAGGGAGAGGAAGAAGCAGACTTCCCGCCAAGCAGGAAACCCAATGTGGGGCTCGATTCCAGGACCCTGAGATCACAATTCAGGCCAAAGGCAGATGCTCAACCAACTGAGCCACCCAGGCTCCCCTCAAGATTACCATTTTAACATTTCTAAAGGATATGTCAGCAACGATAATTATATTCACTTTGTTCTACAACTATCACCACCATCTATCTTTAGACTTCATTTTCCTAAATGGAAACTCTGTACCCATTAGTGATAATTCCTCATTCTCCCCTCCCTCGGCCCCTGGAAACACCATCTGACTTTCTGTCTCTGACTTTGACTGCTCTAGGTAAAGGGGAATCATACAATGTTTTCCTTTTGTGTTTAGCTTATTTCACTTAGCATAACGTTTCAGGATTCATCTGTGTTGTAACATGTCAGAATTTCATTCCTTATTAAGGCTGAATAATATATTCCACATTTTATCTATCCATTCACCTGTTGATAGATATTTGGGTTGTTTTTACCTTTTGGCTATTGTCAGTAATGCTACTTTGAACATGGGTGGTATATAAATATGTGTTTGAGTTCCTACTTTCAATTCTTTTTGGTGTATATCCAGAAGTGGAATTGCTGGGTCATGTGATAATTCTGTTTTTAATTTTAATTTTTTTTTAAAGTATGGGGCCCAGCATGGAGCCCAGTTTGGGGCTTGAACCCACAACTTTGAGATCAAGATGTGAGCTGAGATCAAGAGTCGGATGTTTGCAGTGCCTGGGTGGCTCAGTCAGTTGGGTGGCCAGCTCTTGATTTTGGCTCAGGCCATGATATCAGGGTCCAGGGATCGAGCCCCATGCTGTGCTCTGTGCTCTCGTTGGCAAGTCTGAGAATTCTCTCTCCCTCTCCCTGCACCCCTCTCCTGTACATGCTCACTCTCTTGCAAATAAATACATACATACATACATACATACATACATAAATAAATATTTTTAAATGATTACCTTTAAAAAAAAAAAATCAGCCACTTAACCAACTGAGCCACCCAGGTATCCCCCCATCTCTGCCAGTCTTGAGAGCTTACTTGGTGGTGTGACCCAAACCCTCATTTTTGAGGGATCTGAACCACTAGTTACCAGGCTTTTCTCAGGCCAGCGTATCTAATTTGTCTGCTAACTGTACTCTCAGAATTGGGAAAGGGAATACTAATAGGTACCCAAGTGGATCATCTGGGTTCGAGATATATTGTCACTGTCCCCTTGTGGAACAGCAGCCCTACTTCTTTTTAATAATAAGGATCAGTTAGTTACCCCTGCCAAGATGCTAATTCCTCCTTTGCCTTTTGATCCCTAGAGACAAAAACTCGAAAATACCCAGGTGGCAGCCATAGCTTATAGTCTCTAGGGATTCTTCCCCTACCCCCTTGGGATTCTTTTGTGTCCTATGGAAGTGTTCTCTTTTGGTGACCAAAATTTTTAACTTTGCAGAACCCAGAGTTGCAAGGGTAAGACACACAAATTCCCCAAGTGGGTCTTTGGGATTTGATGATAAACAGGGTATATTGTGTTTGTACCCCCCATTTTCCTGTATCTTTGTATTTTTTCCTGTTGAAGACATAGCATATGAAGGTCTTTGATTTCGGGTATATATTGCATCCAGGAGGTCAGCATTCTGTTCATCTGTGCCTTCATCAGGCCATTTCAATGCTCTTTTAGGTTAGGAGCTTCTAGATGATGCTATATATGATACTACCAGTAGATCCCATGGTCCTGAGACCTCTCTTGCACTTACTGTGATGAGATGATATTGTGTGGGATGATACTTATTGGTAGATTAAACCTTTCCTGAACTCTCATATGGTGATATTCCAGAGGGCAGGAAAGATAAACCTACACCCAGAATATGTCCTTATTACTTTCAGAATAAATTGTTCACCTTTTCAAGGTGGAAGGGGCCAGTATAGTCAGTCAGCTTGCCATCAAGTGGTTTCCTTAAAGATGGTGCCATATTGGAGTGTAGTGTTTGCCTCTTGCTGGCCATCTGAACTTTTGGCTGCATCGGTGACTGCGGCATTCCTGCTAAGTGGGAGTCCGTGCTCTTGTCCATGCATGCTATATATCTCTGCCACCATGACCACCTTCTTTCATGTGCCCATTTCGTCAGCACGGGGAAGCCGTGACAAAAGATGGGTGACAGAAACTGTTTGAGTTATTGTCTACTTGGTTGTTTAGTGCCTCTTTCATGGTAGATGTTCTCTGTTGAATGTTCTCTGATGAATGTTAGGACTAGATCTTAACTTGTTGTATCCACTCCATAGCCCTCCTGCTTGCCTCTTCCCTAAGACTTCCTTGCCCCAGTATTCCAGTCTTTCTACTTTTAAGCCCCCTGACCAGCATGTCCTGACATTTGCCTGTGAGTTGTCAAACCATTTCTTTGTCTATACAAAGTAGACGGTCAAGTGTACTGCCTAAAGCTCTGCCCACTGGGAAGGTTTTCCTTTACCACTGTTTCCAGTGCTACCTACCTGCCCCCGAGGGAAGTTGTAGTGTAGCGCCTGTCCAGTTTTCACTTGTACCACATACAGCCATCTGTGAGAACTGTGAGGGTTTTTTCTTTGTCAGCCAATGATAGGGCTCCCCCAATATCGCCAAGAAGGTATATGTTGAGGGAAGGGCACACTTGTGCAACAGTGGTGGGTGATGTGATGATTTAGGCTCTCTGCTCAAGCTTGTGACTTCTGGTCCTATTTGTGCTTGATCTTGGTTGTATCACTTTCATCTTACGTTGGATTTTTTTTTTTTAAGATTTCATTTATTTATCTGACAGAGAGAGAAATCACAAGTAGGCAGAGAGAGAGGGGGAAGCAGGCTCCCCACTGAGCAGAGAGTCTAACACGGGGCTCAATCCCAGGACCCTGAGATCATGACCTGAGCTGAAGGCAGAGGCTTTAACCCACTGAGCCACCCAGGCGCCCCTTATGTTGGATTGTTACTGGGTCCACATTATAACTTGGTGTGTTTCACAGAACCTAAGTCATGATGGGTGATTTTAGATAAGCGGGCACTTGGTGTCCTGGTAGTCACGTGCTCCGTATCTGTTAGGAGGTAGTATCATGCCAGGAGTTGTTGTGCAGAAGGCATTTGATTTGCCACTACAGAAGGCATGGCCTTGCTCCAGAACCCAGGGGGTCTGTGTAGTGATTCTCCCGTCGGGGCTTGCCATAAAACCATAGGATCTGCCAGGTTGTTTATCACCACCAAGGCCTGCAGAGTCCTTTCCTGTTTCGAGGTACTCTTGAAATGCACCTTTTTATGTCCCCTGGTTTGGAAGCCATAGCAGTTTTCTCGGATTCTCAGGTGGAGTAGTTTCCTCTTAATGGTGGGGGATGCAAGATGCAGTTATTTACTCGACTGACTTTACTTGAATGGCATGTCTTATCAAGCCCTCACTACTGGGCCCATAAAATTTTTATTAATGTAATGGGTTCCTGAATCATTGAGACAGTTCTCTCTCACTCTCTGGAATACATGTCTCCTGACAAGGCCTTCAATTGCCTTCCACCTCTTGCTCATCTGCCCCAATTAGCAAGATGTTACTAATACAGAAGGTCACTGAGGGGCAACTGGGTGGCTCGGTCGGTTAAGCTTCCAACTCTTGGTTTCGCCTTAGGTCATGATCTCAGGGTTGTGGGATCAATTGAGTCCTGTGTCAGGCTCTGTGCTCAGCAGGGAGTCTCTAGGTCTCCCTTAAACCCCCCCCTCAAGTTAATAATAAATCTTTAGTGTGTGTGTGTGTGTGTGTGTGTGTGTGTGTGTGTGTGTGTGTGGTGAGTCGCTGTGATGTCCTGCAGAAAGTCCAGATGATCCATGTCTCTAAGGACTGTGTTATGCAAGAAGGTGGCAAAATTAACACAGTCCTGTATACAAGTGTATACTGTAATCTGTCCATGTGGATGTGAATTGTTTCTGATCCTGTTTACTTATAGAAATTCAAAGAAAACAAAGAGCTTATTCCTGCAGTCATTGACGGCACGCTGTGCTCCTGGGCCCATTAATCTGCTCTAGCGAACATACCTGTGGCATGGCGGCTCCAGTCGCAGCTAATACTAGATTCAGTTTGTGGTCATCTGCTGATTCGTCTGATTTCTTCAGGGACCGCACTAGTGAATTCTGCATCCTCCAGGGGTATTGCATTAATTTCTGCCAACTCCCTTCCTCTGACCCTGGGGTACAACATTGTCTTGTTTTGTTATTTATTGGCAGGTGGGCTGGGAAAGCTTTAGTTTCTTCTCCCTAGCCTTTCCCTGCGTGATAACTCTTTACCACAGCCCAACAACTCAAAATAGGGATTGCACTAATTCCAAATATGTCTGTTTCTATGACGTATTCAGGACCTAAGGAAATGACCCCCAGAAGGGCCCACATGAGCAGTACTCTTCAAGTGCCCGATGCAGCCAGAGCATTCCCTTCCACACGTAGACCACCACTGTTCACCGCTGGTGAAAGTTTAAAGAGTTGGGCCAGCACCTCGTACCGGGATTATCTCTGTTACCGCCCTCGCTAGTGATGTGGGAATCCTCATTGCCATCTAGTCTGTGAGCAGTTCAAATCCAAAACCCCTTCATAATCTCTCAATTTTCTCAGATTACTCTTGGCACCAACTGTTGGTAGGTTGTGTTCTCTGAAAAGACTGAATTAAAGTTTAGCAATTCAGACTGTTTATTAGGTAATGCCCTTGGGGTCCAAACCGAAGAGAATTAGAAAGCAAGATTGGGCAGACTGATCCTAGTCTAATTAAAGGGCCCGGAAACATTTTTTTGTTTTATTTTCATACTTACTTTCTAAACTGACAACTTACTATATCTAAGATAACTTCTACGTTCTCTAGGCAAACCCAGTTCCTTCTAAGGTATCACTGATAATCCTTTCTCAGGTGTTTATGTGAGTTTTGTTGTGGGGGGGGGGTGTTTGTTTTAAATGAAAATTTTCCTGTTTCCTTACACTCTAGGAAATTCCAGATGGGGGATTGGAAAAGGAAATTGAATAAACTGAGAATATTTTAAAATGAAAATTAGCCTTAAATGTTTTATGATATATGTGTACTATGTATCTGCATCTGAACTGTCTTAAAATAAATCCCAGTTGGTGATGTTCTCACTTAATAAGTTATACATTTCTGTAATGTTCCAGTTTTAAATTATACTCAGTGTTGCTGATTTAAAAAAAAAAGGTGATGGGTTTTATGTTTTAATTACATAAAATTTTTTCTCTTTTTAGAACCTATACCCCACCTCCCAAAACTGGTTAATAGTGGCATGGAAGATCCATTTGGTGAGTATCACCTGGATTTTTCTTACTAGATGATATTTGTGGGGCGTTTTCACAAAAAATCATATTGTAGACTAGGAAGACGAGGTAGGAAGTACTTAAAATTTAAAATAGGCATTTAAAATATGCATCAGCCATGAAAGGGACCAGAGGCCATTTTTCCCTGTTTAACCTCAGCATGCTGGAGTGAGGTTTTGATTCAAGCATTCTGTGCTTCTTTACCAAATGTAAAGAAATCTGAATCTCGTTTTATGGCAGAGTAACTTGAAGTACAGTAAAAATGTTACCAACTTTACATTCTGCTCCTGCCCAGTTACCCTAGGGGACTGAGGTCAGACACTTGGCCTACTGGTACAGGTAATTAGATACTCAAGTTAATAGCTGTTGTCTGGCTTTGGAAAGATGACTGAAAACTTGGCAAGGTCCAAATTTCTCCTCTGCTTTTAATGACCTTAATTTCGACAGTGGGTTTCCGCCACCGCCCCCCCACCCACCCACCCCCACCTCACCCCTGCCGCCCAGGGAACTTTATCAGTTCATCAGCATAATCCTCAGTGTGAACACTAGAGGGCAGTCAGTACTTTGGTCATAAGTTAATTCTGGAGGGGATTACTTATGAACAGTTTAGTAAATCGAATTGATTTTGGTTACCTGGTGACAGATTCTAAAGAACCTGTACGTATGACAAACTAGAGTAACATTTGACTACTCCAGAGGTCTTTACTGAGAACTTATTTTTTCTCTCTGGCCTCCTTACCTCACCTAACTTAAGCATAACCTAAATTTAAACCAATCTAATTAATTAAATATATCATTAAAGTAATTAAATGTACTAGAGAATACCAAAGGGAGAGTTGCTGTGGAAGTTATGGTTTGTCAGTAGTCAATTGAAACATAAATGGAAATGTGCTTTTGATCACGAGTCTGAGAAAAAGGTTGTGTTCTGTGCTAGTGAGATTTTTTTCCTCTTACACTTTAAACCTTGGAATCTGTAACTTAATTAACATTTATACTCATAATGTGGATTCTAGAGAAAAATGGAATTTTCTTAGTTGCTTATAAAATATAATAATATTTGCGGGGCGCCTGGGTGGCTCAGTCGTTAAGCGTCTGCCTTCGGCCCGGGTCAGGTCCCAGGGTCCTGGGATCGGGCCCCGCATCGGGCTCTCTGCTCGGCGGGAAGCCTGCTTCTCCCGCTACCATTCCCTCTGCTTGTGTTCCCTCTCTCGCTGTGTTTCTCTGTCAAATAAATAAAATCTTTAAAAAAAAAAAAATATATATATATATAATAATATTTGCTACTTTATGGTCCATTCGATATCATTTGACAAAGAGTAGAATTCTGAATGTAAAATAAATTTGTTTCTGAGAAGATGGGAGTCCCTTTAAGATAGGGTGAGAATTTTATTATAATTAGATTAGCTGGTAGTTATGTAGATAGTTTGAAAAAGAATTATTTGTTGTATTCTGAAAATAAAAGTGAGGGATTTTGACCCATCAAGCTCCGGAGGGACAGACCTAAGGCCTTTGGGACCTTTCCAATGTGGACAGGTAATTTACATACTTCATTATATATATATATATATATATATTTTATTTTATTTATTTTTTTTTTTTTTTAAGATTTTATTGATTTGACTGAGAGAAACATAGCGAGAGAGGGAACACAAGCAGAGGAAATGGTAGTGGGAGAAGTAGGCTTCCCGCTGAGCAAGGAGCCCGATGTGGGGCTCGATCCCAGGACCCTGGGATCATGACCTGGGCTGAAGGCAGACGCTTAACGACTGAGCCACCCAGGTGCCCCTTCATTATATAATATTTTTAATATCACCTTTGTTAATACTACCGCTGGTCTCATTGGAAGAGTCTTAAGTATTGAGAAGCTGTCAGACTCACTCTGGTGAATATGTCTTCCAAAATTACAGTTTTCTTTTGGAAGCCTGACTTGTATCACTGGCAGCAAGTGCTGTCCATTTTCTTCATAGTGATAGATTCACTATCACTATTTTGTTCAGTTTTGAGAAAATATCTGTCAAATATCTAGGCTTGAATAACATAGTTTATGATTCAAGTAAAAATGGTGGAAATGGAAAAATGGTGGAAAATGGAAAAAACCTGACTAGTTGAGCTTGCAACTCAACCACACAAGTACTTGTATAACAGGTAACTGTTATACTTCAGTATATGTTATGTGCATACTTACCATTTCCTTACACGGATTAATAAAAGGACATGTACTGAAGCATTGAGATTTATTAAAACTAGTAATTTTTACAGCTTTGTCCAGGATATTCTTACATCAAAACTGGCATTGTTTTTAACTGCAGTAATGTAATGGTGAAGACCCTGAGTCCTGTTACAGTTTGATGCTGCTGCCTTGGTTTGTGTTAAGGTACCAGCAGTTTCACTCACTATTGTGTTTGCATCATTGGTACTGTGTCAACACTGAAAAAGGCTAATAATCCTCTAGTATTACTAAGTAAGTATATAGCTTTACCTCTTAAGACTCCTGGAAGGATCTCAGGGATCCCCAAGCACCAGGCGACCATACTTGCTTCAGTTTCCTGAGGTTTAAAGAGTTGTTCCATGGAAGAAAAGCAACCTTGGGCAAAGTCAAGACTTGTCCTGAAAATTGTACTGGGCAGGGCTCCAGTACTTGGACAGTCTTGGACAGGTAGCAGAAATATGGTCAGAGGGATGAGCAGTTCTGAGTTCTGTGATTTCTCCCAAATTGACCATGACCTGCCTACAGCTTTCAGGAATTGGTTAAAGATCACTTATGTAGGATGAAATGAGTGTTCTGAGCTCATTAGGCAGCTGAGTATTTTAAGAAGAAATTTATCAGCACTGAAGTCAAGACAAGCTGAGGACCATGCTCACCGGGGCAGTACATTTTTATATTCAAAAAGAGGATAAATGGCAGCAAAGATCGTAGTGATGGCAGCCTTCAGTATGTCTCTTGGGTCACCGTTTCAATCTGGACAGATGTCTTTCTGGCTGTGGCGCACAGATGTCATCCTGGATAGCACTACTAACCTGGGGACTCGGTTCAATCCTGTATCGTCTTCTTATTGATGGCCAGGTGCTTCTCAATGCTGGGCCTTCCAGAAGTTTCCTGGTTCTTACCTCTTTTTCCTTTAGCTCTGCCTCCTGGAGGATTTCTTCATCTTTATCCTCAATTGAAATTTTCTTTTCTACTCTTACGTTCTGAATTTCTGGGAGATTTTATTCAGGGACTCTTTCTTTTATACTATCCTTTTATTGTTTCAGCAAGCTTTCTTTGCCTTGCACAGGCCCTTTTCCTCTAAAGTTGCTTTTCAATGTTGGTTTTGATCTGTTTTATGTTAGAGTTTGCCTCTGATGTCTCATAATAATTAGCTGTCTGCTCGTGATTAAGAGTGGGAAGCTTTAAATTAGAAGCTTTAAATGCATAGACTGATTACCTCTGGGCCTTTCTGTAGGGTGAGCTTCTTGTTCATCTTATTGAGGAAAAAGCCCCATGTTGTAGGAGCAGATTTTCCCATCACTGACTAGATGTCTAGATGATAAGGGATGAAGAGGATTTGGAGGGGGGAGGGGAGTGGCTTGCTTCGTTCGGCACCATTATGCACATGGTTGCCTAATTCCTCTCAGTATTCCTGCTGTATTCCTACCATCACTTGTATTTTGTGTCCCTAGTCCAGAAACCCAATTGTTTTATTCCTTCCAAGAAACACACCTCTTGAATTCTGCCACTGTTGATGTGGGACAGACATTCTAAGCCATGGAGTGGGGAAGGTTGATAAAGGAATCAAACAGTTTTACCCTAATTCTCTTTATTTTATTTCCTTCCCTTTCATCCAGTTTCAGAGGTAATTGGTAGAATTCAATGAAAGTATTATTAATCTATGTTAATAATTTGTAGTGGGGGTAGTGAGGGGGAATAATGAGTGCACTGTACAGTAAGTGCTAGAAGGAAGGGTCCAGAGAAGATGTGTGTATAGTTTATGCTACTGTGATATTTCATACCCCACTGCTTTTAAAAATGGCTCATTACTGCTTCTGCTTTCTTTCTTCCTCCCTTATCATCTGTTTATGGGTTACCGGCCACTCTCTCCATAGCAAGCCAGAAGAAAAGGGACTGAAACACTGTCATATGAAGCTCCTAACGGTTTTTTGGGGTAGGAGAGGATCTGTACGCTAAATTGCCTTCCCAAAATCTTCTGAGAGCTTTATTAAGCTTCTATACACCCTCCCTTCCATAGAAGTGAACACAATTTGTTGAAAAATACACTTTTTTTGGGTATGTGCTTGATGAAATATTTGTTTGTTTGTTTGTCAGAGAGAGAGAGAGAGCACAAGCACGGGAAGCCACAGGCAGAGGGAGAAGCAGGCTCCTCGCTAAGTAAGGAGCCCATGCGGGACTTGATCCCAGGACGCTGGGATCATGACTTGAGCTGAAGGCAGACACTTAACTGACTGAGCCAACAAGGTGACCTTGATGAAATAATTATTTAATGAGAGAGATTATTAGTTTGAATCCTGAATTTGAAGCTAGTTGCAAAGGCTTTATTCATATGCATGGTATTTTAGGAACAGATTTACAAGGTAACATGTCTCTGGGATTAAAATTTGTATCATGGGGGCGCCTGGGTGGCTCAGTGGTTGAAGCCTCTGCCTTTGGCTCAGGTCATGATCCCAGGGTCCTGGGATCAAGCCCTACATCGGGCTCTCTGCTCAGCGGGGGAGCCTGCTTCCCGCTCTCTCTCTGCCTGCCTCTCTGCCTACTTGTGATCTCTCTCTATGTCAAATAAATAAATAAAAAATCTTAAAAATAAAATTTGTATTATGATATGAGAAGCGGTGTGTTGAAGTGGAAAACAGGAGCTATATCTAAACAAATAAAAATGATTTTCTTCCTATTCTGTATCTGAATTTATAAATCATTATTGTGTTATAATGGGGTTTTTCCTAGCTATTCAAGGACATTTGTTCGGGAGCCATGCTCAAAGCTAAAGCACTTAACTTCAAAGTTTATGGGAAAACAGGATGCCTGGCTGGCTGGGTCAGTGGAGCATGTGACTCTTGATCTTGGGGTTGT
>CM053606.1:17759294-17780130 GCA_028646535.1 Procyon lotor
TTCTTTCTCACTTGAAGTGAGATTGAGGGCCAGGTGAGTTAGAAAGACTTATGAAAGAGAGACGGAAGGAGAGAAGTGGCAGTGGCTAAGAGTCATCTCTCTGAGTCACCGGCAATGAATGCCACTTTACTGGGGAACATTGAACTTGTTTCAAAACCCTGGGATGGGCAGCTCTTTGACTTCTGACTGGCTAGTTTCATACATCATGGATAACTTCTGGTTCCTTAATAGAGGCCACTGGGACTTAGTTTTTATGAATATCATGTTTTATAAAGTACCTTTTTCTTTCAAACTCATCATCACTTTCACCGTAACTCCCAAAATCTACTTTCTGTCCCTGAAAAAGTGCTATTTGCTTTTTTTTTTTTTTTTTTTTTTGATGCAGAGAGAGAGATCACAAGTAGGCAGAGAGGCAGGCAGAGAAGAGGGGGAAGCAGGCTCCCTGCTGAGCAGAGAGCCCGATGCGGGGCTCGGTCCCAGGACCCTGAGATCACGACCTGAGCCGAAGGCAGAGGCTTTAACCCACTGAGCCACCCAGGCGCCCCTGAAAAAGTGCTATTTGGAGTAGAAAGAATAGTAAATGGAAAGCCAGTAAGATGATGGTTTATTAACTTTCAATGAATGGATAACAAACAGATCTAATTCTCAGTAAATCTTTAAAAAAAATCATTTTTCCTTAGGCTTTGAATTGTTAATAGTCAAAGACTAACTGAGTACTACTACAAAAAGTAGTAATTCCGTTGCTAAAGAAAGAATATTAATAGCTCACTAGTTAGTACTGTATAAAAAGAAACATTTTTTTAACTGTCAGGGTTCCCTCAGCACATAGTGCCTTTAGTAGGTGGAGCTTCGTGGTTGGTGCCGTGGAAGACAGACACCATATGCTGAGGAAAGGTGTAGTTAGTGCTTTGAGATAACTGCTTTGTTACTCCTAGAAGACTTCCTAGTGGGCTTTAAAAACCCTTTAGGTTCAGCATGTCCAATAGAACATTCTGTGGCAATGGAAGTGTTCCATATCTGCACTGTCCAGTGTAGTAGCTGTCTGTGGCTATTGAGCATCTGAAGTTTGGCTAGTACAGCTGAGAAACTGAATTGCAAATTGTGTTTAATATAAATACATTAAATATTAATAAATTTAAATAATCACGCGTAGCCAGTGACCATAGTATCAGACGGTGCATCTTCAGATATTTGAGAACTGAACAGCACCTTTGACAGCCGTTACTTCAGTGACCAGTCACTAAAATATACTCTAGTGAAATCAGTATTTATTTGTAGTACCTTTGAAAGTGTTGCCTTTTACTTTGCTTGTTAGAACTGAAGGAACTACAGTATAGAGATGATGTGGGTTCGGTTCCACACCAATGAAATAAAGCAAGTATCTAGGTGCCTGGGTGGCTCAGTGGTTAAGCCTCTGCCTTCAGCTCAGGTCATGATCTCAGGGTCCTGGGATCGAGCCCCACATCGGGCTCTCTGCTCAGCAGGGAGCCTGCTTCCTCCTCTCTCTCTGCCTGCTTCTCTGCCTACTCTTGGTCTCTCTCTGTCAAATAAATAAATAAAATCTTAAAAAAAACTAAAGCAAATATCACAATAAAGTGAGCCAAATGAATGTTTTTGTTTCCTAGTGCATGTAAAAGTAATCTTTACACCATACTGCAGTCTGTTATTAAGTGCACAATAGCATTATGTCTAAACTAATGTGCACATTTTTTCTTCTTTAAAGGTTTTATCTGTCAGATAGAGAGCACAAGCAGGGGGAGGGGCAGGCAGAGGGAGAAGCAGGCTCCCTGCTGAACAGAGAGCCTCATGCGGGACTTGATCCCAGGACTGTGGGATTATTACCTGAGCCCAAGGCAGACGCTTAACTACTCAGCCACCCAGGCATAAGACATCTTATTTTAAAAACACTTTGTCGCTGGGGCACCCGGGTGGTTTAGTAAGCATCTGATTCTTGGTTTCTGCTCAGATCATGATCTCCTGGGTCATGAGATTGAGCCCCATGTGGGGCTCTGCACTCTGCGGGGCACCTGCTTGAAGATTCTCTCCCTCTCCCCCCACTCTCTCACACTCTATCTCAAATAAATATTTTTAAAAATATTTTGTTGCTGGAAAAAAAAATAAAAATACTTTAGGGGCACCTGAGTGACTTAGTTGGTTGAGCAATCTTCACCAGGAATAGATTCCATCTCAAGATACCACATTCTTTGCTCATCACTAAGCAGCAGCTCCTCATCTGTCAAGTTTTATCATGAGATCGCAGCCATTCAGCCCCATCTTCGGGCTCCATTTCTCACTCTAGTTCTCCTTCTTTTAACGCCACATCTGTAATTACTTCCTCCACTGAAGTCTTAAACCTTGTTGCAGAGTCATCCAGGAGGGTAGGAATCAACTTCTTCCAGAGTCCCGCGACTGTTGATATTTGGGCAAACCCTTCTCACCAATCATGAGTGTTCTCAATGGCATGTAGCTTGGTGAATCGTTTCCTGAAGATTTTCAGTTTACTTTGCCCAGATCCATCGGAGGAATCACTGTCCATGACAGCTACAGGCAAACAGACATTTCTTTAATAAGGCTTGAAGGTTAAAATGACCCCTTGATCCATGGGCTTCAGAATGGATGCTGTGGTAGCAGGCATAGAAACAAGATTAATCTCACTGTACGTCTCCATCTGAGCTCTTGGGTGACCAGATGCATTGTCAGTGAGCAGTAATATTTTCAAAGGAATTTTCTTTCTGGGCAGTAGTTCTCAAGAGTTGGCTTAAAATATTTAGTGAGCCATGTTGTTAACAGATGTAACGTCATCCAGGCTTTGTTGTTCCATTTGTAGAGCACAGGCAGAGTAGATTTAGCATGGTTCTTAAAGGCCCTAGGATTTTTAGACTGGTCAGCGAGCATTGGCTTCTACTTAAAGTCACCAGCTCTTTAACCCTTGACAGGAGAGTCAGCCTGTCTGTCCTTTGAAGCTTTGAAGCCAGGCATTGATTTTTTCCTCTCCAGCTGTGAAAGTCCTAGATGGCATCTTCTTCCAGTTTAAGGCTATTTCATCTACATTGAAAACCTGTTGTTTAGGGTAGTCCCCTTCGTCGGCCATCTTAGCGAGATCTTCTGGAGAACTTGCTGCAGCTTCCACATCACCATATGCTGCTGCTTCTTGCATTTTTATGTCATGGAGATGGCTTCTTTCCTTAAACCTCATGAACCAACCTCTGCTAGCTGCAGAAGAAAAGTCTGCACCTCACCTTTCTCAGCCCTCAGAGAATTGAAGAGAGCTAGAGCCTTTCCCTGAATTGGGCTTTGGCTTAAGTGAATTTGTGGCTGGTTTGATCTTCTATGTAGACCACTCAAACTTTCTTCTTAGCAGCAGTAAGGCTGTTTGCTTTCTAGTCATTCAAATGTTCACTGGAGTGGCACTTTTAATTTCCTTCAAGACCTTTCCTTTGCATTTACAACTTAGCTAACACTTTGGTACAAGAGGTGTAGCTTCTGGCCATCTTGGTCTTCAACACGCCTCCCTCACTAAGCTTAATCATTTCTAGCTTTTGATTTAAAGTATGAGACCTGCGACTCTTCTTTTCCCTTGAACACTTAGAGCCCATTGTAGGGTTATTAATGGGCCTAATATCAATAATGTTGTGTCTCAGGGATTAGGGAGTCTTGAGGAGAGGGAGAGAGATGGGCGAATAGCCAGCTGGTGGGTAGAGCGGTCAGAACCCACACAACATGTATGTATGTGGAACTAATTCATGGTGCCCCAAAAACAGTCACAATACCAACGTCAAAGATCACTGATGACAGATCACTATAACAAATATTATAATAATGAGAAGTTTGAAATATTGCAAGAATTACCAAAATGTGACACAGAGACCCAAAGTGAGCAAATTCTGTTGGAAAAATAGTACCAACAGACTTGCTTGACACGGGGTTGTCACACACCTTCACTTTGTAAAAAATGCCGTATCTGTGAAGCATAATAAAATGAGGTCTGCCTAAGTGAGCAAGATGACAGAGGAAGTTAATTGGGGGATTTATTTACTTCAGGTCTTTATTTGCATGTCATCTTCCCAGCGAGGCCCTTCTCACACAGTTTGTCATGCGGCACTCTCATTAGCCCACTTGTTTCCCTTTCCTAAATAATTTTTCTCTATCATCCTTATTACCATCTGACATGTTAGAAAGAAGGCATGGGTTTTGTTTTGTTTTGTTTTTGCTGCTGTATTCACTGTGTCCCAACACCTGGAACAATAACCTGATACTTTAGAGGTGCTCAGGAAATATTTGGGGAATGAATAAATAAGACTTGTGGTTTTCCAATTCATTAAACAGCTATTTTGCATTGTATGGCAAACACTGAGCTCAGTTTGTTATATAAAGTGCACCGTGGCCACTGCTCTTTTCTATAATAAACCACGTCTTCGAGGCATTATTTGAAACATAACATTGAATTGGTTAAGTCATTGGTTTGACTCTGCTGTTGAATTTCAGAAGCACAGGGGAGCTTGGCAATTATTTGATGTCATATGGTGGGTTTAAAGTTCCATCAGTGTCACTTACAGCCTCTTCCCACCTCCCTTTTCCCCCCTAACCCTCACAACCTGTGAATCTTTTGGTCCATTTCTTTTTCCTCACATCTTCTCATTTCCATTCAGCTAATTCTCACTTCTGTCCGAGCCTACCTTTCCCACTGCCTCTACTGCATTCTAACTGACTCTGCAAATCTTTAACCTAACTGTGAAAAAACCCTTTCATCTTTCTTTCTTTCTTTTTTCCTTTTTGGGAGAGGGAGAAGCAAGCTTCCCACTACCAGGGAGCCCAACTCGGGGCTCAATCCCAGGATCCTGAGATCGTGACCCGAGCCGAAGGCAGACACTTAACCAACTGAGCCACCAAGGCGCCCCCCCCCTTTCATCTTTCTTAACTAAAACTTTCCTGTTTAATACATTTCTTACCACTCTTTACCCATTTGTAGATCTCCTGACCCCTAGGGCCTTCTTAAGAACTTACTGTCTCGGGATGCCTGGCTGGCTCAATTGGTTGAGCGACTGCCTTCTGCTCAGGTCATGATCCTGGCGTGCTGGGATCGAGTCCTGCATCAGGCTCCCTGCTGAGTGAGAGTCTGCTTCTCCTTCCTCTGCCTGCCGCTCCCTCTGCTTGTACTCTCACACAAATAAAATCTTTAAAAAAAGAAAGAACTTACTGTCTTCAAAACAAAAACCTGGAGAGAAAGCGAAAAGGCAGAATCTGTGTAGCACCAATGTTCTAGCCTGAGGTCTTCCATTGCACAGAGCTGAAAGCAGTCCTACGGTATGATTTCCCTTTCTTTCTCCCGTAAACACAGGCCAGCACATTGTAGGCTTCCAGACATCCTCATTACTACAGGCCTGCTGTACCTATTGCCTCTGTGACAGAAAAGCCTGTAGTAACCTCCCGAGTTTTTCCTGAAGAACTGTGGTGTTTATATTTAAACACTGGGTGGGGGCATCATTTCATAAAGAATCTAAGTAGGGTGAGAGGGGGCCAAATATTTTAAGCAGGTTCAATCATCCGACTCTTTAGAAATTCTCTTATTTAACCCTCGCAACATCTCTGTAATTCTTTCCATTTTGCAGATGTGGATACTGAGGCTCATGTAAGTTAAGTAACTTGTTCAGAGTTGCCTAATCAGTAAATGGAAAAGCTGAAATTTTACGGTTACTTGTGACTCCAGAGCCTCTGCTCTCTTCCGTTGGTAAGCCATGTTGCCTTCTGGAAGTTGGGGTGGTCAGGCAACAAGAATTACTGTGTTTGATGCCGAATAGGAAGCAGGTGTGTTTACTTTTGCATCCAGTAAACCAGCCACAGAAAGAAAGCAGTATCATTTGAGGTAAATGAGATGAGTATCTGGTGATTCCAGGGGCTCTGCCTTGACTTACGGTTTCTGTCGCTTTCAGCCTCTTCTTCAGGCTCATTCCTATGAAGTGTACATGCTTTCTGCTGAGGAACTTGAGCCTAACAGTAGTGATTATGTGAGGTTTTATATAAACATTTACCTGACAGATTTGTTTCCTTTGAAAAAAGGTACCACTTGCAAAGCAGTCCATTCTCAGAAACCATCATGAACGTGCCATTTTTCCCCCCACAAAAGCAAGAATTCCATAGCAGTTCTCGAGATTGTTTGGAATGATTTCTTCCGGCCTCCATCTACAGCACTTTCCCCTTAATTGCCTTTTGTCACTAGATTTTTTGAGCAAAGCTTAAAATTGAAGAATGTTGTTTCTTCCCTTTGTTCAAGGTTCATAAATACTGGCTGAATGTTCACTGTGCCCTGAATTGTGTCAAGCATTGAGGGTTTAAAGATAAATACATCACTGCCCCTGCCCAAGAGAAGTTCCTAGCCTATAAGAGAGGTCAGAAGATCATTGCAATTCAGGGTGATGTGTCCAGCAGAATCAATCATGATCAGCTCTTTACTTCTGCAATCTTATGTCTTGATGCTTGTATCTTTTTCTCACCTCTGTCATCTCTTCTGTGACTGACTCTCTTTGATCTCAGATGTAACTTCTTTTGAGATATTTTCTTTGATCTTGCAGGCCAAAGCTAGATACTCCCACTCCTACCAGTATGTTTGCATAGTTCCTAAGTACTGATTATTGTAGACCCTATTTACTTGAGCTGTCAGCACCTGAAGGGCTAAAGCTGTTGTTTTTAGCACCAACACATTGCTGGGCACATCATCAGTGATCAGCAAATTTTTACTGGAATTCTTCTTGAATGATGAAAGGCTCATAAGAGTGGAAGCAACATTTGAGCCAGTTCTCAAAGGATGAGTAAAAGCTCCCTAGAATCCAGGCCAAGTGAAGGATTTATGCCAATAGATGAGACCTTGAAAAGTTTTTACAAGTGACTGACAAGGCTTTCTAATTTCCACATGGAGTTTGAGAAACAGGTTATTGTTGGATGTTATCTCCTGTAACTATCCAGAGCCAGCCAGACTAGATTGGAGCTACGTCATGGGGTAAAGAAGAAGCTGCTCCTTCCCCCAATTACAGATGCAGAAGTTGAATGTTAGTCCTTTTTCTTCAGTTGGTATCTGTGTGAACTGTCAGTACTTTCTGTTGGTCAATCTTTCCTGGAGGGAAGTGACTTTCTTCCCAACCTTTCATAAGAGCTCACCTCCTTGAGACGTCTCAGGCCAGAAGAAAGTAGTACACTGAGATAAACTGAAGGAGATGTGATTAAAATCACTAAGAGCTGGGCGCCTGGGTGGCTCAGTGGGTTAAAGCCTCTGCCTTCAGCTAGGGTCATGATCTTAGGGTCCTGGGATCCAGCCCCGCATCAGGCTCTCTGCTCGGCGGGGAGCCTGCTTCCCCCTCTCCCTCTGCTTGCCTCTCTGCCTACTTGTGATCTCTCTCTCTCTGTCAAATAAATAAAATCTTTAAAATAAAATAAAATCACTAAGAGCTTATTCTCCTAAGTAATCCAATTTATATTGGTACTTCAACATAAAAGTACATTTAAATGAAAGCACTATGCTCTTGTGATTGGTCTTCTAAACTGCTTATTGAAAATATAAGTGATATTCTCATGTTAGGGTATGATATGCTGTGCTTGCTAACAAAGACTTTGGAGTTACAAACATCTCTAAGGGTTTGAATACCTAGCTCTTTATAGGTTACTTGCAGTGTTCAGAAGAAGTTATTTAAAATGAGGCTCTGGTTAGAGGGCTTCAAGTGCCTATTAAACTTTATTTTTATAAGGCCTTCTTGCTCTTTCCATAAATGTAATAGGAAAAGACTCACAAATTTTAATCTGTCACTTCCCCCTCCTTGAGGCAGTAAATTGTGGAGGAAAAGTACTCTAAAAAGAGAATATCTTTTATTAGGTGACAATTAAGAAATAGTTGTCTGCTTCCTATAAAGTTAAAATGAGATTGCCCTTTGCATTTTTTTTTTTTTAAGTAGGCTCCAAACTCACAACCCTGAGATTAAACCTGAGCTGAGATCACGAACAGCCACTGAACCAAGTGCCCTGCCCTTTGCTTTTCTAACATATAATACATGGAAAACTAGAATGAACTCAAGGCTTTGATTGTTAATTTTTTTTTTTTTTTTTTTTAAGATTTTATTTATTTGAGAGAGAGCACAAGCAGGCAGAGGGACAAGGGAAGAGGAGAAACAGACTTACTGCTGAGCAGGGAGCCCGATGTGGAGCTTGATCCCAGAACCCTGGAATCATGACCCGAGCCGAAAGCAGACACTTAACTGCTTAACCAGCTGAGCCACCCAGGCACCCTGGTTGCTAAATTTTAAAGTCATCAGTGGGCCAGTATCTTCCCCTCTCTCCCTCTCTCTGTCAGCTCGCCTGCTTACCAATTGGCACCAAGTAAATAGTGATCGTTAGAATGAAACTGAAACAGGCTGGCCAGGGATCGTGGATCAGCTTGGTACATAGGTAGCAGAATGATCAGAGATGTGTTGTTGTTGTTGTTGTGGAGAATGGGCTCCCTTGGGAACTGAGTATATCTTAAGGAAATAAATATTTCCTTGACCATTTACACAAGGGCCAAAGTGAGTCCTGGAGTTAGAAATTGGGAGACTTGGGTTCTAATCCTGGCTCTGAGCCAGGCTGTTAATGGTCACTAAGAATGCTTTCATTCTTTTAAGTTTTATTGCCACCTTCCCAGTGCTCTGGAATAAGTAATGAGCCAAGCCAAGCTAGGCATTTAAATTGAGCAGGTGGTAAGCAGCAGCTATCCTGGGATCCATAAATCTATTGTTGTACTCTCCTGTGGTGTGTCAGCATGAACTGAATTCTACAGTACTGTTGCTGGTTTGGGCCTGTGCGTGAGTGCGCACTCTTCCATCTGCTTGATGTTTTTGTATAGCAACTCTGATTGTGTTCAGACTTCCTCCTTGGCCTGCTTCTTCCAGTTTGCTCTCTGGATTCATGATACAGAAATGTCATCCTCTTCATTTCTGACTAACCTCTGTAATGACTGAGTTTTTTTTTGCCATCTACCATTGTCTTGCTGCTCCTGGTCTTTCCTTTCTTTCTTTTTTTTTTTTTTTTTTTTTGAGATTTTATTTATTTATTTGACAGAGAAAGAGAGAGATCACAAGTAGGCAGAGAGGCAGGCGGGGGGGTGGGGGGGGAAGCAGGCTCCCCTGCTGAGCAGGAGCCCAATGCGATGTGGGGATGCGATGCGGGGATGCGATGGGGGGCTCAATCCCAGGACCCTGAGGTCATGACCTGAGCTGAAGGCAGAGGCTTTAACCCACTGAGCCACCCAGGTGCCCGGCCTTCCCTTTCTTGAGTAGTTCTCTTACTATAACAACTGTGGTCGTTAGTGCTTGCATTTATTCAGAGTTTTCCATGTGCCAGGCACATGGCAAAGGACTTTATGTTCATGTCATTTAGTTTTTATACCTGCCTTGTGCTGCTAGGTATGGTTATTTTACAAATCAGAAAACTGAGATGCAGAGGTAAAGTAACTTGCCTAGTGTTAATACTTAGTGATAAATCTAGAATTAAAATTTCAGTTGCCTTCAGAGCTCTCTTTTTTTATTTCATCATTTTCTTAAAATTTTGTTTATTATTTGACACAGAGAGAGCACAAGCAGGGGGGGCGGCAGGCAGAAGAAGAGGAAAGAAGTAGGCTTCCAGGACCCCAAGATCATGACCCAAGCCAAAGGCAGGCGCTTAACCGAGTCCCCTAGGCATCCCCAAAGCTTACCCTCTTAAGCATATGCTGTATTATGGCCATGATGATAAGACAGTGGTGATGTGATGATGATTACTACAATTTGTTGAGCACCTACTGGTTTCTGGGCAGTGCGTTTGCCACATTTTGCCTCCCTATTTTATAGTGTAGAAACTGCAATTACACAGACTCTGCTTTTAGGCTGATAGATAAGTGCCAGGGTGTAAAGGTTTTGGGTATTTGTACATTAGAGCATTCTTTCAGTGTGTTTTTCCTCTTACTCTTTCCTATTTTAATGGCCAAAATGTTTTTCTGACTA
Source organism: Procyon lotor (assembly GCA_028646535.1). Lineage (NCBI taxonomy): Eukaryota > Metazoa > Chordata > Mammalia > Carnivora > Procyonidae > Procyon > Procyon lotor. The sequence goes on from CM053606.1 coordinate 17,769,293, forward strand.
CGACTAATATGAACAATTAAATGCTTCCTAAGTTTCTCTGCACTTTTTTCTTACCACTGTATTGGCATTATCATTTTCTTCTTTGTTACCTTTGCTTTTTTTTTCTACATCAAAAGCAGATAATGAGGGGAAAGAAGTTGTTAAGAAAAGGCAAAAGGAAAGTCCAAATTCTAGAAATTGTTCTGTGATCTCAATTTGGAAAATGAAGATATAAACTAAAAACTCTGTTTTTATAGCAGCTGTCATTTGTTGAAGGACTTTGGCACTTACAAATAAAAATTCATCAAGCTGTGTCCGTAATATTTATGTATTTTGGCTATGTGTAAATTAGTTATTAAAAAGAATCAGTATGAAAGCTGGACCTTCAGTTCCTGCATGTGGTCAGCTGATATTCTCTGTATTATAAGCATGTAAGGTTACTCCCGACAGTTTTGTAATCCCCAAGATCACATGGTGGTTACTGAGCTTTAGCAGAAAGAAATATTGTATAATTTCTTCCAAACATTTATTTCAACTTTTACTATTTTAGTAAGGGAAATTTTCAGAACGGTTTCTTTTTATTTTTAGAAAATGTGTATTCAGGGATGCCTGGGTGGCTCAGGCGTTAAGCGCCTGTCTTTAGCTCGGGTCATGATCCCAGGGTCCTGGGATCCAGCCCCACGTCGGACTCCCTGCTCGGTGGGAAGCCTGCTTCTCCCTCCCTCACTCCCCCTGCTCTTGTTCCCTCTCTCGCTGTGTCTCTCTCTCTGTGTCAAATAAATAAAATCTTAAAAAAAGAAAAGAAGAGGTATATTCAGTCCTACAATATCCTTCCTGATGTTATTAATTCCCCAAGTATAGATCAAATCCTGACTTGGAGTATGCCACTTACAGGTAGTTTTAGATTTTAGAGCGATTTTAGAGCAAGCCGTGACATGTGACAGCAGTCGATACTTTTGAGGCAAGCCTGTATCGAAGACATACCTTTGAGTTGAATTCTACTCCCATCAGCCTGCTGTGCATAACCCTGATGTTTGCTATGTGAGCACATTTACAAGTTCTTTGGTAGACTCCTGAGCGGGCTCCCATTCTTCTGTGCCGGTGAGTCTGGAGAGTTACTGCCAAGCTCAGGGTCAGGAAAAGTAGGTGTGGCTTCTTAGGGCTGTGCCGCTCCTGTAGTGGGCAGTCTCCTCCCCTTCCTGCACTTGAGCTCTTCACCGTGCGCGCTCTGGAATGACAGGCATTCCTGTGTGCGGAGAGCCAGCGTGAAGACATATTTGTATGAACCACGCGTGTCCAGGCCGGGATTCAGGGAACAGAAACTCCAGCAGATGAACTGACCTCGTGCTGTTTCCTTATGTTTGGCAGTGACACTGAGAGAGGAGTGCCTGTCCCCTCTCTATGTGGATTTATCTTCTAAGAAAAGTTTTCTTTGGTCCGGGGCAGTTTGTTGTCTTGAGACACATCAGACAATTTAATCATGGGGCAAGCTGACGTCTCCAGACCGGTAAATCCAGATGCAGTTGGTGAGTAATAGAAGGCAAGGAAACAAAATCTTGACAGAGGCAAGGCAGATGAATAGGTGAAACTGAATATTTAATAGGAAGTTGAAGGTTGTGAGGGTTTTGTTGTTTATAACTTTAGGACGTTTACAACTTTGTAAAGAATGAATGGAAATTTGTAAGTTGTTTTTCACTCATATTATATTAATTTACTGCTCATAGTTTTGTCTTGATCCCTTTGGAGTTGGTTTCCTAGCAGTATTATATGAAAAAAAAACACAATCTATTAAATTCTTGTTCTTGCAGAACAGAAGTACCGCAGGAAGTCATATTTAGAATTCAGTGTTGTTTTACTAGCTTGTTACAGGACTTGAGATGTGTATGGCATAGAACTAGAACTGTTGACTTCTATAAATGGGACCACTTTCAAGAACTGTCATAATTTCTTAGACTCAGTTATATATTCTCCAGGTAAGTCCAGCTTTTCCCTTTGTGCTGGTATTTCCATTTTTCATAAGGCAGTTCTCCGGCATAAACATTTCTGAAGTCAGTGCTTTACCTTTGAAGTGTTATTGTCTCAGAGATAGCTAGAGACCAAGCTGGTAATTCCAAGTGTAGCTTCGAGTTTCATGGCTTGCGAGTCGAGTGAAAGTCCGTTGTCTCTGTGGACTCGTTTTCCCAACTCTGTGGGGTTTTGTTTAAGATGAAGATGTAAAAGTGAGAAAAATAGTTCTAAGCAGAATTGTTAAAGGATTGGAAATATAAACAAAGTGAGGGAAAGCCTGGGAATCATTTCTTGACATTACACTTAAAAAAAAAAAAAGATTTACAGCTTTTCTTTGATTTAGGAAGCAGCAGAAAACATGTTCTGTCTTAGGCTACTCTTTTTTTCAGAAATGAAAAATGTTAATGACTTTAAAGAAAAGTTTAGAAGTGTGAGAACACAGGTCCACATTTCCAAATGTCTTGTGATTTAGTATTATTTGGTTTCTAAAAGTGTGTTTCCCTCTGAGAACTTGCCAGATGAAATTCCTACAAAGTATTTTTCATGTTTTACTGAAACTAAAGCACGTGGATCACAAAATGAGTCATTAAGCGGCAGATTTTTAGGACCAAAGTCAGGACTTGATTCACTTTACTTTGATCGCCAGCAATTTTTAATTTTTTAAAAATCTCTAATGTAGTGTTTCATAAGTAAAAAAAAAAAAAAGAGCATAAAGAAAAATAGAAAGGAACCTCTGGAGCCATGGCCCTGCTTAAGAAATGAAATTAAAAGGAGAGAGCTCCCACCTCACCCCTATCTCTATGCCTGCCTTCCCTTGTGATGACATTTTGTTTCTTTGCTCTCAGAGGTAGCCACTTCCCTGAATTTGGTAAATTCACTTTTGGGTCAGTAAATTCTCCTGTCATTCTTTTCTTTTTTTTTTTTTTTAAGGTTTTTGGTTTTTTGTTTTTTTGTTTGGTTTTTTTGTTTTTTTTGACAGAGAGAAATACAGCGAGAGAGAGGGAACACAAGCAGAGGGAATGGTAGTGGGAGAAGCAGGCTTCCTGACGAGCAGGGAGCCCGATGCAGGGCTCGATCCCAGGACCCTGGGATCATGACCTGAGCCGAAGACAGATGCTTAACAACTGAGCCACCCAGGTGCCCCTCTCCTGTCATTCTTGATTTATAAGGATAAATAAGGATCTAGACATTTATCTATGAGATGGAAATGAGTGGGTCTTTGAAAAGCAAGAAATGGGTAAGGAGATTACTTACTAATAGGATATAACTAACTTAGGAAAAATGCTCATCTAATATCTATATACAAAATATTTCATCTGATTAGATAAAGTTTGATATATTTGCCTGATAAAAAGTGAGCATCAGGGGCGCCTGGGTGGCTCAGTGGGTTAAAGCTTCTTCCTTCAGGTCAGGTCATGATCTCAGTGTCCTGAGATCGAGCCCTGCATTGAGCTCTCTTCTCGGTGGGGAGCCTGCTTCCCCCTTTTCCTCTGCCTGCCTTTCTGCCTACTTGTGATCTCTCTCTCTCTCTCAAATAAATAAATAAAATCTTTAAAAAACTTTAAAAATTTTATTTAAAAATAAAAAAACTAGTTAATGGAGTGCCTGGGTGGCTCAGTTGTTAAGCATCTACCTTTGAACTAAGTAAAATTCATCGTACTAGGTTTGGCAGGCCAAGTGATACAAAATAAATTACTGAATATGTTGAATATATTTCTTATTATTTTAAGGCACTGTAAATGTTTGAGTGGGCTCTGTATAGGTATAACTCAAGTCTTATGCCCTTGAGAAATTTACTTTCTATTTGAGAATTTAAATATTAAAAGAAAAATCCAAGATATTTATAAATTTGTTTAAGATAAGGCATATTCTTGGGGTGCCTGGGTGGCTCAATCAGTGAGTGTGTGACTCTTGATCTCGGGGTTGTGGGTTTGAGCCCCACATTGGGTGGAGAGATTGCTTAAAAATAAAATCTTTAAGGGGCACCTGGATGGCTCAGTCAGTTGGGCATCTGTCTTCAGCTCAGGTCACAATCCCAGAGTCCTGGGATCGAGCCCCATATCGGGCTCTCTGCTCGGCAGTACACCTGCTTCTCCCTCTCTGACGCCCCCTGCTTATGTTCCCTCTCTCGCTGTGTCTCTCTGTCAAATAAATAAAAATCTTTAAAAAAATAAAAATAGGGGCGCCTAGGTGGCTCAGTGGGTTGAAGCCTCTGCCTTTGGCTCAGGTCATGATCTCAGGGTCCTGGGATTGAGCCCCATGTCGGGCTCTCTGCTCAGCAGGCAGCCTGCTTCCCGCCCCGCCCCCTGCCTGCCTCTCTGCCTATTTGTGATCTCTCTCTCGGTCAAATAAATAAAATCTTTTAAAAATAAATAAATAATAAAAAAGTACAAATAAAATAAAATCTTTTAAAACAAATTTAAAAAGATAAGATATATGGCCGTTAACTGAGAAGAGTCTAATTTCGAATAAATAACCTTTGCATGAGGACGCATATTAATATTGACAAGATATTATGTCAAGATCCATTTAGAGTTTTACCATGGGACCTCTCTAAAAACTGGTGAACTAATTGATTATTTAGATGCAGAGAAGGAATTTATGTTATAGTGTCCATTCAAGGAAATTAATAATTATCCTCAGTAGTTTGTATAAAAATAATTATCCTCAAGTGAAATATGTCCATAGGAGAAGCCTGTATATTTTCTCAGATAAAACTTTCAAGTAGAGGCACCTGAGTGGCTCAGTCAGTTAAGCATCTGCCTTTGGCTCAGGTCATGATCATGGGGTCCTGCCTGCGTGTCTCTCTCTCCCCCCCCTCCCCCTTTGACAAACAAATAAAGTCCTTAAAATTAAAAAAAAAAACCTTCAAGTAATAATATTTAATATTATGTATTTCTTGATCAATGTAAAAGCTGTTTCTGTCTTCACTAAAATCCTTTACCATGTATCACATTAAAGCAGTAAGCTAATTGTAGTTAGCACACATCTTAAATTGGGCACAAGACCAAATTATTTTATTTTATTTTTAAATAAATTTTATTTATTTAAATAAATAAATAAGGGGCAGGGGGAAAGGAGAAAGAGAATCCCAAGCAGGCTCTGTGCCCAGCATAGATCCCCACATGAGGCACGATCTCACGACCCTGAGGTCATGACCTGAGCCAAAATCAAGAGGCAGTCACTTAATGGACTGAGCCACCTGGGTGCCCCAAGACCAAGGAATTTTAATAAATTCTAGTCTGAAACTTTCTTTCTCTTTGCCTTGCTATTCTCCATCTCTGTTTGTGTTTGTGGGTTTTTTTTCCTTTTTGACCTTTCATTTACCTCTCATTCACTAATTACCCTGTTTATTTTTAACTTTTACATAAGAATGTATTGCTTTAAAAAATACAGTATTATAATATTTCCTCTTTTCTACATTCATTTCCCATCACCATTTGTTTCGTTTTGCTCTGAAATTTATATGTTTTCGAGCTCATGATGATGGGAGTCATTTGGGGCAAGGTGATTTAGAAATATATGGTCATTTGGAGGCAAAATCAGTAAGATTATTGGTGGATGAATAAAATTTAATGTAGCTATGTAACAATATTAACAGAGGAATAAATAATAGGTGGGTTAATTAAAAATAAGCTACTTTGCAGGCACCTGGGTGGCTCAGTTGGTTAAGTGACTGCCTTCAGCTTGGGTCATGATCCTGGAGTCCCAGGATCGAGTCCCACATTGGGCTCCCTACTCGGTGGGGAGTCCGCTTCTCCTGCTGACCTCTCTCCTCTCATTCTCTCTCTCTCAAATAAATAAATAAAATCTTTTTTAAAAAATAAATAAATAAACTACTTCGGGGCCCCTGGGTGTCTCAGTCATTGGGCATCTGCCTTCAGTTCGGGTCATGGTTCCTGGGTCCTGGGATCAGGCCCTGCGTCGGGCTCACTGCTCTGTAGGGAGCCTACTTCTCCCTCTCCCACTTCCCTTGCTTGTGTTTCCTCTCTCACTGTGTCTATTTCTGTCAAATAGATAAATGAATAATCTTTTAAAAATAAATAACTTTGAAGAAAAGCACTTGGCATTATTTGGTCATGAGAATTATCAGAAACATTTTTCATACTCATCTAGGTATAACAATAAATGCTTTCACAGTCACACTTTCCACATGTAATCAGGAATGAGGAGGAAGCAATTAGTATAGGGGTCTGTCGTGGACTCCTTATAGGATTTTTGGTGTCAAATGTGGACTACCAACCAAAAATTATTGTCTCTTCTCTCTGCTATGGTGGGTTTTCTCAGTAGCCCCTTTTTCTACTTGCAGGAAAACTTTGGAAAGTTTAAGCCTTTTTTCCATGAGAGAATATATTATTTTCTGGCACCTCACTATAAAACCTCTTACTCTCAACTTGGAATTTTTATCAAAAAGGTGTACACATCAGGTTGCCAAGGGCATCCTATCTTGGTGCAGTCATGATCAGATCATGATATTCTACTGGAGTTGGAATCCCAGACCTAACTGACCCTGCACGTACAGAGAGAGACCTTATCCCTTCCCATCTTCTGCAGCTCTTTGCCCATTTCTACTTCCCGAAGGTCAGAACTTTGCAGCATTTCCAAGGGAAGTCGTGGGCGTACTCTAGACAAAGCCTGCTTTGTTCATTAGCAGTAGCTTTTGCTTTCTGTACTTTTGTTGTAGTTTTCTAAAACAGTTCTTTAAATCCAATAATAATCCTCTTTCAGAAGGCAAAAATGAGTAAGTGCAATAATATAAGTACCACAAATTAATGTTCTCCATTTACAAAGTTTTGATGCTGTTAAAATGCTTGTATAAACACAAGATCTGTTTCAAACTCAGTGGCATGAAAAAAACCACCACAGAACTATTAAATTATAAAAATAATTGATCACAGTATATGTAAGTCAAGTCATGCTATATACCTTAAACTTAAAAAAGATAATTGTGGGCACGTAGGTGGCTCATTCAGTTAAGTGTCTGACCTTTGATCTCAGCTCAGATCTTGATCTCATGGTTGTGAGTTCAAGCCCCGTGTAAATAAAAAAAAATTATTTTTTAAGATAATTGATGACTTCTTGATAATGAAGTATATATCTTGTGGACATAAAACTATAGATTTTTTAATTTGGGACAAAAAACTTATTACAAATGTTCTGTGGGTAAAAGGGGAGAACTTTACATACTTTAAACATTTTTAAAACTTTTTTTTTTTTTAAAGATTTTATTTATTTGACAGTGAGAAACACAGCGACAGCGAGAGAGGGAACACAAGCAGAGGGAATGGTAGCGGGAGAAGCAGGCTTCCCGCCGAGCAGGGAGCCCGATGCGGGGCTCAATCCCAGGACCCTGGGATCATGACCTGAGCCAAAGGCAGACGCTTAACGACTGAGCCACCCAGGCGCCCCTAAACATTTTTAAAACTTAATAAGTTACAAGAAATAGACATGGAACTAAGACCCAATAATTTTGTTGCTTATTACCCAGCCTAATGAAGGAGAGAAGGTAGTGAAGGCTGTGTTGAAAACTAAGTTCTCTGTTGACTCCAGTTACCTGTGCCTTACCTTACCATCCAACACTGATGATTAAGAATTGGTTATAGAGGCTCCTGGGTGGCTCAGTTGGTTCGACGTCCAACTCTTGATTTCGGCCCAGGTCATGATCTCAGGGTTGTGAGATTGAGCTCCCAGTTGGGCTTGTAGTCAGCATGGAGTCTGCTTGTCCTTCTCCCTCTGCTCTTCCCCCAGCTCACGTCCTCTCTCTCTCTCTCTCCTCTCTCTCTCTCTCAAATAAGTAAATAAATAAATAAAATGTTTTTTTTTTTAAATCCTGAAGAATTGGTTCTAAATCAGTTACTAAAACCACCTAGGGCTTTTTGTTTAACCCTGTTTTATCCTTATCACTAGCAAATAATGTAGATAACATGTAATTGCAGCTAATAGTTAATGAATACTTTATCTGAAGATGAGAGTGTGGGGCACATGGGTGGCCCAGTCATTAAGCGTCTGCCTTCGGCTCAGGTCATGATCCCAGGGTACTGGGATCAAGCCCCGCATCGGGCTCTCTGCTCAGCGGAAAGCCTGCTTCTCCCGCTACCATTCCCTCTGCTTGTGTTCCCTCTCTCGCTGTGTTTCTCTCTATCAAATAAATAAAATCTTGAAGATGAGAGTGTTACATAATTTTTAATAATATTATACATTTTTTTAAAAGTCACCCCAGAAATTCATCTGAAACAACTGCACTGAAACTAAAAATCCTGAATTAAATGTTGACGAGGAAAAACCTGAGGGTTGAAAAAGAAAGTACTGGAACTCTGTATAATACATGGTGTAAGAAACAAGCCTATGAAATTTGAGGTGCTACAACTTCAGCGAGGGAGTAAGTAGTTTAAATACCAGGGCACAGTGTCAGGGTACTACTCAAATCAGAAACTCCAGACTGTAATTTGGTTAGTTATCTTCCTCTGCCAACATCCACTGCCTCCAAGAAGCACCAAAAGCTCCAATTCTAACACACTTTCCTTGTGTGCTGCAGCTGCATAACTCAAAGAAAAAGGTGTTTTCTTTAGAACACACAATCATAAAACTCTGACAAACAAAGGGAAGCAAAGAGGAAAACTACCTTGTGTTGGCGCTCATGGAAAACAGAATGGAGCCATAAGGCCATTTTATTTCTCTATCTATCTATTTAAAGATTTTATTTATCTATTTGACAGAGAAAGAGAGAGCATAAGCAGGGGAAGCAGCAGAGGAAAGGCAGAGGGAAGAGGGAAAGGAAAAAAGCAGAGGCAGAGGGAAAGAGAAGCAAGCTCCCTGCTATGCAGAACCCAAAATGGGACTCGATCGTAGGACCTTGGGATCATGATCTGAGCCAAATGCAGACGCGTAACTTACTGAGCCACCCAGACACCCTTCCATATGGCCATTAGTTTAAGCAAAAACAATGGCACATCCAAATGTGACTCCAGGCCTGCATTTCTTGTGTTTAGATTGGAAGTGGAAGGAAATGTTCATAAAATCAAAGTTGTTGAGAACAAGTGGTTGATGTGCAAATCAGCTTAGGAACAGCTTCAAATTCGCTTCTCTCAGCCCTTTATTTGTGAGTACAGAATAAATTTAAGGTGTAATTATATCATTAAAAATTTTTAAAAGGAGGGGCACTTGGGTGGCTTAGTCAGTTGAGCATCTGACTCTTGATTTTGGCTCAGGTCATGATATCTATGTATATAAGCTAGAAAGAAAAAACAAATTTCCCATAATTGTACCAGCAATATATTTACTTTTTGGTTTAGTTCCTTCCGTTCTTCTTTTTAACATATTTTAGCATAGTTTAGATAATGTGATGTATATGATTTACATATAGATTTATGTTCTGCTTTCTTTATTTTTTTATTTTTTTATTTTTTTAAAGATTTCTTATTTATTTGACAGAAACACAGCGAGAGAGGGAACACAAGCAGAGGGAATGGTAGTGAGAGAAGCAAGCTTCCTGCCGAGCAAGGAGCCCGATGCAGGGCTCGATCCCAGGACTCTGGGATCATGACCTGAGCCGAAGGCAGACGCTTAACGACTGAGCCACCCAGGCGCCCCTATGTTCTGCTCTCTTTAAAGATTTTATTTATTTATTTGAGAGAGAGAGAGTGCATGAGCCGGGGTGGGCAGAGGGAGAGGGAGAAGCAGAAGCAGACGTCCCACCACAGGGAGCCCCACATGGAGCTCGATCCCAGGACTCTGGAATCATGACCTGAGCTGAAGGCAGACGCCCAACCAACTGAGCCACCCAGGTTCCCCTATCTTCTGCTTATAACCTAGGATTATTAATTATTCTAGAAACTTAGTTTTAGTGATTATATATTATTTTATGTGAATTTTTCAGTTTATTTGTTCATATACAAATTGTATATTTAAGACTTCCCCAGTTATGTACCACCGTAAATAACGCTATCTGAAATAACATCTTCAGGCAGTTTCCATCTTCTAAAGCTGAGTTTTCTAGACTTTTGTGTAAATATGTTATGATACTTGGGCTTTTATTAGACAAAATGGTCTTACGTATTTTATACAAGTTGGAGTTAAAATTTGAAAAAATATGTGCATAACCCTGGCCATTACAAATAAGTTACAAATAATACCTACTCAGATAACAAAAGAATATATGCCCAAATGGAATTTGGTAATGGGGAACCCATATCTATTTCCTAGGCTCTTCAAGTCTGGATTTAAGCAGACTGCAGGATAGGTCTTGCCAGTGACTTTACCATTAGTCTATTTTCAGTCTGCTACCTTCCCTTCTTAAAAATACTCTTGGCCTTAATCAGGGAGGCTTGACAGGCTGCCTTAGCAGTATCATGTAATTCCTTGAAGATCACATCCTTCATATGTAAGACATTTGATGGAATCATGTTTTTGTGATTTTCCTCTGGGGTCAAAATAATGTCTATGGGGTTGGGGGGGGGAGACAAGATGATTTTCTTCTTTCCCTTTTCATTAGGGATGATCAGTCTGCTTCCCTTTCTCATTTTTCTGATATCCTGCATCCATGAGAACGCTCCCTTGATTCAGAATCTACTTCCTTCAGCAGGCAGCTAAGCAGTGAGTGTGCGGGAAGACCTTTATCAACACTGTATTTTAGTCAGTTACAGGTGTTGCTCTTGAATAATGGCTAAAAGTTTAGTTTCCAGAGCACTCCCAGACTAGTTCCATACTTGAGAGTATGATTTCGAGTCCTGTTTTGCTCTCCCATATGTCCTGTCGAAGCACAAAGAATTTATCTATCTCAACTTAAAGATCTAAAGAGTTATGGCACAAAGTAACCAGTGAAGAAAGACTCGTTTATAAAGAAGAAAGAAAAA
>CM053606.1:17780630-17808028 GCA_028646535.1 Procyon lotor
AAATAGAATGCTCCATGCTCTGCCCATTTTAATCAGTTATAGGTAAACACTGGAAATTCTGTGCAGTAAACCAATATTTCTACAGAAAAATGGCAGAGAAGTCAGTACCAAATGTAGTAAATTGGCTTTCTTCTTCAGGACAAACTATGCTAGGCTTCTTTGTTATCTTGGATGATACCATACTACAAGTGGACTAATTGGAAATCCTTCCACCTAGAGAGAATGTCTAGCCTTAGAACTCGTTCTCATGTTGCTATTTATGTACATAATTAAAATTCCAAATTTAAAAAAAAAATAGCAAAACAGACTTAAACCCAACTGTGTCAGGAAAAACATTAAATATAAATGGACTAAATACTCGACAACAGTTGTCAAACTAGATAGCAAAACAAAATCAAGGCAAAAGTGTTTTTAGAGTGACACGGAATTTCATAATGATGAAAGAGTAATTTAACAGAAAGATATAATAACTAAATTTGTATATATCTAATAATGTAGCTTTAAAGTATATAAAGCAAAAAAGTAATAGAACTGAAAAGAGAAAGAGACAAACCCATTTTCATAGGAAGAACTCTCTTTTTTTTGTTTTTGGTTTTTTTTTTTTTTAAAGATTTTATTTATTTATTTATTTGACAGAGAGAGAGAGAGAGAGATCACAAGTAGGCAGAGAGGCAGGCAGAGAGGGGGGGAAGCAGGCTCCCTGCTGAGCAGAGAACCCGATGCAGGGCTCGATCCTAGGACCCTGAGATCATGACCGGAGCCAAAGGCAGAGGCTTTAACCCACTGAGCCACCCAGGCGCCCCTATAGGAAGAACTCTTAACATACCTCTCTCAGAAACTGATAGAACAAGCTGACAACAAATCAGAAAGGATATTAATAATTTGTACAGTTTGATTAAATGACTTGACTTCATTGGCTGATGTAGAACACGACCCTCAACTGCACAATATACCATGTTTCCAGGTGTATATTAATCTGGAAAAAGGATAACTGCAAACTTTTTTCTTTTCTTTTCTTTTCTTTTTTTTAAGATTTTATTTATTTGAGAGAGAGAGATCACAAATAGGCAGAGAGGCAGGCAGAGAAAGAGGGGGAAGCAGGCTCCCCGCTGAGCAGAGAGGGTGATGCGGGGCTCAATCCCAGGACCCTGAGATCATGACCCAAGCCAAAGGCAGAGGCTTTAACCCACTGACCCACCCAGGCGCCCCAGGAACTTGATATGTAAGTAGGAAACACTGAAATGATGCCATGATTTTCTAGTTTATTTTTCTTCAACAAAGAATTATGTCACAGACAGAGGTCTGCTTCTGTCTCTTTGAACATGCATAAGGTGTACAGATAATAATCTGGGATTGGGTTTAACAAACCTGACTGATCATAAGACTCACCTGTGAAGATTTTTAAAAACAAATTCCTAGATCCCACTGCCTGAAGATTCTGTATTTTGAAAAGGTAACTGGGCTAATACCAGGTATTTAAACAGATTTAGGAGTTATTTTAATAACGTTCTGTTTGTCGTATGGAGGGGAAGAACGTGGAGAATATAAGAATATATGAGAATATATAAGAATGAATGAATTTGAGATAATAACCAGGTTAGGGTTGGGTGTGGATAAATCTTCCCACTGCGTGAGTCAAGAGGCATATCCTCTTTTAAAAGTTGTATAAATAAGGGGGACCCTAGGTGGCTCAGTCGGTTAAGCATCCGACTCTTAATTTCGGCCCAAGTCGTTATCTCAGGGTCGTGAGATTGAGCCCCACGACAGGCTCCGTGCTAATTGTGCAGCCTGCTTAAGATTCTCTCTCTCCCTCTCCTTCTGACCCTGCGCCCCCAACTCTCATGCCCGTGCGCTCTCTCTCAAAAATAAATAAAAGTTTTATAAACATGAAAATTAACATTTGCATAAAACATCAAAGAAAAAAAAGCTGTTCTCTCTGACTTTTGTATTCGGTAACTATATTCTTTACATGAAGAAAGAGGAGGGCTACTTTAGCAGTAGATGTGATGACAGTCATTTGTATCATAGCTGTTGGTATTTTCCACACATGCCGTACTTTTGAATATAAACTGAACTTGTCTTGAGTTCCTATGCCAGCCGGCATGAATATGTTTGGAAGGATATCATAATTTCATTGTTTTGAATGTAGAAGAGAAAAAGCACACATATATATATATATTGTTCGTTATAATGAAAGATTACGGGGATGAAATCATTTCTGCTTTCAAAAGTGGTTAGGTTAGGGACGCCTGGGTGGCTCAGCTGGTTAAGCAGCTGCCTTCGGCTCAGGTCATGATCCCAGGATCGAGTCCCACATCCGGCTCCTTTCTCAGCAGGGAGCCTGCTTCTCCCTCTGCCTCTGCCTGCCACTCTGCCTGCTTGTGCACTCTCTCTCTCTCTCTGACAAATAAAAAGAATAAAATAAAATATAAATAAAATAAAATAAAAAATTTTTAAGTGGTTAGGTTAGATACCCAGCAAGAGAGCGGCAGCAAGCTGCCACTTGGGTGGCTCATTGGGGGCCTTGACAGACAGGAACTTGTCCGTGATCCTTTCTTACCTAACACTCCTCAAGCTCTCTGGCTATTTTTCACTGTGAAAGTATCACATAGCACCCCCCTCTTCTTTCATATTATTAGTTTGTTGTTTTGTTCTGTTTTTTGAGTTTTTATATTATCTTCCCTATTACTTTTACTCAAACAAGCGTTTTCCTTTGTATCATTTGGAACTGAGTGAAGTCCATTTCAACTGAGTGAAGTCCATTCACCCATTCAATGGGTGGGTGGCAGGATATTTCAAATTTCAGTTCCTCCTTGCCTCTAGCAAGTAAAGTGACTAGGAACACCTCGTGGGGCTTATTAGCTCCATTTCTGAAAGTGTTGTCATTAACATATGCTAAATATTATAGGAAATATTTGAAATGTCTTGAGGTCTCATTGACGTTTCATAATTGGGAGTTTACTGTCTTAAAGCACCGACTCTTAAAAGGGACACCATGTATTCACCCAGGTGCCACTCTTGGGTGCACATTCCGGGTAGCATTTAGGGGAAATTTTTGGGACAGGAGTTGTTCTGATGTCTCTGCAAATAAACTTAGGAGAATATGGTCTGGCATTATAATAATAATTAGATTCTCTTGAATTTTATAGAAGGAATTAAAGTAGTGGAGACTCAGGATGTGTTCGAGTAAATCATGTAACTAGGAAGAAAAGGGTCATTGTCCTCTCACCTCCTTCGGTAGCCAGAACCCTGTTTTGCCTGCGTCCCCAAAGTACAGCAAAATAGTGCACCCAGTAGTTGCTGCTGTAGTGACTGTGATCGTGACAATTGTGCAAATCTGACTTTCATTAACAGGTTTCCCTAGACTCCCATCTGTCAACCAAAAAAGATTGGATTTGGCAACTGTTTCTTTAAAAAATAGTAAAGGCGGGGCACCTGGGTGTCTCATTCGTTAGGCGTCTGCCTTCGGCTCAGGTCATGATCCCAGGGTCCTGGGATGGAGCCCTGCATGGGGCTCCCTGCTCGGCAGGAAGCCTGCTTCTCCCTCTCCCACTCCCCCTGCTTGTGTTCCCTCCCTCACTGTGTCTTTCTCTGTCAAATAAATAAATAAAATCTTTAATAATAATAATAAATTCTTGTTGATTATTTATTTCATGAAAAACTATCCACAGTATTGAAAGAAACTTTTTTAGTCCATATATATTTTGCCCATTTATCCCCCCAAAAAAGAGCGCTATTTGCTTTGGATGTGAAATCATGTACAATAAACATGTTAACTTACTACGTGTGATAATACAGTATGTGATCCTTGATGTATTTCTATAAAGTAAAGGTTCCACTTTGATTCCAGGATGGTTATTCCACATGACTCTTTTTTTCTTCTCCTCTAGACTTCTCCAGAGAACCCTGGGACAGTAGGTGGAGTGCAAAGCTGTATTGTGTTGCCTTCCTGCTTTTTTTGTTGCTTTCCTGCTTTTATTTATTTTTTTATTATTATTATTCTTATTCTTGGCCCAGTCTTGGCTGCTCCTTTCTCTGCCACTAAAGCTAACTAACTAAACCCTGCATGTGTGGTCATTGTGAGGGATCCATGGCCTTTCATTTTCAGTCCCGCACATATACCGTGTCAGTTACAGTTTTTGTCATAATCTTGAGATCATGATTGTCCCTAAAGTACTATTGTGATAGGCAAACTGGAATCCCACCTCCACTTTCCAAAAAGATTTCATTTTAAAGCACTCTCTGTAATGCCCCAGCCCCAGGCTCTTTCCAGTGCTCCAAACTTAGGGTCTTGTGAAAGGAAAAAAAAAATCTGAAAAAAAAAACAGATACAAGTAAGGTGTTAACACTTGACGTGTTACCACCCCCCCCCCCCCGAACTATTAATGTCCTGAAAGAGCAGGGAAGGGAGAGGGCAGTGTTTAGTAGAGAATGATGACTCACTCCCTAAAGATGGAACTCCCCATTTCCGCGACACCGGAGGCAGTAACGCTAGCTGGGGAAGGCCTCCCCCGTGCCAAGAGGATGAGAATGGGAACAGCGACAGGCTGCCACGGGGGCAAGGACTCATACATACTGAAAGGACATCCTCATTTGTGTGTGTGTGCGTGCCTTTAAGAGATTTTGAGCTGGTTATGATCATCTCATTGAATTTTTGTCCTAAAATGATGTCAGCTTCGTTTGGTTCCTTTTCCCTCTTAGTAATTTATCTGTTATGGTTTTGATGTTTGGTGTCCATGTGATGTCAAGGAATCTGTCTGCATGATTGTTTATCATTGCTCTGATCCTTTCCAACTACCACAGGAAGAGAGGGGAAGGGACCTTTTAGAAGTTATGCTGACATAATAAATTGGCTCTTCTTTTCCACCTGTGCCTTTCACCATACTGCAGAGGAAGCAAGCCAGCCCACCACAGACCCAGGCATGGTCATGGACAATGTGGAAGCAGGAGACACGACGCCTCCCACCAAAAGGAAGAGCAAGTTCTCGGGCTTTGGCAAGATCTTCAAGCCCTGGAAATGGCGGAAAAAAAAAAGTAGTGATAAATTCAAAGAGACATCAGAAGGTGAGACATTAAGATTTAAATACATGTTCTGAGTTACAGTTTCTTATTTTAGAAGTATCTCTTCCCAAGCCTCTATAACCCTCTATTTGAAGAGGGAATTCAGTCTTTTAGGAATAAAACCAAGTGGTCACTCACGAAGCCTTATACACTATAGTCTGATCCCCAGATTGAGATTTTGATGGGATTAAATTTTATCAAGTAGCGAATGGAGTTCCCGAATGGTAGCAAATCTAAGATGCTTCTTTTTCTACTCTGACCACTTTCAGAAAAAGTTCATCCATAAATACTGTATTATTGGGGCGCCTGGGTGGCTCAGTGGGTTAAAGCCTCGCCTTCGGCTCAGGTCATGATCTCAGGGTCCTGGGATCGAGCCCCGCATCGGGCTCTCTGCTCAGCGGGGAGCCTGCTTCCCCCTCTCTCTCTGCCTGCCTCTCTGCCTACTTGTGATCTCTCTCTCTCTGTCAAATAAATAAATAATAATTAAAAAAAGAAAGAGCTAAAATTGTATCAGTGTAGTTTCTTTTGAAAATGCTGTTTTCCCAATAACATAGGATATGAAAGAAATTATGCTTTTAACTTTGAAGTTAGTTTTCCTGTTCTTTCCAGGGAATGGAAAATTGAACCACTTTGTTCTTTCACCTGTTGAGTTAGAATGCTTAAAATTGACCTTTAACTGCCACATTTCTGAGTGCTGTTTTCCTGTTTAATGTTAGTTTTAGAGCGAAAAATATCTATGCGAAAACCGAGAGAAGAGCTGGTTAAAAGAGGGGTTCTGTTGGAAGACTCTGAGCAAGGTGAGTTTGTAAATAAAGTAACAGGTGTCTGTCTCTATACACTTGAGTGTTTGATTCTGACTAGGCATTGGAAGTTTCTTTTTTTACTGCTGTTGGGAGGTAGGGGGATTTTTTTTTTAAGAATTTTTTTAAGGATTTTATTTATTTGACAGAGAGAGAGATCACAAGCAGGCAGAGAGAGAGGGGGAGGCAGGCTCCCTGCTGAGCAGAGAGCCCAACGAGGGGCTTGATCTCAGGACCCTGAGATCATGACCCGAGCCTAAGACAGGCTTTAACCCACTGAGCCATCCAGGCACCCCAGGGAGGGGGACTTTTTAAAGCTGTTCATGCACCTAGAATTTTTTTTTCCAAACTTTTACAAAAGGAAAAAAGGCAACTTAATAGAAGAGTCCACAAAGCACTGGAGAGTTCACTAAGGAATATATACAAATGGGGTGCCTGGCTGGCTCAGTCACTGGAACATGTGACAATTGATTTCAGGGTCGTGAGTTTGAGCCCATGTTGGGTGTAGAGATTACATAAAAAATTTTTTTTAAGTTAAGCACAATCTGGGTCACCTGAGTGGCTTATTCATTAAGCATCTGCCTTAGGCTCAGGTCATGATCCCAGGGTCTTGGGATCAAACCTGTCATCGGGCTCCCTGCTCATCGGAAAGCCTGCTTCTCCCTCTCCCACTCCCCTGCGTATGTTCCTGCTCCCACTATGTCTCTCTGTCAAATAAATAAAAAAGATCTTAAAAAAAAAAAAAGTTTAGCATAATCTGTGAAAGCTGGAGATATGCAAACCTATGTGCAAGCATGTCCAGAACTTGGTATATACGCAACAAAAATATGTATACATGTGTATCAGGAGATGTGTACAAACATGCTTGTAGCAGCAATATTTATTAACAATAAAGCAAAATTGGAAACAACCCAAATACGCACTGATAAATATATAGGGTTGCCTGGGTGTCTCAGTCAGTTGAGTGTCCGACTCTTGATTTCAGCTCAGGTCATGATCTCAGGGTTATGTGATTGAGCCCTACATCGGGCTCCCTGCTAAGCATGGAGTCCACTTGGGATTTTCTCTCTCCCTCTGCCCCCTACTCGTGCACTCCCTCTCTCTCTCTCTCTCACTTTCATCAATCAATCCATCAATCAATCAATCAATCAATCTTTTTTTAAAAAAGTGTTTCCAGATCCCTGAAGCCTCCCTTGCCTCCTACTAACACACCTTTCCTTCCCCCACAGAGCAATTACTCTTCTCCTGATAATCCTGTTTATTATAGTTTAACCACTTAAGCATGCATCTCTAAACACTGTAGTTTAAGATTGCCTGTTTTTTCTTTATATTTATAGAAATGATATATGTATTCTTTCATGACTGACTTCAGTTGCTTAATATTACTTATGAGAATCACATTATAGCATGCAGGTGTAGTTTGTTTTCATTGCTGTATAATATTTCATTTTATAAATGTATCATAAGTTTTATATGTACATATATATATATTTTTTAGATTTATTCATTGTTTAGAGGGAGCATGTGAGTGTCGGGGCAGGGGGGTGGGAGTACGGCAGATGAAGAGGGAGCGAAAGAGACTCCTCTCTGCACGCAGAGCCCGACACAGGGCTTGGTCTCACAACCCTGAGAGCGTGACCTAAACCAAAGTCAGACACTTAACCAACAGAGCCACCCAGGCACACCCTCTAGAAACATTTCCTTCCTTCTTTCTTTCTTTCCTTTTTTAAATTTAAATTCAATGAATTAACATATGGTGTATTAATCAGTTTCAGAGGTCGAGGTCAGTGATTCATCCGTTGCTTGTAATACCCAGTGCTCATCACATCCCCTGCCCTCCTTAATGTCCATCCCCCAGCTACCCCATCCTCCCACCTACCTCCCCTCTAACAACCCTCAGTTTGTTTCCTAGAGTTAAGAGTCTCTTATGTTTGTCTCCCTCTCTGTTTTCATTGTTTTGTTTTTCCCTCCCTTCCCCTATGATCCTCTGTTTTGTTTCTTAAATTCCACATATGAGTGAAATCTTATGGTAGTTGTCTCTCTCTGATTTATTTTGCTTAGCATAACACCCTCTAGTTCCATCCACGTCATTGCAAATTGTAAGATTTTGATTTTTTGATGGCTAAGTAATATTCCATTGTGTATGTATGTTGCATATATACACCACATCTTTATCCATTCATCTGTCAGTGGACATCTGGGCTCTTTCTACAGTTTGGCTATTTGGAAACATTTCTTTTTGTTTTTTACTTTTTTTTTTTTTTAAAGATTTTATTTATTTGACAGAGAGAAACACAGTGAGAGAGGGAACACAAGCAGAGGGAATGGTAGCGGGAGAAGCAGGCTTCCTGCCAAGGAGGAGCCCGATGTGGACCTTGATCCCAGGACCCTGGGATCATGACCTGAGCCGAAGGCAGACGCTCAACGACTGAGCCACCCAGGCGCCCCTGGAAACATTTCTTAATGTCCTTGATGATCACACAAGTGTCCTTATAATATCTCATTGAAATTTACATTTATGTTTTATACATTTTTCTTTACTGGTATTGTACTTGACAATAAATAACTATACTTATAAGACATTTTGAGAGAATTCAGGGGCACCTGGGTGGCTCAGTGGGTTAAAGCCTCTTTCTTTGGCTCAGGTCATGATCTCAGGGTCCTAGGATCGAGCCCCACATCGGGCTCTCTGCTCAGCGGGGCTCTCTGCTTCCCTCTCTCTTTCTCTGCCTGCCTGTCTGCCTACTTGTGATCTCTCTCTCTCTCTGTCAAATAAATTAATTTAAAAAAAAAAAGGATATTTTGAGAGAATTCAGTGCTGTGCTGTCTATATTTGATTTACTTAAGGAGAGCAAATATTTTTTGTGGGAATGAAAATATCTAGTGAAGGGAAAATATTAAAACATAAAATAACTGATTTTTTTAAGGAATCTCAATTTAAGGATGCAAATATGAAATTATTTTATTCTAATAATTACCTCCCAATTTTCTATACTAAAGGTGGCCATTTACTTAGTGAGGGGCTAAAAAAAAAAAATGACTGTTAACTCTTCTTGCCAATGTCTACCGTAACTGGCTGTGATCTTTAACTCTGAAATTGAGTGGACCTGACCTTCTCTGTGTCTCTTTACGATCTCAGCTTTGTGCTGGCTGCAGTACTATCTCACTTTCCTTTGTTACTTTGTTTTAATATATATATTTTTTAATATTTTATTTATTTGTTTTAGAGAGAGAGAGAAACTGGGGAAGAGACAGAATCGCTCAGGCTCTGTGCTGATACAGGGAGCCTGATGCAGGGAGCCTGATGCAAGGCTCGATCCCATGACCCCGAAATCATGACCCGAGCCAAAATCAAGAATCAGATGCTTAACTCACTGAGCCACCCAGGTGTCCTTGTTTGTTTGAGTTTGTCTGCATGCCCAGATTGCTTCCCTAATCTTTTGTTTATCATAAAGACCATGTTTTGGGGGGCACCTGGGTGGCTCAGTGGTTAAGCCTCTGCCTTCAGCTCAGGTCATGATCTCAGGGTGCTGGGATCGAGCCCCGCATCAGGATCTCTGCTCGGCAGGGAGCCTGCTTCCCCCCTCTGTCTCTGCCTGCCTCTCCGCCTACTTGTGATCTCTCTCCTCTCTATCAAATAAATAAATAAATCTTTTTTTTTTTTTTTTTTTTTTTAAAAACCATGTTTTGGTATTTCAACACTCATTACTTGTTTAATAATGTCAGGACTTTTCTCCAATATATGACTTTTATGAAGCAGCTTATTGGAAAAATTAAGAATACAGTACATTATTTGTATTTCATGTCTCTTCATTAGAGTTCTTTTGCATAAGACAAATCTGAAAGCCAAGTTTTATTTTTTTTTTTAAGATTTTATTTATTTATTTGACAGAGAGAGATCACAAATAGGCAAAGAGAGGGGGAAGCAGGCTCCCCACTGAGCAGAGCCTGATGCGGGGCTCGATCCCAAGACCCTGAGATCATGGCCTGAGCTGAAGGCAAAGGCTTTAACCCACTGAGTCACCCAGGCGCCCCTTGATAACCAGTTTTTTACGAGACTTTGAATTTTATATTTGGATGCAAAAATCTTCTAGGTATTTGAGGTGGTTAGCTATAATTGTAACACCTCTATTAAAGCACCTTTGACCCTTGCTTTTTCTTTCTTTCTTTCTTTCTTTCTTTCTTTCTTTCTTTCTTTCTTTCTTTCTTTCTTCCTTCCTTCCTTCCTTCCTTCCTTCCTTCCTTCCTTCCTTCCTTCCTTCCTTCCTTCCTTCCTTCCTTCCCTTCCTTCCCTTCCTTCCTTCCTTCCTTCCTTTCTTTCTTTTCTTTCTTTTTTCAATAATAGCCATTTCTTACCCCTTGCCCTCTCCTGCCTCTCACCTTTCTTGCTTACTCACAAACCCCATACATTACTTGCTTGTTGTTTTTCACCTTCATTCGGGTTTTTTTGCTCTAAGCTTCCTATTGGCTCTTGATCCAAGTTGTTTTTAGCCTGTAAGCTCAAAGCCCCAGTTGATAAATGAGTTGTAGCCATTGGACAGGCTACTACGCTGCCAACCAGATCTTTTGCCTTTTACTAACTTGACTATATTATAAAATACTTAGTATGTTTTCTGAGATGGGACAATGACATTCATAAATGTTAACACCGGGTACTGCTTATACTCCACTCTGTTAGCATTATAGAAAACCTTTGCATTAAATATAAGAAATGTTATAAACTTTTTTTTTTTTTTTTAAGATTTTATCTAGTTATTTGACAGAGAGAGAGAGATCACAAGTAGGCAGAGAGGCAGGCAGAGAGAGAAGGGGGAAGCAAGCTCCCCGCCGAGCACAGAGCCCGATGCGGGGCTCGATCCCAGGACCTGAAATCATGACCCGAGCTGAAGGCAGAGGCCCCAACCCACTGAGCCACCCAGGCGCCCCTAAATATAAGAAATGTTAATAGACATATAGATCAGTGGGACAGAACAGAGAGCCCAGAAGTAAACTGACGATTATATGGTTAGTTGATCTATGTCAGAGGAGAGAAGGATATACAATGAGGGAGAAATGGTTTCTTCAACAAATGGTGCTGGGAAAACTGGACAACTCCATTCACAAGAATGCAACTAGGCCACTTCCTTATACCAGACACAAAAATAAACTCAAAAATAGATTAAAGACCTAAATGTGAGATCTGTAACCATAAAATTCCTAGAAGGAACATAGGCAGTAAGCTCTTTGGCATCAGCCATAGAAGCATTTTTCTAAGTATGTCTCCTTTGGCAAGGGAAACAAAGTAAAACTAAACCATTAGGACTACACCAAATAAAAAACTTTTGTACCACAAAGGAAACCAGTAAAACAAAAAGATAACTTAACCAAGTGGGAGAAGATATTTGCAAATGATATATTCGTTAAGGAGTTGATATCCAAAATATATAAAGAACTTAAAGAACTCAACACCAAACAAACAAATAACCTAGTTAAAGAAATGGGCAGAAGGGGATACTTGGGTGGCTCAGTCTGTTACACATCTGATTTCAGCTCAGATCATAATCTCAGGGTCCTGGGATTGAGCCCTGTGTTGGGCTTCCCACATAGTGGGGAGTGGGTTTGCTTATACCTCCCCTAGCCCCCTCCTGATATTCTCTCCCCCCCCTCAAATAAATAAATAAAATCTTTTAAGTGGAAGGTAGGGGCAGGAGACATGAGTAGACATTTTTCTAAAGAAGACATACAGATGGCCAACAGATATGTGAAAAGATGCTCAGCATCACTCATCATCAGGGAAATGCAAATCAAAACCACAATGAGATATCACTTCACTCACATCTGTCAAAATGGCTAAAATAAAAAACACAAGAAATAACAGGTGTTGGTGAGAATGTGGAGGAAAAGGAAGCCTCATACACTGTTGGTGGGAATGCAAGTTGGTCCAAACACTGTGGAAAACAATATGAACATTCCTCAAAAAAGTAAAAATAGAATTATCAAACGATCCAGTAATTCCTCTACTGGGTATTTACCTAAGGAAAATGAAGGGCACCTGGGTGGCTCAGTTGGTTAAGCAACTGCCTTTAGCTCAGGTCATACATAATTCTAAAGTCCCAGGATCGAGTCTCACAATCAGGCTCCCTGCTCAGCAGGCAATCTGCTTCTCCTTCTGACCCTCCCCACCCCCCCATTCTTTCTCTTATTCTCTTTCTCGCTCTCAAGTAAATAAAGTCTTTAAAAAAAAGAAAATGAAAACACTATTTCAGAAAGATATATATACCCCCATGTTTATTGCAGCATTATTTACAGTAGCCAAGATACAGAGGCAATCCAAAGTGTCCATCAGTAGATGAATGGATAAGACACACACACACACACACACACACACACACACACACACACTGGAATATTACTCAGCCATAAAAAAAGAATGAAATCTTGCCATTTGCAAGAAGAGGGATGAATCTAGAGAACATAATGCTAAGTGAAATAAGTTAGAGAAAGACATACCATATGATTTCAGTCATATGTGGAATTTAAGAAATAAAACAAGTGAACAAAGAAAAAAGACACACAAAAAACCAGACTGAAACATAGAGAACAAGCTGGTGGTTGCTGCTTGGGAAGCGTGGGCAGGGGTCAGTGAAATAGGTGAATGGGTTAAGAGCACACTTACGATGAGCACTGCCATAATGTATAGAATTGTTGAGTCATTATATTGTACACATGAAACTAGCACTGTATTTTATTATACTTGAATTTAAAAATAAATCCTAAAAAAATTTAAAAGGACGGGTGCCTGGGTGGCTCAGTCAGTTAAGCGACTACCTTCATCTCAGGTCATGGTCCCAGAGTTCCAGGATCAAGTCCCACATCAGGCTCCCCAATCAGTAAGGAGTCTGCTTCTCCCTCTGACCCTTCCCCTCTCGTGCTCTTTCTCTCTAAATAAATAAATAAATACGATCTTTTAAAAATAAATATTTTAAACACATTTTACATGAAAGTAGACAATCCAAAATAACTGATCACTTTTTCTTTTTAAGATTTTATTTATTTATTTTAGAGAGCATGTTCAAGCAGGCGAGCAGGGGAAGAAGCAGAGGAGGAGAGAGAGGGTCAAACAGACTCCGGGCTGAGTGTGAGCCCCACGAGGGGCTCAGTGTCACAACCATGAGATCATGGCCTGAGCTGAAATCAAGAGTCTGACACTAAACCAGCTGAGCCACCCAGGCACCCCAATAACTGATCACTTTTGCATATATTTTCCTAGTGCAGTTAATGTGTCGTAACACTTCACTGTATGGTTTTCAAAAGTAGTAGTCTTTTTTTGTCTTTGAAATGATTCCTTGGTTTATATTCTAGAAGGTCCTGTTTTTGTTAAGGCTGGGCTATATTAGCATAAAGTGATAACTTACTACATTTGCATAGTTGTCATCTTGCCACCTTCCCCGTTTTGAAATAGTTATCAGAATACTTTAGCTTGGGGCGCCTGGGTGGCTCAGTGGGTTAAGCCTCTGCCTTCGACTCGGGTCATGATCTCAGGGTCCTGGGAACGAGCCCCACATTGGGCTCTCTGCTCAGCAAGGAGCTCCTTCCCCGCCTGCCTCTCTGCCTGCTTGTGATTTCTCTCTCTCTGTCAAATAAATAGATAAAATCTTTAAAAAAAAGAATACTTTAGCTTGAGAAATTTATTTTTGTTTAGTGCTCCTTTGCCATAGACTCTTTACTACTCTCAGCCCACGATCCACCTCTCATTGTCACTGCATGGAGAAGGACCCCGTCTAATCTAGTAGGCGGTGGTAGGTCGGGGTGAGGGAGACTGGTCTCTGAGAACTTGGGGAACTAACCCAAGAGTCACTAAGAGGATACAACCC
Organism: Procyon lotor; assembly: GCA_028646535.1. Lineage (NCBI taxonomy): Eukaryota > Metazoa > Chordata > Mammalia > Carnivora > Procyonidae > Procyon > Procyon lotor. Next base: position 17,794,345 of record CM053606.1, read on the forward strand.
AGAGGGTCTCACTGTGGAGAGCCAACACGAAAACCATCTAGAGAGCAACCACCGCCAGTCCCCGTGACACTAGTAGGTGAGATGGAGTTTAAGTCTCTAACCTCAGTGTTCTCAGTTCTCTCCTCCAGAGGAATCCAGGAAAGCCCAGCAGTGACTGGGAATGTTCGTCTAACTCTTCTGTGCAGGAATCTTATCACCTGCGGTGTCCATAGTAGCGAGTGGTCCTCCCAAAGCCTCCAGCCTACGGATCATTCCTGCAGTTTAGTTGGTAGCCATGTGTCTCTCTGTCACATTGAGCTCTGATCAGTCCACCAGTTCTGCCCCTTGCTCCGCATTCCTAAGGCCCGGCACCTCTGGAGCATCTCACCTTTATTCCAGTGGTAGCGCATTAATAGCTTTCCTATTCCAGTCCTTGCCTGGTCCACCCTCCTCTCAGCTCTCACATTTAAACTTCGAAAAGACAGATCAGATCAGATCTCTCTCCTCCTTTAATTCTTTTTTTTTTTTTCTCTCTCTTTTTTTTTTCCTCCTTTAATTCTTTGGCTTCCTGTTGCCTACGGGATTTGGCCCAGGCTCTTTTACATGGCATTCGGCGTCCTTCATAGCCAGGCTCTGGCTGGCCTTTCCAATCCTGTCCATAACTGTTTTCCTGCCAGACAAACGAGATGCCAGTTCCCGGACATTCCAGATGATTTCATCCCTCCGTCCATGCTGCTCCTCCTTCCTGCCCTTCCTCATCTGCCAGCAATATGATTGGCTCCTACTCCTCTAAGACCCAGTTTAGCTACCAGTCTTCTTGAAGCTTTCCCAACCTCATTCCCAGCCCAAGAGAATTGTTTCTTCTTCATTCCTACCCCAACACTCCATCTGTGACAGCTCTAAATAGTTGGCATTCATTACTTAATGTATTAAGTCGGTCTTATTCATGTAGCAAGACACCTGGCATGTTACAGGCAATCAGATGTTTATTGGTGAACGGAATTACTCATGTCTGTTACTACTAAAGATCTGAATAATCTAGATCGGAATCAGCAGCTCAAACAGGAAGGGGGAGAAAGGAGTGAGAAAGTTATAAATCTCCAGCTCTCCTCCCTGTCGGACCACACCAGTCCATCAGTTTGCTCTCTCCTTTTTGACCTTGCAGGTGGTGAGGATCCAGAGAAGTTGAGCCATGCCATGTTAAAAAATGGCCACACCACTCCCGTAGGGAGTACCAGATCTTCTAGTCCAGACCGAGCAGAAGAAGAGTCGGGAAGAATAGCAAGTCTTAGGAAGCCTGTTCCAGAAGAGGACCCAAAGAAGCGACTAGGTGAGAAACCCTGGGTTTGTGAGGGTAAGAGCCACAGGTCAGCCGTTCTCACTTAACTCAGAGTTTTGCTAGAGCCAGGAGAGAAACAAAATCCAGAGGGAATTCTGTTCTTCTCTAGCAACTCCTCAACTAGTTGCCGCTTAAAGTGGAATTTTCATTCTCATTCTTACATTCGCAAAAGACCTAGGTTGTGTGACTCTCGAGGACGGAAAAGGATATTAAGCATCAGTCACCTGTAGGACTTTTTCAGGCTGCACACTCCTCCTCCACCCGAGGGACTCCACGCCTCCTCCGGTTGCCTGGCTCCGGTGTGGAGAATCACCACCACACGGGCTTCTCTTACTCGGGGACTGGGATTGAGAAAGTGTCATTTACCTTAAGTACATTGAGGTTGGGACACTTGGCCTGTAAACTGCAAGTTAAATAATGGATGAAGTCGACCGTAGGCTCATAGATGTGCTCGCTTTTTCAGTCTCTCTTGTGACTCTTTCTTCCCTTTTATATCACATCTGTCATTACGCAGGCTCAGCGGGAAGCCAGCCTAATTCCGAAGCAGAGCCCGTTCCTGAGAATGCACCCAGACAGCCTCTGCTTCCCCCTAAAAGACCCCTGTCCTCTTCTCATGAACCAAATGAAGGGCAAGCAAAGGATGCCGCTTCCTCTGGCGGCGGGGCCAGGCCTGTCGCCTCCGCGCCCACCACAGCGTCCACCACAGCGCCCACTGCCTCAAACCCAGCAAAAACTGTCAGCTCCTCCGTCGCCCCGGTCCCGGCCCCCAGGACTCTGCCCGCTGCTCCCGCCGGCGTCAACACCACCGCTGCCCCGAGCCTCTCTCACACGGTCCCTGCCAAGCAGCCCCCTCTCCCGCCCCCTAAACCAGCTCACAGAAATAGCAACCCTGTCATCGGTAAGTAAGTCTTTAGGTTTCCCTTGCTTTGAGTTTGGTTTGGTTTGATTTGGGATGGTGGTTTTATTGGATAGTTAATACAGTATTGATTTGGCCTGTGGGAGTTCTCCACATCTTGTCCCTCTGAATGGCCTCAGTAAAGAGAAAAGTCTTGAAAATGAGGCAGATGGCTATGAGAACAAATGAGGATCAGATACCAATAAAATTAAGTTCCAGTTTGGTGGGGGGGGGGGGTGTTGGGGGCGGTGGTGGTGATTAATAGCTATTTTTCTAAAACAGCGTTTCCGAAATACTGTGTCTAGTTGGGGGACCGGACATGTGAAGACCACAGCCGGTCTGACCTGTGTGGAGAAAAGGGGTTATTTTAACCCATGTGAAACCACCAATGCCTGCCTTCAGCATGAGCCCAACAGATAAAAAGGTGATTGGACAGATGCCAGTGCAACTTGTGACTCAGTGTCTGGCACAGTACCTTCCTGCAAACTGCAGGAGGATATTATTCAAAGTGTCCCGAGAAAGTCATGTTTTATCTTGGGAAAGTTAAGAATACTACTCTGAATAAGTGGGAGAAGAAAGAAAACCGAGAAGATAACCAGTAGGTTTTTATCATTTTAGTAAATTTTTAAATATTTACCCGAAGTCCTACTTGGGTCAGCTTTTCTTTACATACGTGTATACCTTCTTAGAGGAATTTTCGAGAAAGGGAGGAGAGGAAGGAAGGTAGTTTTTCAGGAAGAAAGATACTAGGCTTAATAGGGCTTGAAGTTCTTGTTCATGATTGAAGGGAGGAATAAAGTACACTCATTAAACAGCTAATACCCCCCACCTTATGTGGGGCGACGAGAACCCTGAAAAACAGGCTTAGGATATATTGTGAATATGACAGGTTGGAGTAGTTGGATTTAAAAAAGGATGGAGGTTATTACTGTTACCCCCACCCCGGATGGACAGTGCTGTGTTGACTTATCTCTCAGGAACTCAAGCAGCTTTCATCTACTTGCTTTCAGAACCTCCTAGTGAAGTAGGAAAGCGATTTTATCTATTATAGAGTTAGGGCATTTATGACGTGAAGAAGTCGTGACTCACGCAAGGGTGCAGTTAATGAGAGCTAGAAACCAAACCTAGGCTTTTCAACTCTTGAGCCCAGACCTCTGTCCCGGACGCCTGTATTCGCAAACTGCTGTCTAGACAGGTTCTCATCACGATCACCTGGAGGGCTTGTTGAAACACAGATTGCTGGGCCCTGCCATGACAATTACTGAATCAGTTAAGTCGGGGGCCAGGGTGCTGAGAATTCGCATTTCTAAAAATTTCCCAGATGATACTGATGCTGCATATGTGGGGACCACACATTGAGAACCATTGCTGTAGGGGCACCTGGGTGGCTCAGTGGGTTAAAGCCTCTGCCTTCAGCTCAGGTCATGATCTCAGGGTCTGGGGATCGAGCCCCGCATCGGGCTCTCTGCTCAGCAGGGAGGGTGCTTCCCCCTCTCTCTCTGTCTGCCTCTCTGCCTACTCGTGATCTCTCTCCTTCTGTCAAATAATTAAATAAGATCTTTAAAAAAAAATAAGAACCATTGCTCTAAACCAGTAATAATCTATCCTTTTCAAGATAAGACAATATAAAAAATAATAATATATGTAGTGTTCTCTGGGCTGAACCACAGAGGCCACTCTGAGCCTAAGGTGAATAGCCCAGAGCAGTGAGGCCTTGTGACTGAGGGATCAATATCAGTCTTTTTTTTTTTAATTAACATATAATGTATTATTTGCTTGAGGGGTACGGGTCTGTGACTCGTCAGTCTTACACAGTTCACAGCACTCACCATAGCACATATCCTCCCCAGTTCCATCACCCAAAAACGTCAGTCTTGAGTGGTCCTCAGCAGAAGGAGAAAAATAGGACAGTTCAGAGTTTTTATTAAGGTTACCTAGATTTGATTTAAGGGACTATTCTTTATTCTGAAATTATGACTTTCCTAATTCTTTGATGATAAAAATCCATTTATTTCATGAAAGGATTATCTTCACAAATGTCTTACTTGATACCAAGTTTTATTTGGAAATAGTAAAAATTGACAACCTGAGGCTGGTTAAGAATTTCATTTTAATTGTACTGGTCCATGAGATTCAAACATTTAGAAACCGCTGCTGTAGACATTGCTGTGTCTGTTAATGGGCATAAAACAGTGTTAAGACTAAGGACTAATTAGGAGTATTAGGACAAAGGAAGGACCACCATAAATAGCTGAACAAGTGAAGGGAGTTTGTAACCCCTCCAAAGAACGTTCTAGCATCTTGCCCACAGAACTACAGCCAAGTGCCATCGTGAGGATAGATGTAACAGAGTTCACTTCTTTAACATCTTGAGGTATATGTTTTCTTTAAATTACCAAAGATAATATACCTTATCAAGTCAAACAATAAAACATTCAAATTTGGTCTTGTCAGATGTAGGTTTTGTTGTAAATGGAATATCTAACAGCTATCTTTAGAGAGGCAGCAAAAGTCTAGTCTACCCAAAAAATCTCATTGAGGCTAAAATTAATATTTTTAATCTTTTTTTGCATGTATACAAACATTTTTCTAGAAAGTCTATTTTTTTTTTTAAAGATTTTATTTATTTGACAGAGAGAAACACAGCAAGAGAGGGAACACAAGCAGAGGGAATGGTAGCGGGAGAAGCAGGCTTCCTGCCAAGCAGGGAGCCCGATGCGAGGCTCGATCCCAGGACACTGGGATCATGACCTGAGCCAAAGGCAGACGTTTAACAACTGAGCCACCCAGGCGCCCCTAGAAAGTCTTTTAAAAATGTACCTAAGATGCTTAATACTATATGTTAATTATACTGGAATTACATTTTTTTAAAGTGAATTTGGGCATTTATAATATATGAAAAACTAAATGGTTATTAAAATAATGTAAAATTGGGCACCTGGGTGGCTCAGTCGGTTAAACATATGCCTTCGGCTCGGGTCATGATCCCAGAGTCCTGGGATCGAGTCCCACATCGGGCTCCCTGCTGAGCAGGAAGCCTGCTTCTCCCACTGCTCCCTGGTTGTGTTCCCTCTCTCGCTGTGTCTGTCTCTGTCAAATAAATAAATAAAATCTTTTAAAAAATAAAGTAATATAAAGTTAATTTATTTACAGTTAATAAATTATTACTATTTTACATATTTAAATTGTCTTCATAATTTGGCCTATGAATAAGTAACTATGCCTAATAAAATGTAGATGTAGTTAAAACTGAAAAAAATTTACTTATGATTAGTGACATTAAAACTTTATCACATTAGCTAGTTTTTTACTTTGAATGCTACCAGTAGAATGGGACTTAGGGCAAGTAAATTTTTATTTCAAGGGATCTTGAGGTGTTGCTGTCTAGATAAGACAATGGGAGCCATTTGAAAACAAGTGGTGTAACCAAAATTAGGGGTTTGAGTAGAGGGTTAGAGGCTGGTGATCAGGAGACTTACTATTTAATTATTTTGCAAGATTAGCCCATGCATGATGTGATGATCTACTTCTTAAAGTCCATTTGGAGCCCTCCAAAAGGACTTCGCTGAATCAAAACCTGAGTCAGTTTGCGCTTGGGTGGATCACATAGGGATATATACTACTGTGATATAGGGCGGGGGTCCTCATAAGCATGTGTTGGAGATCCACCATGTGCCAAGCCCTGTGCCCACCTCTCTGGACATACTGATGGAGACAGGTTGCTCTGTCATCAAGGAGCCCATAGAGTACTGGGGAGTGGTCCTGAGGGGTTGGGTATAAAGGATAAGAAGTATGGACACAAAAATCATAAAGACGTGGGATCTAGGGGATAGAATCTAATAATGAGACCTGGGACTAGCCCAGCCCTTGCCTGTATGTAGTATCATCTTGGGTGGGTCATCTGACTTCTGTGGCCTTCAGTTTTGCCTTGGTAAAGATAACCTCCTCCAAAAGACAATTATCATATGATCTCTCTGATATGAGGAATTTGAGAGGGCAGCGGGTCGTGGGGGGGGGGAGGGCAAAAAATGAAACAAGATGGGACTAGGGAGGGAGATAAACCATAAGAGACTCTTAATCTCAGGAAACAAACCGGGTGGCTGGGGGGTGTTGTGGGGGAGGGATAGGGTGGCTGGGGGATGGAAATTGGGGAGGGTATGTGCTATGGTGAGTGCTGTGAATTATGTAAAACTGATGATTCACAGATCTGTACCCCTGAAGCAAATAATACATTATATGTTAATTTAAAAATAATAATCAAAAACTAATGATGGATGATGACTAACATAACACAATAAAAATTAAAAAAAAAGATAACCTCCTCTATAAGGAGAATCCAAAGTCAAAGATAGCAAAGCACTTTGATTTCCTCAAAGTCCTTTGCATTTGCTGTAAAAATTTAGGTAGGATGTCATTGCTGATAATTTTATTTTATTTTTTTAAAGATTTTATTTATTTGTCAGAGAGAGAGAGAGAGAGAATACAAGCAGGCAGAGACAGGGTGAAGCAGGCTCCCCGCTGAGCAAGGAGCCCGATATGGGACTCGATCCCAGGACCCTGGGACCATGACCCAACCCGAAGGCAGCTGCTTAACCAACTGAGCCACCCAGGCGTCCCCATTACTGATAATTTTATAATGCAGAGATGGGATACCTAGATGTCATTATTTATCAAGTTATGGCAACAATGTCTGATAGTATTTGGGTTTTTTTACTGCTACCTGCATGGTTAAATTTTTTAAGGGAGTTCTGTTAGACGAAAGCACTTATTATCCACATTTTTTAATCTCATCGTAGTAACTTTATCTACCTCAAGTCATAAAAAGTCAAATGTATTAGAGCAAAGAAGTAAGAAATTTCTCATCAGAGTATTAAAGTAGTCTGTATTTCTGTACATGTATTAGGCCTTCTAGATATTTAAATATAAATTTTGTTTTAGTGGGAGATCCCTAGGTTGTGGCAAAGCCATGAAATTTTATCATTTGCCTACAAGCTGAGAGTAAGCTCAGTTCTAATCGAGGCCCTGGGCTGGCCCTTCACAGCATCGTGAAGCCATCTTTAACTGAGGTCTTGTTCTCTCTCTTCTAGCTGAACTGTCCCAAGCAATCACCAGCGGCACACTGTTATCCAAACCGTCCCCACCCTTACCACCGAAGAGAGGCATTCCATCAACCTCCGTACCCGCTTCGGAGTCTGCCGCCACAAGAGCACCACCGAGCGATCCGAGAGAAAGGAACACATGCTCTGCGGGCTCTGAACCGCTGTTGATGATCCCACCTCCCTCCCCGTCCCCCCCACTGCCTACTCATATACCTCCCGAACCCCCACGGTCCCCTCCGTTCCTTGCTAAGACTTTTCAAGTTGTGCCAGAAAATGAGTTTCCACCTTCCTTAACCCTGCCCCAGGAGGTATCCCAGCAGGAAGATCAGAAAAAGGAGGCACCCAAGGGGATGTTGGACCACAGCTTTGGGGAGCCCCATGTACCCTATAGGCTGCCTCCGCTCCCACTGCATATCCGAATCCAGCAGGCCCTGACCAGCCCGCTTCCCGTGACCCCTCCCTTGGAGGGCTCTCATAGAGCTCACTCCTTGCTCTTTGAGTACGGTGACAACTTTTGTGAGGACAGCAGTCCCCTGGGTCGGACCAGGTCACTTCCCATCACTATTGAGATGCTGAAAGTGTGAGTGGCTCCACAGCCTGCCTTTTGTTTCCTCTTCTTTGTGCTCCGGCAGCACATGTACTAAAATGTTTCCTCTTCTTTATTCTGGGTAGCCTTCCTTGGAAAAAATTTTTTATAAAAAGAAAACGTGACTAAAGTAAGAACACTCAACAAATAAGGCACTTTCGAGAATTTGGGCTTTATTTACCCTGCTGATTTCTGTAACACTGTTTCCATAGCAGTAACAAACTTTTGTACTCGAAAATTAAAACCACTTTATTTTTTGTATATGATACAAGGGAAGCCGTGTAACATGGTGCTTAAAAGCATTAACCTTGGAGAAAGATAGCTCTGGGTTTAAATCCTAGCTCTACCTCTTCCTTCCTACCTTGCAGTAGAGTTTGTTACTTAACCTTTCTGCACGTGAGTTGCCGGACCCATAAACAGGCATAATACCTACCTCATAGGCTCGTGAGGATGAAATTAGACAAATCTGAAGGCTCGGTGCCTGGTGCCTAAACGTGGTGAAGAGGGACAGAGAGCAGTCTGGAGGAAAAGAAGGGGGCTCTGAAAGATAGCTCAGTGTTCAGCCTCACAGACTGGAACTGGCCAGCTTATTCTCTCCCTCATCTGTCCCAAACACCTTGCCTTTTTAAACTTCTAACAAGTTGGACTGAAGGTTAATACTTTTTGGCAAGTTGAAGATTTGCCAGAGATTTGCAAGTTGGAGAATATTTATCATAGAGTTATTGCCACATACTTCTTAATTGCTTTGCCATAATCTTTGTCCTTGCCAGTACGATTTTTTTTTTTACATCCTGGCAGGAGACAGTTCAAGAGTTCCAGATGGACTAAGTCACAGTTTTGTACCTCCAGAGTGGAAAGGAGGGGGCGTCAGTTTTCATCTTTACTTCTCTTTGTTTTCTTGGATTAGATTATCATTTTGTCCTACTCCATTGTTAAAACAAGGGAAATAAGTGGGTTAAATATCTTTTTTACATATCTTCTATGAGCCAGGTACAGTAATAGATGCTGTGTGGTCTTCTCATTTAATCAGCCCAAAACAATCTTGCATTTCACATGTAAATCATTAGGGGCCTATCTGCCAAACACTAAAACATTCTAGAATTTATCTATTTTATTCTCACAACAAGCCTAGCAGGCAAATAAAGTTAAATAACTTATAAGCTAGTGAATAAGTCTAGAGCTAGGATTTGAGCCCAAAGCCTTTTAGATTAATAGCTGCTAAAAAGTTTCTTAGCAAGATTCTTAAAGTTAAGGGAAGGAATAAATTATTTCACTCGTGGAATTTTCCAGTTATTCAGTACTTTGCCTTGCAAATCAGTTACCCGTTATGTTTCTGAAAGGAAAATATAATTATGTTCATTTGTTAGTCCAGACGATGAAGAAGAAGAGGAACAAAACCACCCATCTGCATTTGTTGAAGATGTGGCATCTACCTCAGTTGTACCTAAACTACCACAGTGTCTGCAGGAAGAGGAGGAAGAGAAGGAGAGTGACTCTGATTCAGAGGGTCCCATTCAGTACAGAGATGAAGACGATGAAGATGAGAGCCATCATAGTAAGAAAGGGAAAAGCAAAGGAGAGAATTATTTTATCGATAGAGCTACTTGCTGGGGTTAGCAAATGTAAGATGAATGGGAACAGTCCCCCTCTCCTATCAAGTCACCTGGCTAACTGATACGGGAAGCCGTTGTGATAGAGCCTTGCCCCTGCTTTTCCTGCTGTCCAAACAAGCTGGTGAGAGAGAGCCAAGTAGACTGAGTCATGCAAGGTTTTGTTTGGGGGTTTTTTGTTTTTTTGTTTATTTGACAGAGAGATCACAAGTAGATAGAGAGGCAGGCAGAGGGAGAGGGAGAAGCAGGTTCCCCGCTGAGCAGAGCGCCCGATGCGGGACTCGATCCTAGGACCCCCGAGATCACGACCCGAGCTGAAAGCAGAGGCTTTAACCCACTGAGCCACCCAGGTGCCCCTGTTTTGTTTTGTTTTTAAGATTGATTTATTTTTGGGGCCCCTGGGTGGCTCAGTTGTTAAGCGTCTGCCTTCGGCCCAGGTCAGATCCCAGGGGCCTGGGATCGAGCCCCGCATTGGGCTCTCTGCTCTGCAGGAAGCCTGCTTCTCCCGCTACCATTCCCTCTGCTTGTGTTCCCTCTCTTGCTGTGTTTCTGTCAAATAAATAAAATATTTAAAAAAAAAAAAAAAGATTGATTTATTTTAGAGCATATGGGGAGAGGGAGAGAGAGAATCTCAAGCAGACTTTGTTCTGAATGCAGAGCCTGATGCAGGGCTCAATCCCACAACCCTGAAATCATGATCTGAACCGAAATCAAGAGTTAGAACCCAGGCACCCAGAGTCATGCAGATTTTTATCTGTTTGTGATCGAAGAATTATTTACCTTGATGGTATTAAAGAATTTGGAGTCGAAGGAAGGTGGCATCTGGGCTGTGTTAAAGACAGTGATGTTCTCCTGTAGTCTCGTGAACTAACTGTGTCCCTGGGGAAAAGAGAAAAAACCATGTGTATGTACACAGATCTGCAGATAATGGAATCCTGATTCCTACAAGTGGGAAGGCAGCTTTAAGAAGAGGAATCTTGGGGCTCCTGACTGGCTCAGTTGATAAAGCAAGTGACTCTTGACCTCAGGGTCATGAGATCAAGCCCCACATTGGGCGTAGAGCCTATTTGAAAAAAAAAAAAAAAATAGGAATCTAATGAAATGTGGTAGTGGATATGCCTTTATGCTGTGTGATTCAGAGGGCTGTCCCATGTTTAGATTCTCTCTCCTCTAGCAACTCTTACTTAGAAGAATGTAGAGGGGTGTAGAAGGGAGAAGATATCTTTGGCCCAGCCGAGTCCATCTGACTAATCAGATTTTCAGACATCTGCAGCTTTACCCCCACCTCTGTGTTAGCTGGGAGATGCCAGTTCCAGGTGACTTTGAGCCTTAGCGTCTCCTTTTTTCCTTTCCCTTACACAAAGGTGCTCTGGCCAACAAAGTGAAGAGGAAGGACACACTGGCAATGAAGTTGAACCACAGACCCAGTGAACCAGAGTTGAACGTGAATTCTTGGCCTCGGAAAAGCAAAGAGGAGTGGAATGAAATACGGCACCAGATTGGGAGCACACTGATCCGGTAAGCCTGGACTTAGAGGAGACTGATTTGGTTTGATTTTGCCAGTAGGTGTGTCAGAGACTTACTACTTCGTGGTGGAACATTCGCTTGTACCTTTTTCCTTTTCTAATCTGGAAACCACATAATTAAAAAAAATACACGTTGTACACAGTTGGGTATGCTCTAGGAATTTGGAAATTAAGGAACCAAATAGCTTTTAGAGCTTTAAACCATGAGATAGACATATTTCACAGCTTTACCCACAAGTTAGACATAAATACGGCTTTTTTTTTTTTATTTTATTTTTTTAAAGATTTTACTCATTCGGGGCACCTGGGTGGCTCAGTCGTTAAGCATCTGCCTTCGGCTCAGGTCATGATCCCAGAGTCCTGGGATCGAGCCCCGCATCGGGCTCCCTGCTCTGCAGGAAGCCTGCTTCTCCCACTACCACTCACTCCCTCTGCTTGTGTTCCCTCTCTCGCTGTGTTTCTCTCTGTCAAATAAATAATAATTTAAAAAATCTTTAAAAATAATAAAAAAATAAAAATTAAAAGATTTTACTCATTCATTTATTTGAGAGAGAGAGATAGAGCATGAGTGGGAGGGAGGGGCAAAGGTGGAGGGATAACCGGCCTCCCCACTGAGCCGGGAGCCCAACTCAGGCTCCATCCCTGGACCCCAAGATCATGACCTGAGCTGAAGGCAGATGCTTAACTGACTGAGCCACCCAGGTGCCCCTAAATATGACTTTTAAAAAGTTTCTAGAGAAGCTTACTCAGTCAATGGAGCATGTGACTCTTGATCTGAGAGTCATGAGTTCAGACCCCACACTGGGCATAGAGTTTACTTTTAAAAAAAATTATTTTAGGGGCGCCTGGGTGGCTCAGTGCGTTAAAGCCTCTGCCTTCAGCTCAGGTCATGATCTCAGGGTCCTGGGATCGAGCCCCACATCAGGCTCTCTGCTCCGCGGGGAGCCTGCTTCCCCCTCTCCCTCTGCCTGCCTCTCTGTCCACTTGTGATCTCTCTCTATCAAATAAATCAAATCTTTTAAAAAAATTTTTTTTTAAATAAAAAATTTTTTTTAAGTTTCTAGAGAATTCAGGTGCTTCCCAGGACAGCAAGACTCCTCTGTCATTTATCCAGTTGCTCAACTACGAGATGCCAACCCAGTTAAAGATCACACCCATATTTTCCATTGCATCTATTTCACGTTCCACGGAACTGCCTTCTTTCAGGGTGTTAGTATATTTTTCAAGTCAGCTGGAACCAAAAGCATAGAGAGGCTGAATGCAGGCCAGCTTCCCACACATGTCATATACATAGAGTCTAGGTATATAGACGGGTGTTTGAACAGCTCACATGTTTCTTTTGGTAGAGTGAGGAAAAGGAAATGGAACTCTTGGCATATTCTTAACAAAATAATTAACTTAGGGTGTCCATTAATTAAGATATTTTCACCTTTTGTGCCTTAGACACCTGGCTTTACTGTCGGCCAGGATAGCAATCTTTTTCTTTTTTAAAGATTTTATTCATTTATTTGACAAAGAGAGAGATCACAAGTAGGCAGAGAGGCAGGCAGAGAGAGAGGAGGAAGCAGGCTCCCCGCTGAGCAGAGAGCCCGATGCGGGGCTCGATCCCAGGACCCTGAGATCATGACCCGAGCTGAAGGCAGAGGCTTTAACCCACCGAGCCACCCAGGCGCCCCCAAGATAGCAATCTTAATGAAGAACTGTCCTGGGATCGAGCCCTGTGTAGGGCTCCCTGCTCTGTGGAGAGCCTGTTTCTCCCCCTCCCTGCCGCTCTGCCTGCTTGTGCTCTCTCTCTCTCTCTCTCTCTCTCTGTCAAATAAATAAGTAAGTAAATAAGTAAGTAAGTAATAAAATCTTTTTTAAAAAATGGGAATCTTTGGGGCGCCTGGGTGGCTCACTCCTTAAATGTCCGCCTTCGGCTCAGGTCATGATCCCCGAGTCCTGGGATCGAACCCCACATCTGGCTCCTTGCTCGGTAGGAAGCCTGCTTCTCCCACTACCATTTCCTCTGCTTGTGTTCCCTCTCTCGCTGTGTTTCTCTCTGTCAAATAAATAAAATCTTTTAAAAAAAAGAAAAATGGAGGGACGCCTGGGTGGCTCAGTTGGTTAAGCGGCTGCCTTCAGCTCAGGTCATGATCCCAGGGTCCTGGGATCGAGTCCCATGTCGGGCTCCTTGCTTGGCAGGGAGTCTGCTTCTCCCTCTGCCTCTGCCTGCCACTCTGCCTGCTTGTGCTCGCTCTCTCTAACAAATAAATGAATAAAAAGTAAAAAAAAAAAAAAAAAAAAAAATACTAAAAAAAAAATGGGAATCTTTGATAATAGATATATTTTTCTTCCACTACAGAGCTAGTTGTTCATCTTCAAGTATTGTTTCATGAGTCCTAGTCTTAGAAGAGTTTGTTGGACACTAGCAATGAACAATCTGAAATTGGAACCTAAAAATACAACAGATTAACATTTACAATAGCATTTAACAATAGCATCAGAAATCTTTAAATATTTACAGATAAACCTGACAAAAGACCTGTACACTGCAAAGTATAAAATACTGCTCAAGAAAGTAAAGAAGAGCTAAATAAAGGAAGGGAAAGGGGGCGCCTAGGTGGCTCAGTCGTTAAGTGTCTGCCTTCGGCTCAGGTCATGATCCCAG
>CM053606.1:17808528-17836853 GCA_028646535.1 Procyon lotor
GTTGTGGACATTGGGGAGGGTATGTGCTGTTAAGTGCTGTGAAATGTGTAAGCCCGACGATTCACAGACATGTACCCTGGGGCAAATAATACATTATATGTTAATAAAAATTAAAAAAACAAAAAACAAAAAACAAAAAAACAAAGGCTGTCAAAAGAGGCAACACATAAACATAATGTGTAAGTACCACCATAAGAAACAGCTAGAATTGGGGCGCCTGGGTGGTTCAGTGGGGGTTAAAGCCCCTGCCTTCAGCTCAGGTCATGATCTCAGGGTCCTGGGATGGAGCCCCGCATCGGGCTCTCTGCTTGGTGGGGAGTCTGCTTCCCCTCCACTCTGCCTGCCTCTTTGCCTACTTGTGATCTCCTTCTCTGTTGAATAAATAAATAAAATCTAAAAAAAAAAAAGAAAGAAAGAAACAGCTAGAGTTTAGTAATTATGGATAGAATATAGATAGAAAAAGATAGTTCCAAATCTTATTTCAATAAAGTAAAAAGTATTACAGAATGTGTTTTCATACCAGTAGCTGATTATCTGCGGTTTTCTGTCTATAAGAGCAAAAAGAAGAAAAATATTTAGGCTAGTTTGATCTACCAGTCAGAGAACGTGTTCCTAGAATACAACGCAAATAAAAAGCAAGTGGAGAGAGTCTGTAGGGAATTGGGAGGATGCAGGGAGCAGCAGAGCCCTGGCCTCTCAGGGCAAGGTTGGCCCGCTCTCGGCTCTCCCCGAGTGTAGCTAGCACAGTTCTTCATCCCTGCTCTGGGCTGCAGCTCCCAGACCTCAGGATGAAAATTGGAGGCCCTGTGGAGTAGTGCGCATGTGTGTGTGGGGGGTTCTCCCTGAGAAACATTCCACGGATGGGCACAAGTCCTTTCCGAGACTGTTCATCAGACCTGAAGGCTCAGAGTCAAGGTGAGTTAATGGCCTCATGTAGCAGGACCTGGGGAGCCCCTCCATGGTCCACTCTCACCAGAATTTCTTCCAGGCTGTGCAGTCGCTTTTCCCTTTCCACTTGTCCCCTGTCAGGCCCTGGCATCCCAGGAGCCAGGCAGGGACAGGCAATGAGTTCTCCATGCCTGCCTCAGAGTCACTGAAAACCTCTACTTCATTTGATACAGAAAAACCCACCGAGACAGGCCAGTGGAAAGGCCTGTCCTTGCCAACTGCGGAGAACAGGCATGGAACCAAATTTATTCCTGTAGGACCTATATAAATATGCTCCTGTCTAGACTGTTCTGCTGTTAGGAGTTTGGGGAAGTTGCTTCCCAGTGATCACTTGGCGTGGTGCTAGTTTTTCCTCTGTCCCTTTCTCGTCCACGCTGCATACTTGTACATGAAGGGCTTCGTGGCTACCTTGGTCTTTTCTCATTTCATAAAATGGTGGAAAGACAAAAAACAAAAACAAACCAAACAGTTTCTAGGTATGAAGCTGCCTTGGCCCCTCCAGCCAGCGTAGGAGTCTTTTAAGTTTTAGCAAGCACCCTTAACCCACATGACTGATGAACCAAACCTTTGTACATTTAGAGACCATGCACTCTTTCCTAGAAAGAACACAGCACTTCCACACGTCACCAGGCTCTTTTTCACCACCCAGGGCACCAAGAAACCAAACCCTCTTGCACAACACCCCTCCTACCCCCTCACCAAGGAACCAGACCCCACTGCAATGCCCTCGAGCACCACGATAACATCTGTAGCTGGCACCATCGAGACTGCACGTAGGCAAGAGTTGTCACAGACCACTGCACTCCCTTAACTAATCATTTTAAAAATTTCTGGGCCAGGAGAAACCTTGGAGTTGGCTTTTGGACAAGAGTCCGCCTTCACCCTAGGTAGCCAGTCTCCTGAATAAACTTTATAGTCCTTGCCAATCAAAACTCATCTCTTGCGGGGGGCTGGGGGGTGTAAGAGGGGAAGAAAAACCTTTATCTCTAGAACATTGGCCTTCTCAGCTACAGGTAGCCGTACCTGGGTTTCAGTAACAGGTACCGGATTCTGAACACACAAAGTACCTGGCAACCAAACAGCCAGAACTGACCACACTTCATCTCTCTCATTTGTATTTTTCAACTATTTGACATTTTCATAAGCTGCTTTAGTAGAGTACTGGCATAACACCTGCTTAGTAAACACTGCCAAACTGATAAGAGAATCCTTTTTCTAAGTAGAACCCTAAGGAAAACTGAGACCCCTCACGAGAAGGAAGAATGTGGAGGCAGTATAGCACCATTATCTCAAAATATTCTCTGCGTTTTGTTTTGTTTACATATTCACTGTTTTGTTTCCCCGTGAGAATGTAGTAAACTCCATGAGAGACTGCCTGGTTTGTTTCAGCCCCGTATCCGGGGAACCTAGAACAACAGCACATAGTACTCTTTCTATAAATAACTTCTTAAGTGAATGACGAGTTAAAGGCACTGAGGGACTTTAAGAACAGATCTGAGTCCTGGCTTGTCATTTAATAGAGCTGTAAATTTTAAGACAGTTATGAAGCTTCCCTAATAATAGTACTTAGCTCAGACATTTTTATTTAAAAAAAGATTTTAGGGGTGCCTGGCTGGCTTAGTCCATGGAGCATGTGACTCTTGATTTTGGGGTTGTAAGGTTTGTCTTAAAGATTTTATTTATTTATTTGACATGGCAGGGGAGAGGAGAGAGCAAGCCCAAGCAGAGGGAAGAGCAGGCAGAGGGAGAAGCAGGCTCCCCGCTGAGCAAGGAGCCCGATGTGGGGCTCAATCTCAGGACCCCAGGATCAACCTGAGTGGAAGCCAGCCGCTTAGTCGACTGAGCCACCCAGGTACCCAAATGGGGTTGTAAGTTTGAGCTCCGCATTGGGTGTGGAGATTACTTAAAAATAAATTTATTATTATTATTATTTTTAAGATTTGTTTCTTGGGGCACCTGGGTGACTCAGTCGGTTAAGCATCTGGCTCAGGTCATGATCTCAGGGTTGTACAATCAAGCTCCACATGGGATAAATAAATCTAAAAAAACAGAATATTTTTTAAGATTTTATTTATTTATGACAGAGATAGCAAGAGAGGGAACACAAGCATGGGGGAGCTGGAGAGGCAGAAGCAGGCTCCCTGTTCAGGAGCCCCACGAGGGGCTCAACCCCTGGACACTGGGATCATGACCTGAGCCAAAGGCAGACACTTAATGACTGAGCCACCCAGGTGCTCCTAAAAAAATAGAATTTTAGAAGATTATTTCTATTTCTTATTTTTTTGGAGAGGGAGAGGCAGAGAGAGAGAGAGAGAGAGAGAGAGAGAGCGCGTGCGTGCATGAGCAGGGGGAGGGGCAGAAGGAGAGGGAGAAGCAGACTGCCGACTGAGCAGGAAGCCCATTTCCCAAGACCCTAAGAGTATGACCTCAGCTGAAAGCAGACTCTTAACTGACTGAGCCACCCAGGTGCCCCGGGAGAGAGAAAATCTTAAGCAGGCTCCACACCCAAAGCAAAGCCCCACTGTGGGCTCAACCTCAGGACCCTGAAATTATGACCTTAGCCAAAATCAAGAGCCCAGGCTTAATGACTGAGCCACCCAGGTGCCCCTCACCAAATGATTTTAAAGTGCTTACTACCTAGCAGATCATAATCTGCTTATATTTATTGAGCATATGCCATATGCCAGACTACTCCAAATGCTGAATGTAAAATAACCATTTAATCCTCACCATAACTGTATTAGTTAGTGTTATCATCTCCATTTTCATAGTCACGGTGAGATGGAAATGGAGAGGTTTAGTAATTTGCCCAAGGTCACACAGTGGACCTAACTTTTCCAGTCTGACTCCAAAGTCCAGTCCTTAAGGAATATGCTATACTTCCTCTCAATAAGCCCCCAAAGGTTAACGTTTATAACATATTAACTATTATTATGGGTGAGAAGCCCTGACTTTTCGATGTTTACATTCTCGAGAATGACAGTAGCAGCACGGTCTATTAAAGGAGAACTGAGAAGATGGAAGGAGAAAAATGTACCCAGTGAGGCGGTTTCGGATAATTTTGACGCTCATCACGGTCTCCCCCATGGTGGCAAAGGCTCTGGAGATGAAATTCTCATCCATGTAGGGCTCCAGCTGCGTAAATACAAGAGCAGAGCATTGAGGCTAGCGTCCAGGCTCCCCATTCCCAGTTCCGAGCCCACCCAGGGTTGGCTACACGCTGCTGGGGGAGGCGGGGGTGAGGGGAGTTCAGATTTTCATCTACACAGACAGTAGCCTGAATCCCACCTCCCACGTTTTCAATTCTTTGCCTCCCTTCCCTTCAAACTTGCTCCCTTCAGGGAGCCTCCTCCCTGGCTCTGGGAACCCTATCCCTCTAGTCCTAGAGCCACAGCGCCCTTCAGTCCTTGGGATTCCTGCCATTCTATCCCCCAAAGAACCTCCTTTTCCTTTCCACGAACGCAGGCAGAAGGCCAGGAACCCCCATCCTCAGACTCGGGCCCCTTCCCCTAAATTCTGGGACCCGCCTGTGTCACCCAAAGACACCGTCTCCCCATTCACTTCCACCCTTTTGGGACTCGAGGACCCCTTATCCTTCAGATTCTTCCTCTCCCCGTGACACTAAGATTCGTCCTCCTCCGACCCGGGCAGCAGCCCTCACTCACGTCGCCCATCCACAGACTGGCCGCCATGCCTGCAGCCGGGCCGGGCCTCTGCCGGCGGAGGAGGCCAGGGCGGGCGCCAGACCTGGGGGCCGGGACCGCCAGGGAGCATGCGCCTCCGACGCCTTCTGCGCATGCTCCGAACCTCAGCGCCCCGGGCCGAGCCAGGATTTAGCAGCTCCGGGTTTTTCTGACGACCCGGCTGGCTGGGCGCGGAGTTCCCGGATTCCTGAGCTCGCAGCTCCGCGGGAGTCCCGGGGCTGGGGCGGAGCAGATGCTACGCTGGTACTGGGTTTGCTCGGGGAACTGGCTTTCTCGGGTTTCTTTCCCACCAAGCGTTCAAACACACACACGTACCTTTAAAATTACAAAACTTGGGGCGCCTGGATGACTCAGTTAAGCGTCTGCCTTCGGTTTAGGTCATGATCCCAGCGTCCTGGGATCCAGCCCCATGTCGGGCTCCCTGCTGGGTGGATAGCCTGCTTCTCCCTCTGCCCCTCCTGCTGCTCTCTTGCTCACTTGCTCTCGCTCTGTCTCAAATAAATAAAATCTTAAAAAAATAAAATTACAAAACCAATTATGCCCATTGTAAAAAAACAACAAAAAACAACAAACTTGCAAATAGTCCCCTTTGGGAGCCAGGACGATCCAGTTCCACTGTGTGACCTCAGGCAAACCACAGGTCTGCCCCAGCCACCCCCTCACCCTGTTTCCCAGTTTGCCAGACGTGAGGTTGTTGTTGAAGTTGGATGGGATTTTTCCATCATTCCTGTATATAGCCCTGGGGTGGAAAGAGGAAGCGGAGGGTTACAGGGAGTAAATTGTCACAACCCTGTCATCTCAACAAAATAATCCCAAGTCTCACCACTCTACTTTTTTGGAGTCCCATATCCACTACCCTAACCCAAAACGCCAGCTCTTAACTTGTCTCAGAACAATGACCTGTCCCTGGAAGGCCCTCAGTGAACACGATTACAATGACTAGATAATCCCGATAGTTTAACTCTCCTAGTCTGGGAACATCTCAGGCCAAAGCCTCACTCTGGCTCAGAATGGGAAGTTTCTTTAAGTGATCATTAACTCTAACGGTGAAGTTCACCCCAAGTGCTCGAGGATCCCTTTCTGGGGCTCCCTCTGGGCTGATAAGCCACTAGGCCCTTCTTTACCAGTTTATACCTCCTAAATTTAGGGCATCGGGCCCCCAAGTCAAGTGCTTACCGGTCTGAAAACTTCAGATCCAGCCACTAGCCGCCACATTTCCAAGTTTATCCTACTCACTGTAATAGCAAGTATAGCGGCCGGGCGCTTTGGCTATCAATCCCAGCCCCCTCTCACTAATTATTTTGGCAAGTTACTTAACCTGAGACTAATATGGATAATAGCAGTGCTTACCACACAGGGTGTAGGGTGGAGAAAATGAGAAGTTGGGCCAATGACTGGCATCCAGTCAATTCTCCGACATGGTATTTAGAGGCTTTCATATTATAGCGGAGAGCTATTTATTTAGTACTATTTGCCAGCCCCTCTGCGGTACTCTTTGCTTACAACAGCTGGAAGATTTTTTAATGTTTGTCTTTAATTCAGAGTGTAAGCTTCATGAGACAGGGATTCTTGTGTTTTGTTTCTAATCAAATTCCTACAACGTCTGAGATACAGTAGGCGCTGAGAAAATGCTGATTTTATGAAATGATAGCAGTCCCTTACTCTATCTGTCCCTACCCCTAATTCCCACTCTCTTGGGGCAAGTTTCCACATCTCCCTAGAATCTGCACACTTCTAAATGACGTACTTTCTCGTTTGTAGGTTCAGGTATCTTAGCGACTGTCCTTCATTCATACATATACACTTCTCCATCTTCTGATTATAATTTCTCACAAAGCAGGAGCACTTGCCTGGCTCAGTCAGTAGAGCTTATCACTCTTGATCTTGGTGGGGGGGTGACTTCAAGACCCACACTGGGCAAAAAAATAAATTATGTCTCTCAAAGCAATATTGGACATTTACATTACAACTTTGTAAATATTTATAGCAGAGCCACAATTTGTACTATGATTATATTTGTCTTGGGGTAATCAATCCAGGTTGGAAGAGGAGGGGGGAAAAGATAAGCAGAGTACCTGAAGTACTTGAACAAAAGGAAATTTAGACTTATGACATTGGCACTAACTACCTAACACCAAAACCTACGCATGTGAAAAGCAAGGCAATTATTAACTACAGGGAACAACAACAAAAATGTACAATTGTCAGAACAGCAAAGAGTAGATTATAGAGTACTATGTGACTGTTCTCATATATGTAAAAAGCACCTTCAGAGAGCTTTATAACACTTCTGTGCCATGCAAGGAAAAGGAATTGAAGTTCTAGGCTCAGGTAGAGGCTGATTTAGATTCCAGCCTAGTTTGTGCATTTAGTAGGTAGCTTATTGACCTTAAGCAAGTCACAACTCTCAGGGATTGTTTCCCGAGGGACAAGTCTGACTTTGCAGGGCAGATGTAAGGATTGAAAGAGCTATTATTGCATGTATAGTGTTCAGCACAATGCCTGGCCCATTTTAAGTTCCAATACAGAAGAGCTGTTATCAAGTACAGAGTATTTCCAACATGCTATCCTGTCAAAAGGGAAAACTCCAGTAAGTCTAAACCAAATGGACTTTGGGGGTGGGGGTTGAGAAGTAGCAGCAGACACACAAGTGCTTCTTTTCAAAGAAAATATTAGAATCAAAAGTGCGATGTCCTTTCTAAGAAGTCAATTTCCAATCAGTATATCACCTGTATTAAAACTAAAACTTCATGGGGGGAAAAAATCACAGAATACATTTGAAGTTCTTTTACATCATATTCATTTTTCCAAGTCTCTTCCGAGAAGAATCCTTCTGGTGATAATAAAAACTTCCTGTTATACATTAACAGATCTTCTAGATCAGCATTGTCCACTGTAACTTTCTGCAATTACAGATATGTTCTGTTTGCATAGCTCAATCCCATAGGCACCAGCCATATAGGACTGCTGAGGACTTGAAATGCGGCTAGTGCAACTGAAGAAATGAATTTTAAATTTTTACAAATTTTATTTAAATGTAAATAGCCACATGTGGCTAGTGACCAGCATCGTAGACAGGTCAGCTGTATGATTTGGTTGCTCAAATGCCTGGGAAGATCTACATTAATATGCATAGTAAGTAGTCTCAAAAGTTATTGTGCAGGTAACCATGTTTAATCAAATTACATCGGCTGTTGAGAAAAGATAGAACAGCAAGCTTAGTCTAAGTATTCATAGATATGTACTAGACTCAAATCTTGGTTTGGGATTAGGATATTAAAAGATCCATTCCATGTCTCACATTATGCAGCATAATTTTTTTTAAAAAATCCAGTGATTCCTGAAACGTAAATACCTAAGCAATTTCTCTTTTTTGATTTGTATGAAACAGCCACATCGACAGCTGACTGGCACATACCAGGACATGGTGACATCACTTAAGTCCTAGCCTTGCCCAGGTGCATATGTGTGGGCTTATTCTGCTCTTCCCAACACAGCAGGGGCTCCCTTAAAAAAAGCAGGGAGTATGTAGAAAACAAGTGGCCTGTTTTATAAAACTCTAAATTTATTCAAAGTGTTAAAAGATTTCACTCTCCCCTCCAAAATACTTTACATTAAAAAAAAAAAAAAAATCAAAACTGTTCTCTATTTTCTCAGCCACGGTACAAGCTGCTGCTTCCCTTTCTGAGCACCAGCCTCTGACCCTCTGAGCCCATTCTCCCCTCCCTCCCTTCATTCTCAATATTGCTGTAAGTTTGTCTATAAAACTTTCCTTCCCCACTCCCCTTCGCGTTCCCCCCCCACCCCCTGCAGATGTAGCTTCCTTTCCGGACTTCAGGCCCTTGGCTGCAGGAAAGGCAGGTCGGATGGGCAGGATACTCAGGCAATGCCTGAAGGGCAGAACGCTTTGTGCTTCTGGGAGAAAGGCTGATTGGCTTTTTTCTTGATCAAGTGGGGATCACTGTTTTTTCTTCTCCACGGACATCTGTTGAGGGCCAAATATTTGGCTTGGGGTTGCCCACGGCTGGGCAGCCCTGCCCGTCTCCAGTTTCCCCCAGGCATAGGTCCATGACAGCTGGGTCTGACCACCGCACCACTTGTCTGCCTGTGGATTCTGAAGGACAGAGAGTGGCACATGGCTAGGGTAGGGCGTGATGATTCCCAACTTTTCAAAACGTGGGCACCAAATCGCCAGGGGAGGAATTTTTGGTTTCTGGCAGGCAAAACCAGGGTCAGCCAGGACCATGGGAGGTAGGGATGAGGGGGAAAGGTCTAACCACATAGCTCTGAGGTGAGCAATGTTCCGGCTGCCAAAACCCCCTCCCCTCTTCCATTTCCCCCTGCTCCCCTTCATTCTGTAGGTTGCAGGATGATTCAGGAAAGGAGGACGGAAAAGAGGAAAAGGATTCTGTTCTGCTGATAAGGAAAAGGCAGGAGATGACAGAGTACTCGGGGCTGGGGCAGGCCTGCTGGAATCTTCAGTCGTCATAGCTTCCCAGTTCCAGGAGGGAGGGTGGTGGGGCCGGAAGCAAGGCCCGCAGAGGCTTCATCAGCTCTGTTCTTTGTCCTTGACTAGTAAGACCGTGTGCTGGCCCCCACTGGACACCGATAAGACCACACGGTTCTCCAGCTGTTTGCCTGTCATCTCCACCGGGCTCCAGGCATCCTCCTCCTGCCCTGTGCCCAGCTGGTAGTTGGTGCCCATGCCCCAGGCGAAAACACGACCTACAGGGGAGAGAAATGGGGGCATATGTCTCCAGGATCTCTAGCCCCACCTTCCATACTGGAGAAGCCATGAGGGTGAGTTTTGGCTTTGGCCTGTTGGCAGTCTAGCCATGTCCCAGCCTCTGGGAGTTCAAGGAAGCTGGGAGAAGCTGAAGAGATGATAGATTAAAAAAAAAAATAGCTTTGTCAACCAGAGACAACAGTCCTTACACGCTGCCAAAGACTACTCCCTGCTCCTGGGCATGGCATTCAAGGCTCTACGTGACTGGCCACTCCCCAAACCCCTACACCACCCTCCCTTCCCAAGGACCTTTGAGACTGCTCTGGATGTTCCTGTGCCTGGGATGCCCCTCACTGCTTATCATAAAGGACTGAACCATTAAGGTGTAGTACAAGCTCTACTTCCTCAGGAACTCTTCCCAGGTAATTCTGGTTAAGTGCTTCCACCAGCTCCAGACTTCTCAAAGTGTCTGTGGCTGTCCCACTCCCCCACTCAGGCTTTGGTGACCACCTGCTTCACACCCTCCTCTGCTGTGCCTGCCAGAACCCCAGTGACAAAGTCTCTCTCTAATACAAGTCTAAGTACAACTCTAATAAAAGTCTAAATGCCTGGGAAGCCGGCATATACTAGGTTGTAAATAAAGGGGTCACCTTGGTGGAAAATGTAAAGAGAAGACTGAGTTAAGACTCTGGAGCCCTGGGGGTGCCTGGGTGGCTCAGTGGGTTAAAGCCTCTGCCTTCGGCTCAGGCCATGATCTCAGGGTCCTGGGATTGAGCCCCGCATTGGGCTCTCTGCTCAGTGGGGAGCCTGCTTCCCCCTCTCTCTCTGCCTGCCTCTCTGCCTACTTGTGATCTCTCTCTGTCAAATAAATAAAAATCTTAAAAAAAAAAAAAAAAAGACCCTGGAGACCTGGATTCAAGTCCTACTGCCTGTGTGGGGCTCAGTGATATCTCTCTCTTTACTATTTTTCTACGCTACGAAACAAATCACCCTTATGAAAATAATTTGTTTACTCATTTTATGTTCATCAATGCCAGAGCTTCTGACAGTTAGGAGAAAAGCAATGTCATCACAAACAGTGCTCTCCGCATCTCAGCTCTGTCTGATCACGGACATCAGGGCCTGATGAGCTGTCTGGTAAGAATCATGACCCCCAGGACCCAACCACACTGAGTGTGGACAGCCCCAACTCACCATCCTTGGTCACAGCGTACCCCACGGAAGCCCCACAAGCCACTGAGGAGACGGCAGGGAGCCTGGAGATGAGGGTGGGTATGCTCTTCTCCTCAGCACCCTCCCCAAGGCCCAGCCGTCCGTACTCGGCCCGGCCCAGGCTGTACGCTTTTCCTGTGGAAGGAGGGAGGAGAGATGAAGAGGAGCAGAAGACACACTCCAGGTAGCCCAGGTGAGTTCCCATATCCATGAGAGCTGGTCCCCACTCCCAGGGTGGTGAGAAGCAGGTCTGTAGCATCTGTCCCAGTTTTAGGGGAGGCCTGGGAGAACCCCCATTAGGACCCCACTGAGCTCATACTCGGAAGAGTGCCGGGACTCTGGGGGACGGGGATGGCCCTCATGGACCCACATCTGACCCAACCCACGGAGCAGGCCCAGGTTGCAAAGACCCTGGTCTCAGGAGTCCGGCTGGGCTATGCCCAAGGAATACTCCACCTCCAACCCAGAGGTCCCACCTTCAGAATCCATGCAGACTGTATGATGCTGGCCACCAGAGAAGCCCACCCAGGACTTGGTAGAATTCTTGAACGAAGTCAAGTTTTGGGGTACAAAGCAAGATTCTGTGCCTGGGGTTCCTGGGAGGAAAAGACCAGGATAGAGCTGTGAGGGGTGAAGCTGTCCAAAGAGCTGTCCTTCCTCACCCCCTCACACAGTGAGGCCGCCTCCCCCACACCAACACCATGGTATGGATATTCTCACTTTACCGATAACAAAACTACGGCTCTGCAGGGTTATCTGACCCTAACAAGGGTGCCCAACAAATAAGTGGTGAAGCCAGGATTGGAACCCAAGTCACTCTGGGCTATGCCAGATGTTGGGCTTGGGACTCACCAAGCTGATGATAGTTGGAGAGACCAAAACCATATACATGGCCCTCGCAGGAGATGGCAAAGGTGAAGTAGGCACCACAGAAGGCATCCTGGAATCTCACATGACCCCGGCTTCCTCTGGATTTCAGCATCACGCACTTGGGGACCAGGAGTCGTTCTGTAGGCAGAGAGGAGGCCAGGGTCAGGGGCAGACACACACACCTTCTCTCTCTGCCTTGTATGCTCTTCCCCATTACTACGGCCCCTGGAGGGAAGCTAAGCAGCGATTCTTCTTCTTTGTCCCCATTAAAAAGAAGAGGAAACTGAGGTCAAGAGAGTACAAGTGTCTTACTCAGACTCCCCGAGTCGTAAAAGGTAACATTTACATGGAACTTACCATGTGCCAAACGTTCTATGTTAATTCATTTCACTTCATCACAACCGGATGAAGTATGTTTAGAGATGAGAAAACTACGTCTGGGGTCCCACAGCCAGTAGGTAGTGGAACCAGGACTCAAATCCAGGGTGGTCTGGCTCTAGAGTCAGAGATCTTACCTATCACCGCAGGCCTAGCTGATGCAAGCCTAAACACACAGAGAGAATCCCTCCTGCTTCTGACCTTCACCAGGGGGTGACTTGCTTAGTTATCCTGCCAGAGGGACGTACGCTACCTACCAAGGCCCTGTCGGCCACCGCGGTTGGCAAATAATTCAGGCACACGGCCCAGCTGGCCCTGCTCCCCGCAGCCCAGAGTGTAGAGGTCACCGTCAGCTGTCAGCATCACCAAGTGGTCATTTCCTGCGGGGGAGACAAAGGCAGAGGATTGGGGGAGCTTGTCTGTAAGGCCCAAGACCAGGCCCACCTTGGAACGAGGTTCTCCAGCTCCTGCCTAACCTGAGAACCCCCAGGCTCACCTGAGGCCACCTTCACTACAGGCACAGTCAGCTGTACGTGCACGGGCACCATGCTCTTCTTCATGGGCTCCAAGAGTCCAATCACACCGTTATTGTCCTGGAAGGCAGGACAGAGCACTTACTGGCCGGTCCTGTCTGCCCCAGACCAGCCAGGTCCAGGCTCGCGGCAACCGCAGAGCTGTCTGGTGAAGGGGACTGGGGCCAGATGGGGGTGAGGAGGTGGGCAGGAGCCAGGACAAACAGGGAAATATTTCATGAGCGAAATCCTATGTGGCTTGTGATTTGCATTAAAAGAACAAAGGAGTAGGGTAGTGGATGGGAGTAGAGAGGAAACAAGTTTGGCCGAAAGTTGATGACCGTGGAAGCAAGTAGACGGATATTCGATATTTTTTTTGCCTACTTTCAGGTGTTTGAAATTCTCCGTAAGAAGCTTTAAAAACAGTCCTGATGAGGACACACCTCATCAGATTCCTTTACTTTTGACATTTCAAAATAAATTAAATACCAAAGTACCAAGAAAATTTTAATGCTGACTCTACTGTTTGAACTCCCTTGCCTCAGAAATTCTGAGATGTGGGACACCTGGGTGGCTCAGTTGGTTAAGCGTCTGCCTTCAGCTTGGGTCATGATCGCGGGGTCCTGGGATTGAGCCTTATATCAGGCTCCCTGCTAGTGGGGAGCCTGCTTCTCCCTCTCCCTCTGCTGCTCCCCCTGCTTGTGCGCTCTCTCTCTGTCAAATGAATGAATAAAATCTTAAAAAAAAAAAAAAGAAAGAAAGAAATGCTGAGATGTGATAATCCTTCCCATGCACCCCAAAACCCCTGACAGATGTAAAAGAGGGCCAGGGAGGGGGGAGGTTGAAGGCAGGGAGATGGGCGAGGACAGCAGGCTCCCGGGATCAGCCTTAGCCCAAAGGCATCCTTGACCCACCCCTTTCCCAAGATAACACACTTTGTAATATAGATTCAAGGAAAGAGTCAGTGGTGTGGACAGGCCTGGATGACGAGACCTGGGTCTGGGCCCAAGCTCTGCCTCTGGGCCTTGATTTCCCCACCACTAAGTACAACAGGGAGGTGGAGATGGCTTATCACTGGGGTCTCACCAGTCAATTCGACCAGCCAGCCCCCATCCGGTCTTGCAGACCCAGTCTTACCCGGAAGGAGCCCCAGAGGAAAACGCGACCATCCTCAGTGAGGGCTGCTGTGTGACTGTCTCCTGCTGACACCTGTACCACTTTCTCTTGCAGTTCCACTTTCCCGGGGACCATCTCTGAGCCCTCCACTGATGTGTCCCTTCCCAGGGCACCCTCATCGTTGCAGCCGAAGGAGTAGACCTGTGCCCAAGATGCCCCCATTAGTGCAAGGTCTGGCTTCAGTCCATTCCTGTTTAGACCACTCCCCGTGCAGCTGACCAGCTCCATCTCCGCAGAGTAATGTGTGTGGCTCAAACTCCTTCCTCAAGCCCTCCAACCACAGGCCCAGTCCAGTCCTGGGCCACTCACCCCAACCTACCTGGCCACTTTTGCTTAGACATACAGTGTGCATGCCCCCAGCCTCGGCTTGCACGATGTCCTCCGGAATAGGCACCAGAGCGGGCTTCTTCCTCTCCATCACATTCTCGCCCAGCCCCAGCTGGCCCACGTCACCCTGGCCCAGTGTCAGCACCATGCCTGGTTCTGTGCTGTGGGACCTATGGGAGACTGAGGGGTGAAGAAGACGGCCCTTGAGTGTGCAGGATGACAGGAGAGAGGAGGGGTCGCTGCATGGGCTCTGGGACCACAGAGACCTGGGTTCAAGCCCTTGCTCTGCCACAGACCAGTCATAGGAACTTTCTAGGAAGCCTAAGTCTCCTCATGTGTGAAATGTCAATAGCAAAGACAACTATGTCATAAGGTTTTTGTGAAAATTAAAAACTGAGCATGTTATTAATATGAGGGAGGAGACGGAAACATGAAGACACTCAATACTGTGAAATGAATCTTGGTGGGGAGGGGAAGAGAACAGTGCGAATACAGATAGTTTTCCTGAATAGCTCTAAGTTCTCAGGAGTCATGGTGCCAACAGTGAGGACTCAGATAATGTCTACCCTTTACTGGCTGCTTATCCTAAGAATGTTAAATTGCTCTGTAGTCTGCTAAATTATACTACAGACCTTCCATATATAGGCTCCTGTTTTATAGGAAAGGAAAGAGATATTCAGAGAGGTTAAGTAACCCAGAGTCATGGAGCTAATAAACAGTAAAGTTTGCACTGCAACCAAGAGAACCTACATGGGTCAGAGCACTGAACCTACATGGTCAGAGCCTCCACCCTCAGGCTGCGACTTAAGTCCTAGACATACTCCCACGGAACCCTTCCGCTCCTATCTGGGGGCAGATGCGCATCTGAAGAGGAAGGGGCAGCAGTAAGACAGAAGACAAGCATTTGTGAAAGATACAAGTCAGTGGGCCAATGGCGGTCGCCCACAGCCCCGGACAGCCAATGGCGTCCAGCTCCTCCCCCCGGGGGTGTGGCCACGGCTGCCAGGGCCAGTACGGCAGCGCAGAGGGTGCCCTGGGCAGGGAGCCACCTGGTCGGGTTTTCTGGTCAGGAGGGCTCGGCCTCTGGGCACCTGGAACGCGATGGGAGGCAACGGCCCTCACTGCCTGGTTACGATGGTCTGCAAAAGACAGACACTGTCTTGAGTATGGGTCCACACTATTCCCTCCCAGATTGGGGGTGGATTTTTCTACTCCCTGTCTCCCTCCGGGGTCCCAGGAAAGAGGAAAGCACCCTCAAATGCTACCAGGACATTATCTCATTTTCCTCTTAACAACCCAGCGGGATTGGTGCTGTTCTTGCCTCTATTTTATGAATGGGGTAATTCAAGCTCAGGGAGGTTAAGTCACCTGCCCAAAGCTACACAGCTAGAAAGTGGCAGAGCCTGGACTTGAACCCACTTCTGGAAGTCAATGGTCCTAGCCATAGTACATTACTGCCTGGAGCAAAGTCCTAGCTAGGGTCTTGGTTTTTGTTTTTTTCGCCAGTACTGCCCGAGTGCTTGCAGACAAGTCTCTGCTCCTTTATGATTGCCAGAGGGCAGGATTCAGTAAGCTACAAGAGACCCTCCATCTGGGTGGAATTCCTGGGCTTCCAGGCCCCTTAGCTTCAGATGTCAGGGAGGAAGGAGCCCAGTCCTAGATTCTGGGGGCTCCAAGAGGTCCCCCATTCAGAGATATAGGCCAACATCAACTTACCCTTCACCTTCTTGCTTTTGGGGAGAGCATCTTCTGGGGGTGACCTTCTCTTAGCTATACGTTTGGGTGGCATCTTCCTTTCCTGAAAAACCGAGGCAAATATTCCATTTCAGAAATGGCAATCATTTTCCTGCTTTAACTAGGTAACGTTTACCAAAACCCCTAAAAAAGGTAAGAGGAATTCCGGCAATTCCACTTCTCAGAATTTATGAGAAGAACAAGAACAGAACAATGGATACACCCAAAGTTTAGGTTTCATAAATATTCTCTACTGTATTCTTCCTAACATTAAAAAAAAATAATAAAATAAAAATGGAGCAACCCATGTGCTCCATGGAAGGGAGCTGCCTAGGAAATATGCAGAATATTCAGGATAGAACAATATGAGGCCATTAAAAGTGATGCTTTCAGAGATTTGTTTATTGAATAGAAAGATGTTCATTGCCAAATAATATAAGCAGCTTGAAAAAATAGTCCATCGTCCCATGAAAAAAGGCACACACATGCAAAAGTAAGTGTAGAAGACTGTGTGGAAGGAAATACATTCACTATTAACAATGGTAACCTCTGAAAAATGGGATTATGGACACTTATTTTTTTCTTTGTTCCTTCCTATATTTTCTAAGATACCTAACAAAGAACTTTACATGTATTTTAAATTTATTTATTTATTTTAGGTTTATTTATATACTTTTGCAATTTCTCCACCTGTGAGATTCACACTCATGACCTCGAGATCAAGAGTTGCATGCTCTTCTGACTGAGTCAGCCAGGCACCCCTATTTTTTATTTTATTATAAAAAATTAAAACCTTGAAGAACAAAATCAAGTAAAGTATCTCTCACAGCTCCCCTCAACCCTGAGATAACCAATAGTAACTTTGGTAAAGCACTACTGTTATCAGACCAAAAGAAAAACCAACCAAACAAGAAAAAAAACAAAAAAGCTATTATCATTACATAAAGCCAAACCAGACCATCTGTGCCCTCTGATCCAAAAGTGCCACTCCTGAGAAGACACTGGCTTTCCTAAACAGTCCAATTAAGAAATAAACACTGTAGGGCGCCTGGGTGGTTCAGTCATTAAGCATCTGTGTTCAGCTCAGGTCATGATCCCAGGGTCCTGGGACTGAGTCCCACATGGGGCTCCATGCTCAGCAGCGAACCTGCTCTTCCCTCTGCCTGCTGCTCCCCCTGCTTGTACTCTCAAGCACTCTCTAGCAAATAAATAAAATCTTTAGAAAGAAAAAAAGAGAGAGAGAGAGAGGAAGGAAGGAAGGAAGGGAGGCAGAGAGAGAGAGAGAGAGAGAAAGAAAGAAAGAGAAAGAAAGAAAGAAAGAAAGAAAGAAAGAAAGAAAGAAAGAAAGAAAGAAAGAAAGAAAGAAAGAAAGAAAGAAAACACTGTACACACTCACCAGGTGTTACAAAAAGGGGAAAGGAAAGCACTGGGTGACAGGAAAGGTTCTTGGACCTAGTGTCATCCAGGAGAGCTGAGGGCTTCAGCCCCAAACCGCTCCCTCATTTGGCTGCCGCTGCCCCACAACGGTCTCCCTGTCTTCCTCAAGGCTGCTGAGAACAGAGATCTTCCCCTAGCTCTCACTTCCAATCCAGCCCAGACTGCGTCCAAAGCCTTCTTCCTCCACACACCCGAGCCCTGGAAATAAATCTTTATTGAGCCCCGGTCTTTAAGGTTGTGAAACTGTCTAAGCCTGGGGCTCTCCAATCTGGACTGCAAAAGTTCTGGAACGGCTGGCGGGGGTCAGGGCCCTTCAGAGCTACCCTGATGTGGAAGTGGGATAGCCTGTGCCCATGGAGAATCTCAGGGCCAGAATCCGGGCTCAGCGACTCTCTAGCTGCTCGACCTTGGGCAGAATTACACAATCTCTTCATGATTCAGTTTCTTCCTCAGTAAAACAGGGATAATAAATGTACCTACACCTATGTTATTTAGGATTAAATGACCTAATACTGTAAACTATACACTCACACTAGTATTATAACATCTGGGGCCTGCCCCAGGCAATGCCTGAGCATAGCTCTAATCTAATCTAACCCACCTCTCCTCCATTTTGCAGTTAAGGGCTGAGACTCTACCCAAGACTATAAATGGAGTAAGAACTTCGAGAGCCCTTCCGAGGCTCAGCTGCAGGCCTAACCAGCACCTCCTCCCCATCTCCTCTTTCCAGCAGGTCCTAGAGCATCAGCCCCTCCACTCCCCACTGCATGGTAATGAACACAAGGCCAATGGCCTCTGAATTTCTGAGCATATCTCTGCTAACTATCCTGGCAGAGAACAAAGGACTGAAGATAAGGAAGCAGCCAAAGGTTCAGAATCCTCCGAGCCTGTATAGCCTGAGCTTCCTCTACATGTTGTGACTGGCCCAGTTCTGACTCCAATGAGGTGGCAGTTCTGAATGTCACCCAACTTTCATTCTCTTGGAGTGGGATACCTCCTCTCCAGCCCACCTCTTTGAGACCCCTTTTACCAAGCTACAGATGCACATTCTCTGGGATTAGAGGGAACTGGATTCATCTGCTAGAACTGTGGCTTGTTCACCCCGGCTTTGGTGACCCTGGTTGGCCAGCAGCCTTGACCTCTCTGAGCTGTATCCTATTCTGTAGAGGGAGTGCTATGACCATTCTCAGGGCTGCTGTCAAAACTGAATGCAATGTTCGTAATGGACTTTGCAGTGCCAAGCACACAGTAAGTACTCAATACAGCGCAGCATTTATTCATTTGTTCCACAAATATTTATTGAGTGCCTATTACCAGTGCTTGGCATTGGGCCAGGTGTAGCAAGGATAAAGGAGACTAACCCTCTCCCTGTTCTCATGGAGCTTACATTGTAGCAGGAAAGAAACATTACTGATAGTGTTGAGTGAAAGATAAGCAAGGTGACATAAGAGATAACTTGGGGTGCACGACAATGTGAGTGTGCTTAACGACACAGAGCTATATGCTTAAACATGGTTAAAGTGGAAAAAAATGGTGAAAATGGTAAATTTCATGTATATTTTATCCCACCAAAAAACAATGAAAGGAAAAGAAAATAACCAGGGGTAGGAGAAGGGAGTGGTGAGGGAGGTGATGTTTCAGCTAGGACCTGAAATCCGAGAGAAAGCCGGCAGGGCAAGACCTGGACAAAAGTGGCCTGGGACACCGTGTGGTAAGTTTGGGAACCGGGAGAGGCCAGTGCGGCTGCAGCTGAAGAACTGGTCAGATGGCAGGAGGTGAGCAGGGGCTGGATCATGCAAGGCCTTCTAGGGAAAATGGAAAACTTTTAAGAAAGTCTTCATCAGGGGTGCCTGGGTGGCTCAGTGGGTTAAAGACTTTCCCTTCAACTCAGGTCGTGATCTCAGGGTCCTGGGATCGAGCCCCACATCCAGCTCTCTGCTCAGCAGGGAGCCTGCTTCCCCCCCTCTCTACCTGCCTCTCAGCCTACTTGTGATCTCTGTCAAATAAATAAAATCTTTAAAAAAAAAAAAAAAGAAAGAAAGTCTTCATCAGATTTACATTCTTCAACAGTTGTTCTGGCTACTGTAAAGAAACCGGGATGGGCTGGAAGAGGAGGCCACTGCAGGCATCCAAATGAGAGATGATGGTGACTTAACTGGGTCTGAGGTAAGAGAGGAAAAGGAAACAAAACAGGTCAACTTAGGAGACAGATTCGATTTGTGGATGAGATGTGTGGAGTTAGGGAGAGGGAGGGAGCCAGAATGACTTTCTTCATCCTAAAAAAAAATCCAGGGGATCCCGGGCAGGCCTTCCCAGGATCCCCCTATAAGCCTGGCCAAACACAAGGACTTCCAGGCCTTGGCTTAAATGACTAGGAAGATGGAATGGGGCACTTGGCTGCCTCAGCTGGTGGAGCATGTGACTCTTAATCTCAAGGTTGTGAGTTCGAGCCCCACACTGGGTACAGAGATTACTTAAAAATGTTTTTGTAAGATTTTATTTATTCATTTGACAGAGAGTGATCACAAGTAGGCAGAGAGGCAGGCAGAGAGAGCGAGGGAAGCAGGCTCCCCGCCGAGCAGAGAGCCCGACGTGGGGCTGGATCCCAGAACCCTGAGATCATGACTTGAGCCGAAGGCAGAGCCTTTAACCCACTGAGCCACCCAGGCGCCCCCAAAATAAAATCTTTAAAAAAAAATGACTTGGAGGATGGTAAACTTCCATTTAGTGAGGTAGGAGAACACTGGGGGATAAACAGGGAAGAAGAGACCTGAGAGCCCCGTTTTACCAGATGTTTTCATTAAGTCTGAAGTCGTTGGGAGCCAACAAGAGCGGATGTTAAGTATGCAGAGCTGGGTGGGTGAAGGCGTGTGGGATAGAACAGGTATCCCTTGTTTAGGGTAGAAAGACTGTATCTCTGGCCAAGCTGGCAGCCAGTTCGCTCTCTCCAAGGCGCTTTCCTGCCAAAGGTAGCTCTCCCGTTGGTTCATCGGAAGGACCTGTAGAGGTTAGCCATGGCGGGGAGGGAGACCGTGTTGTAGTGTGGAAAAGTACTCGCAGCAAGAAGTGAAAACACTGGGAAGAGAATTATGTCAGCACACTGCTGATGCTAGGCTGATCTGTAGGCAAGGCCTGGAGTGGAGACGGAAAAATAAACATGAGGTGATTGGTATCAAGGGGCACTGACAAAAACGTGTTACAGTGGGTTGGAGCCCAGTGAACATCTCCTTAGCCACTCGTGTTTTGGTGAACCTTGTGGGGCATCTCCCTGCAAGCTAAGCACACCGATCCTACTTGACGGATGAGGAAGCTGAGGCTCAGAAAGGTAGAGTATCTCGCCCAGGACTGGAAGAGGAAGTGAAGGTCTCAACCAGGTTGGTCAGACTCCAAAGCTGGTGCCCTCGCCAACTTCCTCCCCAAGCTCCCCAGTCTCTCAGCCTGCCTGGGCACTGTCTCTCATGCCCTCTCCCCAAGAAAAGGTAGCCCCTTGGCTCTGCTCTTCCTGATCCCCACCCCGTGTCATTCCATAAAGTCAATCATGATCTTTCTAAACCTCAAACCTGAAACAAGCTGCTTTCCTGCTCAGACTCCCCAGTGGTTCCCTCTGCCTGAAAGACAAAGCCCACATTTCTTAGCCTGGTGGGAAAGGCCTCCATAGTCTGGTACTGATATAACGTTTAGCCTCATCTCTTCTCTGTCTCAATCTCCTTTTGCTTCCTACACAATCTCAGACTGCTTACTGTTCTCTCCAGACCATTTGCATCTCTGTACCTTCCCATCCCTTATCGTACTAGAAGACCCAAATATTCACCTCCACTGGTAAACCTTCCTGGTCCCTCCCCTCATCCTAAACTAACCATTCTCTCCCAGAGAAACTGGGACAGACTTCTGGACCATAACTACTCTAGAGTTTACTTGTCTGTCCTCCATACCAACCTACTCCTTGAAATACGAGCCACTCCGAGGCACTGGGCACTCCTATTTTCTGTATGTCACCAGCCTTTTACTTCTCACAACAAGCTAAAGTACTCTCACTTCTAATTCAACTGATGGGCCTGAGGCTCAGAGAATACAGCCAGTAAAAGAGAGTCAGGAATAGAACCCAGGTATATCTGATTGAGTTAAAAACAAAAACCAGGTTGGCCAAAGGCAGGCCATGATCCAGGTAGGGGTGGAGGCAGCCCAGGCAGGCTTCCCCAGAATCCATGAACTTGGCCAAACATGACAAATCAGGGCAGAAGCCAGCTGAGTGGAAGAGGATGGTGAGACCAGACAGACACTGAGGCAGGAAGTTTGGGTCTGAGTGGGTAGGCCAGGTGGGTGTGGGAGCCACTGAAGGACATGAGGAAGGACAGACCTGAGTTCTCTGTGAGCCCCGGAATATTTGTCTCTCAGATAGAAGACTCTAGGTACTGCAGAATGCTGTTGTGAGCGATCCCAGAGGCAGGGCAGGGGATGAGGGCATTCCTAAAAGGCAGAGCCCTGGGGGCACCTGGCTGGCTCACTCAGAAGAGCAGGCGACTCTTGATCTCAGGATTGTGGGTTCAAGCCCCAGAGTGGGTATAGAGATGATTAAAGAAAGAAAGAAGCTATAGATGAATGAATGAATGAATGAATGAATGAATAAAAGAAAGGGTAGAGCCCAGCACCCATTACCCGCCTGCATATCTTCGATTGCACAAATCAGTCCTTTGTACAGACTCCTTTTCTAACTGCTCTGGGTGTGTTTTCTTAACCACACACTAAGTGTCTGTGCTAGAAATAAGTAGCAATCTTTTGTCCCCACCCCTCATTCTCTAGCAGACACACACAGCTTCCATCCTCAGCAGCTTACTGTCTGGGAGAAGAGTGAGACACAGTCACAAATGAGTAGAAGTCAGGTACAGGGTTAACTTCCACTAAGAGTCACCGATGACGCCTTCTAAGGCAAGTGTGATCACCCTGGTTTTACAGATAAGAAAGTTGAGGCTCAGGAAAGGGGCCCCAGGCCACATAGGTGGGATGAGATCCCAGGTCTCCTGACCACTCCCCACCAGGGCCAGAGTCCCAACCCCCCTTTCCTCCCTGGGCTCCAGTTTCCTCGTGTGGTGAATGAAGACACACCAGACTAGACAGTCTACCAGGGGCCTGGTGTTCCTGTTGTGACCTCCTATGACCTCTCCACAGCCTTGTTTCTGCAAAGAAAGACAGGACCCTCTCTGACCACAGCAGCTGTCCTGGCCACCAACCCCACCTCACCAACGTCAGAAGGCAGACACTTGCCTGCCAGTTTCAGAGGCTTAGGAATCTCTTTGTGAGAAAGGTCCCTGGGAGGAAAGGGAGGAGAGGGTCTCATGTGCCAACAAACACTTGCTGAGCTCCTGCTATGTGCCAGGCACAGGGCTGGTTATACTTCTTCCCAGGAGTTCATCGCCAGAGGAGCCCCCTTGTATACAGAGCTATGCCTCGGCGAAAGGGGGCTCAGCTTCCACCGGATGTTAGAATCACTGCTTTATGAAAAATACAGGATATTAGTAAATCTCACCACATGCCTCTTACCTTCATTTTACAGATAAGGAAACTAACACCCAGGGAGATTGGATGGGAGGCCCAAGGGCACCCAACCAGTAAGTTGCAAAGCTGAAGAGTATTCCTGCTCTGGGGACGTCTTTGCAACGAAAGCAAGGTAGACTCCGAATTCATCTTTCCAGATGCCATTCTGATGCCCTTCTTGGGTGACACCCTCCCTGCCTCCTCCACCCGCACCCCCACCCAGTGTTTCTTGTCTTGCACTCCAGACCTTTGAAGACCCAGCCCTCGCTGTATTACCTTGTTATTACTCCCTTCTTTGTACTCCAGACTTAAACATCAGTGGTGTTCCTGACCCCAACACTCACCTGTACCTTCATGCTTTTGCATGCCCCTGCCTGGATGGCACTGACCCCTCCACCCCAGTCAGCCTTGTTACTCCACTGTCCTTTCAAAACCCCTTCAAGAGTCATCTCACCTGGAAAGCCATCCTGACCCTCCTGGGCAGGGCTGGGTGACCCCCTCAAGAGTTCCTGTCCACTCCATACACTCAACTTCTGCTAGGGCACACAAGTCACACTTGGTTGGAGCACCTCCATTACCATCTGAATGAATGAATGGTTCCACGGACATGCTTCGGTGACATACGGGACCAGTGACTGAGGCCCCCAGATGGGTCTCCCCAAGGAGACCGGGGGGCTCCGTAAAGGCCACACGGGGCCCTTCCCCCCAACTGTTCCCCGGCCCCGCCAGCGCAGCACGGAGCAGACAGTAAATAATCGGTTGACAGATGAACTGATGCGGGGTTCCCAGCACACTTCTCCAAGGGTCAACAGTCTTCGTCCCGGTGCCTGTCGACGCTGAGACTTGTCTCCCCGAAGACCCTCCTCAGACTACCCTCGCGCTTCTAAAGCACACACTCTCGCCAGGCAGGATCCCTCCCCCTGCTCTGCCGAACGCATCCTCCGGACGGAACGCTGGGCAAAACCACTTTCCCCGCTCCGGAAGCGCCGCCCTGCCGGGGCGGCGGGTCCCGGGCCGCGAGGCGCGCGGCTCTGCGCCCGGCGGGGTCACCGCGGCCGCGCGCACCCGGCCGGCCGCGCTCGGGCCGTTTGAATCTCCCGCCCGCGCGGGCGCCGCGGGCCGGGCGAGAGAGGCGCGGCGGCAGAGGGGCCGCGCGGCCCTCGCTCGAGCCAGGCGGGGCCGGGCCCGCGCCGGGGCGCCCCACGGGGCCGGGGACCCGCGCGCCAGCACCCGCGCCTTCCTGCCGCCCGGCTTCACGTGGGGCCGGCGCCGCCGACACGAGCGCGCGGGCAACGGCCCCGGCCCGCCAGGGTTCCGGCCGTGGCCGCCCCGCGCGCCGCCCTCCGCCCCGACCCGCCGGCCCGACCCTCCGCCCGTGACGGGCGCGACCTACCTCGCTGCAGGTCGGCCACAAGCAACTCCTCCGCTCGCCGGCCCGGCCGCGAACTGCCCCAGAGCATGCGCTCTGCAGGCCTCCGGCCCCGACCCCGGGCCAGAAAGGAAAACAAAGAGCCCGGCGGCCCCTGGCGGCCGCCCCGGGAAGTGCAAGTGGCGCGCTCGGGCTAGGGCGCTCTTGACCAGGATCTCTCCGCCCCTGGCCCGGGTACTGTGGGTATGTATTTGGGAGGCATCAAATCCAGACCAGTGGACTGACAACCAGAGACCACTTGAAGCCAGGGTTTGTTTGTTCGGGGCAGCGACTGTACGGGGCAAAGAAAAACTGATCTTCCCTGCTCTCAAAAGGGTCTCCATCAGAGAAAAATGAGCAATCAGACCTTCAACGACCACGCAGGGCATCTGGCTCAGCCTGGTGCTCAAGGAAGGCTTTCCAAGGTAAGTCTAAGAGGGCAGGGCATCTAGGAGATGCATCCCTAGCGACGACAGGGAACGAAGAGAACCTAGGGTGGTTGCGGGACACTGCCAAGTTGTGACCTGAGCAGAGGGTGCCCGTGGGAGTGAGTGGAGAAGGCTCCAGAAGGAGAGTCAGATCTTGATGGAGGGCCTCGTGTGTCTAAGGAGTACAGCTCCTATCCCCAGACAGTGGGGAATTAGGAAAGGGATCTGAGCAAGGGTGTGACCTGAGCAGAGTTTTTGTTTTAGAGCAAAATGGAAAATGGAGTTGGTGGGAGGGAAAACCAGGGGGGGGGGGGTTGGTGGAGCAAGAGAAGCGAAGGAGACCAGCTAAGAAAGAAGAAGAGGGTGTGGATTGGGGTTGGGTGCAGGAGATAGGAAGAAAGCATCAAGCTGACTACTCTCTCTTGTTAACACACTCGTTCTTCAGGATGGATACAAACTGTCTAGGATTTCAGGTGTTGCCTGAGGTGACCTCTTGGGTCATTTGATAGTGGCTGGGGATTTGTGAGATCAGGGCAGGGATCTCTGCAGGAGGGTATTTTCTCCATTTCATGTTGATTCTGACTCTGAAAGCCATTCAATCATACCCTCACCCTAGATGGACACTTTTGATGAGTATTTACCAACTGAATTTCCCCTACAATGCGGAGCCCGCCCCAGAGGATTCGCCATCTTCAGGGTCTCTTACCTCTCCAAGTTTACCTCCGCCTCCATCATGGACTCCTCTTTGGGATGATATTCTGTGAAATTCCTCCAAGTTTTAACTCTGGATCTTTGATCTCTCTGCTGTCTTCTTCCAAGATCTTACTCATTCACATGGCTTAATATAATTATAAGAATGATGATTATCACCCATTTTATAAAACCCTTTACTTTGTTAACTACAGAAACACATCCACCCATGTCCATGAGCTTGTTTGTTCCTTACACAACCTCATGACCATTGGAAAATGAGACAAATGAGAGTCATAGAGCTGAGCCAAGTTCTCTGGGGTCAGCATGCAGGCAGAAAGGGATCAGAACTCTTGTTCTTTCAACTGAGAGGACAGTCCATTTTGGCTGGTTCTGACTTCCACCCTAAGTTTCAGCCCTATGTCTCTTCCCAGAAGACCCAACACCTAAAATAAAGCATGTTTTGTATGGATCTAGACTCCACTCCCAACATCATCCTTACAGCCAAATTAAGGTTCTCTGAGAAGGATTTAATCCTTAACTTCTTTTCTGATTCTTCCTTCTTTTCTCCTCTTTGTGTTTTTGTTTCTGCACCTCTGCTCGAAAGCACCGCCGTCCTGGCCTCTGGTCCTGCATCTCATCCTTTCCCCTCTCATTTTGTTCCTCCTAGGTCTCCACATTGGTCTCCCTAAATTGTGGCTGTGAGAACTTGCTGTGCTTCAGAATCTTTAAATCAGATATTTCTTCGCTGCTGTGCTTGGAACACCAGTGGCAAACGTCCCAGGCTGTTGATTTCCTATTCTCCCCTTCCCCTCTGCACCAGACTCCGAAAATGCCCACGTTCATTCTACCTTCTCACCTTTATCGGGGCTATTTTCCCTAACAAGTGCATTCCCTCCTGCCTTGCTGAGCTCTTGATATATCTTAAGGCTCTGTCGAGTCCCCATCTCTGTGAAGCCTTCCTTGGCTCCACTTCCTCTTTTCCTATTCTGAACCCAAATACTAATTTTAATTTTTTCACATCCTATCATTGTTTTATTTATTGAACAAAAACCATAAGGACGAGCAATTGAACCCGGCCCAGAACTGCCTCAAATGGTAGAAGTGAAAGACATTGAAAGTTACTGTAGGGGCACCTGAGTGGCTCCGTCGGATAAGTATCTGCCTTCAGCTCAGGTCATGATCCTGGGGTCCTGGGATTGAGGCTTGCATGGGGCTCCCTGCTCAGGAGGGAGCCTGCTTCTCTCTCTCCTCCCCACTTATGCTCTATCTCTCTCAAATAAAATAAAATCTTAAAAAAAAGAAAGTCATTGTAACTTTATTCCATATGCATAAAAGTTAAGTAGAGACATAGAAGATATAAAAAGACCAAAAGTGAATTTCTTTTTTTCCTTTTTTCTTTTTAAGATTTTATTTATTTATTTGACAGAGGGAGAGAGATCATAACTAGACAGAGAGGCAGGCGGGGGGGGGGGGAGGGAAGCAGGCTCCCCGCTGAGCAGAGACCCCCGCAAAAGTGAATTTCTTGACAATATCTAAGATTGCAGATACACTGGATTGCTATTAACAAGAGATTAGATATTGCAGAAACAATGATTAGTAAACTTGAGGGCAAAGCAATACAAACTATCCAAAATGAAACACAGAGAAAAAAGAATTTTTGGAAAATTGAAAATAGCATCAGTGAGCTATCGAATAACTTTAAGTGGCCAAATATACAGGAAAGCAAGGAGGAGCTGAGGACAGAGGATATATGAAGAAATAACAGCTTAAAAATGTGCAAACTATAACCCTACAGATCTGTGATAGCTGATTTTATATGTCTAGTTGGCTAGGCCATGGTGGCCAGCTGTTTGGCCAAATGCCAGGCTAGATGTTGCTGTGATGGTATTTTTTGGGTATGATAACCTTTAAATCAGTAGACTTTAAGGAAGCAGATCACCTCCTGTAATGTGGGTGGGCTTCATCCAATCAGTTGAAGGCCTTAAGGGAAGGAATTCTGCCAAGACGTATGCAGGCTCAAGACTGCAACACCAGCTCTTGCTGGAATTTCTAGCCTGCCAAAATGCTCTACAGATTTCCGACTTGCCAGCCCCCACAACTACGTGTGCCAATTCTTTAAAATAAATCTCTATCGGGACATCTGGGTGGCTCAGTCAGTTTAAGTGTCTGCCTTCGGCTTGAGTCATGATCCCAGTTGGGATCCCAGTCATGGTCCCAGGGTTGGGATCCCTGGGATCCCGCATTGGGCTCCCTGCTCAGTGGGGAGTCTGCTTCTCCTTCTGCCTACAGCTTCCCCTGCTTGTGTGCACACACTCTCTCTCTCTGACAAATAAGTAAAATCTTTTTAAAAAATAAATAAATCTCTATCTATCTATACACATACCTCCTATTGGTTCTGTTTCTCTGGAGAACCTTGACCAACACAAAATCCAAGAAGCGCAAGTAACTCCAAGCACAGAAAAACAAGACACATCAAAATCAAATTGCTAAAAAAAAAAATAAAAAAAAATAAAATTGCTTAAAACCAATGATGGAAAATCTTAAAAGTAGTCGGCAAAAAGACATGTTACATACAGAGAAACGAAACGAAGATACAACACAACACGTTAGGTACAGAGGAACAGAGACAAGGATACAGTGCAGACAAGATGACAGAGCAACATCTCTAAAGGACTCCAGCAAAATTATGTCTAATAAGGTAGATCCAGCAAAACCATCTCAAAATGAAGGTGAAAATAAGTTATTTTCAGACATATAAAAGCTGAAAGAATTCATCACCAGTTGAACCATTGTAAAAGAGATGTTAAAGGAAGACCTTTGGGCAGAAGAAACGTGATAGCAGATGAGAATCTGGATCTACACAGAGGAATGAAGAGCACTGGAAAATCTATTTCCCCTTCATTTTTGAATGATTGTTTTCTTTCTTAAAACTTTAAAAAGGATAATTGCCTGTTTAAGCAAAATAATGTATTGTGGGTTTTCTAACATATAAAAGTGATACACATGACAACAATAACGGACTATGGGGTGACAAACGTATGGTTCTTATATTATCCTAAGTGATGTGATATAATATCAATGTGGGCTCTGATAAGCTGAGGATGTATACTATAAACCCTAAAGCAACCACAGAGATAACAAAGCTATAGCTAGTAAGCCAACAAAGAAGGTAATATAGAATCAGGAAAAAAAAATACTCATTTTTTTTTTAAGAGAGAGGGAGGGCAGTGGGAAAGGGAG
>CM053606.1:17837353-17859610 GCA_028646535.1 Procyon lotor
ACTCCCTTATCAGACATATGACTTACAAATTATGCAATCCCATGAATTACCTCTCCACTTTCTTAATAATGTCCTTTGAAGCACAAAAGTTAATTTCTGTTAAGTCCTTTATTTTTTTCTTTTGTTTGGGCTTAAATGGTATCATATCTAAAAGGCACTGATTGTTTATACCTGTTTCCTTCTAAGAGAGTTTCAGGGGTGCCTGGGTGGCTCAGTCTTAAGTGTCTGCCTTTGTCTCCTGGGATGGAGCCGGGTCGGGCTCCCTGCTTGGCAGGAAGCCTGCTGCTCCCCCTCCCACTCCCCCTGCTTGTTCTCTCTCTCACTGTGTCTCTGTCAAATAAATAAATAAAATCTTAAAAAAAAAAAAAAGTTTCAGCCCTTAACTTTGGGTCTTTGATCCATGTTTAGTTAATTCTTGTGTAAAGTGTGAAGAGTCTTGCTTTGTTCTTTTGGCTGTGGTTATCCAGTTGTCCCAGCACCGTTCATTGAAAAACTGTTCTTTACCATCCAATTGTCTGGTATCCTTGCTGAAAACCAAGTTACTATAAAGCTATATGTTGGACTGGGACTCGTAAATCTTTTTTTTTTTTTTTTAAGATTTATTTATTTGTCAGAGAGCACAAGCAGGGAGAGCTCGCAAAGGCAGAGCAGGCAAAAGGGAGAAGCAGGCTTCCTGATGAGCAAGGAGCCTGATGTGGGACTTGATCCCAGGGATCATAACTTGACCCGAAGGCAGATGCTTAACTAACTGAGCGACCTGGTCCCCCCTTTTTTTTTTTTGACTCTTAAAGTCTTATTCCAAAAAAAAAAAAAGTCTTATTCCATTGATCTCTAGGTGTCTCCTTAGGCCACTGCCACCGTTCTTATTACTGTTGCTTTGTATAATAAGTTTTGAAATGGGGAAGTCCTTGACCTTTGTGCTTTTTCAAGATTGTTTTTTCTATTCTGAATCCTTTGCATTTCCATCTAAGCTTTAGGATCAGCTTCTCAATTTCTGCAAAGGCAGCTGATTTTGAAAGGGATTACATTGAATCTGTAGATCAGTTTGGGGAGTATTACAATCTTAAACAATATTGTGTTCCAGTCCAAGTACTGGGATACCTGTTTCCTTAGATTCTCTTTAATTTCTGTAATTGTAAAATAAGTGTTTTAACAAATGGGTGTGTTCGTGTGTGTGGATTTTATTTTTATTTATTTGAGGTAGACAGCGAGAGAGGGAACACAAGAAGGGGGAGAGGGAAAGGGGGAAACAGGCTTCCCCCTGAGCAGGGATCCTGATGTGGGGCTCAATCCCAGGACTCTGGGATCATGACCTGAGCTGAAGGCAGACGCTTAAGGACTGAGCCACCCAGGTGCCTGTGTGTGTGTGCATTTTAGCATTATAAGGAAAAGTACAGTGTTATAGTGATTAAGGAGTTTTCTTTTATTGTGAAATATAACGTGTGTCCAACAAGTTACAAGTTAAAGCAATTGCTCATGAAACCTTATTTGGATCAAGTAGAACATTGCCAGCCTCCAGAAGCTATCCTTCCCCCATTCAAAACCCATGGCCCTGCTAGGGAAAATTACGTTGTTTTTTGTGGTAATCATTTTCTTCCTCTTCTTTTTAGATATGCATCCTTGAATATTAGTTTTGCCTGTTTTTTAGCTTCATACAGTGCAGTTATGCTATATGTACTACCTTGCTTTTTTCATTCAACACTCAGCGTTTAAGTAAAATTCTGGTATAGTTAGTGTACAGTGTTACATTAGCTCTGGTGTACAATATAGTGATTCAGCAAGTCTCTACATTACTGAGTGCTCGTCGTGGTAATTTCCTAACAAAAACACTATTTGTGAGATCCAACCAAGTTGTGTACAGCTGGGGCTGATTTTCATTGCTATGTCATGTTCCCTTTGAACACTAGTGCTCTGGACTTGGTCATTTTGATCAGGTTTCCATAACCCAAAATTGAAGGAAGGGCCATACCAGGCCAGCCGGGGCACATGAAGTCTAAAGAGGTGGCGTAACAGCCACTGTGACTTGAGTACTGACTGTGTACGGTGTTTTCTAAGTGGACTCCACTTGGATCCTTAAAGGAGCCCTGCAGGGCAGCGGTATGAGCCCCTGCGGCCCTGAGGGGCTCTTACACGGAGGACAGGGCACTTGCCAAGGGGAAGCACGAAGCCCTGGGAGTGGGGCAGAGTCCAAGTCTCTGGGTGCTCCTCCCGGTGCTCTGAACGCGACCCTGGCTTCTCTTGCAGACCCCATGCCCCAGTTGGACGTGATGGAGGCCAACAAGGAGTTCATGGAGCAGAGCGAGGAGCTGTACGACGCCCTGATGGACTGTCACTGGCAGCCCCTGGACACAGTATCTTCAGAGATCCCCGCCGGGGTTTAGTCGGGACAGAGGACCAGCCCAGATGGGACTATGACGGAGACGAGACTCCTTTTTAACCGAAGTATTGGAAGAACTTTTACCTTTTTGGAAATGTTTTATACGATTTTAGTAAAACTCGTGAGATTGTGACCATTCTTGCAACACCGCTGCCTGTCTTTGCCCGTCAGCAAGACCAGGGTGCCATT
This sequence comes from Procyon lotor, assembly GCA_028646535.1. Classification (NCBI taxonomy): domain Eukaryota; kingdom Metazoa; phylum Chordata; class Mammalia; order Carnivora; family Procyonidae; genus Procyon; species Procyon lotor. The sequence continues at coordinate 17,839,920 of CM053606.1, forward strand.
GAGCAAGGTTTTAATTCTTTGAAATGTGTTTTCCAGGTAGGGATGTTACCCACTTCTGGAAATGAGTTTGGGGTTATTAGCCAAAGTGGATCATGGGATTTATTCAACCCAGAGGGCCATCTCAGGTGACACTGCATCCTGAAGGTTCTCTGGGGTCAGACCGCATGGGTTACATGCTGTATGCCAAGTGGGGGGCAGTGTTGATCCATTTCAAGTGTCCCTTCACCCTAACAGGTTCGCTTCTAAGTTTGGTGGCTGTGTGGTAGGATGTGATGGAACCGGCTACATCTAGACCAAAAGGCTCAAGACCTGGGGGCATGCTCCAAAGGCAAGCCTAGCTTTAATAAGCCCTGTTGAGGACATTCCTGTGACATCTTTGGGCCTGGGCCACCTGTTTCTCGACCTTAATTTCATTCAGTATGAATGCACTTACACATCTCTCTAGTACCTCAGTGCAAAGTCTGGATTTATACTAGAAATCTGCAGCTCACCTCTGGTGCTAAAAGAAACTGGGGGGAGCACACAACGGGGGCAACTTGAGGTAAATGGCCTCCAACACAAGAAAGCCTTCAGATATTTTAAGGGACACCTCTTAGGCTCAGCCTGAACTTTTCAGGCTTTTTTGAAGAAAAACTATGTTAGTGGCAGTTCTAGAATTGCTCATATTGTCTGGAGAGGTCAACCCATTTTTATGAAACAATGGACACTCATGGGGAACAGGAAAACAGACACAAATCTACTTCAAGTCTTTTATTAGTCACGTGCCATGGGCTGGCAGTAGCAGAAACAGAGGTCCTGGTCTTCCATCCAAATCTGCTTTCTCAGCTTGCCTCTTCCCAGTGTTCCTGTCCTGGAAAGGAAGTGTAAGCCAGCGTGTTAACACTCCCCCAATTAATCATTGCCACCCAGGCCTTTTCTGAAGTGCTGGTCTCAGTCCCATATCCGCATTTATCATCCATAGATGTCCACTCAGATAGGGTTTCATCCTGGACCAGTCAGCCTAAAAAATGTCCCAAGCTTGATGAACTACACTTGTTTCTTCCCAGCCCATCTCCCACACTCCTAGGAAAGGGGCCAATAAGATCCCTTGGCTGGAGGTTTCCCCAAACACCAGCATGAGCTCAGAGCTCAAACCACGATTGTAAATTCACAGCAATCGGCCCTTGCTGCCCACAGTGCAGGGCTTTGGCATCTGGTACCCTCAGTGTGCTCTTGGCCTTCCGGCAGGGCGGGCAAGTCCAAACCCCAAGCCACACTGGGAGCAGTTCTGTCATGAACAGCTAGTCTGGCACACAAGGAAGGCCGGTGTGATGCCTGAGAAAGCGAAGGCTTCCCCGAGGCCTGAACGGCCTCATTCTCAGGTCACTACGCCACTCAGGGTTCACAAAGGCTCAAGCACTCCTTGAAGGTACAGGGAAGCTACGGAAGTTTTCGGCAGCCAACTCACCCAACGACAGATCCATCGTCACCGATCAGGACAGCTTGACTGGGGCCAGATCTAAAAAAACCACCAGAAAGAACACTCGCTCAGGGGCGCCTGGGTGGCTCAGTGGGTTGAAGCCTCTGCTTTCAGCTCGGGTCATGATCTCAGGGTCCTGGGATCGAGCCCCGCATCGGGCTCTCTGCTCAGCAGGGAGGGTGCTTCTCTCTCTCTCTGCCTACTTGTGATCTGTCAAATAAATAAATAAAATCTTAAAAAAAAAACACTCCCTCAGTGAGGAGACCAGGAAACCAATGATGTTTATCGAATACATAAGTATTAAACCCGCAACCACTACAAGTCCCAGAGCTTCACATACATCCTCCCTTTAAGGTTTATCCCAGTTCAGAGAGAGGAGGAAACCAGTTCAAAGAGAATGCAAACCCTGTTTGAAGCCAGCCCTCGGCCCATTCGCCAGACTAAGCCCGAGGCCAGCGTCAATGCTCCTCTTCCTCCTTTTGCGACCACCAAGACCAGCGTTCAGATCCGATGGGAAAGGGAGCCGGAGGGTCGGGCTGTCTCCAGCCTCTAACTTTACCTCGTCTAAAGCACAGCAACAGCCTGGTACCTCAGACTCTTTGGGAGCCGACACGGACACTGCGGGGAAACCTGCAGAAAATAGTGTGAAAGCTCTAGACCAGGAGGTGGAGCCATCCCACCCATCAACACGAAGCTTACGGAAAACACCCGGGCCCGGGTCGCAGGCTGTTATAGGAAAGGCGAGTGGCAGCTGCAGGTATTACGCAGACCTGTGCTGTCAAAGTCTCTCCGGCTTGCTCTGGCATGCAGTTGGAGATCCCGTGGCCACAACCGGCCACAGCCCTTGGAAACATGCTGTACTGCCCCACCAGCCAGTCCCCAGAAACCCACCGGGCCCCGAGGTGGTTGTGTGTGTCCATCGGCCACGACCCCAGAATCCTCACCAAAAGGCTCCACTTCCAAGTCACGGAATCTTCATCGGGCACAGCTGAGATGAGAAAACAGTTGTCCTGAATGTCATTGTCCCCTTCCTTTGGTCTTCAGTCACAGGTGTGACTGGTGGCTTTTGGTGCCGATGCCTGAAGCTTTTCTGGGCAGTGACCCATAGCCCTGCTGCCACCTGTGCCACCTGCCACTGGTCTCCCAGTACCTGTCCACCCCACTCCACCTGCCCCTCCATACTGGTTCCTGGTCTCAGCAACTGACTTCTGCAAAAGTTTTTTTCTAGCAACTCTGCAAGACCGCATTAACAGGGGGCACCTTGGTGGCTCAGGAGGTTAAGTGCTTTCGACTCAGGTCATGGTTCCCGAGTCCTAGTGTAAGTCCCCCATCAGGGTCCTTGCTCAGTGAGGAGCCTGCCTCTCTCTGCCCCTCCTCCTGCTCGTGACTTGCTATCGCAAATAAAATCTTAAAAAAAAAAAGACCCCATTAACAATGTTTCTGCAGGCTTCTGGAAACTTGTCAATCTTTAAAGGACTCCACCTCTACCTGAGAAATGGCAGGGACGACAGGAGCTGTCTTTTCCTGAAATGTTGCAGATCAGTTACAGCAAACAGAACGGCGACCGTCAAGGAAAACTGTCACTCTGGGCTCCTTTTTGACCACAGCAGCTATGTGGAAGCAGCTGCAGCTTCGATAAGGGCCACAGGGCAATTCAGGTCCCAGGATCGCCCTAAATGCTGTCAAGCCCTCAGACTCACCCTAAAGACCCCGCACTACCACCTAACTGAAACTCAGGTTCTGAAATACACCGGAGACCAAATAAGAGAACATACCCTTGGGCGCCTGGGTGGCTCAGACTCTTCTCTCCCATCAGGTCCTGACCTTATGGTCCTGAGTTCTAGCCGGAGGCCGGCACTGGGGTCCACGATAGGCATGGCACCTACTTCAAGAGAACAGATACCCACATATATGTATTTTTAGACTGAGCTTATGCCCAACATGGGGATGGAACTCAAGACCTTGAGGTCAAGAGGCCCACACTCGGGCCGACTGAGCCAGCCAGGAGCCAATAACAGACATCCTATTACCAGGCCTCAATTACCACTTTATTTTACTATATGCCAGAGTTTTAACCTCATTTCATCCTCACAGGACGATTTCACCACCCGTTTTACCGGTAAGTTTAAGCCAATTATGCTACCTACTGAAAGGTCGTCAACGTAGAGAGCCACAGAACTGAGATTCCAAATAGGATCTAAAGGACTCTAAGACGCGACCCCAGCTAACCCTACCCTTTTATCCACCTGCATGGACTGTTCAACGTGTTGAGCAGCCTGATGACAGGTGAAATCACTTCCCCAAGGTCACCCAATAGGTGGGTCTAACAGGCAGATTCAGTTTCAGATCTGATGGGACACCACCGCGCGGCGTCTCCAAAATTAAGCCACTTCTGGCCCAGAACTGCCCTGCACCAGGCCAACTGCCCGCATTACTCACCCGTCGCACTGCAGCGCAGGGATGCGCGGGCCGAGGCGGGAGCAAGGGCGGCCCTCGCGGGCTCCCGCCCCTCTCAACGCGCATGCAGCCGACCAGGCCTTCCGGGCCTTGGTCCCAGCAGGCCGGGAGACCCGGCAGCTCCGGGCAGCTCTCAACATCCCAGAGCCTCGGGAGGCAGGCCTGGCGGGTGCGAGGCCTGGGGCGACGAAGCTACCGCGGGGTGAGAGGACCCGCACGCCCTAAGCAGGACACACCAGCACCACGCCGGCTGGGAAAAAGGAAACGCGTGCGTTGGAAGGGGGCTTTTATAGGTCTCTCCCCTGGAGGCGGTGCCGACAATTGGGAGTAGCGCGCCGCGCAGGCCGCTGGGAGTTGTAGTCCTCTCGACTCCGGAGGGCGGTTCCAAGCTAAGCACGTGCGGGCCCTCCCGCCCGTGTTCCGCACTCAGTGAACGTCCAGTACCCGACTCCGGGTTCCCAAATGAAGCCAACCCGCAGTGCCCGCTGGAGTCCAAGCGTACTTCCAAAGTCGGGAAATGACGCTGTGAACTGCGACCAGTGCTCCGCTCCGAGCACCGTGGGCGGAGGAGCAGCAGCGGCTGGCTGGGTTTGGGGAGGCTCTCGGCGAGCTCTCGTTGGAGCGGGGCCCTTGGGGGTGGGCTTCTTAGGAAGAGGCGACCGAGGAGTCGGATGATCAACGCATTATTTGTTCAAGACTTCCCTCTTCCGCGGTTACTAATGAATGATGCTCAGTTATCCAGTTTTCATAATAACCCTGTGAATACCTGTTATAGTTATACCCACTTTACAGGTAAGAAAACTGAGGAATGCCTCGCCCGGGTAGCGAACGGGGTAAGGACTGGAATCCACGCCCCGAGTCACTGTGCCGCGTGCTCAGTGGAATGACTAAACGTCAGTGTAAAAAGAAGTAGTCAAGAATTAAACACCTATTCTGTGTTTAAATTATTCATTAATTTTTATTCTGAATATACACTTAAGAAGTAGGTGGGGGGGGGTGCTGGGTATCGCAGTTAGTTAAGTGTCTGCCTTGGACTCAGGTCATAATCCCAGGGTCCTGGGATCGAGCCCCCTCATCGGGGCTCCGTGTTGGTTGGGGAACCTGCCTCTCCCTCTGCCTGCCGCTCCCTCTGTTTGTGCTCTCCTTCTCTGTCAAATAAAATCTAAACATAAAAATAAAAAGGTATTACTATTACTCTTATTTTATGGAGAAAACAGACTGAGAGAAAAAACTTCCAGGTGACTCCCAAATGTGTTTCTTCAGCCTCACTTTTCTCCTGAGCTCCAGACCTTACACCCTGCAGCTTCCTGGATGCCTACACTTGGTTAATAAATAGGCTTCTCAGAACATAGCCTTTCCTCCTCCACACCTGCTCTTCCCAATCTCAGTAAGCCCTCGGAAGGACCCTGGACTCCTCATCCATCAGTAAATCCTGTGTCCTCCACCTTTAAGATGCTAAGACCTTTCCTTACCACCCACTGAGGCTATCAGTGTTGACCCACAATCACAGTCGCCTCCTAATTAGTCTCCCTGATTCTGCCATTCTTCCCTATCCTCTGCTTTCAACACACTAGCCACGAGCAAAAGAGCAAAAGTGTTTAATTTTGATGAGGTCCAATATGTCTGTTTATTTATGCTTTGTGCTTTTTGTGTCCTAATTTAAAATTTTTGGCCCAGCTCAAAGGCATTAAGATTTTCTCCTATGTTTTCTTCTTGGAGCTGAACAGTTTTAGCTCTTACATTTAGATCTAGGATTTGTTTTTCGTTAATTTTTGTGTATGGTGTAAGAGTCAAAGTTTATTTATTGCATATGACTCTCAAATTTTTCCATCTTCATTTGTTGAAAAGATTATCCATCTAATTGCTTTGGCACCTTTGTAGAAAACAATTGACCATATGTGTAGGTCTGTTTCTGTACTCAATACTACACTGTCTTGATTACTGTAGGTTTTTTTTTTAAGATTTTTTATTTTATTTATTTATATGATAGACAGCACAAGCAGGGGGAATAGCAGACAGAGGGAAAAGCAGGGAGCCTGGTGCAGGGCTGGATCCCAGGATCCTGGGATCCTGACGAGAGCCGAAGGCAGATGCCTAACCGACTGAGCCACCCAGTGCCCCATTGTAGCTTTTTACTACGTTTTGAAATAGGGTGGTATAAGTCATCCAACCTTGTTCTTTCTCAAAATTGTTTTGGCTATTCAGAGTCTTTTGCATTTCTGTGTAAATTTTAGTATCAGCTAATTTGTATTTATTTATTAAAACCTACTGGGATTTAGTTGGTATTGCATTAAATCTGTGGACTAAATTGGGGAGAACTCACATCTTAAAAATATTTTTTGAGTCCTCTAATCCATGAGGATAGTATATCTCAGTTAAGTCATCTTTAATTTCTCTCAACACTTCTATAATTTTCAACATACAGATCTTGTATATCTTTAGTTAAATTTATTCCTAAGTTTTTCATATTTCTGATGCTATTGAAAACAGTATTTTTATCAAGTTCAGATTCCAAATGGTCATTGCTAGTGTATACGGAATTAATTTTTGCATATTAACTTGTATCCTCCAACCTTCCTAAACTCATGTATTAGTTTTAGTAGCTCCTATGTAAGTTCTTAAGATTTTTCACATGTCTGTGAATAAAGACAGATTTACTTCTTCCTTTTCCATCTGGATGCCTTTTATTTCTTTTTCTTGTCTTATAGTATTAGCTAGGACTTCCAGTACAATATTGAATTAATAAGTTACATTTTGGGCCATCTGGGTGGCTCAGTGGGTTAGAGCCTCTGCTTTCGGCTCAGGTCATGATCTCAGGGTCCTGGGATGGAGCCCCACATCGGGCTCTCTGCTCAGCAGGGAGCCTGCTTCTTCCTCTCTCTCTGCCTACTTGTGATCTCTCTCTCTCTCTCTCTGTCAAATAAATAAATAAATAGAATCTTTTAAAAAAAGATGTAAAAATAAAAAAAACATAACCAAGAAAATATTTATATTATTCACCTGCTCCAAAATCTCCACTGACTTCACAAGACATTTAGAATAAATGCTGAAGTCCCACGATGGCCTCTGATGGCCTCTGAAGTCACGTATGATGTGGCTCCTTCTCCTCTCTGCCCTCATCACCCGCCCCTCGCTCCCTCATTCATTCTGCTCCCTTAGCCTCTCCACTTTTCTTGAGCGTCCCTTGCCTGATCCCACCTCAGGGCTTTTGCTCATGCTGTTCTGCCTGGAACTATCCTCTCTGGATATCAGACACCCACACTACTCAGGACACAGGAATTATGTCTTTTTATTTTCACTGCTGTGTAAGTGCCCGGCATATAAGAGATAGGTAGCACTTATCCTAACAGTTACGAAGCAAATGAATTAATTAATGAATAAAACTTGGCCAAGGCCACAGCTAGTAAGTTGGAACTAAAACCTCGGTCTCTCTCATGCAAATCTGCACAACTGGCCTGCTGTGTTGTAAACAGCAGTAAACCTCCGGATTACTTTGGGGGGTGGGCGCCACGATTTGCTTTCCTTAGCAGAAGGGGAAGCAGGGTGTGGAGGGAGAGTCACCTGCCCCACCCCAGTCACACTGGGAGTCTCTGGCAAGGTCAGCTGACACGATTCTGGGGCGAGCTGCAGAGGGCAGACACATGACCCCAGCCCCCAGTGAGAGCCTCTAGAACAGGAAGTTCAAAGAGCCCAGTGCTGACAGTGCACTGCCCGCGGGTGCTGACTACAAAGGCTTCTGGGAAAGCTGGGTTCAAACTGCCTTTCAAGCTGTTTCATGCTTCTCTGCCCTTGTCCAGCTGCTCCTGCCTGGAGCGCTGTTCCTCCTTGAAGTCCCCAGCTCTTCCTTGTCCTGGGAGACCCACTTCCCGCACAATGTCTTCTCTGAGCCTGTAGCTCCTCGAGTCCAGAGTCCAGCCCTATTGTGGAATTTGACTGGCTGAATTAATGAATAGCACTTATCCACTCTCATTCATTCTTTCAACCATAAGTCTTTACTTGGTTGCTGTTTTGTGCCCACCCCTGGGGATACCACCATTGATCACTGCTCTCAAGGGACCTAGGAGGGAGACAGCTATCACAGTGAACAAAAGGGCACGTGACCTCACTGGCCAGCCGGTGGGAGCCTTCCTGAGGGCAGGACAGGGATCTCACTAAGCCCTGTAGCAGGAGTCAGCCCTTTGAAGAGGAGGGGAGGAGTGTTTCTGGCCGAGGGCGGAGAAGGGGAAAGATGTGGAGCATGGCTGGAGCTCAGGCTACCAGTGGTGGGTAGAGAAGGGGCTAGCGGCATCCACATCAAAATATGTTTCCAGCTAAACAGAGCGAGGTGAATAATTCAATTGAGGAATCAGTGGGGAAGGTGGGAGTGGAGCAGACTCTTAATTTGGGCAAAGTTGGCAGGAAGGATTGCTCTCTGAACACACACCCTTCCTGGGCTCCTCAGGGTTCCTGGAGTCTCAGGCTCCTCTCTCTGTCCTATTCCCAGAGGTAGGGGACGAGCAGAGACATGGGCCCCTTCAGGCTCTACCATGCCGGTGACCAACGACTGAGATTACACAGAGAACTGTCAAAATGGCTTCTTATTGATTTGTTAGGAGTGAGCCCCAAGAGGAGCACCTGGCTAGCTCAGCTGGCAGACCATATGACTCTTGAGCTCGGGGTCATGAGTTCAAGCTCCACTCTGGGTGTAGAGATTACTTACATACATACATACATACATACATACATACATCCACTTAAAGAAAAAAAAAAAAGAGCAAGAAGAAAACCTGGGCCTTCCTAGATTCTCCACCTGTCCTGTCTGTCAGACACAGAAATAGCAAATAAGGCTTTGACCTTGGGTAAACTTGGTAGCTAGCCTGTGTTCCTTGTTGAGTGACCTCAGATTCTTTATCTCTGAGCCTCGGTTTCCTCATCTGTAAAAATGAGCAGAATGACAACACCTTACAAGGTTGTGTGAGAAGGAAATATGATGATCTGATTGTCACAGTGAGGATTTTGCCTCACCACCAATTTTCCAGAACAAGTTTAAATTGGTAAAATCCACCCACAGGGGGAAAATGAGAGTAAACCACCAGACTGTTTGGGACCAGCCAGAACTCTGGCCTTGATAACTGGGGTTTCCAGAAGGCCTGACTGGAGAGGGTGGATTGGCTCTTGGAAGCAGATGTCCCTGCCTTACCCTTGCCACTAACCCCCGGGGACCTGACCACTGTGTCCTGGTCCTCTTGGTACTCGATTTGCCGCCCCCCTTCGTGGCATGGGGGCGGGCGGTAATGAAGAGTGAGACAAACTCAGATGTGAGTCTCAGCTCGCTCTGTGACCTGAGACAAGCCTCAGTCTCCTCGGCTCTAAAATAAGCACGCTGTGGCCCACTCAAAGTTGTCGCCCGGTCAGTGTGAAAAACTGACCATTCGGCCTCATAAATGTTAACTGTCCAGACCACAGGCCAACTGCACTCCCTCTGGAATGGCATTTGTCTATGTCTGTCCGGCCTCCTACCGGCCTTGTTGGCGTCGCTTTCTGGGCCCTGAGGCCCCGCCCAGGCAGGTGCTGAGGCTGCAGCGGGGGCTGTTAAACTTTGAACTTGACCATTGAAGGGGGGTGGGAGTGGCTGAGAGGCCCTGGGCCAGGGCTAATGGAGCTCCTGGAAAGGAGCACTTGGGTGGGGAAGGGGCACCTATATACCATCAACTTTCAAGAGTGGTGTCTCCAGCTCCAGCATCAGGGGCCCAATGAGGGCACTGCCCGGAGAACCGGAGAACCGGGCTGAAGAGAGAAGCCGCCGGCGGAATTAGGTGGACGGTTAGTCTTGGGCCAGTGCATGTTGGGTTCTCTTCCTTCACTCATCCTCCTCCCCACACTGCCTTCTTTAATCCTCCACCCCGCGAAATAGGGGTTATTAGAGAGCAAAACTGCCCCCCCCATCCCAGGGAGGAGAGCACGTGCCCAGGTGTCTCGCGCCCCGGGCCGAGGGGCGGGGCCAGCCGGCGGGGCGGGGCGGGGCGGGGCGGCCGGCCTCGGGAGGCGGGGCGGCTGGCCTTGGGCGGCTGGACGGCGACACTGGGGCCATGGAAGCAGGGGGCTGCCGCTACCAGTTCCGGATCGCGCTGCTGGGAGACGCGGGTGTGGGCAAGACGTCGCTGCTGCGGCGCTATGTGGCGGGCGCGCCCGGGGCCCCGCAGCGCGAGCCCGAGTCCGAGGGGGCGCCCACGGTGGGCGTCGAGTTCTATAGCCGCAAGCTGCAGCTGCGAGCGGGGCCCTGCGTCAAGCTGCAGCTTTGGGACACGGCAGGCCACGAGCGCTTCAGGTGCGGGCCGGGCGGGCTAAGGGAGCTGGGGGGGCGGTCCCCCCGAGGGCTCGGCCTCAGTGGCCCAGGTGCGGGTCTGGGGGCCCCCGCCCGGGTCTCTGGCCCTCCACGCGGAGTCGTTCGTCCCACAGATGCAGCCGGTGGGCCAAGCCCCCCGAGCCAGAGGCCTGGGGCCGGGAGGGATGGGTGACCCGGCTGCTGAGAGAGCCCACCGGCGCAGAGCGGGAGGTGCCAGGGAGATGGGAAAGGAAGAGAGGTTTGGGGCGGCCTGGAAGGAGTGTAGGAGTCTGCCGGGCAGAGAACGGGAAGCAAAAATCTGCCGTCAGGAAAACACTCCGCTTCCTCCGGGAATGGAGGAGTGGTCCAGAGAGGATGTGATTCGAACTTGCTCCCTAGCGGAGGCGCGGGCGCTCTGTTGGGGGACAGACCGAAGCCTGGAGCAGAAAAGCACCGGGAAGTGTGAAATGAGCTATGGGGCTTGTGCCTGTGGGGCGCGGGTGTGTGCGTGTGGGGGGCTGGCAGGCATACACTCTCCCAGCTCACTGCCCCTCCTTCAGGTGCATCACCAGGTCCTTCTACCGGAATGTGGTGGGTGTCCTACTGGTCTTTGATGTGACAAACAGGAAGTCCTTTGAACATATCTGCGACTGGCACCAGGAGGTCGTGGCCACTCAGGGCCGGGACAAGGTGATCTTCTTACTGGTTGGCCACAAGAGTGACCTGCAGAGCACCCGTTGTGTCTCGGCCCAGGAGGCAGAGGAGCTGGCTGCCTCCCTGGGCTCGGCCTTCATGGAGACCTCCGCCAAAAATAACCGCAACGTGGACCTGGCCTTCAGCACCCTTGCTGACGCCATCCAGCAGGCCCTGGAGCAGGGGGACATCAAGCTGGAGGAGGACTGGGGGGGTGTCCGGCTCATCCACAAGACCCAAGTCCCCAGCGCCCGCCCCAGGAAGCAGCCCCCAGGTCCGTGCCAGTGCTGACTCTGGGAGGGAAAGGGTTAAAGCAGTGCCAACCTCAGAAGTGCTGCTGGGATGAGGTGTCAGTCTTTCTGGAGAGCAAAGGGCAGGATGTCTCTAAAGGGTTAATATAAACAGTATCTTAGCGGTCACACCTCCTGGATTTGGGGGTTTCAGAGCTCAGCCCCTTTCTGCCAGAAAGCTCTAAGAAGCCAGGCAGGTGTGTCCTAAGCTTCGCGTCCTTCGTCAGTGGGGCTCCCAGGAGACCCACGCCTCGGCGGGGTGCGGAGCGGTGGGGGCACGAGTGAGAAGTGGCTGGGGGACATGCTCAGCCTGAGCCGGCCAATGACAGGAACTGTCCTCACCACTCTTTCCCCTCTGACATCTCTGGCAGCGCTCCCGAGCCCGGACGCTGAGACGCACCGAGTCTGGACGCTGCTGCACAGGCCAGGACGGGCGGGGGACTTCAGGGCAAGCCTACCTGGGAGCCTCCTTAGGTCCTCAGACTTGGATGAGTCTTAAATGTGTTCCCTGAGACAGGGTTGCTGCCCTGTGTCCCCGCTTCAAGGCTGGGTGCTGGGTCTGGATCTGGGAGGCAGGGATGAAGGCGAGCGAGCGGCTCCTAGGTTGGGCACATAGTGGACGCTGTCATTAGCCACCAGGATGTCCCTTCAGGGCTGCGGAACCCACAGCCTTGGACCCCCCGTCCCTACAGCCCCCCTCCTCCAGCTGCTGGGAGTGCTGCCGATGAAGGTGGGCTCAAAGCACCCTCTGGGAACGGCCTACTCCTCAGGGCTGCCCACAGCCAGCGTTGATTTGTTGAATCTATGGCAGGGGGAAGCGCCGGGGCGGGGGGGTGGGGGGGTAGTATTTAAAGGCCTGGCTCTCTTGCCCCAGCTCAGACGGTCAAACCCAGCTCCATCACTCTTCATGGGGCTGACTGAGGCCATTGTTCTTACAACATCACAGCTAAATTCGCCCTCTGCTCAGTCTCCTCCCTTCCTCCCCTAAGCAGGTATTGATCTCAAGAATCCTCTAATCAATGTCTGCTCACTAATCCTCAACTTAGAAATTGCCTCCTGGGGAACAGGAACAGCTAGGCAGAGAATGTCCTAGGGCAATCGGGGAAGGCTTCCTGGAGATGGTGTTTATGTTGGTAAGAATCTCAGCAGGTATATAGGGTGGGGTGTCGTTGTGCCAGTGGGCACGGAAGGGCAGGGACAGCTCCACCGCAAAAAAGAGCACAACCTCTTCACTCTGTAACCTGGGGACTCAGTCTCAGATTTCCCCTCAGTATCGTGTGACTGATAATCCCTTCTCCCTAGGGTTCTTGGGAGGTTTCCAGTCAGGGTGGGTTTCTTAGCTTTCTCCCCTTGGGGCTAGGCCAGGGTGGGTCTCCCACTGCACTGCCTCCTCCCTGCCTCCTCTCTTAAAACATCACTCATCCTTATAGTCTTGCAAGGTTGGCATGGTTACCTTCATTTCACTGATGGGGAAGCTTGGAGAGGGAGAGGGAAGTGACTAGTTTTGGGGAATGTTATTGTTCCTTCAATTAAAAAAAAAAATAAGCATCTGCTCTGTTCTGGGCTGAGGATGTGGCCGTGAACATGACAGAAAAGCCTTCCCGCGGTTGGCATTCTAGTGGGAAAGCGAACAAAACGAGTAAATAATTGAACTAAATGATTTCCAGTCATAAGTGCTACAAAGCCCGCAGATCCTGGAGACAGGGCTGAGAAAGAAGGGACTGATTGCTGTAGAGCAGTTGGTCAGGGAGGGCCTCCCTGAGGCGATGACCTTGAGCTGAGAGCTGGGGGAGGGTGGGGAGGGGCCCAGATAAGAGCAAAGGTCTGGGCTGAAGGAACAGTGGCCAGCATTGAGTACTTTTTCTGTCCGTGTGAGGTACGTACTACTGTTCCATTTTACTGACGTGCAGACTAAGGCCCAGGGAGGTTAACCGAAGCCAGTGAGCAGAGGGAGACGCCCCAAGGCAAGGAACAAGGAAAGGGCTGGGCTCTTTCTAGGAGTTTACTGGAGATCTGAGCAGCTAGAGTAAGTGAAGCAGCAGGGAGTGACTTTCAACTTGGTCTGTGGTTTATCTCCCAGATCTTCCCTGAGCAGAAGTAGGGGGTAAACCAAAGCTTGTTTGGGAGATGAGCGATGAAGGTGGAGATTTTGCTCTCAGGGGTTCAAAACCTCCCCAAATCCCTGAAGAGAGGAAGAAGAAGAAGAAAAAAAAAAAAAACTGACCTTCTCCTCTGTCCAAATCCTGGCAGGGCACTGGAGGGCCAGCCGGAAGCCCGGGCCCACCCAAAGCTAGGTCCATCTCCAAGAAGAGGATGTTGCCCACTATCCCCAGCTAACTCGAGGACTGTTCAGCAGGCTGTAGTCATACATCTCTAACGCTCCTTGGCCTCAGTTTCCCATCTGTAAAATGGGAAGAACAGTAGTTTCTGTCTCACAGGGTTGTTGTGAGGATTAAATGAGGTATTACGTGAGTTCCTACCACACACGTGAGCTCTGGCATCGTGGGCTCTTTCAGGGGCTTATTACCTCCAAGCAACACTATGAGATGGGGTTGAGCTTGTCTGTCCGTGTGAGGTACCTACTACTGTTCCATTTTACTGACGTGCAAACTAAGGCCCAGGGAGGTTAACCGAAGCCAGTGAGCAGAGGGAGACGCCCCAAGGCAAGGAACAAGGAAAGGGCTGGGCTTTTTCACAGACGGACCTAAAGTTCAGGATAGAAAACTGATGTGGCTCAGCTGGTGAACCCAGGCCTCCTGCACGGCAACCAGCCAAGCCCAGAAGGCCTACCTTGTGCCTCGGGGCTCTGGTTGCACCCTCACATGCCCCTGCAGTGTGGCAAACCCTTTGTGGACTCCAGGAGACTTGATGGGTAGGATTCTGGCAGCAGTTGGAAGCAGCCCCGCCCAGCCCGAGGAAAAGCACAGAAGAGCAGTGGAGAGGGCAGGCCCACCTGCCAGCTGAGCCCCCTGCACCCCCTCACCCCCAGTTCAGGCCCTCTAGTGGAGATTTCGCCGGCCCTCTTGAAGCCTGTAAGGTATCCCTGGCTGATTGAGCATCCACAGAGCCCCAGAGGGAAGTTTTTAAAGTATACTTGACATGGCTGCTCCCCCTGCCCAGAATTCAAATTGTTTCCCCATAGTCCTGGCCCTTCCTGAGCTGGTGCATGCTGCCTCTCCTACTTTGCCCTGACAAATCCTGAACCACCTGCAGCCCTGGGTTTTGCACTCGATGTTTCCTTCCACTGGATGGCCCCAGCCCTCCCCCCTCTCCCTGGGTGACCCGATTGGCTTGCGACACTCAGGTAAGTATCACTTCTTAACCACAGCATCATCCCACGTGGCTAAATTACGGTGGGCTTTGTAATCAAGCCTGGGTTTGACTCCCAGCTCCACTATGTGTAACTTTGGGGGCCTAGGGAACTCACTCCATCTCTGCAAGCCTCAGTGGACTCCTCTGGAAAGTGAGGATAGTAATGCCTAACTCACAGGGTTTTAGAAAGGATTAGGAGAGAAATGAAAGGCAGCGCTGGTCACATAGCAGGAATTCACAAAACGGAAGTCCCCTTCTTCCCCTGAGGGTTTTGTTCATCACTGTCAGGGACCAGAGACTACCCAAGTAAACACTGGGGGGGAAATAGCGAGGATTCCAGACTCCAACAAAGTTCCTAAAGATCACGACCTGCTTCTGAAGATGTGAACTGGGCTCTGCTTCTGTACTAGGAGTAAAGTTCCAGAATAGTCCCTTCAGGTCTGTCCCTAGACTAGTCTGAGCAAGTGAAACTCCGTCTCCAAAGCAGCACCCTGGCTAAACCCTTCAGCCACAGCAGTTTGGGACAAGGTCAGGCTTCCAGGCCTGGATCCTTGCCTTTTGCCCTTTTGAAGGCACACGGCCAGTCTGTCACCCAATGGAGCCTTTCTGAGGAGCCTGCCCATTCTGGGAGCCTCTGAAATTTAGTGGGTGAATAGGGAAGACCCCTCCTGCCCTCCACCCCCAGTCTGGAACCGAAGACATCTGGGGGGGTACTCAGCCCCTGTCCTCCACCTCTGAGCCTCTGTCTTCATGGTAAAATAAGAACAGTTCCTAGGCCACGGTTTTGTTAGAGGATTAAGTTGGACGTCATGTGTTAAGTGCCCAGTGTTAAGTTCCTTCTGCTAACAAGCTCCCTTTGGGTCTTTCATATGTCGGTCCCTTGTCTGGAATGTCCTTCCTCCGTCTCTGTCAAAAGAGTTCGTCCTTCAAGGACTGGCCCAACCGAATGTATCAGTTCCTTCTCCGAGCCTTCAGGGAACCTGGAGATTTCAGGCTCTGTTGTCTGTCATCACTTTGTCCCCCGAGACTGTAGCACTTCGAGGCTGTGAGAAGGATGGACGATGGGCCAAGAGCCCAGGTCTGAGTCCCGGCCTGCCCAGGGACCTCAGACAGGTGGGAATGAGCTCTCCAGACCCAGATGCTCTTACCTGTAAGATATGGAGCTGCACTGGGTGTCACTGGGGCCTTTCCTAACTACAGCTAACTGTAAGGCTTCAATCCACCTCTGGCCTCCTCCTCCCTGCTTTCCCTCATTCAGGCACAGGGGACTTTTCAAGATGGCTTTCTGGTCCCGGGTGGCCCCTTCTATACCCTCAAAACTCATCCGTGTTGTTGCAACCAACCTCTACCTCTGTCCTTTGGTTAATACTTTCTCAGGGAAACTTCGCTTGCCCTATTCCATTCCTTTTAGTCCGAATTAACTGTAGCAACTTCTTGGCTGGTCCCCCTCCTGCCTGTTTCCAACTCTGTTCTCCACACGGGCAGCCAGAGCAGGCTTTTAACATGTAAATACAATCACATCAGTCCTCCACCTAAAACTCCACAAGTCCCTAGCACCTGTAGTTTTCAAACTTTTTGTTTATATGCCCGTTTTTAGCACCAGAATCCTCTTCAGATTCACTTTCTGATAGCCCTAAAATATCCCACAATTAAGGCACGTATTACTCAGGAGCACCTGGGTGGCTCAGTTGGTTGAGCATCTGACTCTTGGTTTCCGCCCAAGTCATGGTCTCAGGGCTGTGGGATCAAGCCTTGTGTTGGGCTCTGCGATCAGCAGAGTCTGCTTGAGTTTCTCTCTCCCTCGCCCTCTGTCCCCTGCCCCCACTCTCTCGCTCTCAAATAAATAAATCTTTAAAAAAAAGAAAAAAAGGTATTGGTCAGGCTGATGAGGGATGATAGGAAGCCCAAGGCCAGCCTGGTGGGCTGCCTGTACTACAGCCTTCCACTCCTGCAAGACACACACACACACACACACACACACACACACACACACGCTGCCTGTACTACAGCCTTCCACTCCTGCAAGACACACACACACACACACACACTTTCATCTCTGGCCATCTCCTCCCAGTGTTATACCTTGTGCTTGAGCCACATTGACGCACTGACTTCTTTACACCTCTGAGCCTTTGCATATGCTGTTCTTGGTCACCCCCATCTTGTCTCCCTAGGACTTAGGGAGACAGTTAGGGCCAGTTATGCAGGCTCTGGAGTTGGATGGACTTGACTGAGGCCTCAGCACCAACACAAGCTGTGTGACCTTGAGTAAGTTCCCTGGACTCTTTAAGTCTCAGTTTCCTCCTGGGAACCTGGGGTTACATAAGATACAATTCAAGTGCGTGATGCAGACCAGGCACATTCTTGCTTCTTCAGACTTGTTGGGGAAACGCAAAGCGCTCATCCCAGGGAGGTGCTTAGCACAGCCCCACCCGGAAGCACTCTGCGAGGACACTGGAGCACACGCATCCAGAATCCAGAATCCATCGTCCCTGCTGCCCAGTTGTCTGCACCAGGCTAGGGTCTGGGAATCAGTCGAGTGGGCGCGGTTACTCAGCAAAGGAAGAGGGCCTCGTGCCCAGGGTGGGGCTGAGCTGCACCAGGGCGGGCACCCCAAGTCAGATGAGGTCTTACAGATCACTTGGTGATGCCGAGGTCCCAGACCCCTACACACAGTGGCCACAGCCTGTGAGCACGCCCCGCCCTGCACTTAGCACCGCTTCAGTCAGGCAGCAGCCTTCTAATGGAGCTCTCTGCTTCCACACTTGTCCTCTCTCTCCCCTCCTGCCTATGTGCACTTCACTGCCTGGCTTCAGTGGCTCCTGTTACCTCCTAGGTAAAGCCCACTCTTGCAGGAGCCTGCGACGCCCTGCACAACCCCGGGGCTGGCTTCCACGCAGTTCTCTCTCCCCTGGAGATCTCCACCCCTTCACCTGAGTCCCTCAACTCGGCTGGTGAGACCTCCCCTCCTCATCCCGGGAAGCTCTCTCTCCTTTGCAGCCCTTGGAACAGAGGCAGGTTTTTTGTTTTTTTAAAGATGTATCCAGCTCAAGCTGACTTCACACTGAGCGCAAGAGCCCCACACAGGGCCAATCCCAGGACCCTGAGATCCTGACCTGAGTTGAATTAAAGAGTCGGAGGCTGAACTGACTGAGCCTCCCCGGCACTGAGGCTATTTTTCACTCACCCTATCACAGGAGTGCTCCCTGTGTTGTTATTCATCAGTGTAGCCCACTGCCCAGCCCAGGCCTAGCTTATAAATACTCGCTGAATGAACAGCCTCTTCCCAGACAGGTAGGGCAAGACTCAGGATAGGTGAAGTCACTTACCTGTCACACAGTGGATCAAGAATTGAGAACTTTGGACTCTCCCCCAGCTCTTTCCATTAAACTGCCCGGATTCCTCTGTCCCTTTCTGTCCTCAGTGGAGGAGTCAAAACTAATTCTGGATTCCTTCTTGGCTGTCAAGGTCAGTGACTTGCTCCTACTATCGGAACTCAGCAGGAGGCCTAGTGCTGTTCGGTATCACCAACAGAACATCCTTTGAGAGTGTCACCCAGTGGCACTGGGAGGTTCTAGAAAAAGTGAAACCCTTCAACATCCTCTTCCTGGCGGTAGGCCACAAGAGAGAACTGGTGCCTGGGCAACAGTGATGCCGGAGGAAGGGGAGAAGCTGGCTGCCTCTCTGGGCACTCACTATGTTGAGACCTTGGCCAAGAGCAACAGGAACAGCACAGCCTCAAGAGACCTATGAGGCTTGAAGAGAGGGGTTCTGGGTTCAAATTCCAAGTGGTAAGGACTGAAAAGCAGGGCAAGAAGGAGGTGCCCATACTGGTGACCCCTGGATGGAAGAGCCATGCCCTCTGAAGCCCAAGGAACCCTCACAATCTAAAAGGGCTATGCTGGGGTCAGGATGGGATGAGTCCAGGTGCCATGGAAGGTCATGACCCTGACGGCTTAGGGGCCTGGTTTCCTCTGCATGATGGTGAAAATACTGGGATCAGGGATATCAACAACTAAGAACAGACAAGGCACCTGCACAGATGGGCCTTTCCCCAGGTTACTGCCATCCTTTCTTAGGGCCAAGAGTTCCAGAAGAGCAGGTCAAAAAGGCTTTGCCCAAACCAGGATGCCTCTTCAGTTTGGGGTTCATGGGAGAAGGTCACTCTGCCCCATTCTTACGGCAGAGAAACTGGACTCAAACTCCTACTGGTGGTATGGCCTTCCTTGGAGTAAAATAATAGAAAAATGCCTGGGGTGGCACCTGGGTGGCTCAGAGGTTAAGGCCTCTGCCTTCGGCTCAGGTCACGATCTCAGGGTCCTGGGATCAAGCCCCGCATCGGGCTCTCTGCTAGCGGGGAGCCTGCTTCCCCCTCTCTCTCTGCCTGGCTCTCTGCCTACTTGTCATCTCTCTCTCTCTCTGTCGGATAAATAAATAAAATATTAAAAAAAAAAAAAAGAAAGAAAGAAAAATGCCTGGGTTTTTTCCTCCTTACAGAAATGAATAATGGTGCTGCCACCTGCTGACAGAGCTACACCCGGCCTTGCTTGTCCTCTCGACCGCCTCTGGCCTTTCAAAGGCTGTAAGTCATGTACCCTGTGTCTTTCGATTAATAACTTCTTTATTCTGGAAAAGCAAATGAAAGTCATATTCATATAAACACTGACATTACAAAGTACAGGGAAAGGGGGAAGGGAAAAGGAAACACAAACCTCTACAAATCCTGCTAATACTGTCTCACCAAACAAGACCATAATGCTTTGTCCCATATTCAATCACTTATATAATAAACCACAAATAAAATCTTCTCTGGAAGATACATCGTTCCTCTTTGAGACGGCAGGGAAAAGGGACTGGAAGTTGGGGTAGGAGGCTTTATTCTTTTGGCAGATCCTCTCAGTCATTATAGATATTGCTGCACTGTTAATAAAAAATATATGCTTCTCTGTAAAGCATTAAAAAAAAAATCCAAGGATAAGATGGCTGAGGTCTCAGCTCAAGTATCTCCAAATACATTGTTGTCCATTCCCTGACCTTTCCATGTGTTATTTCTTGGTTGTTTTCCGGATCAATGCCATTCTCTGAAAGGAGAGTGAAGTAACCGATTACACAACTTAGAGTCAGGAACCTTCCCAGCCACCCATGCGGGGCACAGTCTATATCACGAGTTGGAGCC
>CM053606.1:17860110-17870157 GCA_028646535.1 Procyon lotor
AGATGGCTGAGGTCTCAGCTCAAGTATCTCCAAATACATTGTTGTCCATTCCCTGACCTTTCCATGTGTTATTTCTTGGTTGTTTTCCGGATCAATGCCATTCTCTGAAAGGAGAGTGAAGTAACCGATTACACAACTTAGAGTCAGGAACCTTCCCAGCCACCCATGCGGGGCACAGTCTATATCACGAGTTGGAGCCCTGGGGAACCACCTGCACAGGGCAGCTCAGCAGGCTCCTTGAGCTGAGAGCAGTCTTCAGGGCCCCAAGAGATGTTTAGATAGGCCAGTGGACCCATTTCATTGACCAAAAGACCCAAACTAGTACGTTAGTAGGATGGCAAAAAAGTTAAAAACAGAAGATGACAGTTCTTGCCTTTTGGGGAATGAGGGGACAGGCCGTCAAAGCCTGTGCTCTCCAGACTCCCCCAGCCTAATCTGAGGATGAAGAGAATAGGGAAGGGGCCTGTGTCAAGCCTGTGGCCACACATAAAGGGAGCTGACATTTCACACTTGATGACCTATGATGAAGGAAATGGACGCTAACAATTTCTACTACAACCCATCAGGGAAACATTCAGGTCATGGGTTTCAAATTTTACTACCAGCCACCGGCCGAATTACTGATCTGCTTTGCTTACTCTTTTGACCAGGAGATTGTCCTAATATTATGATACTTGCTGAGAAGTAGCTAGCTAAAGCCAAAAAGTGGGTAATTAGGAAAGAGAGCCAAAATGACCATTCATTGTCCAGAGGGACTCCCTTCTGAAGAATACTGTGGTCCTTCAATGCAAACTATTGGTGGCTTCCTTATAAGGGCTTCCTTTGTGAGGTCCGTAAACATATTCGCTCCAGAGATCCCAGGCTATGGACAAGCAAGGGACACTCAGCCAGAACCCCTCAAATGTGCCCATCAGGCTTGGAAAAAGCTCACTTTTCAAATGAGAGTAGCCAGTCAGATCAAGACTTTGTCAAAAGGAAGCCATCATTGCTATTAGACCGATGATAGGGACAACTCGTTGCACAGCAGAAGTGGAGTTAGGTTCTCGTACTGACCCTCAGGTCTGCAGTCACAGGGACAGAGAACTAAGGGCAACCTGGGACAGAGGCAGAAGGCCTGGCACAGCAGCCTGGTGCTACCTTCCAGCACAAGAATGGCCTCTCTCCTTTCTTTAAACTGCCCTCTAGTCGGGGGGCCACACACGACATTCCCACCAGCCACAATGCAGAGAGATGTCATGAAGGAGATGTGGAGGGGGCGAGTTCTGCCCACATTAGAAGAAGCTACAATCAACAGCTCTAAGTGACACCCACCAGGGTTGAGAGGAAAAGCTGAGACCCCGCATGGGAGGAGCAGAGTACCACGGAAGTAACTGCCTGCTCTCCCGTGGAGCCCTGCTCCGATCCTCGGGCCAGGGAGCGGAGCTTCCTGTGTGGAGGCAGTGACAAGTGCGGGGACTGTGGCCGTGTGCACTCCCTCAGAGACCCAGCTCGAGGGATGGGCTGAGGCTGCCCTGGGGTTCGGACGGCTCCTCACCTGTTTGTGGGCCTCTGTGGTGCAAGCCTTTTTGTAGGGTCGGATTTCTTCAGAGCCAAATCCTGGGATCCACATGTTCCACTGGCGTTCTGCAAGGGAGAGGCCGGCAGAGAGATGAGGGGGCAGGGAAGGCAGCATCGGGGCGCAGTGTGACCCTCAGACAAGGGTCAGGGAGGACTAATCTGAGCGATCAGCCGACGACTGTAGCAGTGAACAGCAGCCCTGCAGCTGGGTTCTATGGAATGCAAATGAGGAATCCCACGTGGTGCCTCCAAAGGTTTTAAATGACACCATCTGACCTTTGGGCAAAGACAAAAGAGTAACAGGAGTCCAGGCTGTGAGCGCTAAGCCCTGAGGTTTCCATGAAGTTCCACAGAAGAGGAAACTCCTGTTTCTTCAGTTGTCTTTCCTCTTTCTCTTTTTTTTAAGCAGGCTCCATGCCCAAGGTGGGGCTCAAACTCATGTCGCCAAGATAGAATCGCACACTCTACCGACTGGGCCAGCCACAGACCCCTTCAGTTGTCTTTTTTTTTAAAGATTTTATTTCTTTATTTGAGAGAGAGAGAGTGAAAGAGCACAAGCAGGGAAGCAGCAGAGAGAGAGGGAGAAGCAGGCTCCCCACTGAGCAGGGAGCCCATTTCGGGACTTGATCCCAGGACCCTGGGATCATGACCTGAGTAGAAGGCAGATGGTTAACCAGCTGAGCCACCCAGGCGCCCCCCCCCCTGCAGTTGTCTTACTGCTGTTTAAAGTTACCCCTCGCGAGGCACCTGGGTGGCTGAGTCGTAAAGCACCTGCCTTCGGCTCAGGTCATGATCCCAGGGTCCTGGGATCGAGCCCTGCATCGGGCAACCTGCTCGGCAGGAAGCCTGCTTCTCCCTCTCCCACTCCCCCTGCTTGTGTTCCCTCTCTCGCTGTGTTTCTCTCTGTCAAATAAATAAAATCTTTTAAATAAATAAATAGATAGATAGATAGATAGATAAATAAATAAAATCTTATAAATAAATAAAGTAAGTCACCCCTCTCAAACCCAAAGTAAGTAAGTAAGTCACCCCTCTCAAACCCAAAGTAAGTAAGTAAGTCACCCCTCTCAAACTCAAAGTAAGTAAGTAAGTCACCCCTCTCAAACCCAAAGGAAGAGGAGGAGGAAATACTAGGAAAATACTAGGAAAGGCATTCCTAGTATTCCGGCGTGAAGAGCCGAGTCCCCACTCCGCTGCCTCACTGTGGAGCTGCGTCCACTGTGGAGGACGCTGGGTCTGTTTCTTCAGCTTTTACATGGTAGTAACAACTGTAATAACTACCTCATAGCGTGGCTGGGAGCATTCAAGGGCATGATGCAATCCCAGAACCTGGGATAAATGCACAGAGATACGCATATAGACACGGGTATGTCTACACTACAGCCCTGTGTCCCGGCGCCAGTGGGTAAGATCATCCCTGTGAGCGGGTCACCAGAAGCTCCAACAGGGGGGAGATTCTGCTTATTCGACTATGTCAGTAACCACCATAGCTACACGGACCCCCAACCCACAAATAATCAGTAACCACCATAGCTACATGGACCCCCAACACACAAATAATCAGTAACCATCACAGCTACATGGACCCCCAACACACAAATAAAAGTGTGCTGCACTTTAAGTATAACCAATATAAAAGATAATACTTACACAATATTATTTAGGGAATAAGTCTACTCAAAAGGAGTTACATACTCTCCTAAAGCCCTGAAAACATTTGTTTTACAAACCTGTTTTGCCCCAAGCATGGCACTTACTTAAATCAAAGTGATTATTAGTGGTTTTGCAGTTATACTTTGTGTCTCATGTACAGTAACTATTGGGTGAATGAATGACTCATGTTTGGTTCTAGAAGAATTTTATATATAGCTCTCCTCCAATATTTCTTTCTTTCGTTCTTTTTTTTTTTTTTTAAAGATTTTATTTGTCAGAGAGAACAAGAGAGCGAGCACAGGCAGGGGAAGGGGCAGAGGGAGAAGCAGGTTCCCTACTAAGCAAGGAGCCTGAGACAGGACTTGGTCCCTGGACCCCGGGATCATGACCTGAGCCAAAGACAGATGCTTAACCAACTGAGCCAACCAGGCATCCCTCCTCCAATATTTCTTTGAAAATAAAAATCCTGAAGCCTTCTGCAAATAATATCTGTTGTCAGTACTTGAAAATAACACGGAGATTATTCTTTGGGAATTAAACTTTATAACCCATACAAAGTGGATCAGGATATGGATCTGCAAAGTCTCTTTAAGAAAGAGAGTAGTAGGGCGCCTGGATGTCTCAGTGGGTTAAAGCCTCTGCCTTTGGCCCAGGTCATGACCTCAGGGTCCTGGGATGGAGCCCCGCATCACATTGGGCTCTCTGCTTAGCAGGGAGCCTGCTTCCCCCTCTCTCTCTGCCTGCCTCTCTGCCTACTTGTGTTCTCTCTCTGTCAAATAAAATCTTTAAGAAAAAAAAAAAAAAAAGAATAGAAAAAAAACAGAGTAGTGGGGTGCCTGGCTGGCTCAGTTGGTAGAGCATGCAACTCTTTTTTTTTTTTGAGCATGCAACTCTTGATCTCAGGGTTGTAAGTTGGAGCCCCAGATTGGGTGTAGAGATCACATAAAAAAAAATCTTACAGGCACCTGGAAGGTGCAGTCAGTTGAGTGACTGACTCTTGTTTTAGGCTCAGGTTGTGATCTCAAGGTCATAGGATTGAGTCCTGAGTTGGGCTCTGCACTTATCGGGGAATGTGCTTAAGACTTTCTCTCCCTCTGCCCCTCCCCCTGGCTCTCTCTCTCTCCCCCTCTCTCAAACAAACAAATAAATAAATAAATCCTGGGCACCTGGGTGGCTCAGTTGGTTAGATGTCCAACTCTTGGTTTCGGCTGAGGTCATGATCTCAGGGTTAAGGGATCGAGCCCACATCCAGCTCCTCAAACTCAGTGCAGGGTCTACTTGAGATTCTCTCCCTTTCCCTCTCCCTGCTCGTTCTCTCTCCAAAATAAATAAATAAAATCTTAAAAAAGGTTAAAATAAATAAACCTTAAAAAAAAAAAATTTAAATCTTAAAAAAAAAAGTAGCTATCAGGCAAGAATGCACACATGCTAAGTATGTGTAACAAAATATTTAAATATGCATTTTAAAAAAGATTTTATTTATTTATTAGAGAGAGAGCATGAGCTGGGGGGAGGAGCTTCAGGAGGGGGAAAAGCAGCCCGAACCTAGGATCCCCAGATCATGACCTGAGCCGAAGGCAGATGCTTAACCAACTAAGCCATCCAGATGTCCCTAAATGCGCATGTATTTATATTTTATATAATATTAATGTAATAGCAACGATAATCACTTAGTGACTAAAAGGTATAGTGAAAATGTGTGGCATAAAGCAGCATTGTACAAAGCATTCCATGTACATTATGTCACTGAATGTCTACATTTCTCAAGACTGGCCATCAGAAGGGAGGTTAGTCAATTACGCAAGTGTAGGAAATTGGGTCAGAAGCAAACCCAGTCGTACACATTCCAGTCTGTCAGGAGAGAGGTGGTCCAGAGTTTACAGCCCCATTGGCAAGCCTATCTTTTTTGGGGGGTGGTGTGCAACAGACCGAGGTGGTCTAGTGCCATTCAATACCAGGTTCCCTGATTCCCCACGCTCCGATTCATTGCCCCCTAAGCAATCTTCTGATAATGAATCAGTCTCCATTAGGCCTACTGCAGAAGCTGTTCTGGCCATGCAGACTCGTGAGTATTCTTGTCACTGTGATAATTACTCCTCACTCTTTTTTTTTTGTTAAAGATTTTATTTATTTGACAGAGAGAAACACAGCGAGAGAGGGAACATAAGCAGAGGGAATGGTAGCGGGAGAAGCAGGCTTCCCGCCGAGCAAGGAGTCCTATGCGGGGCTCGATCCCAGGACTCTGGGACCACGACCTGGGCCGAAGGCAGACGCTTAACGACTGAGCAACTCAGGCGCCCCATTACTCCTCACTCTTAATGAATAAAGTAATATTCCAACTTTAATTTCAATAATTAAAAGACAAAATATTTTAAAAATAGGAATGCTAACCTCTCAAAGTAATATAATCCGCTGTGTGGGGGGGTTTTTGTGGAAAAATTTTCCAAAAAATTTACCATTCTCAGCATTTTTAAGTATACAGTTTAGTGGGATTCAGCACATTCACCACTGTTGTGTAACCACTATCATTATCCATCTCTAGAACATTTTTATCATCTCACACTGAAACTCTGTATACATTTAAAAAGTCCTCATTTCCTCTCCTGCAGTCCCTTGTCATTCCACTGTCTCTAACAATTTGCTTTGTGATGGTTTTATTTATCTATTTTTAAAAAGATTTTATTTATTAATTTGCCAGACAGAGAGCGAGCACAAGCAGGGGGAGTGGCAGACAGAGGGAGAGGGAGAGCAGGGGGAGCCCGATGTGGGACTTGATCCCAGGACCCCGGGATCATGACCCTGAGCTGAAAGCAGTCACTTAACCAACCGAGCCAACTAGGAGCTCATGCTTTGTGATGGTTTTAAAACATCCCTGCAAATTTCCTTACGTGCTTCCCCTCAAGAAGTGAAGCCTCTGTTTCCTCCCCTTGAACCTGGCCAGATCTTTGTGATAGCCTCAAAGAACAGAATTCAGGGGGCACCTGGGTGGCTCAGTCAGTAAAGTGCCTGACTCTTGATTTTGGCTCAGGTCGTGATCTCAGGGTCATGAGATTGAGCCCTGTGTTCTGCTCTGAGCTCCAGCAGGGACTCTGCCTCTCTTCTTCTCCCTCTCCCTCTGCCCCTCCCCCTGCTTGCGTGCTCTCCCACCCACACAATCATCAATCAATCTTTAGGAGGAAAAAAAGAACAGAATTCAGTAGGAGTGATGCTGCGTGACTTTAGTCACTGGGTTAGTAAAGGCAGTTTCTGCCAGGTAGTTATGGGACACGTACCCTGTGAGCCTTCAGCTACCATGTGAGAAGTCCAACTATCCTGGGACTGCACAGGATGAGAGACTGTGTCAAGAGACTGCTGAGAGGGGGGAGACCTGTTGAGTCCCAGGTTGGTTTTGTTTTTTGCTTTTCTTACGATTTGAGAGAGAGAAAGAAAGAGAGCATGAGTGGGAGAGGCAGGAGAGGGAGAGAAAATCTCAAGCAGACTTGCTAAGCCTGACTTGGGGCTCAATCTCATAACCATGAGATCACAACCTGAGCCAGAACCAAGAGTCGGACACTTAACTGACTGCAGCCCCCAGGCGCCCCTGGAATCCCAGCTTTTTGGGAGTTTCTAGCCCCGGTATCAGACTTGGACATGATGAAACTCTGTTAGAGGTCAAATTGTCTCCCTCAAAAAAGACATGTTTAAGTCCTAACCCCCAGTACCTCAGAATATACTGGAAACGGGGTTATTGCAGATATGATTAATTAAGATGTGGTCGCACAGGAGCAGGGTGGGCCCTTAATCCCCTACAAGAGGATCCTACAAGAGGAGAAGAGACAGAGAGAGGGACACACGCAGGGGAGACCTGAAGACCGAGGCACACACAGTGACGCAGCCATATGCAGAGAATGCCAAGCATTGCTGGCCACCTCCCAGCAGCTAGGAAAAGGCAAGGAAGGATTCTTCAGAGAAGCACTGGAGGGATCGTGGCCCTCCTGAGACCTTGATTTGAGATGTTTGGTCTCCAGAACTGTGAGAGAACACGTTTTGTTGTTTTAAGCTACCTAGCGTGTGGCACTTTGTTACAGCGGCCCTAGGAGACGAATACGTCTTCCTTCAAAACAATCTCGGTCCAAGGTACCACCTGACTTTAATTACATGAGAGACCCTCAGCAGAACTGCCTCGCTCAGCCCAGTCAAGCCCCAAACATACGAACAAAATAAACGACTGTTACTGTTTTAAGCCACTGTTATTGTTTTAAATTTGTTGCCTAATAATAGATAATTGCAATATCTGTCTTGTTATTAATACCAGTAACGTTCACCAGCAGCGTGTTACTTACTCCACCAAGACTCCCAGTACCTCCTCAAGCTGTGTCTTCCTGTCACCAGGAAGGAAGCCTTCCAGTAATTACTCATGGGTTGATCCATACTGAATCCCTTAATATATTCTGCCTCATTCAGTTGGCCTGATTATCTTTGTACTCGCAAGACTTCACTTTCTTCCAAGCACACTGTAACCACTGCGGAGGGGGGTTTATTCATTTCCTAAGTGACGATGGTTATCGATGTTATATAAGTATCTCTCAGAAAAACCAAGCTTGAATTTAGTGTGTGTTAAGTCAAAAAACGGAATACAGAATTATATGTACATTATGATTATAATTTTGGGGGAAAATGGATAAATAGGCTAAAAACTGCAAGAGAAACACTACTATTTAAATGGTAGAGACATAATAGCTACATTTACAAAACTCTTACTTTGTGCCAGGCCCGGAGCCGGTGACCTGACAAATGTAACCCGTAATTCTCACGATCACCCTGTAAGGATGATACTATGATCTCTACTTTACGAATGAGGAAACAGGCTCTGAGAGAAAGTTACAGGGAAGGACAGGGTGATACAGACAGAAAGTGGCAAACCCAATGCCAGAGCTAATTCTGCTGACCATGGATGGATTTCTCTTCTCTACGTGATGCTGCCACTGAACGAATACATTTATCCTGGGGCCCCAAGTCTAATCCTGACACAAAAGTCCCTCTGACTACATGTTCCTGGCGGTCCTGAAGGAACAGGGTGTGGACGCCTCACGGAGGAACGAGACGACATACCTAGATGCAGCTGGACATCCTTCACCTCCAGGGTGCTGGATTTGCGATGCCGAGCAAGCTGGCAGGCTGCTGTCACCACACTCTCAATAAAATCATCAGCAATCTGCAGCAGCATCTGGGGAAGACAAAAGTGGGGGAGAGTAACCACGACATTGGTAGAGGGGGCTCCTGTTTCTGGGACAACTCTGTCTGCTTGAATCACATATTCGGTTAGGTTTCCTATTAGAAGACCTGGAATCAGCATTTGGGCTAAGGTGAGGCCCACACTAGAAACACACCAACTCATTAAGCAGGTTGAGTGCAACTCACACGTTTCTGAGGACGTTACTCTCTATACTTTCTACCTAGAGAGATCAACCAGTCTGATCCCTCACCCTCATATTTTCTTCAGGGATAGGTGGGAAAACAAAAGTGAATCATTATATGTCCTTCATTCACAGTCTCTTAAAGCATTTTTATTTCCATTAATCTCACCAAGTCCTTATAGTAATCCTGTGAAAAAAGCAGGGCATGGACTTCATCCTCCTTTTATACAGAAGAGTGCTAACTCATGGCCATGCAATTGCTAAGCAGTGGAATTGGGGTTTGACTTCGAGGTTCCCTGTCCAAAACCTGGGTTCTTTCCACGTCATTATCAATTATCCTGGACTACGTGAAGAGTAAAGTCAGAATTCTGAAGCTAAAAATCCACACGAAAAAAATTGGAATTTTCATCACTCAAGACATTCCCCATGGCTTCCTCTGCTGACCAAAAATAAAATTACAACCACCAATAGATATTACTTATTCTGCTAGACCATTATCGCATTGTCATCTTTCCTATGAAACCAAATGGATACCATCTAATGGAGAGATTTCTTTCTTTCTTTCTTTTAAAGTAAGCTCTAGTCGTACCCAGGTGGCTAAGTTGGCTAGGCATCTGCCTTTGGCTCAGGTCACGATCCCTGGGTCTTGGGATCGAGCCCAGAGTCCTCGGGTCCCCTGCTTGGCAGGGAGCCTGCTTCTCCCTCTCCTCTGCCCCTCCCTACCCTTATGCTCTCTCTCGAATGCTCTCTCCCTCTTAAATAAATGAATACAATCTTAGAAAGAAAAGGTAAGGTCTATGCCCAACATGGGGCTTGAATTCACCATCGCAAGACCAAGAGTTGCATGCTCTAGCAACTGAGCCAGCCAAGTAAGGGAAGAGATTACTTACAAATCCCCCGATGGAGAGATTTCTGATTAAACATGGCAGATCAATCCAAAAATGACCTCCTCTCCTTCCCTAAATGCACTAATATAACAGTAAAGGGAAAAAAGAAATATAAATCCACAAAGACAGTAAGAACAGGAGAGAAAAACTTAATAGATAAGAGAATCCAATAAACTTTTATTTTATTTAAGATTTTATTTATTTATTTGACAGAGAGAGAGGGAACACAAGCAGGGGGAGTGGGAGAGGGAGAAGCAGGCCTCTCACTGAGCAGTGAGACCGATATGGGGCTCCATCCCAGGACCCCGGGACCATGACCCAAGCCAAAGACAGATGCTTAACAACTGAGCCACCCAGGCGCCCTCCAATAAACTTTGTTTTTTTTTTTTAAAGATTTTATTTATGGGGCGTCTGGGTGGCTCAGTGGGATAAAGCCTTTGCCTTCAGCTCAGGTCATGGTCCCAGGGTCCTGGATTGAGCCCCGCGTCGGGCTCTCTGCTCAACAGGGAGCCTGCTTCCGTCTCTCTCTCTCTGCCTGCCTCTCTACCTACTTG
>CM053606.1:17876101-17890812 GCA_028646535.1 Procyon lotor
TCTCTTACTAAGTCTTGTAATTTCTTCTTGGTCAATACCTAAAGTTAATTGGGAGAAGATTTTTCAGCCACGTATTAAGGAAACAGAATACCTCATTACCCCATAATGAAGAAATGCTGCCAATTCATTGGGTTTAGTTTCTGCTTTCCAAAAGCTAACCGTCTAGCCTACCTGGCAGTCTGCTCCAAGACTACACTCTCAAGACAGAAGTGCCCTGGGGAAAGGCTGAAAGGGCAGTGTGGAAGAGAGGCCAACATCTGTCAGTTTATTTCTGCCTCTTTTGCTCACTGTGCATTACCTTCCCTCTACATTAAGTCATTTGCAGTTGTACTGCGCCTCTGTCGTCTTTGGACATGTTCTTCCACCCGTCTTCCTATCTGCTCAGTCCATGGTGCCTTCTTTCTACTTTTCCTGGCCTACCCAGATAAAAAGAACCGCTTCCTCCTTTGGCCTCTAGGGTACCCCGTGCACCCTTCTGTTACTGCGTATGTTTATAAACTTGCCTGTTTCTGGCTTACTAGGACGGAAGCTCCCTGATGGCAGGGAACATGTGTTATCTCTGTGTAATATCTGTATAAGTGCATACAACTGTGCTTCCTCTTCCATAAAGGAAATGTCATGTCACATACATATGCCATTAAACAATAATCAAGACATACATTAAAACGCTGACCATAGTTATTTTGGGGTGGTGGTAGAATGATGGGCTCTTTATTCTTCTGTATTTCTAAAGTTTCTGTGATAAGTATGCATGTATGATCTTGGAAATAAAGAAGAAACAAATTTTTAAAATAAATATTTGTTAATTATGTGTCATATCTATCCATTCTATCATCACTGCTTAAGGCAAGCCTTCATTCCATGTCTTGATTTACTGCAAAAGTCTTAGACTTGGTCTTCCTCTCAGTCCACCTCCTTTCTACCTTTCTTGTCCACTTACTGCCAAGGTAATCCTCCTAAGACATACGACTTTTGTTGTTACTTACTTCTCTATTAAATATTTACAAAGATTGTCTAATGACTAAAAGTTTCAAAGGAGACTAAAGAGTATATCTGCAGTATATTCTGCCATAATCCTGCCTATATAATGTTACCTCCTGTTCTTCTCCAACAGACTCCACATTCAATGCAGGTTGGCTTCCCAACTATCTGCCCAACCCTCCCCATTCACCTTTGCTAGTCCCTCCCCCCATTCTCTTGAAATGCCTCTCTCTCATCTTCTATCCAGCTTATAAAGCCCAAGACAAGAGATTATACTTATTTCTTATCTCTTGTGGCTCTGGAGGGCAGAATCAGAATCATGAGCAGAAAGTTGGGGAAAGAGGGCATGGGGGGGCAGATTTTAGAATCAGTGCAGAAAGTTAATAATGGAGCAGCTGGATGAACTAGAAGGAGAAAAGACCAGAGGCAATAATGCTTTTATTACAGGAACAATGAATAATGAATCCATTAGTTATTTTATTATTTTATTTAACAATTATATAGCGTATATATATTTATATATACATATATAAAAACCTGTCATAGGCAACATGTGTTCGTGTGTGTGTATGAATGTATGTACATATACATACACATACACACATAAATACCACAGAGTAAACATTGATAGACATTGTACACGATAATTTGATAAAGAACTTTAGGAGTCCAAAGGAGGGAAAAGGCTCTTTTTCAGCTGAAAGGAAGAGGCAGCATCTGAGACAGACATCTCTCAAAGCATTACTGGTTCAAATAACAGATAAGAGATGCCTAGGCAGAGCAAAAAGCAAGAGATAATACCTGATTGTTTTCAGGGCTGAGACGCCCTCCCGTCCCAGGAGTGCCTGGTATCTTTACCACTGTAGTGCTATTGGCCATGGAGCCTTGTGGAGGGGTGCTGGCTGGTTCCGGTTTTATGGATGAGAAATTGGAGAGGTTGATTAGGGCTGAGGGGCCAAACTGGTTCATAATCTGTCGAGCTTTGGACTTCAGCTCATAGAGCTTATCGAGATCCTGTTTCTTTTTGGAGCTGTGAGGACCAAGGCCAATCAACTGTAAAAGGAAAACAAGAGAACTAGTTCCAGAAACACCTTTAACAAAGGATAAGGTTTGAAAGTAAAATTGTATAAGGTCTGTCAAGACTTGAAAGGTCTTCAGAATATCTGGGATAGTGACCATTTCATACCTGCACATTAAAAATGGAGGGAATGAAGAATGTTCATTGCTCTCACCTCATATTTAGAAACCATCTCTTCTCCAAAGGCTAAATGAAATAGTCCACAAAATTAAATAAGGAAGAAAGTAAATGAAATGATAAATCTTACATACAAAAATAAACTAGAATGAGAAAGACATTTCTGAAGTCTTTGTAAAAATAGAATACTGGTTAAGTACTACATGCATTATTTTTGAACAGCAAATAATGTTAAATTCAAATAAATCATGGCACAATCACATACTTAAGACCCAGTCACAAAACTTAAGAAAACAGATTAGTTCACGTTGGCACTTCAAAACATGCTTAAATCTATGTCAGGTCTATGTCTAATAAACACAGTTTTTAGCAACTGTTAAAAGTAAGCTGTTCTTTGTCATCAAGAGCAAATTTTCTGAGTGTTAGCAATCTTTAAGTACATGCAGAGTCCCTAGCCCAGAGTAGCCAAGATTCCTAAATTTTCAAGCCATGAGGCAGACTCTGTGGACAGCAGCTTTGGTGTCATCGAGATCAGAAGCACATTTACCAAGTTCCACCAACAGTGGCCTCAACGAGCTTACTTACAGCTATCTGAGTGTCTAGATCTTTAATTACATCAGCAACGGCTGTGAGCCCGGTGAAATGGGAGGCAGCCATTTTCAAAAGCTACCTGTAAATGAACAACGGGCATCAAGCACCACCCTTCCCACAGCACCATTTCGGCTGCGTGGCCTGGCACATCTTCGCTGACCAGGATCCAAGCAAACCAGATGTGGACAAACATCCTCATGCTTGTCTCCTTATTCATACTGCACACTGAGGAAAACATCGCCATCTCTTTCATACACAACTTCTAAAATTAATTAATTATAGTTATAGTATTACAGATTCTCTTCCAATAAAACAATGTTCAGCATATGAAAACTTTATTGGCCAAAACTGTGAAACAAACCTGCAGGAACCATGACAGTGGTTTTCAGAACTTGGTGAAGCTTAGCAACCTAAATGAGTCTCTGCACTTGTCAATTCCTGCCCCTTACTGCTGTGTTCCTCCACAACAAACTGTTTAACTCTCTAATATGAGAAATGACCTTTCCTGGTTTGCCTTTAATAAAAGCAACTAATGGGGCAGCTGGGTGGCTCAGTCTGTTAGGCGTCTGCCTTCAGCTCGGGTCAAGATCCCAAGGTTTCACATTGGGCTCCCTGCTCAGCGAGAGGATATAATATAATATCTCTGCTTTTCCCTTTCCCTGTGCCTCTCCCCCAACTTGTGCTCTCTCTCTCTCTAATAAATAAAATCTTTAAAAATAAGGGGCGCCTGGGAGGCTCAGTCGTTACATGTCGGCTCAGATCAAGATCCCAGGGTCCTGGGATCAAGCCCCCCATTGGGCTCCCTGCTCAGTGGGAAGCCTGTTTCTCCCTCTCCCACTCCCCCTGCTTGTATTCCCTCTCTCATTGTCTCTGTCAAATGGATAAATAAAATCTTTTAAAAAACTTTAAAAATAAATTAATTAGGGGTGCCTGGGTGGCTCAGTGGGTTAAAGCCTCTGCCTTCGGCTCGGGTCATGATCTCGGGGTCCTGGGATGGAGCCCCGCACTGGGCTCTCTGCTCAGCAGGGAGCCTGCTTCCCCTCTCTCTCTGCCTGCCTCTCTGCCTACTTGTGATCTCTCTACTCTCTGTCAAATAAATAAAATCTTAAACAAACAAATAAATACTTTGAAATTAATTAATTGATTGATTAATTAAAGCAACTAACTACTTACTGGTTAGGTGACCAAGAGAAACTTGTTGGCCAAGAGTCAGCTGAGGGGACAGCAGAAAATCAGGATCACTTGTTTGTTTTTTAACCATATGCCTCCTTTTCCCTCACCCACAAATGTCACCAACAGAAGAATCCGGATAGGGAAAGATTGTTAACATGGTAATAGTTCTGTAATGTTATAAAAACAAACTATTACCCCACAGCAAGTTATGAAAGAGTCTTATTAAAGATTATCAGTATGCTCACCATACTGAACATTATACCTTTCAAATACCATTCCCACAACCTTCAAGGGTCTTCCCAAATAGTATTGGGTATTGCTCAAAATAAGCATAAGATTCTTTTTGTAACAGAGATTTCCGTAAAATGGGAATTTCTCTAATAAGACCTGTAGACAAAAATATAGCCTATCTACACAGCACCAAATATGAATAATCATTTTTCAAATCAGGAGTTAGCCTTAAGGGGCTCCTGGGTGGCTCAGCTGGTTAAGCAACTGCCTTTGGCTCAGGTCATGATCCTGGAGTCCCAGGATGGAGTCTCACATAGGGCTCCCTGCTCAGCAGGGAGTTTGATTCTTCCTCTGACCCTCTCCTCTCTCATGTTCTGTCTCTCAAATAAAATCTTAAAAATAAAAAAAGGAATTAGATTTAAGGAATAGCTCCAATGGCTACTAATGAAATAAGGGGAATCTGTACATTGTAAGAAAAATTAAAGTTTCTCCCTCAGAAACTAGATGGCACTTTACTGTTTTGTTGAGAAGCAAACAATACTTCTGCATTTTCAGTAATTCTGAGAAAGCGAGCTACTTCTTCCATTAAAACAAACGAAACAAAGCAGATGATAACCAGACACTCATTACCAGACTGACACTGCCCTTAATTTCCTAGACCGTATGTTTATTTGGTTGGATTTAAAGATTTTTTTTTTTTTTCAATTTATTTGACAGAGAGAAACACAGCGAGAGAGGGAACGGTAACAGGAGAAGCAGGCTTCCCACCGAGCAGAGAGCCCGATGCGGGGATCGATCCCAGGACACTGGGATCATGACCTGGGCTGAAGGCAGACCCTTAACGACTGAGCCACCCAGGCGCCCCTATTTGGCTGGATTTAAAATACCATATTCCTATGGGTGATGATTACATGGGTTTATACAATGTCAAATACATCAGATTGAATATTTAAGATCTGTGCATTTTACTGTATATAAATCAGATCTCCTGCACCTCTACCCAAATGAGTAAGGGATTGCACTCTCAGGCAATTATCCCAGAAAAATGAAAACTTGTGCTCCCATGCAAACCTATATGCTAATACTCATAGTATTTATCAATAGGGAGAACATAGACATTGAATAAATGATGGTATATGAGTACATCTGGAAAAGATCGGGTTTCGTGTTTAAAATTTAAATATGTGATCCACCTGGAATGAGAAGGGTATATATATTCCTCCCTTCATACACTCCTGTTTCATTTTTTTTAAAAAATATTTTATTTATGAGAGAGAGAGAGAGCGAGCCAGAGAGCACAAGCAGGGGGAATGGAAGAAGGAGAAGAAGCAGGTTCTCTGTTGAGGAAGGAGCCCGACACAGGGCTTGATTCCAGGACCTTGGATCATGACCTGAGCCAAAAGCAGATGCTTAACTGACTGAGCCACCCAGGTATTCCAAAGAGTCTGCAATTTTAATCTCAGGGTTATGGATTCAAGCCCCATGTTGGGTGTGGAGCCCACTTTAAAAACAAAAATAAAAAGGGAAAAAGAACAAATTACTAATACATAATGATAAAGATAACTTAAAATATTTAAGTAAAAAAAAAAACCAGTTTCAAAAGAATACACACTGTATGATTCCATTTATATGAAAACCTAATCTCTAATGATCTAAAAAGTATAATCTCTAGCAATAGGTGGGGCAGAGAAATTTGGGGCATGGGGGAAGTTTGTCCAGTGGATATAAGCACTCTTTACCTTGAGTGGGGTGATGCTTACCCAGCTGCATACATTTATCAAAACTCATCAAACTATCTACTTAAAATGTGCACATTTTATTATATGCAAATTATACCTCAATAAAACTGACTAAAAAAAAAAATCTCAACATGCAACTATTATATGACCCAACAATTCAAGTACTAGGCATTTATCCTAGAGAAATGAAAACTTATGTTCACACCAAAACCTGCACATGAATATTTATAGTAGCTTTATTTGTAACACTCAACTGTAATCAGTTGAGATGTTTCCAAGATGTGAATAGTGGGGCACTCGCGTAGCTAAGTGGGTTGAAGCCTCTGCCATCGGCCCAGGTCATGATCTCAGGGTCCTGGGATCGAGCCCCGCATCAGGCTCTCTGCTCAGAGGGGAGCCTGCTTCCCCCTCTCTCTCTGCCTGCCTCTCTGCCTACTTGTGATCTCTCTCTCTGTCAAATAAATAAATAAAATCTTAAAAAAAAAAAAAAAGGAAATAGTTAAACTGCGGTATATCCATATCATGGAAAATTACTTATCAATAAAAAGAAAAAAATTTAATACACACAACTTGAATAACTTCCAGAGAATTATGCTGAACAAAAGAACACAAAAAGAGTACACCTGGGGCTCCTGAGTGGCTCAGTCAGTTAAGCATCTGCCTTCAGCACAGGTCATGGTCTCAGGATCCTGGGATCAAGTACTATGTTAGCTCTCTGCTCCCCCCACCTCGTGCTCTCTCTCTTGAATAAATAAAACCTTCTTTTTTTTAAAGAGTACATTTACAGAGCATCTTTGAAATGATAAGACTTAGGAATAGAGGACAGATTAGTGAGGTTGTCAGCAATTGGGTGGCAGGGAGGCAGATGTGGTTATTAAAGGGGCAAAATGAGGGACCTTTGTGATGGAATCAGTCACTGTCTTGACGGCGATGATGGATAAAAGAACCTATAAAAGTGACTAGGTTGTATAGGACTTAGTCCACATACATCCATAATTGAATGCAAGTAAATGGATACAAGTAGGTAAATCTGAATAAGACTGGTAGATTATATCAATGTGAATATTCTGTCATAATAGATAGTAGTTTTGCAAAATGTACCATTGGGGAAAACTGAGCAAAGCATTATTTCTTATAACTACACATAAATCTACAATTATCTCAATTTTTAAAAACTAAAAAAGTATTCTCAGCAGTAGTGAAAAGCACTTTTGGGGTGCCTGGATGGCTCGGTCAGTTAAGCATCTGACTCTTGATTTTGGCTCAAGTCACATGCCCGGGGTTGTGGGATCAAGTCTCATGTCAGGTTCCAAGTGGAGTCTGCTTGGGTTTCTCTTTCATCCACTCCCTCTGCCCCTGCCCCCTTAACTCACACTTGCTTGGTCTCTTTCTCTCCTTAGGATAAATAAATCTGAAAAGAAAAGAAAAGCCCTTCTAAAGATGACCCAAAGCTCAGGAGCCATAAAAGACTGACATGTTCAATTATATACCAAAAAAAAAAAAAAAAAAAGTCTGGGGGCACCTGGGTGGCTCAGTTGGTTAAGCGTCTGCCTTTGGCTCGGGTTGTGACCTCAGGGTCCTGGGATTGAGCCCCATGTCGGGCTCCCTGCTTGGTGGGAAGCCTGCTTCTCCTTCTCCCACTCCCCCTGCTTGTGTTCCCTCTCTCACTGTATCTCTCTCTGTCAAATAAATAAAAATATTTATAAAAAAAAAAGTATGAAAAACAAACAAACAAATATTAAATAAAAATGAAAATGTCTGCATGGCAATAAACACAATAAAGTTAAAGGACAAAAGACAAACTAGCAAAAATATATGCAGTATACATCAAAGACAAAGGACTAATTTCTTTATATATAAAAAATACCTATAAATCAATAACCACCAAATAACCCAAAAGAAAAATTGCAAAAACAACAAAAATGACAGCACAAAAAATTAAAATAGAGGTGCCTGGGTGGCTCAGTGGGTTAAAGCCTCTGCCTTCGGCTCAGGTCATGATCTCAGGGTCCTGGGATCGAGCTCCACATTGGGCTCTCTGCTCGGCGGGGAGCCTGCTTCCCCCTCTCTCTCTGCCTGCCTCTCTGCCTACTTGTGATCTCTGTCAAATAAATAAATAAAATCTTTTAAAAAAAAAATTAAAATAGTTCAGAAAGTAATGAAATGGTCCTTTAAAAAAAAGTAATGAAATGATCCTTATTCTAATTCATAATAAAAATGCAAATTAAAACTATTTATTCCTCCTTTGGCAATGATGAAAAAGTTTTATACACACTGTTTGAAAGTTTTATAGAAAAACAGTCATTTCACATGTTGTAGGAGTTGGGGGTGGGATGGAGGATATAAATTAGTTAGGTCTCTACAAAGGGATACTTGGCAGTATCTACCAAAATTAGAAAAGCATGTATTGGGGCACCTCAGTGGCTCAGTCAGTGGAGCATCCAACTCTTGATTTTGGCTCAGGTCATAATCTCAGGGCCGAGGGATCAAGGCCCATGCAACATAGAGCCTGCTTAAGATTCTCTCTCTCATTCTTCCTCTGCCCCTGCCCCCGACTCACGCACATGCTCTAAAAAAAAAAGCATATATTGTTTTGATCCCATAGCCCCATCTTTAGCAATTTATATTATAGTTGGACATCTATGTAAATAAGAAACTATACATACAAGGAATAACAACCTAAATATCCATCAAAAGTGATATAGTTAAGGGCACCTGGGTATCTCAGTTGGTTAAGTGTCTGCCTTTAGCTCAGGTCATGATCCCAGCGTCCTGGAACGGAGCCCCACATTGGCCTCCCTGCTCAGTAGGAAGCCTGCTTCTCCCTCTCCCACTCCCTCTACTTGTGTCCCTTCTCTCATTGTGTGTCTCTCTGTCAAATAAATAAATGAATTTTTTTTTTTTTAAGTGATATATTGGGGCACCTGGGTGGCTCAGTGGGTTAAGCCTCTGCCTTTGGCTCAGGTCATGATCTCAGGGTCCTGGGATGGAGCCCCAGCATCGGGCTCTCTGCTCAGCGGGGAGCCTGCTTCCCCCTCTCCCTCTGCTGCTTCTCTGCCTACTTGTGATTTCCTTCTCTCTGTCAAATAAATAAACAAAATCTTTAAAAAAAAAAAAAAAGTGATGGGACGCCTGGGTGGCTCAGTTGGTTAAAACCGCTGCCTTCAGCTCAGGTCATGATCTCAGGGTCCTGGGATCAGTCCCGCATCGGGCTCTCTGCTCAGCAGGGAGCCTGTTTCCACCTCTCTCTCTGCCTGCCTCTCTGCCTACTCGTGATCTCTCTGTCAAATAAATAAATAAAATCTTTTAAAAAATAAATAAATAAAAATAAAAATTTTAAAAAAGTGATATAGTTAAATAAATTAGGGTATGACCACAAAATGAGATACATTGAAAAAAATAAGACTCATGAAAATATTAAGCTGAATGAAAGAATTTAGGGCTGCCTGGCTGGAAGAACATGTGACTCTTGATCTCGGGGTCCTGAGTTTGAGCCCCATGCTAGGTGTCAAGATTACTTAAATAAGTAAAATTTTAAAAATTGAAAAAATAAATGGAAAAGTCTAGTTGAAAAGACCACATGTATGATTCCATTTATATGTAATGTCCAGAATAGACACATCTATAGAGACAGAAAGTAGATTAGTGGTTGCCAGGGGTGAAGAGTGGGGGAAAGGGATAGGGACTAACAGCTAATAGTAGAGGATTTATTTTAGGGGGTATAAAAATAATCTAAATTGGATTATGGTGATGGTTGCACAAATATGATTGTACAAAAAAGCCACTGAACTGTACACCTCATAATGGTGAATTGTATGATATGTGAATAGCATCTCAATAAAGATGTTTTTTAAAAAATAAGGAAGAGGGGCACGTGAGTGGCTCAGTGAGTTAAGCATCTGCCTTTGGCTCAGGTCATGATCCTGGAGTCCTGGGATCAAGCCCCATGACGGGCTCCCCGCTCAGCAGAGGAGTGTGCTTTTGCCTCTCCCTTCCCCCACTCATGTTTGCGCTCTCTCTGTCTCTCTCTCTCGCTCACTCTCAAATGGATAGGTAGAATCTTCAAAAAAAAACAAAAACAAAACAAGGGAGCTCATGAAATGACCTCTAAAATACACTGTTCATTAAAAATGCAAAGTACAGGGGCGCCTGGGTGGCTCAGTCGTTAAGCGTCTGCCTTCAGCTCAGGTCTTGATCCCAGGGTCCTGGGATCGAGTCCCACATCGGGCTCCTTGCTCAGCAGGAAGCCTGCTTCTCCTGTTACCATACCCTCTGCTTGTGTTCCCTCTCTCACTGTGTTTCTCTCTGTCAAATAAATAAAATCTAAAAAAAAAAAAAAAACTTTTAAAAATGCAAAGTACAGAGGAGCGAGCATAATTTGTTATCACTTATTAAAAGACATATAATTGGGGCGCCTGGGTGGCTCAGTGGATTAAGCTTCTGCCTTCGGCTTGGGTCATGATCTCAGGGTCCTGGGATCAAGCCCCACGTCAGGCTCTCTGCTCAGCAGGGAGCCTGCTTCGCCCTCTCTCTCTGCCTGCCTCTCTGCCTACTTGTGATCTCTCTCTCTGTCAAATAAATAAATAAAATCTTAAAACAACAACAACAACCATATAATTGTAAATGCATAAATTATTCCTGGAAAGATACATAACAAACTGATAGCAGCAGTTATCTTAGTGAGGAGGGGAATGGTAGTATCTGGGTGGCCTACGGGACCAAGGTGGAAGATTTACTTTTCATCGTATACCCAAATTCTGTCCCGTGTGCATATGTTAGCTATGAAAAAAGAATTAAAGTACTATTTGGTTTGTTTCCTCTGAAAAAGTAGGTAATTCTGGCAAATGATTTCAAAATATACCAAAAAAATAGGGGCTCCCAGATGGCTCAGTCACTTAAGTGATCGACTCTTCATTTCAGCTCAGGTCATGATCTCAGGGTAAAGGGATCATGCCCCACGTTGGGCTCTGTGGTCAGCAGGGAGTCTGTTTAAGATCCTTTCTCTCCCTCTCCCTCTGCCTCTCCCCATCGCATGCATGGGTGCAGGGGCGCAGTTTCTCTCTTTCCCTAAATTAATAAATAAATCTTAAAAAATATATAGGGGCGCCTGGGTGGCTCAGTCGTTAAGCGTCTGCCTTCGGCCCAGGTCAGATCCCAGCGTCCTGGGATCGAGCCCCGCATCGGGCTCTTTGCGCGGCGGGGGGCCTGCTTCTCCCGCTACCATTCCCTCTGCTTGTGTTCCCTCTCTCGCTGTGTTTCTCGCTGTCAAATAAATAAAATCTTAAAAAAAAAAAAAAATATATATATATATATATATAGCAGTAGCAACAAAAATGAACCTTGATCTGTATCTCACACCTTATACCAAAACTAACTCAAAATTGATCACAGACTTAAAATTAAAAATGTAAAACTATAAAACTTTTACAAGAAAGCATAGGGGAAAAAATCTTCATAACTTTGGGTCAGGGCAGGAATCTTAGCTATAACACCAAAAGCACAATCCACAAAAGAAAGAAACTGATAAAGTGGACTTAATGAGGGGCAATTGGGTGGCTCAGTCATTACGCATTTGCCTTCAGCTCAGGTCATGATCCCAGGGTCCTGGGATTGAGCACCCCATCGGGCTCCCTGCTCAGAGGGAAGCCTGCTTCTCTCTCTCCCACTCCCCCTGCTTGTGTTCCCTTTCTTGCAGTCTCTCTGTCAAATAAATAAATACAATCTTAAAGAGAAAAGAAAATGTAGATTTTCTAAAATCTAAAAAAAAAAATGGACTTAATCAAAATGTAAACTCCTGCTCCACACACACAAAAATAATAATAATAATAAAGACAGGGGCGCCTGGGTGGCTCAGTGGGTTAAAGCCTCTGCCTTCAGCTCAGGTCATGATCTCAGGGTCCTGGGATCGAGCCCTGCATCGGGCTCTCTGCTCAGCGGGGAGCCTGCTTCCCCCTCTCTCTCTGCCTGCCTCTCTGCCTACTTGTGATCTCTCTCTCTCTAAATAAATAAAAATCCTTAAAAAAAAAAAAAATAATAATAAAGACAAGTCATAGACCAAGAGAAAATATTTACAAATCATGTATTTGACAAACAACCTGTATCAAGGATATATAAAGAACTCTCAAAATTCAACAATAAGAGAACATACCAATTTAAAAAATGGGCAAAAAAATCTGAACAGATCTTTCACCTAAGATATACAGATGGCAAATAAACACATGAAAAGATACTCAATATCATTAGTCATCTGGGAAATGCAATTAGGGAAATGAGTACTAAATACTATTAGAATAATTAAAATTTTTAAAAAATCAACAAGTGCTGGAGAGGATGTTGAGTAACTGAAACCATCATACATTTCTGTGTGAATGTGTAAAATGGTGCAATCTCGTTGGAAAACGGTTTGGCAGGTTTGTTTTATTTTTTAAAGATCTTATTTATTTGAGAAAGAGAGAGTGATAGAGTGCAAGTGGGGTAGAGGAGCAGAGGTAGAAGCAGACTCCCTGCTCAGCAGCGAGTCTGACTCAGGAGTCCATCCAAGGACCCCGGGATCATGCCCTGAGTTGAAGGCAGACGCTTAACTGACTGAGCCAGCCAGGTGCCCCAGTTTGGCCGTTTCTTATAAAGTTAAATATATACTTATCATATGACCCGGCAATCCCACTCCTAGTTATTTACCCTAAAGAAATGAAAACATATTCACACAAAAATCGGTACGTGAATGTTTATAGCAACATTATAACTGCCAAAAACTGGAAACAATCCAGATTTCCTTCAAATAGCGAATGGATAAACTATGAATATATATCCATACAATGGAATACTACTCGGCAATAGGAACAACTTCTGACACATGCAACACCGTGGCTAGTCTCCAGTGTGTATGAGAAGTCAAAGAGGCAAGATGCAAAAGTATGCGTCTGTATGATTCCGTTTATAGGACACTCTGGAAAAGGCCAAGCTATATGGATGGAGAAAACGACTAGGGGCTGCCAGTGGCTTGGAGGGCTAGAGTTGGCCTACAAAGGAACAGCATGAAGGAAACTCTGGGGGTGGTGGAACTGTTAGGTAGCAATGTTATGGTGCTTACGTGACAGTAATCACTTGTCACAACTCATAGAACTGTACTCCCCAAAGGGAGGATTTTTTCGTATGTAAATTTAAAAACAAAACATCACAGCCATTCTGAAATGGTCAATGCCTCTACATCCAAATTACCTGTTTACTGACAACTTTCACCAAGTCCAATTGTGGATGACGCTGACCAAGCACAATGGAATGAAGTGACTGTAAATAACCTGAATTCCATTACATAATATACCATGGTTGCTTTTGGGCTACTCAAATTTCTAATTCTCACTTACTTGGAACAACAAGAAGTAGGAAGTATTGCTGTGTAAAAACAGGCATTTACTGTGGGACAGTTTGGGAGAACAATTATAATAATAAACCCCTATTGGCGCCTACTATGTGGAAATCACATGCTAGGAGTTACAAAATAAGTCCAGAAAGTCCATGCCCCAGTGATCTACAGTAAAAGTTATTTAGTAATTTTATCAAAACAAGATTGTGTGGCTGGGAGTTCAATTAAATACCAAGCCTATCCTCCCTCCCCCTTACCAGTTACATTTAAACTCTGGTTGATAGGCTGAGGATAACAACCTCTAACTGCTTTTCCTTTTAATAGCTTGTACCTCAAACAGAAATCCAGTTGTAACCCTATGACTGTATTAAGAGTATCTGATTTTTCAGAGGGTAGGAGATGGGGGGATACTTTGTAGTAGTTCTAAGATCATGGTGTTTTCTAGACATCTGTTCTATTAACAGATTTTTTTTATTTATTTTTTTATTTTTATTTTATTTTTTTTATTTTTTTATTTTTTAAAAGATTTTTATTTATTTATTTGACAGAAAGAGAGATCACAAGTAGGCAGAGAGGCAGGCAGAGAGAGAAGGGGGAAGCAGGCTTCCTGCTAGGCAGAGAGGCCGATATGGAGCTCAATCCCAGGATCCTGAGATCATGACCTGGGCCGAAGGCAGAGGCTTTAACCCACTGAGCCACCCAGACGCCCCAACAGA
Organism: Procyon lotor; assembly: GCA_028646535.1. Lineage (NCBI taxonomy): Eukaryota > Metazoa > Chordata > Mammalia > Carnivora > Procyonidae > Procyon > Procyon lotor. The sequence continues at coordinate 17,890,091 of CM053606.1, forward strand.
TTTTTTTTTTTTTTTAAGATTTTTTTATTTATTTGACAGAGAGAAACACAGTGAGAGAGGGAACATAAGCAGACGGAATGGTAGTGGGAAAAAAGGCTTCCCGCCGAGCAGCCCAATGCGGGGCTCGATCCCAGGACTCCAGGATCACGACCTGAGCCGAAGGCAGACACCTAACAACTGAGCCACCCAGGCACCCCAGATTTTTTTTTTTAATACAGATTTTCTTTCTACGTATACTCTACACCCAGTGTTGGGGCTTGAACTTACAAACCTGAGATCAAGAGTTGCATGCTCTTCTGACTGAGTCAGCCAAGCGCCCCACAGATCCCCCCACCAAGATTTTTCTTGTTTTAAGTGAAGTGAATAGGGGAGTAAAAGACTAGATTGTCTCTAAAACTGTTTCATTTCTGAAATGTTTAGGAATTATTTAAACAAAATACTGGAGTGAAAGGGACTGCCAGACTAATGGCATAAAAGCCCTATCACTATGGTACATGACTTCATCTAATGACTGAGTTTTCTACCTGTTTCTCTCTTCACTGGCTTCTACATGTATCTAAATGAACTCATATTTCCCAGCCTAAAAAAAGAGAATCAGGGGGGAGGGAGACAAACCATAAGAGACGCCTAGACTCAAAAAAAAAAAAAAAAAAAGAGAGAGACTCCTAGACTCAAGAAATGAACTAAGGGTGGCCGGCGGGGGGGGTGGCCGGCGGGGGAGG
>CM053606.1:17891312-17907596 GCA_028646535.1 Procyon lotor
CCCCCCCCCCCCGCCTGTTTGTGATCTCTCTGTCAAATAAATAAAATCTTTAAAACAAACAAACAAACAAACAAAAAACAAACAAAAAAAAAACCCCAGTGTATTAAAACTAAAAGGCTGGGTGCCTGGGTGGCTCAGTCATTAGGCATCTGCCTTCAGCTCGGGTCATGGATGCTGGGGTCCTGGGATCAAGGCTCACATCAGGCTCCCTGCTCGGCAGGAAGCCTGCTTCTCCTCCCACTCCCCCTGCTTGTGTTCCCTCTCTCTCTTCATCAAATAAATAAAATGTTTTTTAAAAAATAAAAAATAAAACTAAAAGGTTTCCCCATTGTAGTATGTGTTGGTGCCATCCTATAACCATTTTTATGACTACAGACATTAAAAGAAAAAAATAGTGACTGAAAAAAACACGGTAGTGGTAAATAGTCCACAGGAGGCTGATAAGGAGTACTATGGCACAGGGAAGATCCAAGTCAGGAGGGTTGGGTATCATCCTACTTCTGCCACTGATTTATGTGAGCTCCCTTTAACCAGAGTTTCTACATCTATAATTAAGAGTAGGATCAGACAGATTTAGTTCCTTCCAGCTCTAAGAATTAGTGTAAGATTTTAGATTAAGTTCATATGTACTGATTTCAGTTGGTCTTCTGCATCCAGCACACCTGTTTCACAGTACAGGCTCTAAACACTGTTGGTATATTGTCTCCAAAGAATTTGGGGGCTTTCCATGAAGACTGCAGATCAAAAGTAATATATTCTATGTTCATATCTGTTCTAACACAAGGTTTTTCTGATCAGGTACTATTATATATTATAATACATACTATTATAATAACTCAGTGCTACTATCATAATAACTCAACGCTAGAGCCACAAATGAGTGAAATGAGTTGCACATTTTGCAAATGTGGATGAGGATATTAACTCAGAAATAAGTTATCATTAATTAAACCATCAAGTACTTTGAAATGGTGGCATGGGCATGCTTTATTTTATAATTTGGTATAAGTTTTGATCAATTCCAAACAGTAGAGGCACTTGTAAATAGTATAAGCTAACCTTTTGGGAAAAAATAATAGTTTCAACTAGTTAGCCCAATTTCCGTGATCATCTGGTTCACGTTAAAATTAACTGTAAAGTTAATCCAATTTAGGTCCTTGTTCTTCAAGTTGGTCTCTCTTGGCCTTCTAAATTTAAAATTAAATATATCTTAGTCCATTGTGAGGAAAGGTCTATTCAGGTCCCATTTTCCTATCTTAAATATCTATTCTTACTTAAAAACACAGAAAAACAGGGAGACTGGGTGGCTCAGTTGTTAGGCCTCTGCCTTCGGCTCCAGTCATGATCCCAAGATCCTGGGATCGAGCCCTGCATCAGTCTCCATGCTCGGAAGCCTGGTTCTCCCTTTCCCACTCCCTCTGCTTGTGTTCCCTCTCTCACTGTGTCTCTGTCAAATAAAATCTTAAAAAACAAAAACAGAAATTTAGTTCTCCTCAAATACTAAACTATATAACTACCTTAACAAGTTATGGTACTTCACATAAAGAGAAGTTTTAAGGGAGAGGAGGGTGTTTTCATTCAATGACATGTTTTGTGTAAGTGTTATTTCCTATTTGTTGATGTGCAAACTGATACATGGAGAGGAATTCACTTAGAAAAGTAGAATAAGGGACACCAGGATGGCTCAGTTGGTTGAGTGTCTGCCCTCAGCTCAGGTCATGATCCCAGCTCCTGGGATCAAGCCCTGCATCCGGCTCCTTGCTCAGCAGCAAGCCTGCTTCTCCCTAACAAGTAAATGAATAAATCTTTTAAAAAAAGAAAAGAGGGGCACCTGGGTGGCTCAGTGGGTTAAAGCCTCTGCCTTCAGCTCAGGTCATGATCTCAGGGTCCTGGGATCAAGCCCCGCATCAGGCTCTCTGCTCAGCAGGGAGCCTGCTTCCTCCTCTATCTCTGCCTGCCTCTCTGCCTACTTGTGATTTCTCTCTCTCTAGCTCTGTCAAATAAATAAATAAAATCTTTTAAAAAAAATAAAAGAGAAGAAAAGTAGAACAAAGTCAAACACATAATATGGGTTTAGTACCATGTTTTTGGGCAAGGTACTTAATCTCTGAACCAATTTCCTTATCTATACAATGGGACTAACAATATCTAATTTGTGGGGCTGTAAGTGATAATTAAATGATTTAATATTTGAAAGTGCTTATGATGATGCCTGCTTGGTCTGAGTAGGTTTCAGTAAAAGATATTACTGAAGGGAAGTGACTCTCAAAGTATCTTCGACATTCTTATCGAAAAGCAGCCATACAGGGCCTGGAGGGTACACATTCAGTTGGTTAAAGCAGCTGCCTTTGGTTCAGGTCATGACCCCAAGGTCCTGGGATGGAGCTGAAGTCAGTCTCCTTGCTCAGTGGGGAGCCTGCTTCTCCTGCTCCCTCGCCCGCTCTCCCTCCTTGTGCTCACTCTCTCTCTCTCTCTCTCAAATAAGTAAGAAATCTTTAAAAAATAAAAAAATAGAAAATAAAATAAAATCAGTCATCTCCAGTAAATGCCTATACTAAAAAAACAGGATACAACTTATTTATCTGCTACTTTCTAAACTGCTTACTAAATTTGGGGGGGGGTTTCATTTAAAGGTTCTCTAACTGGTTAAATGACATTCACTGTATTGATGTCAATACAGTAACAGCCTCAAAATAAAGTACTAAATTTGTAAAAAAAAAAAAAATTTCCCTCTTGAGTTTAAGGTTAAAGCAAAGATTCTAGAAGCATGTTTTCAAGAATATTAGCCAATTATCTCCTGTTTGCTAGACACAGCAGGGTACTATATCAAAATTATGATCTAAGCTATCATTACCTCACTGTGATCCTATACCCTCTTTGGACCTTAGCTTTTTTAAATATAAAACAGGAGTTTAAAAAAGATTATCTTTCTGGGCCATCCTGTCCTCCTATCTCTAGCATTCTTTGATTTGAGATGCAGAGATCTGTGCTCAATCAGAGTTGAATGGAATGGTATTTAAAGCACTTATCAAGTATATAACTGAGTTCAAACGGTTTCGACTTCACATTAGAGCTTCGAAAGAATGAAGCAGAAAACGAAGATGCTTGCATGGGGCTTTCCTAGATAAAGTATCTGACACAAGAGAAGCCAAGCAGGCAGCGCGAAGGAAGGGTCTTCTTCCCCTGAATACATCCTTTACCACTCTGGATTCAGAGTATATGAGAAAAAAATAGATCGCTAGATCTTGCCCAAACTCTCTCCCTTTCCCTTGGAGCCTGATCTCGCAGCTATGGCCCCTTATACTCTTCGCTTTGGCGAGCTCAGGTCCTCAGCCCTGTTCCCTCAGGTACTTCGGAGTCTCCAAGCCCTGTTCCCGTCCCCACAGAAGCCCGTCTTCATTGCCCGCTGCTGTTCCTTCCAAACCCAAGTGTTCTCTGAGTGCTCCTGCCCCTCAGGAACCTAAGTCTTCGCTGCCCTGTTTCTGACTCCTTAGGAGCCTGGATCTTCACTGTCCCGCTTCTGTCTCTTAGGAGCCCAAGTCCTCACAGCTCCGCTTTTACCTTTCAGAAGCCCGTGTCTTCACGCCCCTTTCCTCTCCGACCCTCTCCTCTTAGGAGCTCGGGACTTCACAATCCTGTCCCTCTCGCACCGCTTTCCCTCAGGTGCCGGAGAACTCACATCCGTCCCCGTTCCCTAAGTCCCGTCTACAGCCCGGGTCCCCACAGCCGCGTCTTCTCCGAGCCCCGTTCCCCTCAGTCCCGTCCCAACAGCCTGCCTGATTCCTCGCACAACCCGGTCTCCTCCACGATTTAGTTCTTCAAACACTGACCCACTGTGGGTCTGGGTCCTGACTCCCTCCTCCCGCTCTTCTTCCTCAACTGCCAGGGCCCAAGACTCACAGGCAGCAGCGTCTATCTCCCCATGATATGCGGAGACTGCCCCAGTGAAGCGTTCGTCTCAGCAGCCGGTCCGACTGCTCGGCCCTCCCCGAGTACTTCCGGCACCGCTCCCCGCCTCCAACCCGGAAACGCGCGGCTCTTCCGGCCGGCGGGCGCGCGCCTGCCTTGCGCAGGCGCAGACTGCTCCCTAACACGTGGTCCGGGTCCTAGGCTGTTGCTCAGCTCGGGTGGTGGTGTTTTTTTCTTGCTTGGGGTTGACTGGCAGCGTGGGCGAGCCGTTCGCCTTCTACCCAGGTGTTACGAGCCCTGCCCTTGCTGTTTCTTTCCGTCTCCGCCTGTCATATATGTCGCTAGCGCTACCGGTAATTGACGCCCTCGGATGGTTTAGAGGTCGCCATTTTTAGTTGGTGCCTTTATCTTAATATCGGGACGGAGAAACCCACTTGGGACCACAGCACCCAGTAGGTAATTCTGTTGAACTCTAACAAGGGAGTTGGCAACACGAGAACCTAGAGATAAGAGAGACCGTTTGTACCTGTGGATTGGCAACTAATAATATCAATTGAGCGTTTACTGTCATCCAGGAATTTTGCTAAGCCCCTTAACTCCGATATATCATTTAATCTTTCAAAGAAAGCCCGTGAGAAATGAAGTAAAGTTTTAGCTAATAAGTGCAATCTAAACTTGAACTCAGAAGTCTGACTGTAAAGCCTAATACTGTTGTGTATGTAACCATTAAACTGATGGTCTTGGTTACTCCATCAAACGCTTTGAGATAACTTTTTTACCCTATGCCAGATGATAGGCATGTAAGACCCAGTCCTAGCCAATGTGGCAGGAATTTACAAAGGCTTGTGACAGCCCAAAGTGAGCCATGGTAACTGACCGCAGGAATCAGGAAGAGGTATCTCCCACCTGTATTGGTACAGTAATCTGATCTTCCTGTCTTTTTTTTTTTTTTAATTTTTTTTAGTAACCTCTACATCCAACATGGGTATCAAACCCAACCCTGAGATCAAGAGTCGCATGCTCTTTGACTGAGCCAGCCAGGTGTCCCAGTGCCTTCCTTGTTTTTACAATCCTCATGCCACCAAACTCCCAATCACCATCTACGCTGCCACCAGATCCGAATTCTTAGATTCAAGGCCCATTCACCATTAGGCCTTGGGCAGTCTTCCTTAGCCTAATTTCTCTCTATTCTCCTAAGGATCTGGCACACCTTCCCAGCCCACCTCGCCCCCCACCACCAATTCCTCTTTTTAAGATCAGTTTGGTTTTTGTTTTTTTAAGATTTTAGGGGTGCCCGGGTGACTCAGTGGGTTAAAGCCTCTGCCTAAGGTCCAGGTTGTGATCTTGGGGTCCTGGGATCAAGCACCACATCAGGCTTTCTGCTTGGCAGGGAGCCTGCCTCCCTCGCTCTTTCTCTGCCTGCTTGTGATCTCTGTCAAATAAATAAAATCTTGAAATAAAATTTTAAAAAGATTTTATTTATTTGACAGAGACACAGCGAGAGAGGGAACACAGGCAGGGGGAGTGGGAGAAGGAGAGGAAGGCTTCCAGCAGAGCAGGGAGCCAGACATGGGCCTCGACCCCAGGACCTCAGGATCCTGACCTGAGCAGAAGGCAGACACCCAACGACTGAGCCACCCAGGCACCCCAAGACCGGTTTAAATGTACATCCATTCATTCAACAAATAGAGTGCTCCTTGTATGCCAAGCCTTTTGCTAGGTGCTGGGTATGTACTAGTAGATATCACAGACAATAAATATCCTTGTCCTTACTTTACAATTTGGCGTGGGAGAACAGACCATCAGAAAGTACACAGAAGTGTAAGAAGAGAGAATGCCAGAATAAAATACATACGTAGGTACATACCAGATTTATCTAACTAGGTGATGGAGGGCCCTGAGCTAGGAAAGCTAATTCAAGGACCAAGATGGCCAGGATGGCCAAGGTGGCTGGAGATTAATAGGTGATAGGGAGAGTGGCAGGTTAGTTTGGAGAGGCAGGCAGGGTTCAGCTCAGGACGGACCTTGTAGGCTATGGGGTTTATTTATTGCACAATGGGAAGGCATTGGAGTGTTGAATAGAGGAGTGAAATAATGATTTGTTTTTGAGAGATGACTGGCGGATTATAGGAGGAGCCCCCAACAAACTGAGTGTCCCCACCGAGGCTTCCCACCAGTTTTTACCATAAGTCTGCATCCTATTACAGTGTAAGAGATGTTTATGTGAATCCCTTTTCTTGCAGCTTCTACTTTGTAGAGTTCAGGTACTTCTGTGTATCATTAAAATACATTAAGGAATGTAAAATGCCTGACAGTCTATGTTTTTTGTTTTAAAAGAAATCTGTGTAGGGGCGCCTGGGTGGCTCAGTCGTTAAGCGTCTGCCTTCAGCCCAGGTCGTGGTCCCAGAGTCCTGGGATCAAGCCCCGCATCGGGCTCTCTGCTCGGCGGGAAGCCTGCTTCTCCCACTACCATTCCCTCTGCTTGTGTTCCCTCTCTCGCTGTGTTTCTCTCTGTCAAATAAATAAAATCTTAAAAAAAAAAAAAAGATCTGTGTATATGTACATAGGAAACAGTCTGACAAGAGAAACAAACTTAGTAGTTTGGGGAAAACATTCTCACATTTCTGTACTGTTTCAATTTTTTTTACAATTAACACATGTTTTTATATTAAAAAGGAAGTATATGTGAGTGATTCCATTTTTATGGCATTCTGGAAAAGGCAAAACTACAGGGCCAGAGAAGAGCACTAATTACCAGGATTGGGTCTAGGGGGAAGAATTGACTAGAAAAGGAGAATAAGGAACTTTTTGGGGGTGATAGAAATGTTTGATACTTGATTGTGATAGCAGATACATGTCTATATGAGTTTGTTAAACCACATAATAAAAAAGGTGAACTTACAATATATAAATTACATATCCACAAAACTGACTTTAAAAAATGAAAATATGGGGGTAGGGGTCCCTGATTGGCTTAGTCAGGAGAGCATGTGACTTTTGATCTCAGGATTGTGAGTTCCAGCCACACATTAGGTGTAGAGACTACTTAAAATCTTTTAAAAAATATTGAAATAGAAAGAATACAGAAAGCAAGGGATAAGTTAAAAAACATTCTCAGTTACACAAAATTTCACAATAATCAAATACCCATTATGCTTTTTAAAATAATTACAATATTACAGGTAAGTCTGATGTCTTGTGTCATGGTCCCCATCCTTCCCTCCTTCCCAGAGGTAGTCATTGATATGTGTTCTTGCAAATCTTTTTTTAAAAGTTAATTAAGTATGTGGCATTCGAAAACATATAGCACTGGACTTTATGTGCACACGTGCATATTCTTTAATACTTTAATGTTATGTGGTACCCTATTTAACACTTTCACTCAACTTTTTTTTATATTTGTTATTAAAGATCTATTTAACCAGTCCAAATTTAGTATTGCTTTTTTTTTTTTTTCTTCACGTTAATGGTCATCATGCTGTACGTGATTCTGCAAGTCTTATCACACAAGTGCTTTTTGGTGTTTATTTCAACCTTTGGCAGCGCAGCAGAGAGCATTCATTCCACTTTATAAACACACTATGTTCTGCTAATCCGTTAGCAGATTAGGTTGCTCGCAGTCTTTCTCTCCCTAGGACTCCAGTTGTCCCCTGGTGGGGCCGCTTCCGGGTGCATGGCCACGCGTGGCACAAGTTTGTACATTTTCAATTTTAATAGGGTAGGATTGGTGTCTTCCCCAGATACGGACCGAGAGCCTGCGAGAAGCCAGTATCCCGACTAACGTACAACAGGTGCGACCCGAGGCCCACTGCAGCGAGCGACAGATCCCCCGCTCGCTCCCATAACCGCTCTTTCTTGCCACTCTCTCTGCGCCCGCCGGGCCCTTCCCAGCAAGCACCGCGCACATTTGCATATCAGTTTAGGTCCCTGCCTTTACTTCTATATAAAAATCGAAAGGACAAACCATAGAAGTCTTCTTATGAATATTGCTCTACGGCACAGCATGTCTTGCAGTCCCCCCTTCAGCTGGAGAAACATGGAATAAGAAATTGCTTATTTTATTTTCACCTTTATCGAAAGAGGGATTCGCCAGCACTGCCACCCTGTTTTTGTTTCTGATAAGGCAAAAAGGGCTTCTGTCGTGAGTGGCACACGTAGGGCAGCTCCATTGCTCTTCGTGCGGAATCGACATCAAGAGATTTCGGAAGCATAATTTTTTGGTACGTGGGCAGCTGGTGATCGTTGGTCCCGGCGCCCTTTTTAAAAAGTGATTAAAAGCAGGTCCTGTTTTCGAAGTTCGGGTGCTATGGTGTGGGATTTAAGTAGTTTCTCCGAAAAGGGCGAAGGTTGGAGTCTTAGGTGTGTGTAATTGTGGCTTAAGGCTGGTCGCTGTTTGCAGACTGTAAGCTTAGCTAGGTTAAAGTAAGTTAAGTATTTATAAGAAGCGTCAAAGAGTTGTCGGTACAAACTGGTTTTTCACAAACTAGCAAGTGGTTGCTGGTGTAGAAAGCAGCTGTTTTTCCGTTTCACAGATTAGGAAATTGAGTTGTAAAGAAAGTAAGTTCTATGTTTACTGAAGCGCACTCTGAATTATGCCCCCAGTGGCACTCCTCCTAGGTGTCCTCCGCCTGCAGGGGTGATTGAATCTTAATGCATAAATTTGTGATTTTGTGAAAATTCTTCCCTTTTAACTAGGCATGTATTTATCTTTCTTTTTCAATATTTTATTTATTCATTTGAGAGAGAGCACACCAGTGAGGAGAGAGTGAGAGGGAGAAGCAGACTCCCCACTGAGCAGGGACCACGCGGAGCTGATTCCCAGCCAGGACCTGGAGATCATGACCTGAGTTGAAGGCCGACATGGGTTCAACCATCAGAACCCACCCCGGCAACCTATATATCCCTTTTTTAAAGCTGTGTGAATGTTCTTTCTATAGCTTTTGTCCTTTAAAAACAGAAGCAATAGTTTAAAATACCAGTTGAGCACTTTCTTACTGATGGATACCAGCAACCTTTCTGGATAACCATTCAGCACAAACATAAGAATCTAAAACCTTCAAAAAATTCATCTTCTGGGTACCTGGGTGGCTCAGTTGGTTAAGCAACTGCCTTCGGCCCAGGTCACGATCCTGGAGTCCCTGGATCGAGTCCCACATCGGGCTCCCAGCTCCATGGGGAGTCTGCTTCTCCCTCTGACCTTTGCTCCTCTCATGCTCTCACTTTCTCTCTCTCTCAAATAAATAAAATCTTTAAAAAAAAAAAATTCATCTTCCAAGAATGTATGTTCATGTAAAATCATGTTTAAGAGATTTAGGAGCACCTGGCTGGCTCAGTCAGAAGAGCATGTGACCTTAGTCTAGATCTGGTGGTGAGTTGGAACCCCGCCTTGGGAATAGAGATTATTGAAAAAAATGAATAAAAACTTATGAGAGATTTAGCAAAATGTTCATTCATTCTAACAATAAATGTATACTAGTGCTCCAATATACAGTTGACCCTTGAACAACACAGGTTTGAACTGTAAAGGTTCAATACTGGAAATATATTTTCTCTTCCTTACGATTTTTTTTTAAGTAAGCTCTATGCCTAAGATCAAGAGTTGCATGCTTCACTGACTGAGCCAGCCAGGTGCCCCTCCCTGATGATTTTCTTTTCTTTTTTTTTTAAGATGTTATTTATTTATTTGAGAGACAGAGAAAGAGCACAAGCAGGAGGGAGAGACAAAAGGAGAGGGACTCCATCCCAGGACTCCGGGAGCAAGGCAGACTCTTAACCTACTGAGCCACTCAGGCTTGCCCCTGATGATTTTCTTAATACCATTTTCTTTTTTCTAGTTTAACTTTATTTTAAGACTGCAGTATACAATACACATAATACAAAAAACATGTGTTCATCAACTATGGCTTCTAGGCAACAGAAGGTGGCTTTGGGGGAGTCAAAAGTTATACTCAATGGGGAGATACACTGGGAATTTTTTTAAGACTTATTTTACTGTTTGTTTGCTTTTTTAAGGTTTTATTTATTTATTTGAGAGAGAGAGAGCATAAGGGGGGGAGGGTTAGGGGGAGAAGCAGACTCCCTGCTGAGCAGGAAGCCCAATGTGGGACTCAATCCCAGGACTCTGGGATCATGACCTGAGCGGAAGGAGATGCTTAACCAACTGAGCCACCCAGGTGCACCAAGACTGACTTATTTTAGAGAGAGAGAGAGAGAGAGAGAGAGAGGCAGTGAGAGCAGGATGAAGGGCAGAGAGGGAGGGAGAGGGATAAGCTGACTCTGCACCAAGCGTGGAGCCCAACTGGGACTTGATGTGGGGCTCTATCCCAGAACCCCGACATCATGACCTGAGCCTAAATCAAGAGTCTGACGCTCAATCAACTGAGCCACCCAGGCACCCCTATAATGGTATTTTTTACAACAGGGGGAGTGGGGGGGGTTGGCACCCCTAACCTCTGCATTGTTCAAGGGTCAATGTAGTAGTTTTAGACCCAGTGCCTGACTGCACAAGGCTTAGTGAGGGGAGAGAAGAGCAAACCGAGGACTATGCTGCATTTGGCTGGGAGGGGGAGCTCTGGGAAAGCTTTCCTAAAGCAAAGACTTTGAAGCTGAAACCTGAAGAAATAGACCACCAGACAAAGCTGTAGGGGGAAGGGCTGTTTAAGCAGAGGCAACACCTGGACGGTGGACCCCATGTTGTACAATCCCAGAGCTGAAAGACCAGAATGCCCAGAAGAAACCAGCCAGGTGGCAGGACATAGGAAAGAAGGCTGAAGAGGCCACTGAGGCCTGGTCTCCGGGGCCTTGGATATTCCTTGCAGGATTTTTTATAAAGCATAAGAAATGAAGAGTTACCTACACCATGTATCAGCCAACTTTTCCTGTAAAGAGGCCAGATGGTGCATATTTTAGGTTTTGGGGTCATGGGTCTCTACTAACCACTCAACTCTGCTGTAACAAAGCAATAACAGAAAAGATATAAACAAGAGGGTGGGGCACCAGGATGGCTCAGTCCTTAAGCATCTGTTTTTGGCTGGGATCATGATCCCACAGTGCTAGGGGTCCTAGGATCGAGCCCCGCATCAGGCTCCCTGCTCAGCAGAAAGCCTACTGCTCCCCCTACTTGTGCTCTGTCAAATAAATAAATAAAATATATTTTTTTTAATTTTAAAAAAATAAACAAGAGGGTATAGCCGTGTTCCAATAAAGTTTTACTGATAGAATTTCATGTAATTTTCACATGTCATGAAATAGTATTATTTTGATTTTTTTTAAAAAGATTTTATTTATTTATTTGACAGACAGAGATCACAAGTAGGCAGAGAGGCAGGCAGAGAGAGAGGGGGAAGCAGGCTCCCCGCTGAACAGAGAGCCCAATGCGGGGCTAGATCCCAAGATCCTGAGATCATGACGTGAGCTGAAGGCAGAGGCTTTAACCCACTGAGCCACCCAGGTGCCCCTATTTTTATTTAAAAAAATTTTTTTTAAGATTTCTTTTCTTTTTTCTTTTTTAAGATTTTACTTATTTATTTGACAGAGAGGGACACAGCGAGAGAGGCAACACAAGCAGGGGGAGTGGGAGAGGGAGAAGCAGGCTTCCTGCTGAGCAGGGAGCCCAATGCAGGGCGTGATTCCAGGACCCTGGGATCATGACCTGAGCCGAAGGCAGACGCTTAACAACTAAGCCACCTGGGCGCCCTGATTTTTTTTTTTTTTAATCCTGCCAGCCATTTAAAAAAGTGAAAGTCATACTTAGACTCCCAGGCAACAACTAGGGAGTTGTAGTTAACTGGATCCTGGCCTACATATTCAAGAGCTATGGTCAAACCAACTAAAGGATGCTACAAATGGAATACAATGTACTCATTAAAATGCTGCTTAGGGGGGGCAACTGGCTGGCTTAGAGCCAGGGACACGTAGAGCATGTGTCCCTTTATCTCAGGGCCGCGAGTTCAAGCCCCACGTTGGGCATAGAGCTTACTTTTTAAAATCATAATAAATAAAAGTAAAATATTGCATAGGAATATTTATGGTAATGGTTCACCTCTATGGAGTACTTATCAAGTGCTGGGCTCTATGTTAAGTATGCATTAGGTCCTATTCGTCATAACATAAACCAATGAGGCAGGTAGCATTATTTGGCTCACTTTCTAGATTAGAAAACAGAAACTCTAAGAGGCCCAGATCACATAGCTAGAAGGTAGCAGAGTTAAGAGGTGAGCTGAGGTCTTCTGACAGGAATCAAGTGCTTTGACTGCATGGAATGCTCCAGGAGAATGTCAACTATAGCGGAATTTGTTAGGAAAGATTTATTGGGAGAATGAAGCTTTTTTTTCCACCCCTTTTGTTTACCCAAATTTTCCTATTTCCTTTTTCTTCTTTAAGTTTTGTTTATCTATTTATTTATTTAAGATTTTAATTTATTTGACAGAAAGAGAGAGAGGAAACACTAGCAGGGGGAGTAGGAGAGGGCGAAGCAGGCTTCCCGCTGAGCAGGGAGCCCCATGTGGGCCTCAATTCCAGGACCTTGAGATCATGACCTGAGCGGAAGGCAGACACTTAACAACTGAGCTACCCAGGCGCCCTTAAGTTTAATTTATTTATACCCTTCATGGGACTGTATACCCATCATGGGGCTTGAACTCACAATCCTGAGATCAAGAGTCCTACACTCTTCTGACTGAGCCAGCCTGGCACCCCCCCCCCCCATTTTCCTATTTCCTATGAAAGTTCAGAATGCATGAAAAGGCTAGAGAAATAATGGGGAGACACAGTCCCTGGAATACAACTGATGACAAAAATCAGACCCAAAGTATCCAGTCACAGAAGATGACTTATTATATGATTCCTTTTATACAAAATGTCCAGAAAAGGCAAATTAGAAAGAAAGCAGATTAGTGGCTCCCTGTGGGATAGGAGCAGGGGTTGACTACAAATGGGCATGAGGGGTTCCTGGGGGTGAAGGAAATGTCCTAAAACTACATTATGGTCAGAGGTGCCCATCTCTCTAAATTTACTAAATACCATTTGAATTGTACACTTAAAATGGATGGGTCTGGTGGTATGTAAATTATACTCAAATAAGGGTGTTTAAAAAAAAAAATTCAAGGGCTGGAAGGAGGCATATACACCCAGCTAGGAGCCTGAGAATCTGAAATTAGTTTATGGAATAAGTTTTCTAATTTTGAAACTTGACCTTAGTGGATTTCCTGCATGCTGACCTTCGGTGTATTAGCTTATTATGTCCCCCAACCCCCACCCCCATTAAAGACCCTTCAGTGGCGCCTAAATAGTTTGGTTTAACATCCTGTAAGTCTCCATGACTCACCACCCTCTTTGTCCTCAGGCCTCCAGCCACACTGGTCTTCCCTGCATATCTGAAGCCACTTCTCTCTCCTCGCCTCCACCTCGGGGCCTCCAGAAAGATTTTTCTTCTAACTGGCAATGCCCTTTCTCAACAGGTTCCCGCCCCCCACCCTCAACCCACTGAGCCAGCCAGGCGCCCCCCACTTGCATTCTTGATACCTAGTGTAGTACCTGGCATTTAATAGGCATTCAATATGTATAGAGCTCTTCATAATCCATGAAATACTTGGGTATATACAAGTACGTTCACGGCTATTTATTAAGGACCTACTACATCCTAGGATATAGGTATAAACAAGATAGCCTGTTCCTATACATTCTTCTAAGTAGGACAAGAACAGTCTTCCCATTTTACAGGTAGTCCAAGCCTACACCACTTGTGCAAGGAAGTGACAGGACCTTCTGTAACTAAAATGGAACTCCTTCTAATCAGGACAGAGACTCCCAACAGGGTGGTGGATTTACTCCAGGTGGGTGGGGGCAGGGAGATGGATTTTTTTTTTTCTTTAAGTTTTTATTTATTTATTTGAGGGTAGGGGGCAGGGCAAGATGGAGAGAGAGAATCTCAAACAGACTCCCCACTGAGCATGGAGCCCAGCTCAGGGCTTGATCCTGTGACCCCAAGATCATCACCTGAGTGGAAACCCAAGAGTCAGATGCCCAGCTGACTGAGCCCCCCAGGCACCACCAGAGATATGGATTTTTTTTTTTAAAGATTTTATTTATTTGACAGAGAGAAACACAGCGAGAGAGGGAACACAAGCAGAGGGAATGGTAGTGGGAGAAGCAGGCTTCCCGCAGAGCAGAGAGCCCGATGCGGGGCTCGATCCCAGGACCCTGGGATCTGACCTGGGCCGAAGGCAGACGCCTAACGACTGAGCCACCCAGGCGCCCCCAGAGATATGGATTTTGAGAAGCTGTGAAGTTTTGTCAGTTTGTCAGAGGAGAAGAGAATGTTTCTAACCTTTAGGTGGACAGAGATGCAAGCATGGCTCCTCTCTTAAAACCAACCATACCCTGGGGCGCCTGGGTGGCTCAGTGGGTTAAAGCCTCTGCCTTTGGCTCAGGTCATAATCTCAGGGTCCTGGGATTGAGCCCCACGTCGGGCTCTCTACTCAGCAGGGAGACTGCTTCTCCCTCTCTCTGCCTGCCTCTCTGCCTACTTGTGATCTCTCTCCTCTCTGTTAAATAAATAAATAAAATCTTTAAAAACAAACAAAACAAACAAACAAAAAAACCCAATCAAACCTTGGAGCACCTGGCTGGCTGGCTGGCTGGCTCAGTTGGTAGAACATGCCACTCGTGATCTCAAAGTCATGAGTTCAAGTCCCATGCTGGGTGTAGAGCTTACTTAAAAAAACAAAACAAAACAAAAAACCCAACCAACCAAACAAAAAAAACCAAACCTGGTCCTCTGACTCACCTTGGTCCATATCTGCAATGTTGGGATAAGTGACCACTGATAAGAAATGATGGTCACACAAAAACTGTGTTTCTATACCCTAAGAACTCAAAAAGGAAATTAAGAAAACAATTCCATTTACAATAACATCAAAAAGAATAAAATACTTAGGAATAAACTTAACCGAGGAGGTAAAAGTCAACCAAGGAGGAACGTAACTTGTACAAAAAAACTACAAAATAGGGGCGCCTGGGTGGCTCAGTGGGTTAAAGCCTCGGCCTTTGGCCCAGATCATGATCTCAGGGTCCTGGGATTGAGCCCCGTGTTAGGCTCTCTGCTCAGTGGGGAGCCTGCTTCCCCCTCTCTCTCTGCCTGCCTCTCTGCCTACTTGTGATTTCTCTCTCTCTGTCAAATAAATAAATAAAATATTTTAAAAAAAACCCAAAACTACAAAACATTGCTGAAAGGAAGTAAAGAAGACAAATAAATGCAAAGACATCCCATGTTCATAGACTGGAAGACTTAATTATTCTTAAGATTATCAATACTAGCCAAACTGATCTATGGATTCAAGGCAATCCCTATAAAAATCCTAATAATTTTTTTTTTTCAGAAATAGAAAAACCATCCTAAAATTCAGATGGAATCTCAAGAGAACCCAAATAGCCAAAATACTTTCATAAAAGAACGCAGTTGGAAGACTACACTTTCCTGATTTCAAAACTTCCTACAAAGCTACTGCAAGTAAAACAGTGTGGTATTGGTATAAAGACACTAGTATATAGGCTAGAGGAATAGAGAGTCCTGGTATCAAATCCTGGTATCAAATGATTATTTTCCATATGATTTTTTAAAAATATATTTATTTGAGAGAGCGGGTGAGGGAAAGGGAGCACGAGTAGGGTAAGGGGCAGAGGGAGAAGCAGGCTCTCCGCTGAGCAGGGAGCCTGATGTGGGACTCGATCCCAGGACTCCAGGATCACCAGAGCAGAAGGCAGACACTCAACCAACTGAGCCACCCAGGTGCCCCTCAAACGATTTTTGATAAGAGTGCCAAGACCATTTTCCATTCCATAGGGGAAAAACAATCTTTTAGCAAATGGTGCTGGGAAAACTGGATATTCACATGTAATAGAATGAATTTGAAGTCTTATACCAAACCCAAAAAATATTTCTAAATGTATCAAAAGTCTAAACACAAGAGCTAAAGCTATAAAGCTCTTAGAAGAAAACAAGGGAAAAGCTTCATGATATTGGATTTGGTAATGATTTCTTAAATATGATACCAAAAGCTCAGATAATAAAAAGAAAAAATTCCAAGAAAAAATTGGAATTCATCAAAATTTGAGATTTTATGCATTGAAGGCTACTAACAAGATAGTGAAAAAAACAACCCACAGAATGGAAGAAAATATTTGCAGATTACGTATCTGATAAGGGCTGCCATACAGATTATACAAAGAACTATAACAACAATATAAAGCAAACTCAATTCAACAATGGGCAAAAGACTTAAACAGACATCTCTCTAAAGATCTACAAATGGCCAATAAGCACATGAAAAGATATTAATCATTAGGGAAATGCAAATCAAAATCACAATGATCTAC
>CM053606.1:17907696-17919023 GCA_028646535.1 Procyon lotor
ATCGAGCCTTGCATCGCATCGGGCTCCCTGCTCGGCAGGAAGCCTGCTTCTCCCGCTACCATTCCCTCTGCTTGTGTTCCTTCTCCCACTGTGTTTCTCTCTGTCAAATAAATAAAATCTTTAAAAAAAAAATTAAAGAAATAAACTGTGAAAGAAAAGAAGGAAGGAAGGAAGGGAGGGAGGGAGGGAGGGAGGAAAGAAAGAAAGAAAGAAAGAAAGAAAGAAAGAAAGAAAGAAAGAAAGAAAGAAAGAAAGAAAGAAAGAAAAAGAAAGAAAGAAAGAAAGAAAGAAAGAAAGAAAGAGAAAGAAAGAAAAAGAAAGAAAGAAAGAAGACTCATATAGACAAATATCCTGTGATTCCACTTACCCGAGATACCTTAAATGGTCAAATTCACAGGGACAGAAAGTAGGATAGTGGTTACTAGGGGGTGAAGTGGGAGGTATGAGAAGTTACTGTTTCATGAACACAGAGTTTCTGCTGAGGATGTTGAGAACGTTCTGGAGATGTATGGTGGTGATGGCCACACAACAGTGTGAGTGTACTTAATGTCACTGAAGTATACACTTAGAAATGGTTAAATGGTTAAAATGCTAAATTTTAAAAATTAAAAATGAGTAAATTAAAATTGAAAAATTGAAGGCAAAGAGAAGATAATGAAGAGCAAGGTTTTGGGCGTACCTAAGATGTCTCTAGCACCAAGGCCCGTAGCTGGCTCAGTCGGTGGAGCATGTGAGTTGTAGGGGTTATAGGTTCGAGCCCCACGCTGGGTGTAGAGATTACTTAAAAATAAAATCTTAAGTGGGGAAAAACAGGAAAAAGGAAACAATGAAATTTAAAGCTTACAACAATTTGTATAAGCTAAACAGAGAAAATTATATATATATATATTTTTTTTTTTGAAGATTTTCTTTATCTATTTGACAGAGAGAAAGAGATCACAAGTAGGCAGAGAGGCAGGCGTGGGGAGGGGGGGAAGCAGGCTCCCCACTGAGCAGAGAGCGCAATGCGGGGCTCAATCCCAGGACCCTGAGATCATGACCTGAGCCGAGGGCAGAGGCTTTAACCCACTGAGCCACCCAGGCATGCCTGAGAAAATTATATCTTTATGCACCTACATACACCTATTCATATATACATACATACATATAAGGGTGTACATATATCTCAGTAAATGTAAGAAAAGCACACTGGAAGCATACTTACAAGTACAACAAAGGGTAGACCTATGAGAAAGATGATGTTAGAGTTTGTTTGAAATAGAAAAATAAACCCAAATAAGGCTTTCCAAAGACTGGTGTTGATATGGTACCATTCGTTGTGATCAACAAAATGCTGTATGTTTGAGACATAAAATAAATTGAGAGAAAATAAAAAGACATAAATAAAATAAAGAAAAAGACTAATGATGAAAAAATAAAATAAAATCTTTTTAAAGAAATGTCTTCAACACGGGGCTGGAAGTTGTGTCACCAGCTCAGGGAGCTTACTCTAGCCAGCAAAACAGTGTATAAGCCAAGTGCCTAGTAAGGAGCATGTACTCAGAAGTGTAGTTACTAGGGGCACCTGGGTGGCTCAGTCGTTAAGCGTCTGCCTTCGGCTCAGGTCATGATCCCAGGGTCCTGGGATCGAGCCCCGCATTGGGCTTTCTGCTCTGCAGGAAGCCTGCTTCTCCCGCTAACATTCCCTCTGCCTTTGTTCCCTCTCTCGCTGTATTTCTCTCTGTCAAATAAATAAAATCTTTAAATAAATAAATAAAATTCTGAAATTGTAAAAAAATTAAAAAAAAAAAAAAAAAAGAAGTGTAGCTACTAATGGTCCCCATCACGGATAAGGAGACTGAGGCCCAGAGAGGTAGGCTCTGAGTTCTGCAAGGCAGGTGGGGGCAAGGGGTGCTAGTTGGAGCTTTTTTTTTTTAATTTTTATTTATTTGTCAAAGAGAGAGAGAAGGAGCACAAGCAGGGGAAGCGGCAGGCAGAGAGAGAAGCAGGCTATCTGCTGAGCAGGGAGCCCGATGTGGGACTTGATCCAGGGACCCTGAGATCATGACCTGAGCTGAAGGCAGAGGCTTAACTAACAGAGCCACCCAGGCATCCCTAGTTGGAGTAGTAATAATAATACAGCTGGTATTTCTTGAGTGCCTAATACATTCCAGACATTATTCTTAGTCTTTTTGACCTAATTTACTCTTTATAACTCCTCTGTGAATGAGGTACCATTACCCTGTCCCTCTTACAGATGAGGAAACTGAGGCTGGGACAGAGACTGATCCAAGTTCAAGGAGCCAGCATGACTTGAATCTTGTCCTCTTTGACTCCAAAATCAGAAATCCAGTCTTTTGGTTTGGTCTTGCTGGTGGACAGTGGGTGAAGGTGGGTCTAGGGTAGGGGAGTAAGTGACTCCTCGGACTGAATCTAGATTCAACCCAGATTTTTTTTTTTTTTCCCACCCACCAGTAGAACTTCCTCCTTATCTCTCTCTGCCTCTTTTTCTGATTCACTCCCCATCTGTTAGTAGGTTCTGGCTTCTGAGAATGTGATGCGGAGGGTAGGGTAAGCTCTGGGGGTGGGGAGGGAGACACAAAAGTGTGGGAAATCCTTAATAAATAAATCTTTTTTGAGAGCTCTCCATGTACCAGGCTATGTTCCGGAGGTTGACTAAAACAGACCTTGTCCCTGCCCTCAAGGGGTTTCCATTACAGGATATATATGTATGTGAGTGACACGTTAGGGCTAGAGAGGGGGATGGAGTAGAAAGAGAAGTAGGGGAGGGAGAGGGAAGTGGATACAGACGAGGAAGAAGATGTGGCCAGCGTCAGTAAGGGCTGTAAAGGAGATGTGAGAGCAAGGGCCTGGGGAGCAAGGTGACTGGAAACAGAACAGGGCTCAGGAGCTGAGATGAGACCTGGAGCATGGAAAGAAGCCAGGTGAAAATGTGGGAGAAGGACATTACAGAATTCTGTGGGGAAAAGGCACAGGCAGAGGTCATGAAATCCATGTGTTGGAGGAACTTGGAGAAGGCCACAGAGGCTGGAGCAAGGTGACAGGAAAGGAGTCGAGAGGAGATCCCAGTGCCAGCTCACGCAAGGTCTTGTAGACCATGATGAGGAGTTCAAGGTCAATTCTAAGGGGACACTACCACCTGGCACCCAGAGGCCACACTTCTTCACAGTTCTGGACTGGACCCGCAGTGCAGAAGATGCTTGAAACTTTGTTTTGTCTCTGTTTTTTTGAAATTGGTCATTGAGACTTACAAATCCAGAGATATCGGGGCACCTGAGTGGCTCAGTCAGTTAAACAGTCTGCCTTTGGCTTGGGTCATGATCCTGGGGTCCTGGGATTGGGCCCTAAGTCAGGCTCCTTGCTCAGCTGGGAGCCTGCTTCTTCCTCTCTCCTCTTGCTCTCTCTCTCAAATAATGTCTTTTCTTTCGTTTTTTTTTTTTTAAGATCTTATTTACTTATTTGAGAGAGAGAGAGAGCGAGAGCACACACAGGGCCAGGGCAGAGGCGTAAGAAGAAGCAGGATCGCCGCTGAGCAGGGAGCCAGATGCAGGGTTCAATCCCAGGACCCCAGGATCATGACCCAACCTGAAGGCAGATGCTTAACCGACTGAGCCACCCAGCCACTCCTCAGATAAAGTGTTTATTATTATATTTTTTAAAGATTTTATTTATTTGACAGAGAGAGGGAGGGAGAGAGAGCACAAGCAGGGAAAGTGGCAGGCAGAGGGACTGGGAGAAGCAAGTTCCCGGCAGAGCAGGGAGCCTGATGTGGGACTTGATGCCAGGACCCTGGGATCATGACCTCAGCCGAAGGCAGTCACTTAACCAACTGACCACCCAGGAGCCCCAAATAAAGTCTTTAAAAAAAAAACTAAAATAATATAAATCCAGAGATAGCAAATAAAACTCAGGATTTCTACTTCCTCTTCCATATTGGATGCCCACATTCTGGTCCCATGGCCGACTGAGAGAGGAGCTGTGGCCCCTCTAGATAGGGCACTAACTCAGCTGGTCTAACCCCTGTAGGTCTACTCAAGGCCTGGTCCTGGGGGCACTGATTTCAAACTCTGGTATAGGCAGGACGTGATACCATAGAAGGGGGAAAAGTTGTCCTTGGACAGAGCCCGGACTTTGGATGGACCCACTGGGTGCTTCTCCGCCTTGCAACCCAGAGTGTGTCACTGAATTTCACCAAGCCTGTCTTGCCTTTTCTGGAAAATGATGTAACACTCCTTACCTGGAATTTCATCTGTAGGAAATTCCTAGCACAGCGGCAGAAAAAGAGAAGGGGCTCTAGCAATGTCTGTTTCTTTCCCTTTCAATCCGATTTCATATTGGATTCATTCATCCCTTTCAATTTCATATTGTAAATTATATTATTTATTCTTTACCAATTTTGGGAATAAAAGGTGTTTTGGTTTTTTTTTTAATTTAATGTAATAAACAAAAGCTGCTAAACTTCTTAGGTTTAAATTTCCAGTTCAACTTGTAAATCTGTTTTTATTATTATGCATAAATACATCCCAATACTTGATCTAATTAAAAAAAAAAAAGGCGGCTTCCCTTGAGCCCCGACTCAGGGGCTCTCAGGAGTCCAGAGTCTGGCTCTACCACCTGCCAATTATGCAACCTCAGTTTTCCTATCTGTAGGATGGGGACACTACTCGTACCAACCTTGTAGGAATTATACAGATTAATATAAAGTGTTTAAAATGGCACTGAGTAAGGATTAGATTGGCTCTTACACCTGGCTGGCCATTAGAGTCTTCTAGAGACATCTTATTATTTTTTTTTATGATTTATTTATTTTATTTTATTTTTTAAAGATTTTATTTATTTATTTGACAGAGAGAGATCACAAGTAGGCAGAGAGGCAGGCAGAGAGAGAAGCAGGCTCCCTGCCGAGCAGAGAGCCCGATGTGGGGCTTGAACCCAGAACCCTGAGATCATGACTGAGCCAAAGGCAGAGGCTTTAATCCACTGAACCACCCAAGCTCCCCTATTTATTAATTTTAGAGAGAGAGCCAGAGTACCTGTGGGAAGGGGAGAGAGGGAGAAAGAGAGAGAATCTGAAGCCGACTTCACAGAGCCCAAGGCAAGGCTTGATGCATAGCTCACTCCCATGGCCCTGAGGTCAGGACCTGAGCCCAAACCGAGTCTGATGCTTAACTGAGTGTATCATCCAGGCACCCCTTCTAGGGACATTTTAGAAAATATTCATGTCTGGACTCTATCTTCAGAGGTCTTCTTCTTCTTTTATTTATTTATTTGAGAGAGAGCATGAGCAGGGGGAGGGGCAGAGGGAGAAGCACAGACTCCCCGATGAGTGCATCCTCAATGCAGGATGCAGGGCTTGATGTGGGGCTCGATCCCAGGACCCTGGACTTGTGACCTGACCCCGGACTTGTGACCTGAGCTGAAGGCTGACGCTGAACTGACTGAGCCAGCCTGGCGCCCCTGTGTTCAGAGATCTTTTCTGCATTCATCTGGGGTAGGGCCCTGGCATAGGTATTTCATAAAATCTCAAGTGTTTCTATGTGCAGCCAGGAATAGGAACTCCACAGTAGAGGGATTAATGAAGAGCATGGGTTCTGGAGCACAAGTGCCTATGTTCAAATCCAACTGAACCAATAAACAGATGTGTGAACATGGGCAAGTTCTTAACCTTTCCTGTTAAACCGGGTCAATAAAAGGACCTGGGAGGTTGTGCAGATCTCAGATGCTTGGAGCTGTCTGCGGCAGCTAGCAGGCCCTTGGCAGGCCTGGCACTTCCACCCCTCAACTCCCCTGCTCTTTCCTTTTTTTAAATTTTTATTTTAAAATTTAAATTAACATATAGTATATTATTAGTTTCAGAGGTAGAGTTTAGTTCATCAAATTCCATATAATATCCAGTCTTCCTTACATCAAGTGCCCTCCTTAATGCCCACCACCCAGTTACCCCCTCCCCCTCCCCCACCACCCCCTGCTCTTTCCAAACTGACTACAACCCTGCGTCCAGCTCACACAGTCTCCCCAAGGGGCCCTGGACGCCTTGAACATCCCTCTCCTAACTTCAGCTGCCCCCTAAAGTGATCTTTATTTTATTTTTTGACAGAGAGAGACAGCGAGAGAGGGAACAGGACCAAGGAGAGTGGGAGAGGGAGAGGCAGGCTCCCTGCTGGGCAAGGAGCCCCATGTTGGGCTCCATCCCAGGTCTCTGGGATCATGACCTGAGCTGAAGGCAGATGCCCAACAGCGGAGCCACCCAGGCGCCCCCTAAAGAGATTTTTGATCCTTCTATTGTTCAGCTTTTTTAAATTCACCCACAATGAACAGAATTACCTCCCAAACAAAATTGTCTGCTTAAAAATCAGACCCCAGGGAGAGAGAAGGGAGGACAGAAGCTGACTGGCCATTCACGTGTCTCTCATTAAAGAATAAGGAGAAGAGGGAGAAGGAGAAGAAAATTCCCTTTTAATGCTTAGGGAACAGTGTTTAGTGGGAAAAAACCATAACACAGAATTGTACATTCAAGATAATTCATCTAGGTAAAGAAAAAAATGCATAGAAAAAAGATCACAAGGAAATATGCTCTATAAATAAAAGGTTTTTCCTCTGCTCCTCCATCCTTTTATGCACTTTACAATTTTCTATAGTGAATGTGTAATTAACGAGAAAAACAAGTGAAAAAATAAAAAGGAAAGCCTTCACAAGACTTTCTTTCCTATTAATCATCTTAGCTTTATGTCTTAGTGCCTCCTTTCTATCAAAATTTTTAAAAATTTTTGCTTGTTTTATTTAAAGATTTTATTTTTAAGTTTTAAATTTATTTCTAAGTAATCGCTACACCCAGGATGAGGAGGGGGTGAGCCCACAACCCTGAGAGTCATACTCTCTTACCAACTGAGCTAGCCAGGCACCCCTATAGAAATATTTTATTTTATTATTTATCTATTATAGATTTGTTTAGTTGAGAGGGAGAGCAAGGGACATGGGGAGAGGGACATAAGAGGGTTTTTAAAAAAGATTTTATTTATTTGACAGAAAGAGCACAAGTAGGGGGAACAATGGGCACAAGGAGAGGGAGAAGCAGGCTCCCCACCGAGCAACAAGCCTGACACAGGGCCCATCCCAGGATCCCGGGATTATGGCCCTAGCTGAGGGCAGAGAGGCTTAACCAACAGAGAGCCACCTAGGTGCCCCGGAAGTCTTAAGCAGACTCCACACGGAGTGTGGAGACAGACTCAGGGCTTGATCTCAGGACCCTGAGACCATGACCTGAGCTGAAACCAAGAGTTGTTTGCTTAACTGACTGCACCACCCAGACACCCCTACAGAAAAATTTTAAAGTTTAAACCAGTCTCCACTGGCTGGTTCCATCTCTCCCATTTACTGCTTGATCCATAACAAACTGGCCTCCTCCCCCAACCTCGGAGATGACCCCACCCTGGAAGGATCAGCAACAAGTCTTAAATTGCCAAATCCAGTGGCTTCTCCTTTTTCCCTGCCAGAGCGTTCTGCAGTATCAGACATGGTTGGTGCTTTCCCCTTTCTGTGAGCTCCCTGCCTATCCTCTGGGCTTCCTTTCTTTCCCTTGTCCAGGAGCCTAAGTTTTCTGACCACCTCTGGTTGGTCCTGGCAGGTTCCTCTCAGCTTAATGTTCCCTAGGTTTGGGCATCTAGCCCCCTCCCTCTCTGCACACTCTTCTTGAGTGGCCTCATCCACTCTTGGCCTGTATGATCCCTTCCACGTGACACTCCTAGAGCCCAGCCCTGGCCTCTTGCCTGCCCAAGTCAATCCAACTTCCTGCTGAACACCTTCACTTGGATGGCCCTCAAACACCTTACACTCAGGAAGTCCAGACTGACTCATCATTTCTACTTTCTCTCAACCCCAAGGAACTCTTCCTGCTTTGTTCCTTGCCCGGGAAATCATCACTGTCTTATTTTTTCCTTCATCCCCACACCTAGTTGGTCCCTAACAACTGTTGGTTCCAATTTGAAACTGTCTGGAGCACATCAGCTCCCTGAGGACGTGTTCTGGCTCTGCCTGCAGGAGGCCCCCTCTCTTTCTTGCCTGGATGATCTTAGCAGTCTCACTGACAGAGCTTGCTTTTCCTGGTCTTTCTCCTCCCCAGTCCATACCTTCCGATTTTTCTGATTATTCATTCCTTTAGTCAATCAGCAAACATTTGCCATGTACAAACTCTGCTCCAGATACTCTGAGGGGTAAATGATACAGATTGACCCCAAGTAGGTAAATAAGAAATCTAGGGGATTTCGAATTGTGGGGATTGCTATCAAAGTAAGCAGGGGGACTGAGAGAAAGTAGGGCATGGGGAGGGGAGTTCTCTCAGAGGTGGTCTTTGTCTCCTAGATGAACGTGACTGGGGGCAGCAATGATAGAAAAGAACGTGGCTGGGAACCCCATTTTAGGTTGGGAGCCAGAAGAAGGCCTTTGAGGAGCAAAGGATGACAATGAGCTCTGAAGACCTGGGGGGAGGTGCTTTCCAGGTAGACGGAAGAGCTAGTGACAAGCCCCCAAGGGGGTTTCAGCACACAAAGGAGCACCCAGGATGTCTGGGGCACATTGAGTGAGGGGCAGAAGGAGGAGGGCAGGAAGATCAAGCCTGGTGGGCCTGGTGGTGGTGCTGGGCGGGTAGGTGTGTGTGTTGAGGGGCACTGGGTTTTATTCTAGGTGCAAAGGGAGGCTATTAAAGAGTTTTTCACAGGGAAGTCACATTCAACTTAATCTCTTCAAAAGATTACTCCCTCTAGGTGTGTAGGGTGGAGAGCAACTAGGGGTGAGGTAGATAGTGTGGCTGAGTGCTAGGAAATTAACTGCAGTGGTCCAGGCAAGTCCTATGGGCTGGGCTGGGGGTTAGCAGTGCAGATGAAAAGGACCTAAACCTTCCTGGGTTCCCAACCCTTGCAGGCTAGCTCCATACTCCTTGGGACAACCATTTGCTTCTAGCCTCCCTCTTCGGCCCGTCTCCCATCATTTCTTCTGTCTTTGCACATGTTGTACTTTTTGGAATGTTCTTCCCCATTTTCCCTTGATTTATTTCTGAGACCAGGCTCACATACCCCTCCTCTCTAAAGCTTTTCAGGAATTCTCCAGGGAGAGCCCTTTGAACTTTTTCAGTGCTTTATTTATATCTCTAGATAATATCAACCACACTGTACCACCCTGCATGTTTACAATTCTGTCTGAAGAAGGTGGACTAAGAGCTTCTGGAAGGCAAGGACAGGGTTTTGGTAAATGTACAGTGACTGTTCAAAGCATGATCAAAAGATATAGATGGTCCCACTATGGAACAGTTCACATAGGTCAAGACTCCAGTCACCCCTGTTATATTCAAAACCACCTGATGATGTGTAAGTCCTTGATCATAAAAACAGATACTAATATGGTTATTACATCTCCTCATTCGATCCTGGAAACAGCCCTGAGAGGTGGGCACAGTGGGAAAATCATCTCTGTTTTACAGATAAGTAAATAAAGGCTTAAGTAAGATGGGACTTGGCCAATGTCCCTGAGTCCCCAGATTCAGTTCTATTGCTGACTCCTGGGTCTCCTCGCCTATCCTTGAGTCAAGAACTTGTAAGACTTCCTGTACATCTTCGTGGTGGTGGGGTCATCCAGCAGAGAGATGACTCACAGGAGGCAAGAAGGGGAAGCAATTCTCCATCCCCCTTAAAAAAGTGCCCCATACCAGACCTCATTTGTTCCTAATAAGGAGAGCTACCATCTCAGCAGTTCTAGCCTTGGACTCTTGAGAAAGAAGGCCTGAATTGAAATCTTGCCCATCTCTACCATTTACAGGTTATGTGACTTTGAGGAATTAGTTAACTTCTCTTGCCCCGCCCCTGGGTTTTTTTGTTTGTTTTGGTTTTGCTTTGTTTTTGTTTTTAATCTGTATAAAACGAGAGTGAGAAATTAGTAGGGTTGCTAGGAATATTATAGGAGACCAAGCATCTTCCCCAAAGCTTAGTCATATAGAAAGGTCTTGGGGCGCCTGGGTGGCTCAGTAGGTTAAAGCCTCTGCCTTTGGCTCAGGTCATGATCTCAGGGTCCTGGGACGGAGCCCCGCATCGGGCTCTCTGCTCAGCAGGGAGCCTGCTTCCCCCTCTCTCTCTGCCTAAGTGTGATCTCTCTCTCTCTCTGACAAATAAATAAATAAAATATTAAAAAAAAAAAAAAAGAAAGAAAGGTCTTAATACTTGCTAATTACTATTACGGGCCCCAGAAATTTTCCTAAACACTTTTCAGGTATCAGCTCTTTTAATACTCAAAACACCCTTATTCCTTAGGCGACATACAGACTTGGAGCTGTTAATAACGCCCCCCAAGAAGCTAAGACTTGAACCCATAACCTATAACCTCACGACCAGGCAAGGCTTGGCAAACACGCGTGGCTCAGAGAATGCAAGCAGCTTGCTCTTGGACTCGTGACCAGTTACTGACTCTATACTCAATCAGATTTTTTATTCCGAATTGATAGTTGGGCATAACTTCTGAAGGTCCGTAACATGTAAATTCCACAAAACCGGATTTGGAGAGGTGAAATGGGCAGTCCTCCAGAGGAGTCAAGATATCGGCTTCTGCCCGATTGTGGATGAGGTGAATCTTTAATTTAGACTTCTTTTTCCTTACCGTGAAGTGGGGGCAGAAGAGTTATTAGGGCCCCCAGAACCCTTTCCAATACTGACTCTCCAGAGTAGAAGACCCCTGCTCAGGTAAAGGCTCACACAAATCCCTCCGGCTGAGGTGCATCCTCCGCGGGGCCCGCAATAGGGACGCGTCCCCTTTAAGGCGCCAGCTCGCCGGCGGCGGCGGCCGGAAGTGTTGAAGCCCGGCCTGGCTGCGGCGGTGGCAGTAGCGGCCGTGGCGGCCTCTGCGCATGCTCCGTCGCCCGCCCGCCCTGGCCGCTCGCCGCCCGCCCGCCCGACGGAGACGGTGAGGAGGGGGAGGGGTGGGCGCGCGGGCGCGGGCGCGGGGTGGGGTGGGGGCGGGGGGGCGGGCGCGGGGGCCGCGCGGCGGCCGGCGAGGGCGGGCGGGCGCGCAGGGGGCGGGGGGCTGCTGCCTCCGCGGGCGCCTCCCCACGCCCTGTGCGTGCCGCCGCCGCCGCCGGGGAGCGAGCGGACGTCGCGGCGCCGCGGGGGGGTGGGGGGACGCTGCCGCTGGGTCCGCCCGAGCAGCCGGGCCGCCCCCAGCGCGGCCGGCCGCGCCGCCCGGGCTCGGCCCGTGGCCGAGGGCGGCGGGCGCCGGCGAGCGGGGCGCCGCGGGGCCCCGCGCCCCCAGACCGAGGGCCCCGGAAGTCCTAGGCTCAGGGGCCCGGAGGG
>CM053606.1:17919523-17935207 GCA_028646535.1 Procyon lotor
TGTTGCAGGACTCAATCCCAGGACACTGAGATCATGACCTGAGCCAAAATAAAGAGGGGGACACTTAACCGACTGAGCCATCCACATGCCCCTATTCCTAGTTTTAAACTTTTAATTTACGGAAGTTGAGAGAGTGTATTGTAATATCTTGCAATTAATTTTTTTCTCTAATATATGACAATGTCATGCATCTCTTTTCCTTCTTTAGTTCCTTAAGAGCAAATACTGTCCCTTTTCATATCCAGCGAGCCTAACTCTGTGCCTGATGTGGAGTAGAGACTTGATAAATATTTGTTGAACTGGCCAAAATGACAGACATAAGCTTAGCCTAGCTGCCTAAGCAAATTTATATCCCCTAATTTAGAAAAGCAGAAAATTCTAGAAGTCTTTTAGGGCGAGGTGAGTCATTTGCTGCACAGAAATTTATTACATACCTGTTACGTGCCAGATATCCTTAGAAAGTTTTAGCTAGTCAGTTTTGTAATAGAAATTTGATATTTGAACACTATTTATTTACTCCTGTGTCCTGGGTGCTGAGCTAGTCATAGGGGAGCTGTTGAAAAAGAAAAGCAATCTTTGCTCTCCCAGTATGTAGTCTGGTGAGGAGAGGCTGACAAAGTGGGTTAATGGTTATGACAGGGGTGCTGCATCAGGTTTTAAGGAAGCAAGAATGCAAGCTTACATCCAGTCAGGGAAGTCATAGGCCTCCCTGTGAATGAACGTGTGTGTGTGTGTGTGTGTGTGTGTGTGTGTGTTTTATTTTTTTAAGTAAACGCTATGCCCAACATGGGGCTTGAATTCATGACTCTGAGATCAAGAGTTGCATACCCTACTGACTGAGCCAGCTAGGCATTCCAGGAAGTGATGTTTTAAATAAGTTATAAAAGTTTAGCAGTGACTAGCCAAACAGGAAGGAAGAGAATTCTAGGTAGAGGAAACAAGTGTGAAGGCTCAGGTGAGGAAATCGGGCATGTTTGAGAAATTGAAAACAAAATCGGCGACAAGAGCCCCCAGCATGAGAGGAAGAACTATGAGAAATGAGGCTAGCATGGTGGACAGGGGAAGGGTTTGGAGGGTTCTATAAACACTGTTAAGATGCTGCAGTTTAATAGCAAAAGGAATCCACTGAAGGATTCTGAGATGGTGAAATGGCGAAATGGCCTGTAGCCTTCTAAGATTACTTTGTCGGCTCTGAAGATAACGGAGTGGAGAGCAAGACCAGAGACTAGGATACAGATGAGAAGCAGCTGGAAAAATTCAGGTTACAGTGTGGAAGCTTAGAATATGGTGGTGGCAGCACAAATGGAGAATGGGGATGGTTAAAAGAGAAATGTAGATGATAGAATGGATAGGATTTGGTAGTTGATTGGATTTAGAAAGAGAAGGATGAAAAGTAACTCTGTAGCTTCTAACTTGAGAAAAAAGGTAGAGGATAGTGCCATTTACAGAGGCAGGAAACAGGAACAGGTTTATGAGAGAATATGAATTCAGTTTAAGGTGTCTACAAGATCAATTTTAAGAGGCTTTTGGGTACAAGAGGTATAGCATTCAGGAAAAAAGTTTGTATGAATCATAAAAGACAGAAGCATAAGTCTGATATAAGGAATTTTTTTTTTTTTTTTTTAAAGATTTTATTTATTTGACAGAGAGAAACACAGCGAGAGAGGGAACACAAGTAGAGGGAATGGTAGCAGGAGAAGCAGGCTTCCTGCAGAGCAGAGAGCCCGATGCGGGGCTCGATCCCAGGACCCTGGGATCACGACCTGAGCCGAAGGCAGACGCTTAACGACTGAGCCACCCAGGCGCCCCTGATATAAGGAATTTTAACTAGGTCAAATACAAACAAAAATTGATTGAACCAGTGTGTCAGTGCCATGATGAACAGGGCTGTGGGAGACAGGCTTTTTTTTTTTTTTTTTGAGACAGGCTTTTTAAGCAACACCTGCCCTCATAGAATTAAAAATACCAAAAAAATAAGAAAAAATTAAAAAAAAAAAGCGGCACCTCATAGAGAGTATGGTTCAGCTATGGAAATAGAGATCTGTTCATTTAACTACAATACAAAGCACAGTGTGCTAATCATTAGAGGAGAGCTACAAACCAAGTTTTGGGGGACTGTAGAAAAGAAAATGGTCTGGCAAGGGCTTTGTGGAGGAGGGGGCTTTTCACTGGGTCTTGAAAGGAAAAGTTGTTGAGGGAAAAGACAGTCTGGGCTTAAGGAATAACAAAGGTATAGAAACCTTAAGGTACACATTGTATATTCAGAGTACAGGGGGAGGCTGATGTGGCTGGCACTTAAGGTTCTTGGGGAATTACAGTTGCACATGAAACTGGAAAACTCTTTGGGAGCCAGATGAGGGAGAAATTGAGTGCCGTGCTTAACTATGCATATTATAGACAAACAAGCGCTGTGGCAGAGCTGAGATATGGATTCAGTTGCCTACCAGTCACATATTCAAACGTGCATCTACCCGGTGCCTACTCTTATCAGCATGTCCTAATCATCTCACATATCTTAGTAAATACAGTGCTCTTACCTATACTCTCTTAAGTGACTCCTTTCTTTGCAACTGTGAGAACTAACCACTGCAGAATATCCTGGGGCCCTCAGAATTTTCATTAAAACTGGGATGATGCTTTGAATTCCATTAGAGTCAAGGAGCACATGGTGCTGGACACTGGTTTCCCCAACAAGTCTGCAAGGGACATGTCAGGCAAGATCATCCCTCCTTTCAGTCTGAGGCAAAGAGATAGTAAGAAGTTCCTAGAAAACATACAGTTGGATTCAGTATTTATTAAACAATTATACAATGCAAATCCTTTTTCTTCCTATGCAGTTTATTTAGCGGATACTTTTTTTCTTTTAAGATTTTATTTATTTATTTGACAGAGACACAGAGAGAGGGAACACAAGCAGGGGGAGTGGGAGAGGGAGAAGCTTCCCGTTGAGCAGGGAGCCTGATGCTGGGCTCGATCCCTATCCTGATCCCCGTACCCTGGGATCATGACCTGGGCCGAAGGCAGACGCTTAACAACTGAGCCACCCAGGCGCCCCTTAGCTGATACTTGAGTAATTTACAAAGGACAGAGCACTTGGTGAGGTGCAATGGCTGGTTGCAAAGAAAAGAGATGATTCCTACTTTCTAGGAGCTTACTGTTTGGGATGGAAATAGTGGTGTGCTGTAAATCAGTTCTCCGGGGGAAAAAAAAATGCCCTGATCTCTACTGCTTGCCAATTTCTGTGGTGTATATACCCCCAGCATCACTGATTTCAAGCTACCAATTTGATGTCACTAAACTCAGAGTTGGGAAGAGATGTGCACAATTGATTCTCAAGAGAGGGCTCCAAGGCACCTGGGTGGCTCAGTTGGTTAACTATCTGCCTTTGGCTCAGGTCATGATCCCAGGGTCCTAGGATCAGGTCCTGTGTCAGGCTCTCTGCTTCTCTCTCTCCCTCTTCCTCTCTCAAATAAGTAAATGAAATCTTAAAAAAAAAAGTAAAGAGCAGGCTCCAGTACAGCACTGAGTGAATCACATATCCTAAGAAAGCCTAAATCAGCAAGTGAGTACTAAGGCATTTCTGGAAAAATCAGAGCCTAGGTCAGCCCCTTCTCACAGTTCCCAGCCTTTTCAGAGGACTATGATCTTGGAATTGGTAGTCATAATTATCTTGGTGTTCCCTTCCTATGATTGCCATCTTTTCTTTATTTTACTTTATTATTTTTTTAAGATTTTGTTTATTTATTTGAGAGAGAGAATGAGAGAAAAAGAGCATGAGAAGGGGGAGGGTCAGAGGTAGAAGCAGACTCCCTGCTGAGCAGGGAGCCAGAAGCAGGACTCAATCCCAGCATCTCCAGGATCATGACCTGAGCCGAAGGCAGTCGCTTAACCAACTGAGCCACCCAGGGTCCCTATTGCCATCTTTTCAAACCAGACCAAGTCATTGGTGCTTCTTGTTTCTGACAGCAGCCCAGCTATCTGACTTCATGTGAAAGATGGCTAATGCGGAAGTGAGTGTTCCAGTGGGGGATGTGGTTGTGGTACCCACTGAAGGAAATGAAGGAGAGAACCCTGAAGACACTAAAACCCAAGTGATCTTGCAGTTACAGCCTGTGCAGCAAGGGTAAGTGATTAGAGATTTGGATCTTCTGAAAAATTTGGGAGGTTTAAAGAGTGGGGAAATTAGAACTGTATGATTGTTTAGCTCAAGGGAACATTCAACATCAGTCTCTCAGAACTGGCTGTTTTCATCTTCATAAAGTATTGTGTGTTATATTCGTCATAGTTGTACTTATTACAACAGTTAACTGTGTCTTTGTGTCTTTCCCTCTTCTCCACTGTAAGCTCTTTGAGGGTAAGTTACATGGCTCCCTCCTCTTATTGATCCCCTGTGTTAAGCACAGGGCCTTGGTACAAGTTTACCCAAAGACAGTATAGTTAGCGTCAGAGGAGATTAGGCAAGTCAACTACAAAAGTTTTCCTACCAGAAGCGGTCTGGACCCTAAGGGATGGGCAAATTAATCAAGCTTAGTTTATCAAAAAATACCTGTCAATGACCTACTATTTTACAATGTATTACAAAGTGTTGGAAGAAATATAGCACATCATTCCCACCATCATGGAGCTTGGAGTCTAGTTGTGCAAACCAGAAATACATATATGTAAATAAAGAGGTCACTTACATGGCAAAATCTAAGAAGTACTGAGTATCGTGGTTAGGAAGTAGCTTGAATTCAGAGGATCACTATGAATTTGAAAGAAGAGGTAAGATTTTTTAATTGGTTTTGAAGTTTATTTTTATTTATTTATTAACATTTTATTTATTTGACAGAGCAATAGAGCCAGAGAGGACAAGAGGAGGGAATGGCAGAGGGAGAGGGAGAGGCAGGTCCCTACTGAGCAGGGAACCTGATGGGGGGTTAATCCCAGGCCCCCAGGATCATGATCTGAGCCGAAGGTAGATGCCTAACCATCTGAGCCACCCAGGCACCCCCTGGTTTTGAAGTTTAAATAAGAATTATATCTACAGGGGCACCTCGGTGGCTCAGTTGTTAAGCGTCTGCCTTTGGCTTGGGTCATGATCCCAGGATTGTGGGATCGAGCCCCACATCGGGCTCCCTGCTCAGCGAGAAGCCTGCTTCTCTCTCTCCCACTCTCCCTGCTTGTGTTCCCTCTCTCTCTGTGTCTCTCGCTGTCAAATAAATAAAATAGTTAAAAAAAAAAATTATATCTACAGAGAGAAGGAGGGGGTAGTTATTTTATCTTGAGGAATGTATAAAAGATTCTTCATGAGATTAGAAATGTTCTTGGAGCATCTGGCTGATTCAGTGGAGCATGTGACTCTTGATCTCAGGGTTGTAAGTTTGGGCCCCAAGTTGAGTGTAGAGATTATTTAGAAAAAAAAAAGGGGGGGTGCCTGGGTGGCTCAGTTGGTTAAGCATCCGATTTCTTTTTTTAAAAAATAAGATTTTTATTTATTTATTTGTTTGTTTTTTAGATTTTATTTATTCATTTAACACAGAGAGAGAGAGATCACAAGTAGGCAGAGATGCAGGCAGAGAGAGAGGGGGAAGCAGGCTCCCCGCTGAGCAGAGAACCTGATGCGGCCCGATTGATCCCAGGACCCTAAGATCATGACCTGAGCTGAAGGCAGAGGCTTTAACCCACTCAGCCACCCAGGTGCCCCAGCATCCTATTTCTTGATTTCAGCTCAGGTCTTGATCTCAGGGTTGTGAGTTCAAGCCCTATATTGGGCTTTACACCCATTGTGGAGCCTACTTAAAAAAAAAAGAGAGAGAGAGAAAGAAAAAAAAATGTTCCTGGGCAAACAGGTAATCCAGTCTCAATCTACTAAGTAACATACCTTGTCTTAAACACTTAGGGAGAAGGACAGTTAACCTCTCTTGTTAACTTACTTTTTAGTATAGGAAATTTCAAATATACTCCAAAATTTTTAAAAAAATTCTATAACGAACCCCCATGTACATACCCATCACCCAACTTCAACAATTATCTACACATGGCCAGTCTTATTTCATTTCTACATCCACCCACTCCTGAATTTTTTGAAGTAAATCCCAGTCATTAGTATGTATTTTGTAAAAGTAAGGATTTTTTAGTTTTAAAAAAATATAACCGTAGTTTGCTGACATTTCTGAATATTGAAGGAAATATTCTAAGATCTGTAAGGGAAAGTTGATATAAGTACTGATGGGGTGCCTGGACTATGACACCTGATCTTGAGGTTGTGAGTTCGAGTCCCATGCTAGATGTAGATATTACTTAAAAAATAATAAAATATTTTTTTTTTTTTTAAAGATTTTATTTATTTATTTGACAGAGAGAGATCACAAGTAGGCAGACAGGCAGGCAGAGAGAGAAGCAGACTCCCCGCCCAGAAGAGAGCCCTATGCGGGCCTCGATCCCAGGACCCTGAGATCATGACCTGAGCCGAAGGCAGAGGCTTTAACCCACTGAGCCACCCAGGCGCCCCAAAAAATAATAAAATCTTAAGAAAAAATAATTACTGATATATTGTGAATAGAGTGATTAGAATTTTTATTTGCACCAAAAGATTGTGCTTGCTTATTGAATTTCGCTTGTTTGGGAACTTCATTTGTTACATACACACATACTTGCTGTTGTTACCCTTTGAGGAAAGGTAATGAAGAAGAATTAAAGAGTAGATTCTTTAGTGCATGGCAGCTTTATTTTCTCTTGGAGTCATTGTTTCTTCTCTCTTTCCTAAAGTGCTCCTCTCTTTCCTAAAGTGCTCCAATTGTCACTCATCCTATCCCTCCTAGAAACAGAGAACACTTCTCAACTATTTAGAGATTTAATTATCTTGAAGATTAGTTCCACTTATTTTGTGTGTCTTTTTTTGTTTTCCAAATGACATTGCTTTTTCTGTAAACCTCTTGTCAATTGATTAGATTATAGGCATCTTTTTAAAAAAAAAAAAAAAAGATTATAGGCATCTTTGTACAACATTGACTCCCCAACCTGCCATTTATACTGAATTTGCCATATGAGCTAATGAATACATTTTCAGGTACTGAATTTTGAGATGACTGCCAATCAATGCTCAGTTGATTTCTCTAGTTGTATTTTACTTACTTACTTACTTATTTATTTATTTATTTTGAGAGACAGCGAATGTGTGTTCAGTGGGGAGGGGCAGAGGGAGAGAGAGAAAGAATCCCAGACAGATTGCACACTCAGCGTGGAGCCTGACATGGGGCTCAGTCTCATGACCCTGAGATCATGACCTGAGCTAAAATCAAGAGTTGGACACTTAACTGACTGAGCCATCGAGGCACCCAAGAAATTTTTTCTTGATAAAACTTTATTTATAAACCGTGCCCCTACTTCCCACAGCAAGTGCAATTTACTGATTGTTGAAATTATGTATTAATAAGAATTTCTTTGGGGTTCCTGGGTGGCTCAGACATTATGCATCTGCCTTCAGCTCAGGTCATGATCCCAGAGTCCTGGGATTGAGTCCCTTGTTGGGCTCCCTGCTCAGCAGGAGGTCTGCTTCTCCCTCTCCTACTCTCTCTGCTTGTGTTTCCTCTCTCGCTGTCTCTCTCTGTCAAATGAATAAAATCTTTAAAAATAAATAAATAAAAATATATAAGAATTTCTTCTTTCAAAAGATTTTGCACATATTGGTCAATTTAGAATGAATTTACTGAACTTACTTGAAGCAGTGATTTCTCGTGTTTATCATAATCCTCATTAACTGACCAACTACTTACTGGGTACTTTGCCGTGTTCTAGTTAGTATTCGACAAGCTAGACATACAAAATTGAATAAATAAATAAGACATGATCTCTGTTTTCGGGAGCCTCTGAGACTATGCCCAAGAGGAGGCAGACAGCTAAACATATAATATTAAATGTTATATGTGTTGTGACAAAAGCCTAAAAGTACAGGTGGGTCACAAAGGAGGAGGTAGGTGATTGTACTGGATGGACTGATATGGAAGAAAAGGCACCATTGTGACTACTCATTAAAAAACATATAGAGGGGCACCTGGTTGGCTCAGTCAGTAGAGCATGTAACTCTTGATCCTGGGATTGCAAATTCAAGCTCCACATTGGCTATAAAGAATATTTAAAAATAAAATCTTAAAAACAAACAGGGTTACCTGGGTGGCTCAGTTGGATAATTGTCTACTTTTGGCTCAGGTTATGATCCCAGGGTCCTAGGATTGAGCTTTGTTTCTGGCTCCTGCTTTTCCCTCTCCCTCTCCACCCCCACCATCCTTGTGCACTCGTGTGCATGCTCTCTCTCAAATAAATAAGATCTTTAAAAAACAAATAGATGGGGCGCCTGGATGGCTCAGTGGGTTAAAGCCTCTGCCTTCAGTTCAGGTCATGATCTCAGGGTTCTAGGATCCAGCCCTGCATTGGGCTCTCTGCTCAGCAGGGAGCCTGCTCCCCACTCACCGCACCTCCCCTGCCGCCTGCCTTTTTGCCTACTTGTGATCTCTCTCTCTCTAAAATAAATAAATAAAATCTTAAATAAATAAATAGATGAGGAAGTTTCTGGGAAAGGGGGGAAGTAGAACAAGAGGGAAGGTGTAAAAGAAGATTACAATTTTGGGACCACAAATAATTTGGTATGATTAGGGCTTGGATTATAAGGTGAGGTTTAGGGAGAGTTGAAACCAGGGCCCAAATCTTGGAACAACTTAAATGTCCTATCAAGGATTTGGGGCTTTATTGTAATAGCAAGTAGAGGGTTCTTGAAGGGTTTTAAGGAGGGGTTTATGTGATCACTCTGGTAGGAATATAGAGGATCAAGAGATGCAAGGAGACTAGTTTAGACTAGAGATGATGCAGTCTGAATTAAGGCAGTAGCAATGGAAAAAGAGACAGGGTGGCTGGCTCGTGTTAAGGAGATACATCTGGTAGGATCTGGTGGCTGAGTATGTGGGAGTTGAGGAGGAGGAAGAGGGAAAAATCTGATGTAATTCCCAGGCTTCTGTCTTAGGCTGTAGAGTGCTGGTGGTGCCATTAACAGGGATAGGAAATATAAGAAGAGTGGTTTGGGAGAGGGAAGAAAACTTGGTTATTTTAGACATAATGAATTCAGCAAAGTCCTGTGGGACATCCAGATGCGTTTATCCATTTAGCAAGTTAACGGTATCCTCATATGAAATTCAGAGGACAGGTCTGTGCTAGAGGTGTTACCATGGGTGTGGGTGATTACTGATAGAAGGGATATTATTCAGGCCGTGCTTTCAAATAACAAGATGCAGAGGCATCTGGGTCACTTAGTCCGTTAAGTGTCTGCCTTTGGCTCAGGTCATGGTCCCAGGGTCCTGGGATGGAGCCCCATGCCAGGCTCTCTGCTCAGTGGGGAGCCTGCTTCTCCCTTTCCCTTTGTGCTCTCTTTCTCTCTCTCAAATAAATGAATGAAATCTTTTTTTTTTTAATATTTTATTTATTTATTTGACAGAGAGAGATCATAAGTAGGCAGAGAGGGAGGCAGAGAGAGAGGGGGAAGCAGGCTCCCTGCCGAGCAGAGAGCCCAATGTGGGGCTTGATCCCAGGACCCTGAGATCATGACCTGAGCTGAAGACAGAGGCTTTAACCCACTGAGCCACCCAGGCGCCCCAAATGAATGAAATCTTAAAAAAAAAAAGATTCACTAGTTAATACATTAAGTTTATTATAGAAATTAAAGTTGTTAGTGCATTTTATTAGATTATCTGAGCCCATTTCTTAGAAGGTAGAAACATTTAATTTTTTTCTTTTTTAAAAAAAAAAGATTTTATTTATTTGACAGAGAGACAGCCGTTGAGGGAACACAAGAAGGGGGAGTGGGAGAGGGAGAAGCAGGCCTCTTGCTGAGCAGGGAACCGGATGTAGGGGCTTGATCCCAGGACCCTGAGGATCATGACCTGAGCCGAGGATAGACACTTAATGACTGAACCACTCAGGTGCCCCTATTTATTTATTTATTTATTTATTTATTTATTTATTTAAGAGGGAGGTGGGGATGTCTGAGAGCAGGAAAGGGAGAGAATCTTAAGCAGGCTTCACACCCAGTACAGAGCCTGATGCAGGGCTCAATCTCACAACCCTGAGATCATGACCTGAGCTGAAATCAAGAATCCTGTGCTTAACAACTAAGCCATCCAGGCACCACAGAAGGTGGAAACATTTTAGAAAGACTTTCCCTAAGTGATACTTCTAGTATCACTTCTAGACCTGATACTGCTAGTTACTTTGGCATAGTCTCTCTCTCTCTCTTTTTTTTTTTTACTAGGCTCTGCTCATGTCAATAGTTTGGTTATAACGCTTTGAAAAATGCTAAAGTGCTAAAGAAAGACTAAGGTATCTAGATTCCAACAAAGGACATCAGCTTCTATGGTCAATGGTCTTTTTTTTTTTTTTTTTTAAGATTTTACTAATTATTTATTTGACAGAGAGAGGGAGAGCACAGGCAGGGGGAGCAGCAGGCAGAGAGAGAAGGAGAAGCAGGCTCCCCGCAGAGCAAGGAGCCCCACTTGGGGCTCAAACCCAGGGTCCTGAGCAGGCCTAAGCTGAAGGCAAATGCTTAACTGACTGAGCCACCCAGATGCCAGATACCTGGGTTCTTCCTGTCTTGAATTGTCCAACAGTATTACTTTTTAGTCTTCTTAGGATAATTCTGTAATATAACTTAATGTTGTACTTGAAGCAACATTTTATGTCATAAGCATTTAAAGTTATGAAGGGAAAAGTCTAATGTGAAACAGTAACAAGTGGTGATGTAAAGACAGTAGCAAGAGGAACTTTCCTTTGAGGTGAGGAAAGTTGTTGATTTATGTCCATGGTTGTAGCTGCTAAGCAGTCCTAGGCAGCTTGGAGTTTAAATACAATGGGGAACTAGTCAAAGCACTAACATAGAGTTGTAAAGTATGTTTATTTTATTCCTTTTGAGATAGATTATAACAAATTTCTTAATCCCATGCTGTGAATATTAATTTTTTCATGATTTATGTAGTTTGTTTATCGATGGACACTTTTACAACAGGATTTATGAACCTGGGTCCGAGAACAACACAGCAGTTGTGGCAGTAGAAACTCACACGATTCACAAAATTGAAGAAGGGATTGGTAAGTATTTTGTTATTCTAGTATCTTTGAGCTTAGCTTCCTTGGTTGAGATTTCTTGCCTCTTGTGCCTTATATTTTTCCCCCCTACCCCGTATGCCCTACCAATGCTGCAGCCATGAATTTGATGGTGGTGCATCTAGAGACACCACTGACTAATGCTAGGCCCGTCAGTTGATTATTTAACATCAGTTTGCTAGGGTACTGAAAAGATTTTTCATCTACAAAAATTCCACAAAGAAATTAGAGCCTCAAGGTTGATCTGTCATGAAGGAAGTTGCTGATTAGCACTTCTCAGGTGTTGATTGGAAGGGGGTCAGTGGAAAGAAACTGAAAAAAAAAAGTTTGAAATTAGACAAAGCTGAGTTTAAATCCTGCTTTCTCACTTCTTAGCTGTATGTCCTTGGGAAAGTCACTTCACCTTTCCAAGTCCCAACTGCATACATTGGAAACAATCATTGCCTCCCAGGATTGTTGTAAAAACTACATAAGATTAAGCATGTAAAAGCACATAGGACAGTGTCTGGCACATAGTGTGAGCTTGGTAAGAGAGCTGTTATGCCAAACTTCTTCCAGAAGATTCCAAAATGATACCAGCCAATGTGAACTGTTAGCTACTCAGAGAAACCAAGAGACTACAGATTTTGAATTAAAGCTTTTGGGGAAAATATTCAATAAATAACTGATATTTTTTTTTCCATTTTCAGATGCAAGCACTATAGAAGCCAATGAGGATATGGAAATTGCCTACCCCATAACTTGTGGGGAGAGCAAAGCCATTCTCCTCTGGAAGAAGTTTGTATGTCCAGGAATAAATGTGAAGTGTGTCAAGGTAATTTTGTCTTTTCTCCTTACTGGAGCCTGTTTGGGGGCTCCTTGTTTTTAAAGAGTATAGTTTCAGTGCCTCTTCTGTCTTATCTACCATATCGATGTTTTCAATTTTGTGGCTATAGTCCCTATGATGTCACAGAAAAAAAAATAAGGACTTTGGAGTGAGATTGGCCTGGATTCAAGTCCCATGCAGAATTCATGTTCTGTGAGAGCTGAGAACTTGTTTGTCTTGTTCACCAGTGTATCCCCCACACCTAGAATGATGCTTGGTATATTTATCTATAAATGTTTGTTGAATGAATGAATGGAGTCCCATCTCTTTGACGGGAAACCTTGAACAAGTTAATATTTCAGAGTTAAAATGTGAATAATATGTTAAAATATGAATAATCACATACACTGTAAGGTTGCTAGCAGATAATGTATGCAAAAGGCCTTATGGAAGTGTGCATTAAAGTTTATTGAAAATTATTACTGATAAAACTAAGTTCTCATGAGAGCACAGAGTGGAAATAATTGCTTATTCTGTCTCTATTGGTAGCCACAGCAGTACCCATGGATGGTAGTCACCATCAGTGGCATCATCCTAGAATCATTAAGGATTACTGAATTTGGGGACTCTGCAGTGATAGTAATTTCTGTGGTACTTATTCTTTCCACCACATCCTGAATCTTGTCATTAGGGCTAGGTGGGTTACTTCAGTTTATTTAAATAGCCTTTGCAACATTGGACCCAAGTGTCTGATTTAGGGATTTTAGATGCTAATCAGTATATTAATCTCTGATCCTCCTCCTGTCTTCTGCAGTTCTGTACCAGGACAGGGCACTGTGCCCAGAGAAGGATCATTTTCTCTGGCACAGCAGGGCAGGAGGCTGGAAGATGCAAGGCTATGACTTAAGATGCCATCTGGATATTTTTCATATGTAACAAGTAGAGTTACCTTTGTTTCTCTCTTGGCCTGCCTAAATTGACCTTGGGTTATTTTGGACTTTTCTTTTTACTTTAGTTCAATGATCAGTTGATCAGCCCCAAGCATTTTGTTCATCTGGCTGGCAAGTCCACCCTAAAGGACTGGAAGAGAGCCATTCGTCTGGGTGGAATCATGCTCAGGTGAGCTTTAATAAGAAGCACATATCAAGGTGCCTGGTTGGCTCAGCTGGAAGAGCATGCAACTCTTGATCTCAGAGTCCCACACTGAGCGTAGAGATTACTAAAAAAAAATAATTAATTAAAAAACAAAAATCGCATACCTTTTTTTTTTTAAGATTTATTTATTTATTTTAGAGCGAGTGCAGTGTGGAGGAGGGAAGGAGTTTCTTTTTTAAGATTTACTTGTTTATTTTATGGTTTTTTATTTTATTTTTTGAAAGCTATCACTTTTTTAAAAAGATTTTATTTATTTATTTGACAGAGAGAGAAAGAGAGAGGTCACAAGTAGGTAGAGAGGGAGGCAGAGAGAGAGGGGGAAACAGGTTCCCTGCCAAGCAGAGAGCCTAATGCAGGGCTCAATCCCAGGACCCTGAGATCACGACCTGAGCTGAAGGCAGACGTTTAATGGACTGAGCCACCCAGACGCCCCTTACTTGTTTATTTTCGAGAGACAGAGAGAGAGACAGAGAGAGCACGCGCGCAGAGGCAGAGGGAGAGAGAATCTCAAGCAGACTGTCTGCTGAGCACAGAGCCTATTGCGGGGCTCGGTCTCATGATCCTGAGATCATGACCTGAGCTGAAACCAAGAGGCAGACGCTTAATCAGCTTTGCCAGGCACCCCTGGAAAGAGAGCCTTAAGCAGACTCCTAAAGGAGTGTGGAGCTGGCTGTGGGGCTCAGTCTCACGACCCTGAGATTACAACCTGAGCTGAAATCAAGCCAAAACCAAGAGTCTGATGCTTAACCAACTGCGCCACCCAGGCACCCCTCAGCACATACCTTTCAACTGACTTTGTGGCACTAAATCATGGTAGAATACAGATAATTCAGGGTTTTCTCTTTAATTTGAACTTTTTATTCCCTCTGAAGAATTGGTTTGCGCAATTCATGTATTAACCTTCATCAGCTAGTTCTTAAAATCCCTGTGAGGAAAGGAAGATTGAATTAACACTTCCCAGGATCTAGGGCAAATTTTTTCTGATGTCAGGATGTTCGGAAGATCCTTTCTGGGCCAAGAAACTCAGGGGTAAATGACAATCCTACTTGAGATCACCAAGTATAGGCAAGGCTAAGCCTGGTATTGAGGAAGTGTTCCGACTACAGAGAAGTGTAGCCTGGTTAACAAGTTCTGTGATAATCTCGTAAAAACAGAGGGTACCGTTGGTAAGTAACCATCATACTCAGTGAATGCAGTCCTTGCCATTATTGTACCACAGAAATAAACTTAAGAACGTGTAATATCCTCACCCCCATCTTTATGCAGTAAGCTTACTATTATAATTTTCTACCCTCTGGTAAAGATTAGCATTAGTTGGTGTTGTTTGAGCACTCCCCTATTGACGAATTTTAAAATGTGGTCAGGAATGGAAAGTTCCTCACAGAACATGTATCAACAGCCTTAAGAACATCTTACCCATTGTCTTTAATTCTTTTTAAGGATCTGTCCTAAGAAAAATCTATAGTGCTTGTAGAGATTCAGGCATAAAGACATTTATTGCAACATTGTTAAAAATTATAGTCTGCTCTAGGGGCACCTGGTGGCTGAGTCAGTTAAACATCGGGGTTCAGTTCAGGTCCTGATCCCAGGGCATCAAGCTCCCCGCTCAGTGGGGATCCTACTTCTCCCTCTCCTTTTGCCCTTCCCTCCATTTGTACTTGCTCTCTCTCTCAAATAAATAAATAAAATCTTAAAAAAAAAAAGAAAATTATAGTCTGCTTTAATATACAGTCAAGGTATATCTAAAGGAAATTTATGGCTCATCTAAACATATATGAGTATATACTATGAGATATTATGAGATTATTAAAATATTTCTAAAGAATTTTTACAGGGAAAATGCTTATGATGTAATGAAAGAAAGATAACAAAATATAAAATTGTGGGCGCCTGGGTGGCTCAGTCGGTATAGCATGTGACTCTTGATCTTGGGGTAGTGAGTTCAACCCCTATGTTGGGTGTAGAACTTACTTAAAAAAATATATGTATAGATGGATACAGATATATAGAGATATATAGATATGTAGATATGTAGGGGCACCTGGATGGCTCAGTCAGTTAAGCATCTGACTCTTGATTTCACCTCAGGTCTTGATTTCAGAGTTGTGAGCCCTCACTGGGCTCCATGCTGGGCTTGGAGCCTACTAAAAAAAAATTATATATATATATATATATATATATATACATATATATATATATATATATATATCTCAAACTGTGATTTATTTATTTGTGAGAGAGAGAGAGAGAGAGCACAAGAGGGGTGAAAGTCAGAGGAAGAAGCAGACTCCCTGCAGAGCTGGGAGCCGATATGAGACTCGATCCTGGGACTCCGGGATCATGACCCGAGCCAAAGGCAGTTGCTTAACCGACTGAGCCACACAGGTGCCCAATAGACACATTTAAAAAAAAATATTCCAGATGATTTGTATGTAGAAATCAGTCATTA
This sequence comes from Procyon lotor, assembly GCA_028646535.1. NCBI lineage: Eukaryota > Metazoa > Chordata > Mammalia > Carnivora > Procyonidae > Procyon > Procyon lotor. Next base: position 17,935,060 of record CM053606.1, read on the forward strand.
AATAAAATTGGGAAGGAATACTTTTAACTTTCATTATTGTTGTTCTTGGCCTGTTCTTTTTGCCCAGAAAAACAAGCACATGCCAACTTCCCTCAAATTTAAGAAGGAATCAGAATGCCTAAAAGATCTTTAGTGAAAGCCAAGTAAT